>JAMABK010000005.1:136026-736026 GCA_023624915.1 Aspergillus amoenus | reverse complement strand
AAATACAGCTCATATCTCAGGGCCCTGGGGAATGGTGGGTACCCAATATCATAAGTACCTGTATGAACCTCCCTGATAGTGGAATAAGTACTGTGCTTGGAACTTGGAGAGGCCCCACTGGGATATCTCGGGCGCCCACAGTCTCATCACAACATGCAAGCCGCAGTTATCCGGACGAGGAAACCAGAATAGAGCTGAGCTGCCTACAATACCTTGGCCATGTATATAGCAGCTGGTAAGTCCCCGAGTAGACGCAAGATATGAACATAATGAGTTAGTAAGTAGTCTATAGCAGATTCTCTGTTATCGTAGCCTATACAAATATTCTTTCAGATACCCTCGGTCAGAGAGACATTCAGATGCAGTTATTTGACGATCGTCCCAAACAGGTTATGATTGAAAGGTCAAAGGAGTACCGTATCTCCTCACGCAGCAAGACTTCCTTCAGAGTGTGGGCACCTTCCGCTCCATGATTGCTTTGTGGGGAGGACTCTGGTAATTGCGGGCAACTAAAACCACTTGTCATAAACTTTATGGCCAAAAACCAAAGGTCTGGTGATTCGGAGTTCCCCCCGCAAGAAGAATCCAGGGCAAACCCCGAATTTCAGTGGTTAGCATGACTCGTATAATCCTGCACCTGGGGTGGGTTACCACATCTTCACAAGGGCAGGGCAGGAGAGGAGGGAGTCGTGCATTAGCGTATCGGTATGGATCGGATATTGAGCACATCCTTGCCTACTTAGGTTCTGGGTATGCTCTCCGGCGTGTTGATACTCCGGCGGTAGATTTTACACTTCATAACACGGCGTGGGGGTGGGGCGCCAGAATATGATGAGGGAAGTAATAGATATTCCAGTAATAGCAAGGGATATATCAAGGGGGAGTGAGTGCCATTACATAGAGCCTCCATTCGAATTCACTCATACTGCGTTCTATTAGGAAACCTGACCAAGAAGCCCCAGAGATGCTGCTCGAGGATACCTCAAGTTCCCTCAGGGACCGAATGCTGCTCATAGCTGGCGTTATTGGACTTTACTGGATTCTGTGGATTATATACGCCCGCATCCTTCATCCCTATGCCAAATATCCAGGTCCCTTCCTGGCATCAATCTCTCGGTCCTGGATTGTGATGGAGGTTATCCGAGGACAGGCACATAAGACACAGGCGGAGCTGCACAAGAAACACGGTATTGCCACTTCCTTGTTCAGCAACACTGACTGGGCTTCCATGAAAACGAATACACTCGTTATACGGGTTAAAACCCTTTAAATGCTAACATTAGCAAAGGTCCAGTCGTACGTATAGCCCCAAACGAAGTTGCAATCTCGGATCCCGCATCAATCAAAGAGATATATGGAATTAATTCAGGGTTCAGCAAGGTAGGATTTGAAGATCATCATATCCCCTCTTTACAAGCGCTGATCTGGGTAGACTGACTTCTACACTCCCTGGAGACCCAAATTTGGTGAGAATATTGTGCTATATTTGATTATGCTTTTGGACAAGAAGATTAATAGCCTAAAGCTCGCTTTCCCGATCATTTTACGTCAACAGACGAGATTATCCACAAAGAACGGAGAAGAATCGTCAATAGTATTTACTCAATGAGCAGTATTGTAAAGTTCGAACACTTTATTGATGTATGCACTGAGCTGTTCATGACTAGAATGGGAGAGTTTGCCCAACAACAAGAAACCGTCAATCTTGCAACCTGGGTACAGTGGTACGCCTTTGACATTATCGGCGAGCTATACTTCAGCTCGATGTTCGGATTCATGAGAGGCCGTTGCGACGTTCGAAATTACATTGCCTCTCTCGACATACTGCTCCCTGTTCTATGCAGTGCTAGCGTGATGCCAGCCTATGCCCGGACGCCCTTCCTTGCCTCGGGGTTATTGCTCAGCTCGGTAAGGAAAGCACTGAAGGCTTTGACCAATATTGAACAAGCGTCGGCAACGTGCGTCCGAGAAAGTCTGCAATCCAGGTCAGATGAGGATCATTCGAGAGCAGATATCCTTAACAAACTACTTGAAATCCACAAGCATAAGGGTGGTCAGCAGGACTTCATGATGACGGATGTACAGACAGAAGCATATGTTGGGCTGTAAGTCATAGCACTGTTTCCCCCCTGTGAAGCATCTGTATACTTATCACCGGGGCACCCATCCAGGTTTGCTGGTAGTGACACGACAGCTGCGGCCCTTTCCTCTATACTGTACTACCTTATGGAAAACCGCAACGTTTATGAAAGACTCCTTAAGGAGATAGATGGAGCAACAGCTGCGGGCAGGCTTAGCTATCCACGCATCAAATACGCCGAAGCAATGCAGCTCCCGTACCTGGTGGCGTGCTGCAAGGAAGGGATGCGGATGCACCCCAGTGTTGGGTTAACACTTCCTCGGGTTGTCCCTCCAGGAGGGTGCCAGATCGCAGGCCAGTGGTTTCCTGGAGGACTGCGTGTTGGCATAAATGCTGCAGTTATCCATTTCGACAAGACTATCTTTGGTGAAGACGCCGAGACCTATAATCCGGATCGGTGGTTGCGTGAAGACGCGGCTCAAATGGAGCGACACATGTTTCAGGTGCGTCCTTGCTCCTTTTCTCTCTCGTGGATTAACTAATAGTCAAACGATGGTAGTTTGGAGGAGGGGCACGAACATGTATAGGTAAAAATGTAAGTTTCATGCTTCCTGCTCGGATCCGCATCTGCCCTTTAACCATCATCTGCCAAATGCAAGGGATTAACCCACTCGGACAGATCTCATTATGCGAAATTCATAAGCTAGTTCCGGAGCTTCTCCGGTTGTACGAAATAAGGCTGGCTGATCCTGAAGAGGGATTCAGATCTATGAACCATTGGTTCAACAAGCCTTTGCCTATGTCCGTGCGGATTAGAAAACGAGATAATACTGTTTAATCGTACCCCTGATCATCAGCCGGGGGGTTCATGTGCTCAGGTCGCTGTTTGAAATCGTTCCTAAGTGCTTCATGAAGTTGTCACCAGTAGCCATAAGTTAGGGCACAGGTGTCATTGTGAGGCACTGCCTGTTAAACCAAAGAGGCCTGAAGTTCACACTTCCCAAAAATGTGGTTATCATGCTTTTTGAGAAGGACGTGTTGTATACAATATAGACTTCAAGCAGTTAGCATTTGAACGTGGAGTATCGGATTGTTTGGTCAGTAGTTCTTCCATTAAGTTTCAGACGCTAGTAGTGGTGAAGCATAAGCTTTCCTGGATAAATACATTCATGTGCTTCATATCAGGTTCATCATATTGGAGTAACCTTGTCGTACCGAAGATATTGTTAAACTCCGCACAAGGTTGGGAATTCTGGTATTGTTCAATGATCATATGAGCCAACATCCAGTACTCGGTGGCATGCTGCATAAACCCCAACCGCTTCCAAGGCTGATATAAGATATTCTGAGATATATCCAATTCGAATAACAGGTCTCGGTCATTCCAAGCAGTCTTCCAATTGGCAAGACCGCACTTGATTGCTAGATAATCGCTGTCGACGCCTGTAGTTCGCAGATTGAAAACTATCAAATGGAGAGCTATGGAGGTTGTTAATGAAATAGATTTGGAAGCGGAATATGTAGACGCACCAGATATCAAGACGAACATATTAATAGTGTCTAGCTGTTTGCACCTTTCTGCGAGATCCTCACCCGCGGCTTCCTGGCAGATTCTGCGGACGCACTGTAGTACAGAGAACTTCAGAGTCTCGATTCCTGGGGCCATCCAGACTTGAACCTGGGAAAGGCAGTCCTGTGCACTTTCGGCCTGGAAGCATGCCTCTGGACTCGCAATATCCATCTGTAACTCGGCGATTACCATTCGGGGAGGGACGCTGTAGAAAAGTGCAAAATATACGTCGAGCAAGAAGACGTATATTAAAGTGCTGTACAGATTGAATTAGCAGAAAGCCAAAATAGCCTAAACCCATAAATTACCGTATCAGTTCTTCTTTGGCAGCGAAGTCATGCCACCACGCCTGCGAACCATCAGCTAGGTCGAGGTTTCTGTGGGTAGCGCTATGTATCTGGAGACTTCTTGCAGCCTTTCCATAGTTAGCGAATGCCAATGAGAAAAGCGAGGGCGGGATAGAAAGACTCACAGTGATAACAGCAGGGTATCGGTGACGTCGAATCCGGCGTTTTGCCTCTTCGGTGCCGTCCCAGTTCTGGAGCACACAGACCAGATACATTGCCTGGAGAGCTTGCAGTCTTGTTTGATCAACACCAAGCTGCTTTTTGGAGTCCAGACCCCCCGGCAAGGAATCCTGCGCAGCCGTCTTATCAGCAAAGACACCCTCCTCCACACAATTCAGTAATAGTTTGGCGAATTCATTCTCTGTTTTGTGAGGAGATAGACATGCACCTATAAGGACCATCGTGGTAAACAACATTCCGGAGATAGGTTCTACGCCAAATGAAGGGCGGTGGATAATTGGGCAATTAGGATACCACAGCGCCCAGAACAAGTGCAGAAACCGGCGAAGGTGATGTGGCGCAAAGAACTGAAGGCACGCATCCTCGAAAACGGAAGACCATGATATATCCACAATGCAGCCCACATATCGACTGCTACTCACGTTTCTCAGCATATTGACAATTGCAAGACTGGTCCTGTGCAGAGGGTCTAAATTGTGGTCCCCACTAGGATGTAGGCCACTACACAATGAAAGATCTTGCCGTGTCATTACAGATTCCGCTACCGAACGATGTCGCGGTGCAGAATCGCGGCGAGCAAATTGGGTGTTTAATATATCTCTTTGGTCATCTGTGCCACACTCAAAAGACTTAGCGAGACCGGGCGAGCTAGTCACTTTTGTCAGGTAGTCGAGTTTGGGGCGTGGCTTGGGACAATCCTGAGGAATGCTCATGCCGGCAAGCGACGGCTCTAGCATGGTTGGCGGCGGTGCTATATCATCCCAGTCGGGAAAACTGATATTGACTGGATCTAGCCAATTGTCAGGGAAGACCATTCCACAAGGAAACAAGTCTTCAGACTCTATTGAGCCAGAATACATTATGGCGTCGGGTGTTAAGCCTTCCTCCGGTGCATAGGAGACCCCTCCACCAAATTCGTGAATCGAAGAAGCTGGTGAATTTGGCTGACAAGGCTTGGTATCTGTTCGGGTCTCGCCCCAGGGGTTGCTTCGGTTATAGGAACAGGGTTGATTCCTGGATTTGCACGATACGCAGGGACTGCCGGAGCAGCATGCCTTCTTGAGCCTGAAACAACGGTCACAAGCTTTGCGTTTCTTTCTTTTTTTTGTGGGATACATTTCGGACACTGGATGACCATTACGCAAAGCAATCTCACAGGTGGTGGTATGTCTTTTCAACGAGTCTCTGTTCTTTCCGATAAGCAATACGGTTGGAAAGATGAGATAATAGGGAGCCTCACTTGCGTTTGAATGTGCGCCCACATCCACATTTAAACGGCCGGCTTTCACTATCTGTTGTATTGCTATTTTAGCCCTTCCCTTTGGAAAGAGTGCTTGACTTCCAGGTTAACGAGAACATACGTGAGTCCATATGCCGCTCAAAATGGTCGCGCCGGAGAAGGGTGGCGCCACAAATAATACAAAGAGGCATTGGCACCCTTGGATTTTCTAGTAGAATATAAATAATGCTGCTATAAAGAGTCAGATATTGAACAAGGACAGACAGGGAGCTAATGTGTTGTTCTGGGTGTTAAATCATGCTGAAGCAGTTTCGGGAGAGCAGCCCTTGCGATTTGCCGAATGCCTCCGGGGATCCTGCGGGGTTAGGAAACTGACTGGCCAGGTGTAAACTGTAAACTGGGGTTAGTGGAGCCCTCACTGAAACGTTATCCCATAGATACGTATTATTGAAGAATGTCAGATCTCCTTGCCAGTGCGCCGCATAGATTGGCACCGACCATCCATGCTCGAGTTCGCTTGGCTGTACAAGACCCCGGTGCTGCGGAGGTAGAAACGTTTAAAGTTTATTAGTGCGTTATCCAATCGAATCCAATACAAATGCCAATATTAATCCAGTGTGCTCTCGTGCCTGGAGTTTGGAGGTGGAGGTGGCGAAGGTTGGTGCGGAGGTGGAGGGAAGTCCGCCATAGCAACCCCAGATCGACCTCGCTGCTGAACAGATGCGATCCAGGGCTCTAGCATGTTATTGGTATAGGACGCAGGCACCACATTATCCCACATTTGGGCAGTGGTGGAGAAGCCGACTCTCGAGCTGATATGCGGCAGCCTCAGCCTCAGCCTTTATAACGCAGACTGGCAGCCTGCCTGGGACGTTGCGACTCAAAATATGTTTTCCAGGTTGAGCATCCGCATACAATGGCGTCTGCTTCGGAACTTCCATCACAATGGCCCACTGCCCTTGACCTCGCGGGCTCCGATGGCCCCTGCCGAATGGAGGGCGAGGCCGGCAGCCTGATTGTCATGGGCGAAGTGCCAGCGGACATCGATGGGACTTTCTACCGTGTTATGTGCGATCCATACATGCCTCCACACCCGAACAATGTCCCAATCGACGGGGATGGCAACATATCTGCATTTCGATTCCGCCATGGCCGTGTCGACATGAAGATCAAGTACATTGAGACGGAACGCTACAACCTCGAGCGGAATGCCAACAAAGCACTGTTTGGTCTCTACCGGAATCCATTTACTCATCACCCCTGCGTTCGAGCTGCAGTCGACTCAACTGCAAATACGAACATAGTCTATTGGGCTGATCGACTGATGGCTTTGAAGGAAGTTGCCCTGCCCTACAGCATTGACCCGGACACACTTGAAACCCTCTGCTACGATCCATTTGGTGATCAGGTCAAGTCAAAAACGTTCACAGCCCACCCTAAGATTGACCCATATTCCGAAGAGCTCGTCGTCTTTGGCTACGAAGCTACAGGCCTTGCGACGAGAGATATTGTTATCTACGCTCTCGACAAGACAGGCAAGAAGCACGACGAGCAGTGGATTAAATCGCCTTGGTGTGCCTTTATTCATGACTGCGCTATTACACGTAACTGGCTCATCCTCGTGTTATGGCCCTTCGAAGCCAACCTTGAACGTCTGAAGGCCGGAAAACACCACTGGGCCTGGAATTACAGCTTGCCAGCGACCTTTATCGTGGTTCCAAGGAGAAACACTACACCCCTACCACATGGCTGGAAGCAAGGGGAGCATAGGGCGTATTCCTGGGCGAACTGCATGCCTATTCATACTAGCGGGGCATGGGAGGGCCAGGACGGGAAACTCTATCTCGAATCATCACGAGTGCATGACAATGCATTCCCCTTTTTCCCCACAGACGATGGGATACTGCCGTCGGCGAATGCAAAGGCAGACTTTGTGCGTTGGGAGCTCGACCTCGATCTCCCAGGTGGAAGCAAAATCCCCGACCCACGGGTGATTCTTGATACACCCTCTGAATTTCCTCGCATTGATGAACGCTTCATGACGCAGGAGTATGAGTTCACTTTCATGAATGTCTTTATACCCGAGAGATCAGACGGGCAAAAGAACATCTTCCATGGGCTTAATGGCCTTGCAATGCACAGCCACAGGACTAACGAAACCCGGTGGTACTATGCCGGAGACGATTGTGGTATACAGGAGCCTATATTCATTCCGCGTTCGTCCGAGTCTCCCGAAGGTGACGGGTGGATTATTGCTATGGTTGAGCAGCGTGCCTTGAACAGCTGCCGCCTCGTCATACTTGACACAAGGGAATTCGAGAAACCGATTGCATTCGTTCAGCTCCCCTTGCATGTCAAGGCACAAGTGCATGGCAACTGGGTTGGGGCGCCTCTTCTTGCTACTAGGAATAGTCTTGTCAGAACGTGTCCCCAGCCTATGATCAGTAACCGAGGATCATTGGTGCCGCTGGCCTAAGGGCGCGTATGGCATTCAGCTTAATCTGGGCTCGACTTTCAGGGCATTGAATTTCGTGCTACTACATTTGAATTTATCTGCAATGTTGTTTAGTATTTGAACCCGACACATAATCGGTCCGTCTACACAGACGAATTCCAAGCAGGCTCATATAAACGAGCTTTGTATCCCGGTGAACCCACACCCAGTCAACCATCTGGCCAGGCACCAGGCCAACCTCAGCGGATGATCTGTAGTGTAGGATGTATATATGCCGTTCATCCCGGCCGAAAATCTGGAATCGTATCTGTGCCGGATTTTCCGAATCCAGACTCACCGAAATTGTGTTTAAAATAGCTGCAGAGGATGATATTGGGCTGTTGGTAAGCAATCAGCTCGACTAATTCCGCCCTGTGGATGTGTCATGGAATTACGGATATAATTTATATCCGTAGGGCTGTATGTTAAAGTCACGCCCATCTCAGCCAATGTCACGTCTTACACGCTACTAACCCGCCCAAATGCGGTTTAGTTTCCGTACTTTCAGCTCATAACGACGTGGCAATACAAGCGACGGCCCTCCGGATATAGCTGTATCCGAGATAGGAGAAAAGATAGTATTTCTGAGATATATAGGACCTAGCTAAGAACATCCAAATCAAAATCTAACTTTATCAGATTCGCCTTCATTGCTGGTTTTACTTGGCTGAGGTAGCACGCCATGGAAACACCGTCATCGTCCTCCGGGACTATCGACCTAGAGCGAGGCGGCTCTGGGATCTCGAAAAGGATAACCCTGACGTTTCGAGATTTAAGCGTGTACGTTAGAGCCGCTGATGCTGCACTCGGGCAGACTCTACTGTCTGCGGCCGATCCAAGACAGTTGCTGGACTTCTTTCGGAAGGATAACACGCCGAAGAGGGTGAGTGACAGCCGGATGTGTATTTAATGCTAGGTGCTAATTATTATAGACAATTCTCAAAGATCTGACGGGACAGGTACGACCAGGGGAGATGGTAAGTATCAACAGATAGTTGCTGACTAGGGCTTGCTAACGGGTACGTGATGTAGATGCTTGTTCTCGGCCGACCAGGGTCCGGATGCACATCGTTCCTGCGCGTCTTATCGAACGACAGAGTATCGTTTGACAGGGTTGAAGGAGAAACATGGTACGGGAGTATGGACTCCGATGCGGCAAAGAAATACAGACAGCAGATTATGTTCAATACCGAGGACGACGTTCATTTCCCTACTCTTACTGTGAACCGAACGATGAAGTTTGCGCTGCGAAATAAAATACCCCAAGACCGCGAGAATGGAAGTGGAAAGAAGGAGTTTGTGCAGCAGCATCGAGACGGGATCCTGGATTCCCTGGGTATCCCACATACAAAGAAGACGTTGGTGGGCAATGAGTTTGTTCGTGGCGTTTCTGGCGGAGAGAGGAAGCGAGTGTCACTTGCTGAGCTTATGGCTGGCCAGGTAGGTGGCTCTATACGCATTCATCTGTCAAGTTCTAACTGTATACAGAGTCCCGTCCAATTCTGGGACAACCCAACTCGAGGTCTGGACTCGAAAACGGCCTATGAGTTTGCGAAAATTCTTCGACGAGAATCTGACGAGAGTAACAAGACTATGGTAGCCACAATGTACCAAGCAGGGAACGACATATATAACCAATTCGACAAGATTCTCGTTCTTGCTGAAGGACTGGTAACTTACTACGGACCGCGAAGTCAGGCTCGGGCCTACTTTGAGGACTTAGGATTTATTTGCCCAAAGGGAGCCAACATTGCGGATTTCTTGACTTCTATCACTGTGCTTACGGAGCGGGTCGTTGCTCCTGGGATGGAAGAGAAGGTTCCTAACACACCCCAAGAGTTTGAAGCTCGTTACCGGGCAAGCTCCATCTACCAAGACGCTATGGACTCTATTGTTGCCCCGGAGAAACTGGGATCTGAGGAAGACGACCTAGCAGCTGCAGTGCTTCGTGAAAAGAAACGGCGCCATATCCCTCGGCCCCAGAGTGTGTATACAACTGGACTATGGGATCAGGTTATTGCCTGCGTCATTCGGTGAGTAGAATTTACCCTGCCATCAAATCCATGCTGACAATCTAGACAATTCCAAATCATGGCAGGCGACAAACTCTCTCTCACCATCAAAATGGTGTCATCGATCCTCCAGGCCCTGGTCTGCGGCAGTCTGTTCTACAACCTCAAGCTGGACAGCTCCTCCATCTTTTTGCGACCTGGCGTACTCTTCTTCCCAGTTCTATACTACCTCCTCGAGTCAATGTCTGAGACAACCAGCTCCTTCATGGGAAGGCCGATCTTCTCTCGTCACAAGCGATTCGGCTTCTATCGGCCAACAGCCTTTTGCATTGCCAACGCAATTACAGATATCCCGATAATCATATTGCAAGTTACCTGCTTCTCGCTGATTTTATACTTCATGTCCGGATTGCAAATGGACGCAGGCAAATTCTTCACGTTCTGGATCATTATCATCGTGAACACCCTGTGCTGCATGCAAATGTTCCGGGCAGTGGGAGCCCTATGTAAGAAATTCGGACTGGCTTCCCAGATAACTGGATTCCTTTCAACTGTGGGCTTCGTATATGGAGGTAAACATACAACTCCACTATAGAAACCGAAGTAATCTAACAATCTCTAGGCTACCTGATCCCTTTTCAGAAGATGCACCCCTGGTTCCGCTGGATCTTCTATCTGAACCCATCGTCATACGCGTTCGAAGCATTGATGGCCTCTGAATTTACTGGTTTGCAGCTAGGCTGCGTGGAACCAAACTACATCCCATACGGCCCCAGCTATCCAGACTCAGCCTCACCATACCGGGGGTGCTCTGTCCCCGGAAGCAACGGCGACATGATTTCCGGAGCTGACTATATCCGCGAGCAATACAGCTACTCGAGCGGTCACATCTGGCGGTCATTTGGCGTGATTCTTGGATTCTGGCTATTTTTCATTTTCCTGACGGCGGTTGGATTTGAACTTCGCAACAGCCAGTCTGGGTCGTCTGTACTACTTTATAAACGGGGGAGCACGCCGAGTGCAAAGCAAGAGAGGCCAGTTCAAACAGGTAATACGATGGCTTTGGCCCAATCTGGAAAACAGTCGACCTTTACATGGAGTAACCTCGACTACCACGTTCCGTTCCATGGCCAGAAGAAGCAACTGTTGGATCAGGTCTTTGGCTATGTAAAGCCTGGAAATCTAGTGGCTCTGATGGGATGTTCCGGTGCGGGAAAGACAACGTATGTCAATGCCTACTATCATGACTACAAACTAATAATTCCATTGAATAGGCTTCTCGATGTGCTAGCTCAACGTAAAGATAGCGGTGAGGTGTACGGCTCCATCCTAATTGACGGACGGCCCCAGGGCATCAGTTTCCAGAGGTTGACTGGGTACTGCGAACAAATGGATGTTCATGAGAGAACAGCAACAGTTCGGGAAGCACTTATATTCTCAGCCTTTCTTCGCCAGCCGGCGAGTGTGTCTGAAGACGAGAAGCTTGCTTATGTTGATCACATCATCGACCTGCTTGAGCTTTATGACATCCGTGATGCGCTTATTGGAGGTAGGCTTCCAAACTCTTTTAACGAGGGATATACTGACCGATTTAGTCCCTGGTGCTGGGTTGAGCATTGAGCAGCGAAAGAGAGTAACCCTTGGTGTTGAGTTAGTTGCAAAGCCAACTCTACTCTTTCTAGATGAACCGACCTCGGGTCTCGATGGGCAGTCTGCTTATAACAGTAGGTGAACCTGCAATATGTTGATAGTATAGTTACTGACCAAATAGTTATTCGCTTCTTGAGAAAACTAGTCAACGGTGGACAGGCAGTCCTGGTATGTGATAAGCTCTTCGGCCAAGAATATACTAACTCTTGCAGTGTACCATCCACCAGCCTTCTGCTGTACTGTTCGATGCCTTCGACTCCCTTCTTCTACTAGCCAAAGGCGGAAAGATGGCGTACTTTGGCGAGAGTAAGCAGCTAACCTCCTGAGTACGTACCTGATCTAACCAAGGACAGCTGGAAACGAATCTCAGAAAGTGCTGGACTACTTTGCACAAAATGGAGCCCCGTGTCCTCCTGATACGAACCCAGCGGAGCACATAGTCGAAGTCATCCAAGGAAACGACAGCCAGAAGGTCGACTGGGTTGAGGTGTGGAACCGGTCAAGCGAACGTGAACGAGCCATCGCTGAACTAGAGGAGTTGAACCGCATCAGCCAGGCTAATCCCAGCGAGGAGGACAAGGCCAGCTTCGCTACTTCGAGATGGTATCAATTCGAACTCGTCCTTCGCCGCCTCATGATCAAGCTATGGAGAGAGCCGATGAGTACCACCACCTGGTTAGGGAAGGCATGCTGACATTTGTAGGACTACATGTGGAACAAGATCATCCTGCATATCTTTGCAGCCCTATTCAGCGGCTTCACCTTTTGGAAAATGGGCAATGGCACCTTCGACATGCAGCTGCGACTGTTTGCTATCTGTAAGTACTCGACATTATTCTTCAAGGCCAAGCTAACCGGACAGTTAACTTCATCTTCGTCGCCCCTGGGTGCATCAACCAAATGCAGCCCTTCTTCCTGCAGAACCGCGACGTGTTCGAGACCCGGGAGAAGAAGTCCAAGACATACCACTGGCTGGCATTCATCGCCGCACAGGCTGTATCCGAGATCCCATACCTGATTATCTGCGCCACGCTCTACTTCGCCTGTTGGTATTTCACTGCCGGCTTTCCAGTCGAGGCGAACGTCTCCGGCCACGTATATTTACAAATGATCTGTAAGTGCAGTCAATCACAATATTAAGGTCCAACGCTGAGAGAGGCAGTCTATGAATTCCTGTATACATCCATCGGCCAAGCCATCGCCGCCTACGCACCAAACGAGTACTTCGCAGCAATCATGAACCCCATCGTCATCGGCGCAGGCATGATTTCCTTCTGCGGTGTTGTCGTTCCCTACGACGCCATGCAGCCCTTCTGGAGATACTGGATGTACTACCTCGACCCATTCACCTACCTCGTCGGTGGTCTCCTTACCGAAGTGCTGTGGGATGTTAAAGTCGAGTGCAACCCGTCTGAATATCTCCAGTTCAGTGCCCCTGCAGGCCAGTCCTGTGGTGACTACATGTCTGACTTTCTGTCTTCGAATCCTGGATATCTCCTCGATGCGAATGCGACGGGGACCTGCTCGTTCTGTGAGTACTCGACTGGCGCGGATTATGCGAGGACGTTTAATAAGCTGGAGAGGTACTATGGTTGGAGAGATGTGAGTTGCCTATATTATGCTATAGGATCGTGCACTAATGGCATTAGACCGGTATTACGGCGCTGTTCTGCATCACGTCGTACATGCTTGTGTTTGTGATGATGAAGCTGCGATCGAAGAAGACCAAGGAAGCTCGATCGGAGTGAGATTGATCATTCGCGCAGATCACAACTTCGCATAAAGAACTGAGTCAATCGGTTGAGTCAACACTATTTTGGATTGTTGAATGACTTCGTTGATAGTTAATATGTCTGCACTGCCGCTGGTGTACAGCATATGGGGGAGTTCACCTTGCCAGGATGAATTTGGTTTCGGAGTTGAATTATAGACATTTAAACCACTAATTTCTAGATATATACATACTTTGATAGACTCAAGAGAACTGTTTTTGTGGTACTTTCGCACTCGATAGTGGTAGGAAGACTTCGGCTGCACCAGACACGACGAATTATTCATTATCCACACTTTTCCATGCTAATAATCTGAATATTTCCGTGACTATTAACTGACATGTCGAATGACGACTGTGGGTCAAATTCAGAGTGGCAGGGTTGAGGATAGAAGCTTCATTACCGGCAATAAACCCCTGGCAAAACCAAGTCAAGCTTCTTGCCTGAAACAACTTTGTTTATTTGAGGCAAAGATAGGAGCCGGAGTTCCTCCATTCAGTGACAGATAGAAATAAGCAGATTTTACTGCGCACTGTGGATGCCCTAATTGGTGGAGTAGCCCCTGGCAGGACTCTATCTCAAACAGCGACATCAACCTCAAACCACTACAGCCTTGCAATACAGTTGGCGCTCGGCATACCTCAGCGAACGAACTCCGGAGTCTCCAGTAATGGTCCGACAATTAACAGTGGATACGCACTTCCAGGAATATAAGTGTGCTGGCGTGCCGCCGGAATTCCAACTGCAGTGTCAACCCAACTTCATTGATTGAAGCCTGTCTCTCTTTCGCTCATCTGCGCTGGTCGCTTTCATTCTTTAAAATTTCAATTCATTATGTCTCGCAGTCTTCTTGCTTTCGCTTCTTTTGTTGCCTCTGTGGCAGCCCACGGCCACGTTACAGGCGTCGTGGTCAACGGTGTGCTCTACCCAGGCTGGGACATTGGCAGCTTCCCCTACATGGAGGACCCCCCTGTCGTGGCAGCCTGGGGAACACCCAACACTGGCAACGGTCCTGTTGACTTGACCACTCAGGGATACTCCAACACCGACATCATCTGCAGTCTCAACGCCACGAACGCCAAGGGCTCTATCCCCGTTGCTGCCGGCCACAAGCTCAACCTGCAGTGGACCGAGTGGCCTGACACTCACCATGGATATGTCTCCCTATTCCCTAGTTCAAGACGTACAAGCTGACTTCCCTTACTCCAGTGGTCGACTACCTCGCGTCTTGCGGCGACTCCTGCGAAACAATTGACAAGACCGCCCTCGAGTTCTTCAGGATCGACGGCGTCGGCCTCGTCGATGGCGCCGAAGTCCCCGGAACATGGGGCGACGACCAGCTCATCAAGAACAACAACAGCTGGATGGTCCAGATCCCCGAGTCCATTGCCCCAGGGAACTACGTCCTGCGCCACGAACTCATTGCGCTCCACGGTGCCGGCACTGAGGGCGGCGCCCAGAACTACCCCCAGTGCTTCAGCTTGCAGGTCACCGGCACTGGCACGGACAAGCCCGCTGGCGTTGTGGGCACGAAGCTATACACCGAGGACGAGGCCGGTATCCTGGTGAACATCTACAGCAGCCTCTCGAGTTACCAGGTCCCTGGACCAACTCTGTACAGCGGTGCCTCGTCCATCACCCAAGCCACTTCTGCTGTTACATCCACGGGCTCTGCTGTCGCAGCAGGTGGTGGTTCTGGCTCTGCTACGACCACTGGCTCTGCTACTGGATCTGCTTCACCAACTACCAGTGCAGCTGCTACAACATCCCCTGCAGCAAACGCTAAGGCCGCTAAGGCAGTCAGCTCCAGCCCCAGCACCAGCGCATCTGCACCCGGAAGCAGCACCACGCTCATCCCTGCTCCGTCCACTACAAGTGCTGCTGCACCTACATCTACCCCTCCCTCTCCTTCATCCAGTGGTTCGGCCGGGGGTTCTGCAGGCGCATACGCGCAGTGCGGTGGCTCCAACTGGACGGGCACCACGAGCTGTCCTTCAGGCACGACCTGCAAGAAGTTTAACCCTTACTACTCTCAGTGCGTCCCTGCTTAGATAGGAGATACCGTTGTACATAGGGCGGGAGCCGTGTATCATAGTTGATCGAAGAATATCACAGGGTTTGAGTGAGTCAGATAGCTTCGTTGAATGAAACAATTTGGCTCGTCATGTTCCATGGGATCTCAACGACTAGAGAACCAGTCTGTGTCTGGTGTGCGTAGATTCAACGGGAAAGAGAAATAACAAGGGCAATCGAAATCATATAGTATATACTGAGGTTAGATATGAACAAACGACAGGCCAGCTGCCGCAACAAAACCCAAGAATCCAAGCTGGTCCGCACAAGATTTATACATGGAGTGGTCTCCCTATAAAAACCACAAACTGTGCGTCTAACCCAAGCCCGAGCCAGCTCTACAAGACAGGCAGGATCTTACAACATTCCCTCTATCCCTACTAGCATCAGCTAATAAGTCGCACTCTCCAAATTGCCACCAAAAGTCTCATCCTTGAGCGGCACAGTAGCATCCCCAAAGTCCGCATCCTGCAGCGCCTGCCTCGCCACATCAGGCAAACTCTCCCACGCAACAAGCGGCTGCGTGCCACCAATCTCATCAGTAAGATCTAGCTGATGATTGACCGGCCAAGTACTCGAGTACTTAATCAGCGGCCTCGACCCATCAAGGGTGAACTCGGTATCGCAATTCCATTCCCCATGGGCACTCGGACACACAGCGGCGATGTTATCCACCTCCGTGGAGGATTCGTCGTTGAGCCACACGACCACGCCCTCCCAGTCGTTGCGGTGGCCGAGGCCGGTGCTGGGCGAGTCCTTGGGCATGTACCAGGAGTACATGATGGCGGCGCCGTAGGTTGCTACTGAGCCGTCGGACATTGTAGAGCGAGCGTAAACCTGTCCGGGTGAGTCGTCGCAGTTGCTGGAGGAGCCGCCGGTGGGTTCGAGGCCGCCGCTTGTGTTTCCTATTTCAATTAGAATACTGCATTTTAAAAACGATAATGGGTGCAGGTCATACCCTCGGCGTCAACGGCTGGGAATGGAACACAGCCGTCCTCGACGTATAGGTACGGCTGGTAGGCTAGGTACTGCTCGCCGGTTGTGCCCTCTGGGACTGTCTCGTCGAAGCCGACAACGGCGTCGTGGTCGATCACATCGCGAGCGGCGAGTTTGGTTGCGCCTGGGACGAGCGGGGTGGCGGCCGCGGTGGCAGCGAGGGAGGCGATGAGGGCGCGAGCGGCCATGTTGTCTGGTCTTGTCTTGTCTTGGGGATATCTGGCTTGGCTGAGGGGGAGGAGTTCAGCACGGAGAGCAGCGTCTTTATATCCGGATCAGTTCGTCAGCAGTGGAACTGGAATTGTCGATCACGGCATCGGAGATGAACTAGATAGCCCTAGTCGAGGAACGCGTCGACAAGACGGCCCAAGATTGTCCGCCAAGAAGGCCAGGGGAAAACGTGCCTAAGGAACGGAGGATAAAAGGAGAAACGGTTTATATTGGCCCCCATCCCGGTGTAACCTGGCTGGTTATATTGAGTTGAAGCTGCGGCTACTCCGCAGGGGATATACCCCAGTGCAGGCATTCTCCGAGTTTAGTCTATGCTAGTTATGCACTTATGCGAGAGTCTACGGCAGACAAGTCAGGAAATCGCCCAATTTCTGCAACACATCCCCCTGCAATGTTGCATCGGCGTCGCTCTTGTCGCTCGTCCCCACCGAGACGCTCACATAGCAGCCGTCCGTGTCGATAACGGAGTTTTCTGTTGGCAGACGGTTCGACCCACAGGTCTCGACATCGTCGTCCGTGACGAGCGGCACTGCCGGGAAGAGTCTCGACAGGACGAAGCTAAAGTCATCGGCGCTACTGCAGCCATCCACGGAGGGGAAGTTGACGTTCAGCCAAACGTCGTCAGGGAGGTACGGCGTGCCGGTATCAACGATCCGATCGACCACTTTTGTCGCGAGCTCAGCGTAGATGGTGCTGTACTCTGGGACCTGATCATCCCAAGCAGTCGGATCGCCATCCTTTCCTGAGAATGCGATCGCGGGGATCTTGGCCGTCCCGGCAGCATAGCTCGCTGCGCCGACAGTGCCGGAGAAGGGGATGGCGATGCCGAGGTTGCTCCCGACATTAGGACCGGAGACGGCCAGATCGGGCTCTCCATCGAGTAATTCCGAGGCGAGCGTGTCGATGCCGTGCTTGATAGAAGTCACCGGGTACGAGTTCACCCAGTTGAGATTGGGGTCTGTCTCGTTGGCGCCGTACGGACCGCTGTTCTCTGGGCAGCTATCAAACTCGCATGCGTCGGTCCTGTCCTCGGGGGTCTCATCGCTGGATCCTGTAGAGACGTTAGCTGAGTTCAACATGGCGGAAGGTCTTTCCCACCTGTGCCGCTCTGGTTCTCAGCGGGGGCGGACACAACGACGGAATGGCCGGCGGAAGCCAGGGCGCTGTAGAGCGACCGGATGTTAATCTCAGCCCATCCATCGTCGTTAGACGAGATGATGTTGACGGCCTGGGAGGCCAGAGGGAACAGAGCGAGAGCCAGAGTGGAGCGCATGGCGAGTCAGTGACGAAGAAAGGAATTGAGATGCCATCGAGCAGCGCCGGTGATCTCGGAATTTATCTTGCTGGCTCGCTGGACAATGCACGGCAGCAAGACGGAAAGAGGCATGTCCGATCGCGTTTCGTGTAAGCGAAGCGACCAAGGATCATCTATCCATGGATGCAGCCCGCGCTGACGACGATCACTGGCGATGTCGGAGTGTTGCAGCCACCGATCTTCACACGTGGGGATCAACTGATTTATCTGACTTTCTGCGAAACATGACAGCTCTGGGGGAACATCCGAGCTTGCCGCACTACAGAACATACGCTGAGCGATAAATAGGGTGGGACTTGATTGCAGGATAAGGTGAGACATCGGTGATGTCCGGTTCAATTGTACAATGCTCATGGGTCTGATGCTACTCCGTATGGATATATCGAATGTCTCCATCTCTGCCGCGCTTCAACTGCCGGTCTGTTCGGCTCGCAGCCGAGTCAATCTTCGCGTCCTCGACAAGCCGTCGTCTCCGGGCGGGAGATCGGTGGTGGACCGGTAAACCGCCGTAGAGATATCTGATTCTCCTCGCGCCGAGCGCGTCATCTTTGTAGGGGCGCGTTGACTGGTAAGTCGATCGCTGTTTGTAGAATATACATATTTTGGGTGACCAAGGTCAGGTCCATCATGTCCACCCATCTCATTCCTCCTTGGGATCCGACTGCTTGACTTGCTGTATAGCCTGCAGGATCAAGCCCAGCTGGGTGTTCATCTCCTGTCTGGCCTCCACCATCTCCCGCCGCATGCTCTGCACATCCATCCGTAGACTCTGAATATCCACCTTCAATGTTTGGAACTCCGATCTCGTCGGCCCGGTCGGAATCGATGCGACAGCGTTGGGAGGTATGGGATGTGTGTGTATAGAGTGAGCGACCGGCTGCGACGAATGTTGGGAACTCGGAGGCGGCATAGGAGACGGTTGTTCGTAGTGTTTCGGTCGCTTCGCAGCGCTGGGATCAATCACAGGAGACCCGTCCTCCCCCGGGCGCTTCAATGACTGCGCCGGCGATGCAATAATTCGAGACCCCGCCACAGTATCGCTAAACGAAATCCACTTGTCCGTCGCAAGCACAAGCTCGGTGAGCGGCTGTTCCTTCACCTTGCCCGCCGCGACATCCCGACGGCGCTCCCGACGCTCCGACACCAGCTCCTCGACTATCTGGCGACAGGACTGCCATGAGAAATTGCGCTTGATCTGCCGCTTCAGGCTCGTCGCGACGCAGTACCAGAACCGCGACGGGTTGCCGTGGTACAAGCTCTGGAACTCCAGGCAGCAGTTGACTAGGATGAGGATCTCGTTCTCCTGCAGTTTGCGGCCCCGACGTTTGGTCAAGGGTGAGCTCTGCGTCTGCTGCGGCGACTCGGCGAGCTGGTTCTCCTTGTCATCGTGGGGAGTGGATTGCGGCTGGGACTGCGGCTGGGGAGCGGTATAGGGGGAGGTGTAAGGGGGCTGCCATGCGGCAGGGTCGGACGAGGGACTCGGCTGGCTGGGAGAGGGCGTGGGCGGAGGAGGGGCGGTCTTGCTGAGGCGATAGATGGGGGTGCGGCCAGAGAGATCCGGGGGCCGAGTGAAATTGACGGGGGCCATGTCGCGTTCTCTCTGGTTGTGGTGAAGATCCGAGTGGAGGAGATGATCGCACTGTAACTTAGCTGACTAGCTGACTAATGTGAATTGCATAACTTATGCTCTGCTATCCACCAACAATCATGTATTAACCATATCATGAACCATATCTGAATTAACCACTATCTGAATAACCAACACTGTGATGCCCATGCAGCCCAAGCGCAATTGCATGGTCTGCCTCTGCACGACCTATCTCAGTCATATCCCTCGCCGACAAACACACTAAGTATGACCGCCCAGTTTCCCCGTCCAGCACAACGCTCAGCAGGTATCCTGCATCTTCAGCCTCGTTCGTCCCATCAGGGATAAATATGGCTTCTCCTGGAGTATGGGGCCGTGGTTCTTTACCCCAGTACGTGAGCTTCCCCGTATCCAGGTCCGTCTTTGCCAACCCGTCAACAAACGATGAATGCCCCCTGTCAATGATTCCATACGCATACCTCTGTCTCTTTGTGGCGTACATTGGGTTGATGGTCGGCAGCTCCCCAGCTCTATCGATCTTCGTCACGACCTCTGCTGCTGCCACCTGCTTTTTGATTCCCTTCCTCGGAACACCAGGGAGCTTGTACCGCACCAGACTCGGTTTGTTCCCGTCGTGAGGCGGCTTGCCCTCGCCGGTTGAGAGGACGTTCTCAAAGTACATATTCCTCAGTATGCCATCGTTCTGGAACTGGATGATATCACACATAATATCAACCGTTCCATCACGATACTCCTGGAAAGCATTCACCGTGTGGAAGCTGAAAAAGGGAGGGCTGGTGAACGTGGCGACATGGCCCCTATTCCCCTTCCTGTCTATCACCAACCACTTCGTTTCCCCCTGGGGGTGGAATGCCAGCGCGTCGATGATATTCCTCTCCCAAAGCACCGATGCCCCGTATCCATTAAAGTACAGCGGCCAGATGCAGAGGATAAGAAAGTCCCCAGATAGGAAAAACGAGTGGATGTACGCAGGCTTCACCCCGGACCCAATAGTCGCGAGGATATCAGTCTTCCCCGTCTTTGCTGATGTTCGGAAAATGCGGTATTTGGCAGAGGGGCCGAATTCGAGGTTGAAGTTATATAGATCTCCAGTAACTGGGTCGTATGCAGCATGCGCACAGGACATGTCGCCCTATCCAGTTAGAATTCGGAACAATATTCAGCAGGTGGTGGTTACCTTTAAATCTGGATGCAAGGTCGTCTGCCTCGTAACACCCACTGGCTGCAAAGTATCCATATCAATAGTCTGCATTATATTTGCATCCGTCAAAGCTGTCACCGTACCCTCCGGCATCCCCGGCATATCGGCCCTCACCGTAACCCACATATTTGCCATTCCCGGATGCTCACTACTTGGAACCGAGGGGTGGAAACTAGCCTTGACCTTCTCAAAATAAGACATACACGGATCTCTCTTCTGCCCGAAGGTAATGTATTTGTCGATATTCCCGCCCTTCTGCGCCTCCTCGAGCAACTCGTCGACTTGGCTGCGAGACGTGTAGAGTACGCGACAGGTTCCTGGGTCCTCCGTGTCAGGGATGATCTGGAACCTGTGGATCTGGCTGAATCCATCGAACCAGTGGCTGCGCTTGTACTCTCCTTTCGGTGTGTCGACTTTGTACTGCCCCGGTCCGGTTCTGTAGAGAGTCCCTGCTACCGATTGTGGGAATCTTCCGATGACTTTGAGCTCGGTTGGCTCGGTCGAGGTAGTTGCCTCGAACTGGGAGAGTTAGTATATATTCAGTTTAGGCTATTAGATAGGCGTACTGCAGCATCATTCGGCCAGTTCTTATACGGGGACTTGATCGGGGTCTTCTGTGGCGAGTCCATGTTCACTCTAGTGATATTGAATGGAGTTTTTTAGCGATGAATATGTTCTGTCGAAACATGACCCAGAAACGAACACGACAAGGCCTTATATAGACAACAAACTATAATTTTCCAGTTAAACCTTCGAAATACCTACGTCAGCCGCAACCTGGGGCACACTATCTCGCCTCGTATTTACGACCAACGGAATGACAAGCTTAGCGAGCAAGAACCGGCCCAAAGGTAGTGGTGCACTTACTGCCACTCTGCGCGACTCAGCTGTCCAAATTAGGTTGGGTAGTGTAGACATTAAGTAGTAGTAGTATTATATATTACCAAATATGAGGTTTCGCCGCATCAGCCAGCGAATAAGAACCAGTCTAAATATTAAATATTAAACATTAGGTATTATCAACCGAGGAATATATCCCGAGTCCAAGTCCGTTCCAACCCCGAGTCCGTGTCCGTGTCCATGTCCATAGCCATGTCCATATCCATTATACCGAGGTATTCTCCTCCGAGTTTATCCCATTATTATAATCATCAGTCCCGTGCTCACATTAAACATATAATTCTATAAGTCGTCGATCGTAACTCGTTTACGCAGCAACCGCGTTTTCCTTGCCCGCAGCGTGCTTCCTGCTCTTGCGGTTTTTGTCCGTCGCCCAGCAGGCCCAGACGAGCAAGATAAACTGCGACACACTATGAAAGATCAGGTTAGCAAGTCCGAGTGAAGAAAGCAGGCCAGGATGGTTAAGTAGGTAGGTCGCACCAGCAAATCAGCGACATAATGACCGCATACCACTCCACGCCGGACAGGGCTAGTCCACCACAATCACTACCGCGAAGACATGTATAATCCGTACCAAAGAAAGGTTCGATAAGCAGGGCCACTGCAATCGAGAAGGCGACTAGGACGAGGAAGGAGATCAAATCAAAGCTGACGTAAACGCCTGGGTGGATGGGTTTGTTCAAGCCGAGGCGGAGGACAAGCACGGTCGCGGTCCAGAGGAATGTAAAGGCGCTCTATACCGAGAAGTAAGTTAGTGATCCGGCTACTGTAAAGGCAGGTTGGGGCTGCTGGGGAGAGCATACCGCTGCGAGAAGGCCGGGGTTGATCCCCCAGCCGACACCGTCGTTGATCACCTTGTCGTGAGCGGGCATAGTCCATGCCACCGCAGGGAATACGGGGAGAGTGGTGATGATGCTGAGGATGCGAAGGCCGATGATGGCCTTGTGGCTGTCGTCTGCGTAGTATGGGTTGGTCATGTTGAGTGCTAGAGTTAATGTAAAGAGCGGTTATGAAAAGTAGACGATATTGAACTTGACTATTGATTTTAACACCGGCAGCGAGGCCTATATAGCATTGAGCCTGTTCCTCGCGAGTCTCGTATCGCGTGTCCACAGGCTACGTCGGCCAAGCCCTACGAGGATGGCTGAGCATCTGAGCCTCACAAATGCCAACAATTCTCAGATCGAGCACGCGGATTGGATGCAGAGCTGCCCCCAAGAAATCGAACAGTGGAACGCCTGACGATCACTGAGAAGCGCCACGATGGCAGCGCATGCAGGACCCTGAGTGCATGCTCGATCGGCATAAATCCATCTTGGCCCACTTAACCAAGCTCATCGCCACTCTGAGAACCTGTCTTCAGAGGGTACAAGTGTTGAGGAAATGAATTGATTGTTATTGATCTGCACGCACCCACTATGCTGCTAACCTGGTCGTCTGCTCGACGACCTCTTTGGGAAGTATGCTGCGCAAACACCAATTTATCGCTAAATATAGATAGCTTCACTATGACGAACAACATTCACTCATCAAGGACTTCCTTGTCATATACTCGGGTGTCCAAAGCCGTGCTATCTTGCAGATCCAGAACTCACGCCAGGCTACGTTCGCTCAGTGACTCTGACTTGGATCCGTTGCTTGACAAACCATCCACTGCTCGTTGTCCAGTCGGCATCATTAACGGGAGAAAAATCAAACCTGCGCACGAGCTGTGGCAGCAGTTTTGTCATTTCGAGCAGCGAGATGTTCTTGCCAATGCAGGTTCTTGCCCCAGCCCCGAACTGTATCTGCATCAGCACAGATTCGCCATCCAGTGGACATTTGTGAACACTTACTGCTAGGAAATGCTGTTCTAGAAATGCAAGTTTCTCCTTCGAAACCAGCCATCGCTCCGGTCGAAACTGGTGCACGTCTTTGCCCCAGATGCTTTCATCGCTGTGGACCACCCACGCATTGACGCCGACCACGGTCTGTCGGCCTACAATCAGTAGATGTTAAAAAGCAACTTAGTAGAGATTGAACTTACTCCCTGTGGAAAATGTCTACCGGCGAGCTGTGCACCGCCCTCTGGAACGACTCTGCTCAGGATCTGGCCCACAGCCGCATGCAGTCTCAATGCCTCTTTAATGCAAGCTTGCAAGTATGGAAGCTTCTGTCCTTCTTGAAAGGTCGCAGGACTCGAAAGATTCCCTTCCTTGACGGCTGTATCAATCTCATCGCGGAGTTTCTGCAGGCAATGCGGGTTCTTCATCAGGTAGTAAATGACTGCCGTCAAGCTTATCCCAGTGGTATCAGAGCCAGCACCAACGTTCGCTCCGATAACATTATTTATGGTTATATGTTCCAGCTTTCCAGCTTTGTTCAATTCAATGCATTTTGCCAAGAAGTCCTTGCGGTCGCTGGAGCTCTCTCCTTTCATCCGTGCGCCAATCTGCTGTCCTATCACTCTCTGGAGGGTCTTCAAATGGCTCTCAATTGGGAAAACATTCTGAAGCCAAAGATACAACGGATGAATCTCGGGGACAAGTCCCGCCATCGAGCCATATCCTATGGACGCAACGTGAGCAGCATGTAAAAGCCCGCTGTCATCCTTACCCTCCCCGACCAGGCCAAACGACCGGCCAAAGGTGATCTCGCCGATAACGTCGAAAGCATAGAACTGCATCCAAGTGAAGAGGTCAAATTCCCTCCCGTTGTTTGCATGACTCTCCAATGCAGTCATGAATTCGCCGTTGATCTTGTCGACGAATGGCTCGTAGGATACCAGCGAGCTCATTGCGTACATGTTGGATGTCTTTCTCCGCTCGACCGCGTGTTTCTCATTGCTTGTCTCAGAGAAGACATCCCTGTGGTGCGTGAAAGGACCACCAAATGGTTTGTAGTATTCGGATTTGCTGAATTTGGAACCGGGGCCATAGATCGTGCGGATGGCGGAGGGATCCCCAATGCTGTATCGATTGGGTGCTAACCGGACGATGGGGCCTACAAGAATCTCGTCAGTATATAATTGTTCCCAAAGACAGAGATGCTGATGTACCATATTTCTCATGCAGGGCGATTGTGACATGTTCCAGCTGGCCTTGCCAGTTGTGGTACAGTTCCCAGAGACGAGTATATCGGGCAAGAGCTGGGCCTTTGACATCGCCTAACGGACTGAGAAGGGCTGGAACCAGGTAATACAAGAGAAGAAGAGCACCAGACGCCGCGATGAGCATCGGCACACTGAGAGGCAGGCTTGCAATGTCAGAAATCATGACGCTTCTGTCCACACTGTACTCGTGTTTGGGACACTGGATGAGGATGAGGGCAACATAAATCAGGATTCCGGCATTATATATCCCTCTTTACGGCACCAGTCGGCTGCTGCTGCTACACCTGATCTACACAGTTTCACGCTCCATTGGCGGGGGTGTGGAGTGTATGCTCTATGCTCATTACCAAATACTCCACGCTATATGGTTCCAACCGCCAGTGTACGAACTCCAATCGCTCCAGGCCGTCCAAATCCCACTAGCTGCGTAATATGCAATAACAGGTATCCCGTCCTTCAGCTTTTCTCTGAGAAAGCACCTGTAGTTAGGGCGTTACTAAGCGGAAGAGAGCATCAGATCCGACTCGGCGATCAACATCGGACACGATGAGGTAATCGGGATTGAGCAGAGCAATATCTTCTTTCGTCTTGTTCTCCTCCACATGCCAACTGTGGGTCTTGAGTTCTGAACTGATTGGGCTTCGCCTGGCATCTTCACGGACTGCGCTCTATCATAGCCTTCCTGGTTGGGCGCGTGGTGGACATCAACGTGCTGTCCGACGGGGATAAAGAAGCCGATTCCCCGATCACTGCGAGCTACTCTTCATACAATATTATCTCATTGTGTCGATCATTTGTTGCCTTTCTGGATTCAATGATACCTTGGAGTAGGGGTCGTTGTCCCCCAACCATCGGCGTCTCGTAGTAAACTAATTATCAAAATTGTACTTGGTTCATTGTGGCAGAGGTCTCTCGAGTGGCGTTAGAGGTACTTCTTTTAGGGAATATCCATTTCCTTTCTTACTAAACAACCTCACGGTACTTGTACACTTCATGTCCACTGATGCAATCCTCACAGCCAACCCCCATCAACCGAATAACAACTTCCACTAACGAACGAGCTCTCCGGCCCCAGCAGAAAAAGAACTACATTCGCCACCTCCTCAGGAGTCCCCTGGCGCTGAAACGCAATAGGGTCGTCAAATGGAGCATCGGCAGGTCGGCCAATGCGGTCCCAATGCCCCTGCATCATTTCCGTGTAGATTGGGCCTGGCGCAACAGCATTAACGCGAACTTCTCGGTGGCCATTCTCCTTTGCAGCAGCCTGAGTGAGACCCAGCACACCGTGCTTGCTCGCAGCATATGCGCCGTAATTTGCCATTCCTATCTAGAATTAGCATTGTTGAACAGTCAAGTAGTTAGACTCACCTATTTTGGAGTGGATGGAAGCCATGTTGACAATCGACCCCTTATCCTCGATGACGTTCAGCTGCGCGCGAAGACAATATAGGACTCCCGTCAGATTGATACCGATGATCTTATTCCATTCACCGTCATCAGTTTCCGCAACAGTTTTAGTCCCATGGTCCTTCCCGCCAATGCCCGCGACATTCGCTGCACCGTCCAAGCGGTGAAATTTGGCCTTGATCTCAGCAATCCAGTTTTCCACCTGTTCCTTATTTGAAACATCAACCTGGGTGACCATATACTGAACAGCGGGTGTCTTGGAGGCGAAATACGCCTCGACCTCGCTCAGGGCATCGCGGTTGACGTCGGCGAGGCAGACTATGCCGCCGCGGTCGGATATGAGTTTTGCTGTGGCGCGACCGATGCCACTTCCTGCGCCTGTCACGGCGTAGACCTTGCCTTGGAGCGACATTGTTGGACAGGTGTCTAGTCAGAGTATGAGTTTGCCGTTGCAGTCGTGGTGATGGCGGGGTTTCGGTAGTCGGAGTTGGTCCGATTGGAACTGGACACCTGAGGTGTCTTTTATACGAGTAAATCTGGGAGACGGCGAAAAGAAGTAAGAACGCGGTTATGCGTGGCCTTTCCTGTAGAGCCTGTGGTATTTCCACAGATCATATAACTAACAGAAATAAATATATAGCCTGAGATATGGAATGACGAAGGTAAGCTAATACTAATAGAAGAAATCAGGACCAACTATATTAGCTTGTATTCGCAGCCTTTACTAACCTGGGCAGAAAGTCACGGCTATTTATTAATATTAACTATCTTGTTCTGTTACCAAGACCTAATTTCCCACTGCCTGTTGCTGACTGTATGCTGCCGAGAACTCTCATAGAATGCTGCATCTCTTCAGTATACAGGCTAGTGGAGGCGCTGCGTCCAAGAATTCTTTCCATCACTTCCAGCAACTATACCATAACGACATCCACTCATCCCAGGAATCCTTTTCGAGCGAAACACGACTTAAGAGCAAGTACAAATCAAAATTTGTCCAGCAAATTGCGACTGCATCTCGTTCTCGCAACAAAGGTAACTGCAGCCCCGGCGAACATGATACAACCCTGAAAAAGCAATTCATATGTCAGCAACGATGAATGTTCGAAATACGCAGAAGAACCTACCCCAAAGATAATTAAATGCTTGTATGCATCTTTTGAGCCATCGTTATTCAAAAACGCACCACCAACAGGAGTGCCGATTAACGTCCCAACCGAGAGTACAGTGGAAAATGCCCCCATGTATGCGCCTAGATCCTCGGCCGGTGAAAGCTGGGCGACGGCTGGGAATATTATGGAGATGATTGCCCCAGAAAAGAAACCTACATTAGGGAATATTAGCAAAGGTCCAGCCAGTCTCAATCGATAGGGCAAATAGCGGTAGACGCATACCGTAGATACAGGCAAATGCAATGATTGTCCCACCATTGGTTGCAACAAGCCACATAGCCAAGTCTAAGATAACACATAATAGAGTTGCTGGGTAAAGCATATTTATGACGCCGAGACGGTCACCGAGTTGCCCACCGCTATCGAAGAATGTTAGTCAAAGGAGACCAAGAGGGGATGTTTTGTATGTTTCCACTCACATAATGCGTCCAAAGAAGCTGGCCGCGTTGATACAGGCGAGGAGGTACGGGTGAATAGAGTCGGAGATGCCATGGATGATTGCATAACTCTCTAAAGGTCGTCAGTTAATCGGATGAGCCAAAATATTAAAGGCGTATGTCACCATACCTATGTAATAATATGGAATATAAAGTCCGATGTTAGAAAGAAGGGATCCAAGTGCAAGAATCGAAAACCGGCTATCTTTAAAGCCGCGAAAGTTGAGCAGCTGCTTCCATTTTTTGGGTGGTTTCAACGGTTTTCGGGCTCGGGTGACAAGCACTGCTAACCCGTAACAAACTCTGCCAGATTGTTAGTCAGTGAAAGTCAGAAGAGTTCGAGTAAATTCCGACGTACACCACAAGTAGTGCCTGGACACGTACGGCCCATGCTGTGTGGGGAAGCAAATACATGTTAGCCAGGAACTCAGAGATAACTCAACTGAATGGCGTATTTACCAAATCCCACACTTTTGAAGAGCCTCGAGAGCATTATGGGCAAACACACGCCCCCGACGCTACTTCCTGCGGCTACAATACCCATTGCCAGGGCGCGACGCTTTTTGAAATAGTGCCCAGCAATGGCAATGGCGGGTTGGGCGCCAAACGACACGGTCAGTCCAAAAAGTAGGCCTTGAGACAGCAGTTGCTGCCATAATTGATCCCGTTTAGTAAAGGATAGAGCCACAAGCGATACGGTAGTACCGATGCCACCGGTAAGGTAGAGGTGCTGCGCAATGTGTAAGTTAGATCCATAACCGTAGGTACAGAAGGTGAGCCTGGGATGTCCCTTTACTTGGGATACTCTGATACTAACCTTGATGGGGTATGAATCGAACAGAGCGCCGCTAAGTGGACTGATGAGATAAAGCAGACTGATCTGAAGGGTTCCGATGAAAGCGATGGCAGTTGATGATGAAGTGTGTAGATAGTCTGATTCATAATAGCTTTGAAAGGTCCCAAAACTGTTGATGACGCCGAACGTGGCAAAGTATATAAGAAATGAGCCGAATACTGCCATACATCCCTCTAATGATCCTTCTACCATAGCTTGTGGCTCTGGACTGCTCTGATTTGAGCCCCTCTCCTCGCCACGGTCTTCTATATTCGCAGCACGCATGCTAATCAAGAGGGGTATGAGGCTCCGATAAATTCCACAAGTGCGGCTGGTTGCGAGCAGGGTGAGCAATTATCAGTAGTCAATCAGAAGCACGACAGAATCCAAGGGGTGGTCCGAAAAGTGGCAATCCTACCAATTTGTCCCTTACTTGTATGACGATTGGCGGGAACTGTAAGGCGTGTTCCTTGGATGGTTGCGACAGCTATGGAAATGCAAATGCAGTATTCAAGGGCATGTTCCGTGTTTTGCTGAAGTCAGGCACTAAGTCATGCATTTGGTATAACCCATGAGACGGTCCTGACAATTTGTAAATCCGTAGGCACGAGTCACTTTCCTTTACTTCCAGTAGGCGAAGATTTTGATGGTTTTAGGGAAGGAATTCGCTCAGTAACTGGTTACATTGCTCAATGGTAAGAGGAATAAAGGTGAAACAGGCCTTCCGGAAAATCCCTTTCATTCTCGTCCCTCCCTACATAAGCACAGTGGAATTCACAAGGCATAGGAGTGAGACAGTGCCATGGAGTGCGCAAGGGATAACCCGACTCAACAGAGGCCATGGAATGCACCACACGTAAGGCTGATGTGCGAGAGTTACTTCTTATAGTAGAATACATATTAACCCCTAACTTCATTAAAGAACCGCTCGACTGTTCCCTTGCTGCATAATATACCACAATTGGCGTTGAGAGTCTCGTCATGTGTGGAGCAGTTCATAACCGGACAAGACTACAGGGCAGCCATCTTAGACCAGGAATGTTTGTGACACCTCCTTCGCATCAGACCTCCACTATAGGGCATTAAAATTCAAAGTTCGAACGTGACTGTAGTCTGTAGCGGTAGATATAAGAAATAAGTGGCGTACAGTGGCTTTGTATCTGCTTTACTAGATGCATCAACGAGTCGTATTGGGATACAATGTTCACCATACTGTCGGAACTTCTTGGGGAGCTGTCCAGAGCAGCAGCGCACTACCCCTTCCCCTTCTTACTATTTCTACCGGCGGTCATAATATTGAAGTTTGCCCATTGGTACCGGATTGCCAGCCAGCAGTTCCCCGGGCCTCCAGTCAAGAGTATCTGGTTTGGGAATCTTGATCAGTCACTAGCTGATAATGTCCACGAAAAGGTTCGAGTTACTTAGGGTTTTTACAAATAAGATAGCGCAACTAACAAATCCAGTGGAGGGAGTGGCACAATGTTTATGGACCGATCTATCAAACAGTAGGCAGTCCTCCACTGCTCCTAGCAGCACTTCAATCTGAGAAAAGTCCACTGACTGTGTCTCTTGAGTAGTGGAACGGACTATTTTCCCGCACGGTGTTTATAGGAGACCCGGAAATAATCTCACAAATTGCTACCAAGAATTGGCCAAAGGCACCAAACCAATACGAGGGATTCAAACCTTTGAGTGGTGACGCTTTATTTGCCCAAATGCATCATCGTCGTTGGCAAAAGCAGAGGAAAAGTCTTCGGTCTGCGTTTCAACCAGCCGTGGTCAAGAGTCAATATCCAATCTTGACCATGCACATTCAGGTGCGTATCACTTTCTTGTGATCCTAGATGCCACTTTAACCCTTGACACAGAAATACATCTGTCTTCTGGATGAAGCCGCCTTGAAGAACGATCACGTTGATATGTCAATGTTGAACGTGTTGCTGACTCTGGATTTTGTTGGTGAGGTTGCGTTCGGCACCAACCTTCATGCTCTCGACGAAGGACCCAACTGTCGCATCCTGCAACTATTCGATATTATCCTCCCCGAGCTGATGAAGTGTGGTTTGTTTCCGCTGAGGGCAAAGGTCCCCGTCTTGAAGAGTACCAGGAACATGCACAAGGCCTGTGCTGAGCTGAGAGGAAAGGCGCAAGAGGCAATTAAAAACGCGCGAGCGGACAATAATTTGGGCCAGAATGATACTAAGATCAAGCGAATCTACGAACTGCTTGCTCAGTAAGTTGGGTCCGATTGCCTGCTTATTACAGCCTTGCTACTAACATGATCGCGTCGATAGGCAACGAGACGAAGACGGGGAGTATTCCTTTACTTCTAAAGAACTGTGTGACAATCATGGTAGACATCTCAAACTTATTTCCAGTTCATTTTCTATTCATGGCTGATACACTTTGCAAGTGACGTTTTTGGTTGCTGGTGGCGACCCAACAGCTCACACGATCACGTTTGCCATTTATGAGATTGTAAGTGTTTGATTGACACAGTAATTAGATGCTTACTGGGGCCTTTAGCTTCGTCATCCTGATATTCTAGCAAAGCTTCGTGCCGAACTTGATTCGACGATTCCCGACGGTGTCAAAGTGCCCTCACTAGAGCAAACCAAGTTGCCCTATCTGAATATGATTGTCAAGGAGACTTTGAGATATAATGGACCAGGATTTGGTACCTTTCGATACTGTCCAGAGAGCACAGTGGTTGCAGGGGTTAAGCTCCCTGCAAACACAACTCTAGCACTCTGGAACCCCCAGGGTGAGTGATCCGAGGTTTTAAACCATTTGGACTAACATTGGATACAGTGCATAGAGATTCAACTCTGTGGGGTGATGATGCGAACGAATTCAATCCCGACAGGTGGCAATCGGACGGACTGCCTGTGAAAGGCTCATACTTCCCATTTTCATACGGGCCACGAAACTGCTTAGGTATGATCCGTTCAAGTTTCTGTTTTATCAATGAGATGGCTGACATATGCTCAGGTCAAGAGCTTGCTATCCTTGAAATCACTTTGACTCTGGCAACATTGTTTCGCCGATATGATCTTCAGTTGGACGACGGCTACCAGATGGATTATCTTTCCAGCTTTACGTTGTGCGCCAGAGATGGACTAAAGATCCGTGTTGCAGCACGGCAAAAGTAAGGCAAATTGACAAAAGAAGGAACAGGGATGTTGTAGATATGAAAATATCTGCACTGGGCAGATCATATATCCTGGATGGAAGATAGCTAGTGTATAGTTCTATGAGATGAGACGCGAATACCAAAAAAAAAAAAAAAAAAAAAAAAAAAAAAAAAAAAAAAAAAAAGGTAGAGACCCTTATTAGGATTAGTCTCACTCTATCACAATGCGACCTTCAAGTCGAGGAGAAATCCCCGACATCAAGGGAGGCGTAAATTCACCCTCACCATCCATGAGATTTAAAGCATCGGGATTCAAGCCGGCATGTCGCATCCATTTACGAACAACCCGACGTGCCAGCTGCAGATGAGAATCTTCCTCTGCAGCTGACCGCGCAGGGAGGGTGACCGAGTGAGTCATTAATGTGGGTGAACAGAGACTACCAGCATCAGGATTCTCGTCTGAATCGGAATCCATAGCATCACTGCTGCTCCCACTGCCTCCGTTTGTAGTATGCGGGATGCACCCATGATTATGCACCTCTCGGCACAAGGTCCGCCGGTGGCTGGGTTCTTTCTCTGAGACCGGTGACGCAGTACCAGAAGGAGGCTGGACCCAGTGCCGGTGAAGGCTGGGACTCCGGCGACTCCATTTCCCGAGAACTCTCCAGCTCATGAAGTATTGGCGTAGAATGGTACTAATTAAAACTCCGCTTTCCTCTGATACCAGCTCTTCTACCTGGCCGCCCTCGGATTGAGCAAGCAAGGACGAAAACCCATCCTTCCCACGAGCCATGTAGCCTCGTGTGGCAAGAGTATACTCTCGCTGGAGTTCAATTGGCTGCCCACCAACACGAGCAAAGGTGATGCGAGAGCCAGGGGGCGCATTTAATTTAAACCCAAACGAGATATTAGATACCTGGGTAAAGCGACCTTCAAGCGCAGGAAGAGCACTTATACCATTCTCCAGAGCACTGAGCAGGGCCTGTCCACTAAGTCGTAGCAGGACCACTGGATCATCATAGGGGAAGCAATTCAAAATATCCTTTAAACGCAGTACTCCCGGGGGATATATCTGGTCACCACGCATAGTCCCCCCCGCCATCATCGCGCAGTCCGCGGCGTAGTAGTGGCGCATCAAGTCACAGACAAAATTCCCGAAATTCGATTCACGTTGCCGTACTGTAGAGAATCGGCTATCTAAAGGTACCAAAGTATATCCGATTGGCTCTTCAAGCTTTGGTCTGAGACTAGAAGTCAAGCAATCAACCAGTGCGAGTGCCCCGGGGTCCTCCGGGATAGACTGCACAATATCTCGCCTAGTGATGTTAAAATCCCATCCGGGTGCACCATCAGGCTTGCGAAAGGCTTCCAGATAGCTTAGCTGTTTAAAATCGGTGCCAGATCGAAGCACATGGGTGCCGTTGACAACGCTATGGGCATAGTAATGGTCATGGCCGCCGAGAATAATATCCACCGCGCCGGACGGCAGATTTGTTGCGAGCTTAATATCGTTCGGCTCGCGTTGGTGAGAGACAATTACCACCATTTCTGCGCCCTCCTCACGAAGTCGCGGAGCCAGCACTTTGGCAGTCTCCGTCGCAGACTTGTAGGTCAAGTTCGGGGGGAGGGAGTTGATTGTTTCCAGCCTTGAATATGTCAACACTAGAAAGGCAAGACAAAACAAGTTATGCAGGGTAGGTCCTTTAGAGCTGTCTTACCATTCCCGTTCACCTAGGCCTATCACCCCAATCTTTATACCATTTGAAGAGGTCAGCATACAGCTCTTGCCGCAATCCGCGATCGGAACTCCATCTCCAAGAGCAGGATCGAGTACATTGGCCAGGAGCCAAGGGAAATGACATTGACTGGCAAGGTAGTGGAGCTGTTCGACGCCAAAGTCCAGATCATGATTCTACCCATGTCAGCAATATTGATACTTTCAACCAATCCGTCCGTGGTACGCACTCCCACACATGCCACGTCAGTTCCGATTTTGTTCAGGAAAGGGACCATATGTGTTCCCTTTGTAACGGTGCTCTCCAGGCTAGGATTGAACGCGTCGCCGGAGAACAGGGTAAGCATGTTGGGCTGGCCGGCAAAGCGCGGGCTTTCACGGTAGTAGTTTACAAGGGATTGAAAGCGAGCAACACCGCCAATTGGTTCTGCAGATCCGGGCCTAAACAAGCACAAGCCCATTAGTGCTTTGAATGCACATATGGGATTGCATGGTGATTCTTACTCGACATGGTAGACATCATTATAGTGGATCAGCCGCAGATCTGGGGCGCCGGTCCGATGCGAGGCGAAGGTGACGGAAACACCGTCGGAGTTGGTTGTTGACATTGGAATTCAGGTGGAAGTGGAATAGACGATAGTGAGTTTCGCAAGGAGAGAAAAGTCTCCGGTGTTAGAAGGGATATAAAAGAGAAGCAGCTGTGTTTACCAAGCGAACAGCCCAGTTTGCGCTCTGCTGGAATGTTATATGAGCTTCCTACGGGAGATATGGCTTGATCGTCAGCTCGCATAGGCAGCGCATGGTGTCGATCATGATGCCTTGTTTTCCGGTATGTTATGCCTTGCATCCGGCCAAGACATATTTAACGGTCGATCGCAGGGCTTTCCATCCAAGGTATCGCAGGAGTACTTGACTGGATGCCTCTGCCCTAGCCTACGGATTCAAGTCAGAATTCCTCCAGCCTCCATCCCAAGATCTTGACTTCTCATTTCTAAGGATCGATCTGTCACCCTGCAGTTCATTTGTGTAGTAAAAGTATCGCGCCGGTACTATAATATGCCATATAAACTCTTTGATAAAGGTATGTCTGTCCGTGGTGGCCATGGGGTTGCCTGTTAATCGGTGGTTTCGTTTCCCCTCGTCAAATATTAATTTAGAAAGTATCTCTATAATAACAAACTACCTTAAAAAAAATTATTTATATTACAAGAAATCTAGTATCTCCAAACTTATACTATACAAGTGTTTTGATTTGCTATTTCGCTGCCGTTTTCGGTCGCATGTTCGCTGTCACCAGAAACTTCAGAGTATATCCGTCTATATCTTAACAACCGTTCTGGGTATACCAACCCTAAGCTATAATGACGATTGTATAGATCCCCACAAGAGCACCACATCCGGGAGTTCACGGCTGGCTTCATCTGCCGAAATCCCGCCTGCCAAGCGCTGTCTCCCCAGTGCCAAGTAGAGTGACAGGGGATAGGGCCCTCCGCTGTCTTGTAAGTGGCGCGTGTCGCTGTACAGGGGCCTATCACCAGTTGCTCTGTCAATGAAGCAGTGCACAGCTCCCCGCAGCTTGGCCTTCCCCGGATCTGGCGCTGGGCTTGCTTCCCGATATCTTGCCAATATAACCGGCTGCTCCTGCTACTAGCATGAAGGATATCAGTGTCTGTCCTTCTCATCAGGAATACAGCAGTCACCCAATTGCCCTTCGTTTATACCCGCCATGGCAGAAAAGGGCCTTGCTGAGCATGTGGAGAGCCAATACCAAGCTCCTACCGAGTCTTCTTCAGAGAAAGACCAGTATGTATTCTGGGTATTCTGCAATCTGTGCTAATCATGTACAGCCATGCCACGGCATTCTACTTCGACCCTAAAGCTGAAGCCCGGCTGCGTCGAAAGATCGATTGGTATATCGTGCCTACCGTTTCCCTAATGTACCTCTTCTGCTTCATCGATCGAGCCAACATCGGTATACACATCTCATAAATAGAGAAATACAAGCAGATACTAATAGAGCAGGAAATGCCCGACTTGCCGGACTCGAAGACGACCTCGACATGGCAGGCTACGATTACAACACCCTCCTCTCCGTCTTCTACATCTCCTACATCGTCTTCGAAATCCCATGCAACATCGCCTGCAAATGGATCGGCCCTGGCTGGTTCCTCCCCGCCATAACTCTGGCCTTTGGAATCTGCTCTGTGGGAACCGCCTTTGTCCAGTCCTTCAACAGCGCCTGTGGCGTCCGCTTCCTCCTAGGAATCTTCGAAGCAGGCATGTTCCCCGGAATCGCATACTATCTCTCACGGTGGTATCGAAAAGCCGAACTCGCCCTCCGCCTCTCTATCTACCTCGTCATGGCTCCGCTAGCAGGCGCATTCGGCGGCCTCCTCGCCTCCGGAATCCTCAGCCTGAGCTCCTTCGGAAGCCTACATACCTGGCGCATGATATTCGCCATTGAAGGAATCATCACCATCGGAATCGGCGCCCTCGCCTTCCTCACCCTAACCGACAGACCCGAAACCGCTGTCTGGCTATCCAAAGACGAAAAAGAACTCGCAGTCTCCCGCGTCTGCTCTGAATACGAACACGCCGGCGCACGCGAAGTCCTCGACAAACTCGACAAGAAGAAACTCTCCCGCGGCATCTTCAACCCCATCGTCCAAGCCACATCATGGATCATGCTCTTCACCTGCGTCACCGTACAAGGGCTAGCCTTCTTCGCCCCAACAATCGTACGCACAATATACCCCGAGAAAAGCACCATCCAGCAACAACTGCAGACCGTGCCGCCTTATATCGTCGGTGCATTCTCAACAATCCTCATCCCGTATCTCAGTGGAAGGTTCAATAAACGCATCGGCCTGTTCATAGGTACCCCTATCCTCATGATGGTGGGCTATATCATCTTCCTAGCGACCGATAACCCGCGCGCTCGATATGGAGCAACATTCCTAATCGCCTTCGGGTCGTTCCCAATGGGTGTTCTGACGACTGCCCACGCATCAGTTAACGTCGTTTCCGATACCTCGCGCGCAGCGGCTATCGGTACGGTCGTGATGATGGGGAATATCGGCGGGCTTGTGGCGACGTGGTCCTTCCTCCCCTTTGACGGGCCGGATTATCCAATCGGCAATGGATTGAATCTTGCTACGGGGTCGACGTGTCTTCTTATTGCGGTTGGGATGCTGATCTGGTCGAAGTGGGATAATCGGAGGCGGGAGGCTGCTGGTGAGAGAGGTGGAGGTGGAAGGAGGCTTGATGGGCTGAGTGCGCGTCAGATTGAGGATTTGGAGTGGCGCCATCCGGCTTTTAGATGGTTGCTTTAAGATAGGTATATTGTACTTGGGTTAATTCAACATCCCTGTTGGGAACAGCCAGCAAATTACACTTGCATGTTTCATCTATAGCCATCTTCTACTCCTCGTATAATGGTATGTCTAAGCCAATGAGAGTTTCCCCAGGCAGACAGTGGCGTATTCATGCTTAGTTACAGCCTTCAGCCTTTCGGCTGCACATAGGACAGCCTTGCCAATTTCCTAATCCGGCCAATGCTGAGGCACGTATCCCTGCCTGTGTCCACTATTCCAGCTAGTAGTGCTACAGGGCTCACACTGGCGCTGTTCTAAAGTCTCAGCCAGTGCAGTTGGCCAGCCTGACTAAGGCTTAAATATGAGTTACGGGTGTCCCAAGTTCTCTTCCTAATCAGAGCTTGTCCCTGTTAACGTGAATGAAAAGCATTTAACAATGGCCGCACCACATTATTGCACACTCGTTTACCATATCCCATCCAGTGGAGCCTTGTCAGTAGGGCAAGTTTGGAATCATGGTTCGGGTAGTATCCAGTTGCTGCTATTGTGTATCGTTCCATCCCTCCAGAACTCCAGTACAGTCCATCAACAGGTTTAACTCTCTAACTATCACAATACCATCACCATGAACTACATAGCATCGTCCAAAAGGAGGGGCTCGCTTGGCTCCTTAGTCAGCAGCAAAGACTCCAAATCGCAATCGCAAAATCTCCAAATGAACCACAACATCCATCCCACCAAGAGTTGAATAGAATATGCTCCTAATCACCACCCGCCAGCAGCCCGCCAATGCGCCCCAGCCAGTCGTCCAGAAAGCCGCGCTGTCGCGCCAAAAACGGGCCTGCGTTCGTGTTTGTTGATGCCCTGAATGACCGATCGGGACGACCGCACGATGAGGTTTCCAGAGCTCAAATCAGACGACAGGCTGCGCGGTCTGGGCGGAGGAGTCAGCGCGTACAGAGTACAGGTTGCGAAGACGGCACCGAAGAGCTGGGCCTGCAGTCACAGCCGCTTCTTCAGCTGCAAATCCAAGGCAGCCCCATCCCCACAACGCAGCCCTCATTCTCCGGCTATGAGGCGTTGCGTGTAAAATATAACTTTGACATCACGTACCTGACCAGTTTCACAGACGTGGACCTGGGGAAAACCGCGTCGCTGTTCCTGCACGAACACGGAGACGGACAGGCGACGCACCTCACCCGCCTCCTGCAGCAGCAGTCCTCGTCGTTTCTGAGCTACTTGCCCAGTCGCTACGGGGCGAGTGCAGTTCTCGACGACGCGATGCACTGTCTCGCCGCACGAGCTGGTCAGATATTCGGGTTCAATATCACGGCGGGGACGATTTCCGCGCTGTACGCTCGGGCATTGAAGAGCTTGCAGGGCGCGCTTACTGATACCGGGCTGTGTTTGGGGGCTGATGTTTACTGTGCGACTCGCCTGTTGACGCTGTATGAGGTGAGTCGAAGTACTCTTTTGACCTGTTTCGCGCTGTGGTTGTAATGTTGCTGGATTAGTTGATCGGTCTCCCTGAAGCGAACCACTGGGTTCTGCATAACCGGGGCGGGATTAAGCTGGTTGAGCTTCGAGGGCCGGATAACCATACGACCAGGTTTGACTGGATGTTGTTAAAGAGCCAGGGGCCTTCCATTGTGAGATTCAAACCAGTGTCCACTGGAAAGTAGGTGACTGACGCCTGCACAGCTAGTAGACGAACTATACAGAAGAAAGACTTCAATATTCGAAGCCCCAGCCTGGCAGAACCTCTTCAGCCATGCATCCTGCAGCGAAACAGACCCAGACATGCGTCTCTGGTGGGAAATCTTCAGCAGCATCAGTTTCGTCACCGGAATCATGAAAAGCATGTTCGACCTCTTCCAGCATCCACCCACCGACGGCCAAGCCTATACACAAGTACACTACAAGCTGAAGGCCCAGACACTGCACCGCGCACAGGAAATCCACGATAGATTACACGAGATACACACTCGGTCCCAGCAAGCAGATTCACCATCCCTATTCGACCTCCCCGTCACACCCGAATCGCCAGACCGCATCAGACTCCGCGGGTTCTTCCTCTACAGCCTCATGCAAATATGCCGCGCCCTGGCAACCATATCAGATAGCCCCGCGTCGCGCGCAACAGCAGAAGAAGAGGCGCAGGCTCTAGCGGCACAGGCACTCCTCATTCAGTATGCGACGACGGACCTGGATCCGGCGATGTCGTGGCACTTTGGGCAGAGAAATGCGCTGGCGGAGTCGATTGTTGGGAGTCGGGCGGAGTGGATTTCAGAGAGCAGCCTGGAGGGTTTGAAAGAGGATGGTGAGCGAGAACGGTTCCTTGGGGCGCGGTGGTTGGCTTGGTATGAGTCTTGGATTAATCAGTATCTTTCTGTAGCGTTGGAGATGTAGCTTTTTTTTGGCTAAAGGATTACTGTGAGTAGCATTTTGGATAATTGTAGAGTGAGTATATTCGGATAATGTACAAATAGATATACTCATACTGATCTGAGCTACAACATACACCAGTCTCCATACTACCACGCTAAACTGATAGCTGTAACACTCCAGACAAATGCAACGTCCTTTCCTCTAGTGTTACGCCATAGTCTACCACTATGAGACGTTATTCGCACATGAGAAACTCGCAGTACTCGAGTCTTCGTGCAGTGCTCTTCCAGAGACATATAGACCTAATCCGCACTGTAGTATATCCATGTTAGCGAAGCAAGATACGGGTTGTGAAGGGAACTCACAATAACGGCAGCAATAACAATCATGAAGATATTGAGCATAGTCAAGAAAGTCTTCATCGGCGTGGAGAAGAAGCGGCCTTTGTTGAGGTAGAGCCAAAACATGCCAGTGAATCCGTCTGCAGCTGTTAGTTCTTGCATGGAATAGATATAAGAAAGGACATACAGGTAAACCAGCTAGCGAATATGGAAGCCTAGAAACATCCGTCAGTCATGTCCCGGGTTATAGGTATTGGCAGCGTACAATCAAACTCAGGAGGTTATTAAACACAGGAATAGCAGATGCAATGATCCAAGCCAGAACCCACGTGCAAAAGGTAATAAGAAGCCAGGAGCCGACGGCAACAAAGTCCTTCTTATGCATGCGGTCTGTTTTCCGGAAGAGACGGACGTAGATGTACTTGCTGGCGACGTGGCCGTTAACGACGCCGCCAATGATGATCTATGCTCTTTATCAGTTTAATGTATTTCCGAACGTCACAGGATGCATACCGTTGGGAGCGCAATTCCGTAGGCAATCTTTCCAATGATAGGGCTTGCCGAGCCCAACGCAGGCGAGGTAACCCCTGGCCCTGCGTAGCAGTAGATGACGACGGCACTGACAATATACAGAATCGTGTCCGTGCCCTGGAGGAGGAAGAGGGATTTGGGGTACTCTCTTGGGTCCTTCAGCTCGGAAATGAAACTGAAGAATGCGACGTGGCCGCCTAGGGTGTGTAAGCTTTGTTTAAGCTAGAGGGTGGCATGGCTTACAGAAAGAAAAGACGATGTTGCAGACACCGAGGAAAGCATGGTAAAGGTTTGTCTCTTCTACGGCTTTCGGTGTGCCATCGAATGGGCGCTCCACGCCGACTGCAATCATGACAATCAAGACAGACGAGAAGACACTCAGAAACGCTACTCTAGTTAGCCCGTCCCCACAATAGCAGTATACGCAGGTGCTCACAAATAACAGAGAGGTAGGACACATTCGCAGACGACCGCGGCAAGCACAGCACGTAGGAGATAACCAGGCCAACAACTCCAAAGACAAGCGAGCACGTTCCATGATCGGTGAGCGTGTTCATTGCAACAGTGAAGGTGAGCAGATGGCTTCCCATGATAAAGATAATGAGAATCAACTGGCCCATTCCGAGGAACTCGCGGCCGAATTTGCCAGCCAGCACTTCTCCTGCATCAGCCATGCTCTGGACATGGGGGTACGCCCAGCGGAACTGTCCAATCACATAACCAGTGTAGGTAGACATAAGCCCGATGGCCGCGAGGATGATGACAGCCCTGAAACTTAGCCAATGGTCAGGGATATAGTATGGGGTTACTCACGGAACAAGGCCCAGGGTAGCTACCACCGACGGCAATGAGAGAATACCAATGGACACGGTTTCAGCAACCATGACTGCGGATGTTAGCGGCTGATTCCTTGCGGAGCCTGTACCCAAGTAACTCACGGAATCCAGCTTGCCTTGGGGTGTATTAGCAGTTGTATACACTGGGTAAACAGGGAAACATACCACCAGCTCAGCACCTTGTACTTGATCTCCGCATTCTCCTCGTCTCCAAAGACATCCTCAGGGAGAGCCTTCTTGTCGTTTACCTTCTCTTCATCGCCAGTGTTGCGGCCGTGATCCGGCCCTGGAGCTTCCTCCAGCGAGTACACCGAATGGGAGGCCATTGAGTCATGCAATAGCCTACTGCAACACTAGTGCAATAGGATGCCGTCGGCCTAGTGAAGTTGAAGCTAGCAGCTCTGTTTGTATAGACGGCCCGGGAGTATGTACTATGTAGTCGCCCGCAACAAGAGTAAGACCAGCATACAGCAAGTTAGCACTCACTAGCAAGAAGCAGCTGCAGATGACACATCGCTACCCCGGGCTTGCGGAAATTTGCATCGAAAAGTCTGCTGTCCCCATAGTTCCACTCTTCATCCTGTTACCTAACAGAATGGATATGGCCGAGGCGAAACTATAGAGCTGACTCAGCAAGTCGGCCAATCACATGGCGGTTAGTTTATCAATCACGTGTCTATTCACGGATCCGGTGGAATCAGATTTGATGACTAATCACCAGCACAACGATTGAATATGCAGGAATATTAAACCATTGAGGAATATTAAGCAATTTAAATATAATCTAGATACAGGTAATTAAAAAATCATATCTATTTATGTCTGGACGGTGGAATGGGGTGTTCCTGGTGTTGGATGATTTGGAATGCTGTTGTCGGCGTGTATATATATTTGCTCTCGATGTATGTCCTACCTAGCCCTATAAATTTATACAGAACTACAGAAACAACGTGATGTATTGAGAAAGGTTCAAAAGAAGTTAAGTTAATATCGTTTAAGAAGAATAAAGATATTCCAACTTCGCCCGCATCAGATTGTTCATCAGTCTGGTTACTAGAGAGGCAGGTAATTGCTTGCTGGAGTTGAACTATCTTGCATTATTGTCCTCCCGTCTTGACCGACGGAATAAATCCTGCGTGGCGATGGAGCTTGGCTGTTCAAAAGAGCCAATGCCGATATTCCTGCCCCCAGTCGCCCTTCGCTCCGCCACACCTTCATCTCGTCATTGGTCGCTCGAGCGCCTCAAGAAGCTTTCAACTGGGTCTCTGAGATGTGGAGGAGTAAGGCTGTCTTGCTGGCACTGCCCCTGAGCCGCATCTCCTGTCTCCCTACATTCGATCATGCCCATCGTATCTGTATATTCGACTCTCATTTAGTGGTCTATAATTACTAAAATTTGTATATACATGTCTCCTCAACGACCATCCCTCCCAGCAGGAAGCTCCAAAGGCTGCGACCTCGGCTGCACAACATCGGCCTCATGAACAGATTTCGAATCCGCCTGGTCCATGGCCCCTCCACCAAACACGCCCAGGGGCATATTAACCCCCTGGCTCTGAATCCGCGCATATTTTGCCTTCATGCTCCGTCGCCCCCATAGAAATCCGCCCCCTGCGCCCACGATCGCAAGCACACCTAGTGGTATACCCACCCCGAGCCCGATCGCAGTCTTTGTAGATGAATCTGCCTTCCCCGAGACGGTCGCTGTTACGGTCGCGGCGGCACTGGAGCTCGCAGAAGATCCGATCGGGACCAAGGTCGGGCTGAGGGTGAACATCTTATCGTCGGTGCAGCAGGTGCTGTTGCTCCCGCAGCAATAATTCCCGTTTTCACAGTCATTCAGCTGGGATGTGTAGCTTGAATTCCCGCCGGCCTATATATGAAGCAGGGTTTTCTACGGTTAGTCGAGTATGGTCTGGTATCTATGCATTTGACGCGGTAGACTACAGTAACGGAGTCAACGTACATCGTCATCAGCGCAGATGGTCTTCGGTAAACAGTTCGGCGTATCCCAGTCCTGACTTGTGCAGAGGCCCCTATACCATCCATTTCTTCCGCCCCCGTCTACATTCTCCCAGTAGCAGAGACCGTTTGGTTTGCAGATGTCCGGGTCGTGATCGTTGAGCCGGCAGCACATGGAGTCCATGCCCTCCATAGAGATGCATGGCATGAATCTGTCGTCCAAGCGCTCGGTGTTGGGGGCGTAGCAAGGGGTCGCTTCGTTGGCTTGTACGGATATTGGGAGCAGAAAGGGAAGAATCTGGAGACAAAGAAGCAATGCCAGGCCCGCGCCCGGTGTGGTGATTGTTCTGGTCATGATCGAATCACGCCCAGACCACGAGCCGAGGGGTGTGTGTGCTCAGAAAAAGACAAGACGATCGAGGGAAGGAAATAATGTCAAGGTCGAGGCAGAGCCTCCAGATGAATTGACACTCGGAAAAAGGCTCCCCTAACCTTCCATCCCTTTGCCCGGTCCCTGTCCTACCCTGCAGACCCACAAAATCTATATACATGCGTGCGTTCATTCGATGGGCCGTGAAATCCTCAGCACGGAGATTTGCTTCTTTTTGGCCCCATTCCTCCAGGACCACTGGGCGAGGCTGAGCTTAGCGCCGCCTTGTTGACTTGTCAGATCATCTCAGAGGAGCATCGGAGATGGCGGCGATCAGGGGCATGCACAGTGTATAATACTGGCAATATTTGCATTCAATATCATCTGAAGAGACGCATATCTGGCATGTTACACCTGAGTAGCGTAGTTTTAGGCAGACCAACTCGTTAATTGTCGGGCTAACTGGACTATTTACTATCTAATGAATTGCAAACACTCGGAATTGAATAGGCTGCCTGTTATAACTAAGCAGTCACAAGTAAAGATACATCCTGAATTCAAGACCAATAAGCTATACAAATGAAACCAAAGGCTTTGTTGGTGTATACAAGTATCCATGGAGATTTAGAGCCAGAGAATAAATAGTTGAATTACAAAAGTAAGCAAGCCAGAGCTAGGTATCTAAAGAAAATTATACAACCCCCTGCCCAACATCCCAGGCATTACTGCATCCTGCATACTTCATACCCCATATTCCAGTCGAACAACTTAATACGTATAAGCATGAGACCCGAAAAGATCCACCTCCCCACACATAGTATACTACCCTACCAACCACACCCTCGCCCTTCATAACATCACCTAATGATGATACTCATACAACTGCTTCTGCGGGGGCACATCAGCCCTGAGAACCCACTTCTTGAAGTACCACGGCAACATGTCCATGTAATGCTTGATATGGGTCCGGGTCGGCACAGAGAAGACCTGGTCCAGTTCCTCAAGAGAAAGGGCCTTGGTCTCAGGAAGGCAGAAGTAAGCCGTGACCCAGCCGAAGAAGTTCCAGGCCGCGTACCAGCCGAAGGCACCCTGGGAGGTAAATGCGGCGTTCAGAGACGGCCAGGTGAGAGAGACGACGAAGTTGAAACCCCAGGTTGTGGCGGTTGCGAAGGACATGCCCATGTCGCGAATGTAGAGGGGCTAAACAATGTTATATTAGTATGAGTTGAGCAGGGAGTTGAGTTAGTCTTCAGGGGACGTACGAATGCTTCTGCGGAGTAGGTAAATGGGACGGGCCCTTCTCCGGGCGAGTAGACTATCATGAAGAGGTAGATACCCGTTGCAACCATGGCGGTACGGGTCTGGATGTCCTCGATCCAGAATGAGAAGCCGGTCCAGAAGAGGAAGATGGACATTAGAGGGAAGGTTGTGAGCAGCAGGTTGCGTCGGCCAAAGGTGTCAATCGTGTATACGGCTGGAAGAGCGAAGATCCAGTTCGTGATACCGCAGCCCAGCGAGACGAGCAGGGCCGTGCGCAGGTCGAAGCCGGCGTTTCTGAACATCGACGAGGAATAGTACATGATGGCGTTGACTCCACAGAACTAGTAACTGTTAGAACTGCATTATACGAGATATAAGGTTGGGTAGGTACCTGTTGCATGAACATGACGAAAAAGGACGACTGTGCTGCGCGGCGGTTGCGAGGGACCGTGAACATCTCACGCCAAAGCTGCTTGCCTTCACGCATTTTCTCCTCAGCCAGAAGGGCAGTGTGGATGTAGTACAGATCGCGCGCAGCCTGCAGCTTGGATGGTCGGAACTTGCACAGGGCGTCGTACGCAGCCTGGTAGCGGTTTCGGATCATGTACCATCTGGGAGACTCGGGGCAGAAGTAGACCTGAGCGCAGACGAGCATTGGACTGCCACAGCGTTAGCCAGTTCGAGTAGATCCCTTGAATGAACTTACGGAATTGCAGTAACGCCAAACATCAGTCGCCAGTTGAGGCCTGGTAAGTTGGCCGGCGACGGGACATCCATAAAAGCAACCGATGCGATATAACCTGGTACTATTAGCCCACTGCCGTATGCACTGTACTAGACACATACCAAGCATGATTCCGAAAGCCGTCCACATCTGCCACTGCATGGCAAGGGCACCTCGAATGGAAGCCGGTGCACATTCTGCAGCATAGACAGGGGTGGTGGTAGACTTTGCACCGACAGCCAGACCAAGCAAGAACCGGCCAAGGAACAAGTTCCACCAGGTATGCGCGGCGCACATCCAGAAAGTCGCGGCGAAGGAAACAAAGCAGGAAATGAAGATACATCCACGACGACCAAAGTGCCGGTTAAGAGGCGCTGTCGTCCAGCATCCGATGAGACACGAGCAGAGGTAGGGAGCCCCGTTGACAAGGCCTTGAATCCATGTGTCTGTGACACCAAATTCCTCAAAGTAGTATCTGCTCGAGTTAGCATTATCCAAATAAATGTAAGGGGATAAACCTACTCTTGCGCTCCGTTGACAGCCGTCTGATCCATTCCCTGCACAATGGCCGAACCAGCACAGAGGACTATCACTGTTAGACGTCGTTTGAGTTAAATGAAGAAAGCCATACTGGTCATGAAGTACATCATAAAAGGCTGCGACCAGCGGTGCGTCTTCTCGCGACGAATCAACTCCTTATCCTCCTCAGACAGATCGTCGAGAGTCTCAAACAACTTCGGGTCCTGCGCGATGAGAGCGCCCTTCCTCAAGTCCGGCAGGATATGCTCGAGCTGCTTAGCAGCAGCAAACCGCTCGACATCATCCAGCAGCTGTTCACGGGTCAACCCAGCCAAGGGGTTGTGCAGTTTCTTTGAGGCAGGAAGGGACTCTTCATCGCCCTTCACGTCGCGCGACCACTCCTTCGCAAGTTCCGCATCCTCCTTACCGGGGCCGGTGGAGCTGGATGTCTCGACATGCTGGGTATCCTGGACCTGAGCCCCGGGGTAATCGTCCTTCTCGCCCATGGTGGTAGGTGTTGTGTATAAGACTCTGTCGACTTAGTGTGCTGCAGCCAAGTAGGTCACCACGTGAAGCGCGCAGCGTACGCAGGGGCCTAAGCAAATAAAAAGAGAGTCACACGAGAATTCTGGGTCAAGACGAGATCCCCACGGGGTGAACGGTGCCTTTTAACGTCCACTAGCTGGGGGGTTGTGAGGAAAAAAAAGTCGCACGTCCCCACCATCGAGTGTCGACGAACCAAGGAGTCAAGACGACAGGGTTGCAGCGAGGCGCTATGGATATGACTTCCTCTCCGCATGTTGACTGGATGCGCCCCGGAACCGTCAGATGTGCTGGGCGAAAAGCGCGTCATGCCTTATCGGCTGTCCACTGGGGGCTGTGCCAAGGGGCCAGGAGCGTCAGGAAAGGCAGCGGTGGGGGGCTTGGAGGGATCTCGGTCTGCAGATGAGCACTCTGCTAGCGGCACGGCACCTTTCTCGGCGGGATGCATTTGATTCAAAGGCTTTCATAGGCGGCTCGGAGCGCGTTGCCCCAGTGCAGGATCGCCGGCCGTGAGATATCAAACATGGAAAAACCGGCCGCTTCATGGCAGGTAACCGGCGCATTGTCCGAGGCCCGACAGAAGATCCCGTCAGGCCTTGGAGTGATACCGGAATATACCAGAGTAGAGGGTGTACAAGAACACCGCAACCATCAACCAGTGCCAAGGTGTATATACGTAAGAGTTGTCATTGTGGCGTGATGCCGAGAGCCTGCCCATCGCAGGCGAGCAGGTGAAGGAATCCCGACTACAAACGGCACTATGGAAGAGGCCGAGAATCAGCATAACGAGCCTGAGCAGCTCAGAGCCCAGCAGTCCCAGCCCAGTGGCATCCGGATTGAGCATGTCGGGGGTCTGGGCAGTCTGGGCGCCCAGATCCGCCCGCCACTCACCAGCCCCGGATTGAAGCAGAACTGGGGCAGAATGGGGCCCCAAGCCAGTGACTCCAAGGCCGCTGCTCTGCTTTTCTGCTTTTTCATGCTTTTGGTGCTGATCATGACCGGCTTCGAGCAGAGTTTGTGACTTGGTCGCACGGTGCTGGTCCACCTTGTCTCGGCATCCTCTCCTGCTATCCTGATTCCTTTGCCCCAGCTTGGCCTTTTCCTGTTGAACTAACACGACGCAAGGGAATCCTGCAACAGTTTCGCTGTGCTTTCGGGAATTTTCTGCCACCTTCCAGGAAGATTCCATCTGTCACAGCTCCACGTGGAGCAACGAGGATGGAAATGAAACAGCAGATCCTCTATTTAATGAATCCTGTAGGCAAAGTCTACTGACAACGTACGATTAAAGACTCGGAACCGGCCACGCCGAGCATTCGCTCCCCTGTCCTGCAAACGGGATCCGACCACCGGCTAAAGACAACTTTGCCGACGCCCCGCTAGCCACTCAGGGTCTGGTGCGACTCTGGCTTCGCATTTGACGCGGTTGACTTGATCCTGCCGAGAAAGAAGCATTGGCGTGGCTGAAGCGCTTGCCGGGTTCGACCTGTTGCGGCGCGCCTGATATTAAAATGATGTCAATGGCGCGATTGCGGTCCAAATTTGCAGTGATATCGATCCCAAATTCAACACCTGATGTCGAGGTGTCCAACATGGAGCGCGAGTGAAATGTGGGGGTTGCATTGCAAAGTAAGGGGCGAAACGTGGGCCCTGCTTCGACTCGTGGAGATTGACCTGGAGATGGCTGGGGGTGCCCGATGGCCCTGGAATGCCCGGGGATGCACGGCCCACTCCCTCTGCCTCTGCCAGTGGGAGTCCTTTTTCGCCGGATTCGTCTTTTCCTTAGCTGCTGCCTTGGTGTTGGCTACTCGGCTTACGCTGTGGGAGACATTTTACTCTCTGGCCTGAGTCAGGGGAAATGGGGGCCTTCCTACCACTGCTTGACCAAATACCTGTCTTTTAACAATTCTACACTGTCATGATCGCTGCAGATGCCCAGCAGATCCACGGCAGGGTCCTGTGCTTGTTCACCGGCGACAATCAGGGCAAGTGTTCGAGAAGCTCAATTCTCGGCGTAAGGAATACAACGTCGTCTTCTAGCGTGCCCACTTCGCGAAATTAGTTGCTTCCTTGGTACAAATAACCTTTGCATACAGTCCAGGCCGTCTGCCAAGTGTTCTTGCAGCAGGGCGCACATAGCCTCGACTAAGAGTCCATCATTATAGCAATGAAGCAATGATGGGCAGACCACATCCCTGCATGGACACATAATTCCATGAAGTTAATATCAAGACTCGGCTTGAAGTTTACCAACCGCGATATCAGGACGCCCAACAGATCGATGGACCTTCCTCGATTTTGAGGCCGAGTTATTGCCGAGATAAGGGGCATTTTACCTAATAGAACGGATCTCTGGTTCTGTTCTTACTGTTCTACATCCTGAACCCTTTGACCAATATTATAAAATGCATAGATATTGTGATATTTCTGTTACTCAACCTACAATAGGAGACAGGACCGTGGTTCCAATTCTGGTCTCGAACCATCTCCTACGGAATATCGTATCCCGTATTTCCATATTTATAGCAGTGTTACCAAGTCCTATACTACCAGTTTGTCAGTCGTGGTTATTAAGACTCTGTTCTACTATGTTATGATCTCTGTTTACTAGGGATGGTGAGTAGCGAAACACGCCCATTGACTGTAAGAGAGGGGTAAATTATAATTGGAGTATAAGCGATGATGAATATATACAGTAATGAACCTTTTTAGACAAGGCTGGCTAGTGAGAGCCTGCTCGACCTTTCCGATAATGCTGTTTCAGAGATGATAAATGCTTGACTAGAAGACGCTGTCAGACGGACTCGGTAGATGTCAGGATAGTAGGATATTACGTATTCAGAGGCATAGCAAGGGAGGGAACTAGAGATATTTGGAAATACTGCAACGAGCCCGGGCTATGCTTTTCGGCACATTGGGTATCTGGATGTGGCCGATTTCTCCTGCGATATACCTTCTATCAGCCAGCCCTACGCTATCGATATCTGCGAGGTAACGTGTATTTCAGATCTGTTCTCTCTGTTGGATACATATGCCACATCCCCACTGTTTTACTTAACTAGTGATATGGAACTGGTGGCTGTTGAGGTTTAGAGACACATCTGGAAAGCGCATTCATTATCCTATGACTTCACCCGTGTAAACAGTATTTCGGTAGGCTGGGTAGCTCCCTCCTATTCCCCCGCACTCGCTGCTTCTCTATAAACTTGATCGACGTCATGGTTTAAAGGCAGGCGCGGCCAACAGCACTCATAGCTCCTTCCTGCTTGGACGGTCGTACCTTCCACTTTATATTCAAATACATCGTGAGATATAGGAAGGTGCGATGGGATCCTTGTTCCTTCCTTGGTAATGCACAACAGTCGCTCTTTCCCTTACAGGACATAGTTCTCTTTCTACGGGGAACTAATTCAGCACACATTATATAATGTCATATATACTGGGACAATATTACATCGTAAAAAGAAAGCCATCATAACACTACCTAATGTCCAGACGGGAAACACGACGAAGGCCGCACACAAAGGCCTTCAACACACTTATTCTTGTAGCAGCAGTTCTCGTCCGCAATACAAGGTCCCATGTCCTCGGAGCAGTTGGGCCAGTCGTCGTCCGTGCTGCGACATTTGGTTGCAGCGCAGTAGGTCGAGCAGCATAGCGGACCGGAGCCGCCGGAGTTGCAGCTTCCTGGTTGTTGTTAGATGGCAGTGTCAATTTATATCGGGGTGGAGACTCACCGTAGACACCGACGCAGGTCGGGGTTGGGACGCAGGTGGTGACGACTGTTGAGACGGGGGTCGTGAATGTTTTGGTTACGCAGTGCTCGGTTCCAATGCAGGCGTCGGCATCGCCGCATCCAGCCGCGGCTATAGAAGGTTAGTAGCTGGCATCTGACAATGTTCCTGGTGCATACAGGCCACGGCAAGCTGGAGAAGGACAGCGCCGAGTGGTTTGGAGAACAGCATATTGAGTCACAGTAGTAGGATGAATCAAATTGGCAAGAATATCAAGCCGAAGTCTAAGCAAGACCTACCCACTGGGCAAAGACAGACTTTATAACATAGCCAGAACGGCAATGATGCTGATGTCTCAGCCTCCCTAACCCTATTGGCAAGGACGTTGCAGATGATCAGGCAGATACGAGAGCAGCATCATCTTGACACACAGGCAACCGAATAAGGCAGCCAAGCCCAAACAAGACCAAGGGGACTCAAAATGAGGATCTGGTGGAATCCTGAAGAGTCCGTGGAAGGCGCTGTGAAGAATGACACTGGGTATGTGCCATGGGTGGCTTCTTTTCCAGATAGGTCGGGATTGGATGAGGATGTTCCGCCTGGACTGGTTTCAGATTTCCTGCCAATCGGAGAGTCATCTTTGCTTGAGCTGGGCTGAATACGAGCAATGACGTTGCGCATGGTCCTCCATGGCTGTTATCGCCGATGTCTGTTGCTGGAGGCGGCGGCCACTGCTTTGGATATTAAGCTTGCGCTCGCTGACTGGCTAACTGAGAACTTGCCAGATTATGCTGGCTGGTGTAATACAGCTTGAAGGAGATGGATGCTGACTCTGCTTCGTTTGATAGAGAAATGTTGGCTGTGGGGGGATACGAAGGGCTGCAACACCCCCGCATTCCACATCGCCACGCAGCTCCCAAAATTCAGATCCAAATACCTTCACATCTCGTTACCGGTCGCAACGAGATTCTATAGCAGGTAATTACTGGTGCAGGTCTGGTCCACCTGGTCGGTCGAGCTGGTGACTTCATACCCAACCCATACAGATTGCTTCCATGATAGTTGAATGAAGGAAACTCTCGCCATGGATCCAGCCGAGATCAAAGCCTGCGAACACAAAACATGGGACACACTCTGCAAGTCCGGATCCTCTCTGATCCCTCTCCTCGCAGAGGACAGCATCATGTTGTTTCCTGGAGGAATGATGCTGTCCAAACATTCAACACCCAGCCTCGAGTCAGTCCTAACCAGCGAGATGTTTGTTCCGTGGCAGAAGTACACGATATCAAAGGACGAAGTCCGCTTTCTCGACCCCCATGCAAGATCTGCCCTTATCACGTACCGGGTGGTGGCTGAACGGCCCGGAGAGGAGGGACCGACAGTCTTCCAGGCTTTGTGCTCGAGTACGTGGCGGAAAATAACTCCGCTGGAGAGGGATGGCCAGTGGGAGATGGTATCTCATCAGCAGACCCCTATATGAGATTGCAGTCGGTTGCTACAGACTGGTGGTTATTGGGCTCATTTCCATTACATGTATACTCTAGCCACTCCATCGAGAATTACAGATCCTAGAGCAATATTCACCACGAATTGTGGAATTAATATTATAGCTTCATGAACGCGAGTAACTTGCTGGTTTTTATTTTTAACAGAAAGCATGCGAGATTACGCTGAAATAACACTGCACCTGCCACTCAATGGAATGCAGCCGCCGTGTCCATTATGCGGTGGCCGTTTAGCGATATTTAAGGTATTCTCAGACCTTGCCAACCTATCCCTTGCGCAAGGTACCGAGAATGGGTACTTTCAGCACCTTTGCTGGTGGATGAGACTGCTCTCCTGCTTCGCTGGCCAAGTGCTCGCACCTCCGATCCACAGGCTTCTTTCTCGCCTCGCCAGTTCGCTCTGCCTCCAGCTAGCTTCGTATCAAGCAACTGCCTCGGTAGCTTACTTATGCCACTGGGCTGATACGAGATCTCCACAGTTGCCCCGTTTCAGACTATTTTGGGAGTCCTGCCAGCCCATAACACTTCGTCAGATCTCGTATTGCCGATGATCGCGATGATCGGCATCCAAATGCGAGATAATAAAAGGTCCATCGCTACGATGAAGGCCCATGCGCTCGCTATTATGTTGCTATGAATGGAAACGGGGAAGATTGGTGCTCGTATTGCCTCGCTTAAGTCTCTCCAGTGCTGCGGTCGTGTATATAAGAGTCAGATTTCGCCACTCGCAATTAGCGAATTGAACTATTCTCTACTTCCCATCCATCCAAAATGCGGTACTCTTCACTCCTTCAGGTGGCCGCGGCCCTCGTTTCCTTCTCGATTCCGGCCTTCGCAGCAGACCCTCGCTACTGCGCAAACGGCAACGTCATTGACGCAAAGGACTTCACCCTCGAAGAACAGGCCGACAACTCCCACCTCGCCGCTCTCTCCAAGCACTTCCAGGATGCCGGCAAGAACGTCAGCGTCACAGCCGTTCTCAATTCCGCCAACCGCGCCATGAGCAAGGGCTCCCCTCCCTCCGGTAATGGGGACCCCAGCGAAGCCTGGGCCTGGCAGTCCGGCGACTACAAGACGACCAAGTGGATGCCGCAGGGGATCACCAGCTCCGCTGATGCACTCGGCAAGGGAGACTGGAATGACCACGAGGCTTGGGTTGTGAGTTGGTACCAGAAGGAGGGGGACAAGAACGTCCGGGTTAGTTTCGTGGATCGCAAGACTCACGAGTATCGCCATGTTTTGCTTGTTTATCCTAGTGCGGATGACGACTTCAAGTCTATCACCATCCATGCGGGTGGGATCATGTGGTATGGAAACGTACTGTATGTGGTTGACACCAGCAACGGCATCCGGGCCTTCGACCTGGATAACATCTGGGAGGTTGAAACTGGAGATGGCGTTGGAAAGACGAGTGATGGCAAGTATTCAGCTAATGGATACAAATATGTCCTGCCCCAAGTCCGGTGAGTCCCCCATATCAACAACACGTCCGCCGTATAAGTATATTCTAACAACACCAGCTGGTACAAATGGACCCCCGGCTCCGACTCCCCCTTCCGCTTCTCCTGGATATCTCTCGACCGCAGCGACTCCCCGGACACCCTCATGGTCGGCGAATTCGTGCGCGACGGCGAAGTCGACGACAACAACAACCCCGTTCCCATCCGACTCGTCAAGTACCAGCTCGACTCGGAGACGCGCCGCCTGCGCACAGACGACAAGGGCATCGCCACAGCCAACTGGGCTCACTGCATCGACATCGTCAAGGTCCAGGGCGCCATGTCGCACGATGGCAAGTTCTATTTCTCGCGCAGCAATGGTCGCAACCCCAAGGCTGGTGATCTGCTTACCTGGGAGGAGGGCAAGACTGCGACGGAGCATGCTGGATTCTTTATGGCCGGAAACGAGGATTTGAGCTATAACCCTGTGCGCAAGGAGTATTATACCGTCACTGAGTATGATGGTGCGCGGTATATCTTGTCGTATAAGGACTAGACATGTTGGTTAAGGCTGTCCGTCAGGTTCTCTCTTTGAACTGTTATCATAGGGGGGGTGTACTATATTACATATAGGCAATTGATAGAATATGTGGTTTATATAAGTGCTTAACATTGTATCGGACCAAGTCCTCCCCGTCTGCGGAATGCCGGGCTATTAAAGCACCGGCTAGGGGATCCCTCGCGGACAAAGTAATTTGGGGATATAATCTTGAATATTTAAATTGTATAACTGAAAGGTCGAATACTCTCCACAGCCCAATGTGTGCGTCGTAGCTCATGATGGGAAGCACAAAGCCCAAAGCGCTCCTCCTGGGTAAGATCGAGCAGTAAGTCAAAACATATAACTAAACTAAGCCATAAATAACCCATAACCGCATTATAGCGCCACCAAATCGTGGAGCGCACTCTCCGCCCTGGCCGAGCTCGTCACATCCCAAGCCGCAACACGCGCGGAATTCCTTACGGAGTGCAAAAGCGGGCGGTTAGATGGAGTGGCAGTCATATGTGACCGCGCACCGTCAAGCCTGTCCACCACAGGGCGTTACGACAAGGAACTTATCGAAGCACTGCCTAGGAGTCTCCGGTTCATATGCCATAATGGTAAGCTGAGGCTTCATTCCACCCGCCCATTATTCATACATCAGTATGCTGATATGACGTTTTATGTCTCTGCAGGCGCTGGCTATGACAACATCGACATCCCGTCCTGCACAGCCAAGGGCATACAAGTGTCGCATACACCGAATGTGGTAAATGAAGCAACAGCGGAAACTGCCATGTTTCTGATCTTGGCCGCAGCACGAGGCTTCAATAACGGTATTATGGCCATCAGGAATGGTACTTGGCAGGGACACGTCCCACCATCGCCTCTGGGATACAGTCTGCGCGGCAAAGTGCTCGGAATTCTGGGACTAGGAGGGATAGGACGGGAGGTGAAGGAGAGGGCTGAGGGCTTTGGAATGCGTGTTGTATACCATAACCGAGCCCGACTGGGGGAAGAGACGGAGGGTGGTGCAGAGTATGTGGGGTTTGATACGCTGTTGGCCTGCAGTGATGTGCTGAGTCTGAATATCCCGCTGAATGTACGTCGCGGTGATAATGCCGAATCCTTTCGGGCTGGGGCTAATCTACCGTCTATAGGAAAACACAAGGAATCGTATATCGACGAAGGAATTCGAGAAGATGAAGCACGGTATCATTATTGTGAATACAGCCCGCGGCGGCGTTGTCGATGAGGATGCCCTTGTCAGCGCAATTGAGAGCGGACGAGTATGGTCTGTTGGACTAGATGTTTACCAGCAAGAACCGAACATTCACCCTGGCCTGCTTGTAAACCCGCATGTGTGTTTACTTCCGCATATGGGGACTTGTACAGTTGAGGTATGTCGAGCTGTAGCAGCATGAGAATCACTCCGGTGCTAAGTAACTGTGTGACAGGCAAAAACAGCGATGGAGGAATTGAACATCGCGAATGTCAGGACGGCATTAGAAACGTCCAAATTGAAAACAATAGTTCCAGAACAAGCGGAACTGGTCTGCGACAAGCAAGGTTGAAATCTATGGTCAACAAGGCAAATACAGCATGACTACCAGCAGAAACGATAATTCGTCACAGCCATTCATCGCTTATTTCTGACCCCAGAGTTCCCAAATTCCAAGGAGTTGGCATATCACCGGCGATCAGACTAGGCATATCCAAGAAGTCCAGAGACTGGGGGATATACCCAGAAAATGGACGCGCCGACACCGGGCCCAGTCGATCATGCAGACCATGAGCTGTGTGCCGCGTATCATTAAAAATATCCAGAATCGTAGGCCCACCAGAGCTCTGCTTTGTATCAAGAACCAGCTGGATGATGTCGCTATACCTTTGGGCGGAGGGCCATAGAAGAGCGAGCTGTCGTAACGCGGCGAGCAGTGCCTCGAGATCAGCGGGCATGGCACCGTAGGATCTTTCGTATCCAGTGGTCCACAAAATAAGGAGACTGCGTGACGCGACCCAGACTACAAATGCAAACATAGGCCCGAGCCTGTCCAGCTGGCTGGGCTCCAGGGATGCCGTCAAACACACAATGTCGCGTATTGCCTGGCGACAGCTCGTCCTGGCTGCTGCAGATGGCTTGAGATATGGCGAGGTCGTCGATGGGAATGCAGCGACTGTGAAAAGCCGCACCCGGATGAGGTGGAATATAGCATGAGCCATCACCCACATTGGATCGAAGATAGCAGGGGGCTCCCGGTCTTCGCGCGGCAGATTGTGAAGCCATGTCGAGAGAGTCAAGTCCAGCCGTCGAAAGCTGTTCTTCCACTCCTGGCAATGGGCTGGAATCGTCAAGTTAACGGGTTGGATGAGGAGTTGGTTCGATCGGTCCATCAGCGCCAGGAGATCGATACTGTAATGCCACATGCGATTAGGGCAGTGCGTGTGCGTCAGCCTGCCAGGGGGGATATACTGGAACCATTCCGGGGTTGCGATCTGACGCCAATCGCCGTCGCTTAAAGGATAGGACACCCTGACGTTCTTCGTATTGATGCCACCGGCCTGACCGTGAGACACGCTTGAGAAACGGTCCAGAGTGTAAATCACCCAGAACAGACGTCGCCGCTCCTCGGATTCAACCGGGGGCATGCTCATTTCGTCTTCAGAGTCTTCATTGCGCACTAGGGGCGTGTTTTTGCTATGCTGCAAACGCTCTTTCATGGGCAGATTCAAATGTCGAGCAGCACAAACCAGCATGGACATGGTATTCCATGTTTTAGGACCTGTTCCCTTTCCGATAGCATCGAGTGCCAATAGGGCCAGCGCCTGGGTTGACACCAGCGTGCATGTGTCGATGGTTTGCAACAGGAGCTGGTCGCGAGACACCTTCACATATGCTTCCCTGTCTTCTATAGATGGCGAGTCTCGCCGCCAGAAACGGAGCGAAATGATGACAATGGCATGTAGTAGTATGGACCGGCCGGGCTGATACATTTGGTCTGTGAAGCTTTGCTGGTGAAATAACGGCAACCATGGGTGGACCATTTCGAAGAACAGATCCACAGCCTCTTGCAATACATCCTCTGGGGGGAGGTCATGCTCGACTGGGTTGATCCTGGTCTCATCGTACGGTGGCGGAATAGTTTCCATCAGTGCAGTCTGGGAGAAGGGCGGCATGTCCGGCAGCAGCGACGTCGACTGCCATTGTACCGGGTCTGAAATCGCAGTTTGTGACTCGGTTGGTTCTCTATGAGATGGCATACTAGGACCGCCATGCCGAGCAGTCTGGACATCTGCCGTAACTGCCTGGTTGCGGACATGGTTTAGGACATCCTGAATGGATTCGTTCATCCTTTCCATGTTGTTCTCCAATAGTGCCAGACGGGACTCCATCGCTTTGCCATGGCCGGGCTTGATCCCGGGCTGTCCCTTTTCCCGGTAGACACAGATAGAACCTATAGTACCGTCAGTGCCTCTATCAAGAGCGATTGACCGCATTGTAACTACCCTTGCGGCGGCAGTTGTCACACTGCGGACGCGAACTATCACATCTTGATTTCTTCACACGACACGCTTCACACCTGGCCTCGGACGATATGGTCAGCGGAGATCGTTGACACCAGCTCTCAAGGCGCCTTACGCTTTGGACATGATCCGCAGTCTCTTACTGGGCTGGAGTGCCTGATTGTCGGCGGATCCCTCGCCGTTGGCTGCGGGGCTTGTGGACATGGCTGGACAAGACGGTCAATGTAGGGGAATCCAGCATGAACATACCGGTAACGAGCTCCATATCTGACCGTTGGAGGCGGGGGAGCGGGGGTCGTGGAGGAATAATGCGCCGTCTCTCTCGGCCTCGGCTAACAGTTGGAGCATACCAGAAGAACTCACTGACCCAGACGCAGGAACAATGGATTTGGAGTCTCATCGGCCATCCGTACGGCATCTATGACGGTTTTAATGTTAATAATGACTCTGTTCTAGTACATGCTACAGAGTATAAAAGTATTGAATATCGTTTCCATTGTGGGTTAGTCTGTCCATTCTGTTCTCGACTTCTCCACGCCTGGCCAGTCTGTGCTCACTTTCTCTGCAACATCTGAAAGATCCGTTGCATGGTCCGATGGCAACTCGAGCAGACCAGGTTTCTTCGTCCGAGAAGAAACGCATTCGGGATCGGAGAGGCCAGAGAAGGCTTCGAGAGAAACGCGAGATCCATATCCAGGCCTTGGAGCGCCAGGTAGCGAGCTGCAACCAGCATCATGGCGCCAACAGGACTGCGGAGCTTATCTCTGTAGTAAACCAGCTATACAGGGAGAACCAGGCTCTCCGCGCACGACATGGGCGCTTACGTGCAGCTCTCATGGAGGATGTCGCAGTACCAACCCGAACACCACTCAGTACTAGAGATATCGAGTCTATACCGCCGGCTGGTCCTCAAGCAAAATATTCTGGATTGGACCAAGTGTCTAGTCTATGCCTCCCATTCAGCCCACTGCCAGCCGACACCAGCCGACATGCAGATCAGGCCCAGAGCCTGGTCCCAAATCCGGGCCAAGCTGAATCGCGCCCAAGCGATAGCACGGAAGCCTCTCGAGAAGCTGGAGATCAAGATAATGCATGGTACTTGGTACCTATGGGCACTACGCAGGCAGACAAAATAGCATTGCCCGGAACCTGCCCGTGGTTCAAATATCCCGATCTTGTAGCCGCATGCCCTACAAACCCATCACCGCTCGATCTTCTCCACGGAACCCGTCGCAACTTCCTCGCCGACGAGATTCACCGCAGCCTTCGGCATCAAGCGATCCGAGACGCCGAATGCCTAGCGGTCGGATGGCAGCTATATCACTTCAGCAAGTGGCTTGTCATGCCGGATCCTGTGACATTTGCACGACTAGCCCCCTTCCAACGGCCCACCAAACCTCAACTCCAGGTTGACCACCCCCGAGCGATAGATATGGTGATTTGGCCACAGATGCGCGCCAACCTGCTGAAAAACTGGACCAGCTACGACTTTGTAGATGTGATGGGCTACCTCAGCTGCTGCACGAAGCTGCGGTGGCCGTGGGGGAAGCCCATCCTGGAGCGTGATTCGAAGGATGAGTTGCAGATGCGTGGAGACTATTTCGAGACCTTCACCAGGGAGAGTGCGTGGGGATTGACATCGGAGTTCATCGAACGCTATCCGGAGCTTTTGGAGGGGATGGATGTCGAGAGCATCCGGTTCCGGCTGGGTCCACCGAATGGTAATGAACAGGTTTAATCGGTTTCATCTAGAATAATAGAATCGTTCTACGGAGTAACGGTGTGTTGTCCTGCTTGAGCTTTAATCTGCTTGTTGAAGAATCTCCAACACCCACCCTGCTCTAACTGTAAGGAATCAGCCATTCAAGAACTGATATTTACCACTCCTTGAGCGATGATTCATTGCGTCCGCTGGGTTGGCAAAGATCGCCAGCATTAACATTGGGTGATTGGGTACATGGCCCACATTGATTCATCGTTCCACTCCGTATCTCGTACACTAAAGGCTCGCAGGATCGACAAGCAACAGCCTTGTAAACGGCAAATGCGTATTCCGCGTATTTCGTATTCTCGGATGCACAAATCACTGTGCTTGCATTATGAGGGGACACCTCCTATAAAGCTCCTCCCTTTCGCATCCAGCTATTTTTTGCACGGGGAGTGTGATTAACATCAATCATGGTATCCGGCATACTCTCATCCCTGTCCGGCTTGGACACGGTCGAAATCCTCGCCGTGCTCCTCCTGCCGGTGGTGCTATACATCGTCGCCGCACCCAAAGGGCAACAGCTGCCGCTGATCAATGGGAGAAAAACGTTCGAGTTCTCCGACAGTGCCAGCAAGAAACGATACCTCAGGGATGCCCCGCAAATGATCAAAGATGGACTGCGCAAGGTACATAACCACCATCACTTTGTTCCATGATTCCCTCTAGTAAACCAACTAACCACCAAAGGCTGATGTCTTCCGCCTGATCTCTGATAATGGTCCAACTACCGTCCTTGCGCCGAAATACGCCAAAGAACTCCGGAGCCATCCTGCGTTGGACTTTAACGGCCCGATTGCGAGGGATTTCCATGCCCATATCCGCGGGTTCGAGCCGTTCAAAACAGGGACGCGAAGTGACGAGCTAGTCCAAACGGCTGTTCGGACGAAGCTTACGCAGTCGCTGGGTAAGTTAAACGTCTAATGATGCTGGGCTTGGCTTATTGTTCTGGATAGGAGGTATTACCGCGCCCCTTTCCGCGGAGGCGTCCATCGCATTCGAGAAAGAATGGACAGACAACAATGGTGAGTTACCCAGTAGTCTCACTGAAAGTACAGGGTGGTAACGTCTGCAGAATGGCACGACATGGTCCTGAAGTCCAGCATCCTCAAAATCGTCGCACAGCTGTCATCTAGGGTTTTCCTCGGTGACCAAATCTGCCGCAACCCAGAGTGGCTTCGCATTACCGTCAGCTATACCGTCGACGCTTTTCTCGCTGCACAGGATCTGAGGCAATGGCCTGAACTGATACGCCCCCTGGTAGCGCGCTTCCTACCTTCCTGCCGCAAGGTTCGACGCGAACTCGATGAAGCAAGAGATATTATAAAGCCGGTGCTGGAGGAGCGACGGGAGGCGAAGGACTCGGAAACTACAGAACGCTTCAACGATGCCATGCAGTGGATGGATGATGTTGCAAAGGGTCGTCCGTATGACCCTGCTGTCGCGCAAATGTCGTTCTCGCTTGCTGCTATCCATACGACATCTGATATGTTGACTCAAGTCATCTATGATCTGTGCGGGAAAGAAGATCTCGTCCAAGCCCTCCGCGACGAACTTATTGAGGTCGTCAGTGAAGACGGGTGGAAGAAGCAGACTTTATATAAATTGAAACTGATGGACAGTGTCCTGAAAGAAAGCCAACGGCTGAAGCCTATTGCTATTGGTAAGTCATCGTCTCTTTCCCACTTATCAGAGCTAACCTGGGAATACTACAGCTTCCATGAGACGACTCGTCACACAAGACATTACGCTCTCCGATGGAACATTCCTGCCCAAGGGAACAACCACCCTCGTATCCGGTGACAGAATGCAAGACCCAAGCGTATATCCCAACCCCGAGACCTTCGACCCCTATCGATTCCTGAAACTACGCGAAACCCCGGGCCAGGAAACATCTGCCCAGTTGGTGTCTCCTTCGCCCGAACATCTTGGATTCGGGTATGGCAACCATGCCTGTCCGGGCCGTTTCTTTGCGGCGAATGAGGTCAAGATTGCACTGGCGCATATTCTGCTGAAGTATGACTTCCAGGTGGCACCTGGGGCTGCTAGGCCGACTGTGAGACGGTCTGGGCTCGGTGCTAATGCCGATTACATGGCGAAGATTGCCATCAGAAGGCGTAAGGAGGAGATCGCGCTGTGAGTATTTACTTTGTTTTGCATCTGTCAATAGCACCTTAAACAAAAACAATGCTATGATTTACGGCCTGGAAGCAAACCAGTTACAAGTTGGTATTACATTTATAAGTAGTTCCTGTCATGAGCTGTCTGGATTTGATGGAGAAATAGTTTCTGTATGCTGGATAGACGGCAGCCATCGCGTTTATTCATCGAGACCCTCTCAAACATACTATCCACAGGCGAGCCTGTTATCGTCATTCCGCAGCATAAAGGAGTCAACATCGGTGGGTAGGTAATTTAAGCCTTTGGGATTTCCATGGCCAACCCTGTCGGGGGTCCTCGACTCGCTCTGCTTATTCCCTGCGATATAAACGGCATATCGGTGCCACTGAACGTCTTTAATTTGCTATAAGGTACTGGAGGCCAGACTCCGTGGTCATGTCATTACATCCTGCTGCAATATCCCATAGGCAGGTGTCCACAGCGAGAGTTCCACATCGTTTCTCAATCAATTCATTGCCTCGTCACTGCCGCTTGCGCCGCCCCTTTTCTGCGCCCCTATCGAGCAGTATTTCAATGACCTCCGCATTGTAGACTCCTGTCCGGCCAAATAATAGAGCCGTTTTTGCACCACCGTCAGCACGGTCCTTATCGGCATCCCGGTCAAGGAGTAGCTTTACCAATCTGGCGTCTCCTTGTTTCACAGCGTAACATAATGCCGTTGCATCTTCCCGATCACTGGCCTCTATGTACGCACCCTTGTCGAGGAGCAGATTCACCACTCCCTCCTGGCCCCCGCCTACGGCCCATATTAGCGGCGTTAGACCAGCTCGACTGGTGGTCTCCAGGTCAGCACCACGATCAAGTAATAAGTTTATTATTGATTCATGCCCATTTTCTGCGGCCCATGATAACGGCGTCCGCTCTTGACTGTCGCAAGACTCTACTTCCGCACCGCTATCAAGGAGTAGTTTTGTCACTGCCTCGTGCCCATTTTCTGCTGCAAACGAAAGAGCTGTTCGACCAGATGGATCCCGCGAGTCTAGGCCGGCTCTTCGTTGAATCAGAAGGTTAACAACGGCAAGATGCCCCGAGCTTGCGGCCTCGTGAATTGGCCTCCAAACAAAGTATTCGGACCCAATATTAAGAACGCCCATTGTTTCAACATCTGCTCCCCTGTCTATGAGAATGGCAGCCACCTCTGCATGCCCACTTCCGGTTGCGAGGAACAGTGGCGTCCAACCTGACTTCGATTTTGGACTCACGATTGTCGCATCTCTTTCCAAGAGCAGTTGGCAGACTTCAGCATGCCCTGCATTAGCGGCATAATGTAGAGCTGTGTATCCTCGCACATCCGGAAGGTTGACTCTGCAGATGTCGAGGAGCATCTGCGTGATTCTGACATGCCCGAGCTTACCTGCAACATGGAGGGCGGGGAGGGATTCCCCAATCAGCGGAAGATCACAAACCCGCTGCAAAGACTTCCCGGCGTCCATTGCAAGTCTGAGCAAGGGCTCATGTTTCTCTTTCACTGCCCAGCCGAATAGCCCATGTAGATGCGAGTCAGTTGACCGGCCACCAGAAGCCCAAGGGTGGAAGTCCCATGTATCACTAAAGCAAGTCGCAAGAGCGCGAAACCTAGCCCAGGCAGCGGATTCGGGTGTTATATTCTTTGTATGCGACGCCCAGTGATTCGCAGCGTAGTTGAAAAACCTGTATCGTGCCAGATTAGGTGGCGACTGGGTGCGCATCACATTGAATGATATGGGAGTCTTTCGGCCCCGAGACCAAAGTCGCGACAGAAAGCGGCTGGGGCTAGAATGCCCAAACAGGGCTTGCTGTGCTAAGGACGCAGGGGATGGTACAGGAAGTGTTACTTTTTCCATTGAGCTCTTCGCGAGCTCAAGATTGAAATCTGAGAAAGACAGATACGTAATGCATAATTCTCCACATTCGAGATCGCCTGTCTCTGCCGTTGGGTATTCCAGGTCGCCATTCGATTGATTCTTTTTCGCAAGATGCATCTGCAAATAGTCCTTCACAGAGGAGTGTGCGAATCTCACACAGTCATCAGTATGATCCACAATGACGAGGTTCGCGCAGCAAGCAACCAACACATCTCGCTGTGGCATTCCCTCTTCATTCCACTCAGTATCATTCAGACCAAATGAGACGGCCTCTCTCAACTCGTCAATGTGGAGCGGGCGGATTGCAAAGCTAACCCACTTCAGCACCCTGGGGGCAAAGCTGTGGCGCAGAGTTATCCTGTCGATACACCGACTGTATACCTCTTCCAGTCCTTTCGGTAGTTGCGCCAGTGCTGTGCGAATTTCAGCATCTGTATGGCACGTATCCCAAAGGATTTCCAGTTGGAGGTACACCCACAAAAACCTAAAGAAAGTCAGTTTGAGATTGGCATTTTACGTAGCCGAGGTAGGGTACATACATATCGGACGACTCGGCTAGCAGTGTTTCCTTGACTTGCCTCAATAGTTCGGTGTTATTGGTAAGTCTTCTGTATAAGCTCTTATCTGCAATGCTTGTGCCGATATATAACTCGATGTCTCGCATGACATTAGCAGATGTCGAAATATGACGGATTCCAGGTATGAACGTGGCGATATTTATGTATCCAGGAACCTGGTCCCGACTGAACAGTAGAAGCTGTGGTCTATTTGACCTCGTGGACCGGCTGAATAGCGATTGGAAAAGACCCGACAAGGTTTTGCTACATTGCTGGTCCACAGCATCCAGTCCGTCAATAATATAGACACAGTCTGGTGCGAGGTCAGACAACAAAGTAAAGATGTGTGTTAGGTCACTCCAGTCTGGTTGAATCCGCTCAGGGCCAAAGAATTTACGGATTTCTGCAATGGTGTGTTCCGGAAGCTCTATGTCGTTTAGATGCAAGAACCCGCACAGCTGTTTGATGAGGCTGGACAGAATATATGTGTCCACCAATGTCCTAGGACGCTCACTCTCGCAGTAGAAGAAGACAGTGGGTGAGCTATTCTCGGCATTGCGATACAGGGCAGCCTCTATGGCAGTTGTCCTACTGGATGTTAGCTGATGATTAGGGCAGGCTATCGGAAGGAACCAACGCTATCATTGTCTTTCCCGATCCAACTAGGAAGGTCCCACAGTCAGCACCGTGTTTCACAGCTTGCAAGAGCACTTACTCTTCCCCGAGCACCATAGACTGGATATAGTTCTGTCTGTGAACCAGTCCTTGAAATCAGGATGATCAAGAAACCATTGCGTGGTGCCAACGAGGCGTTTTTGCAGAAGTCTTCTGTGGACATTTTTCTCATCATAGTCCGAGATCCGCGGCAGCAAATCTGCAAGGCCTCCAATATCTATAAACAATCAGCATATTCTTGCTTCTATGAGCCTGTGGAGCACTCACCCCTTCCACGCGATATCATATCTGTGGTGGTTCGCCCACGCCCATAAGGTGCACTCCCACGATACCGGGATACTGATAGCTGTTACACATACTGCCAGTAGTAGATCGAATCTAACTTACCTGCTGGCGGTGCATCCACCATTTGAACTGCGTGTATCACAGAAAGAAGCTCCTTCGCAAAGGCTGCCGCCGTTGCTGCCGCATACTCCTGCCACTGCTTGTTCTTATGCGAGTCCGAATAGTCGCAAATTCCGCGAACCACCAGGCATTGAAAATTGTCCATCACACCAGCGGCCTCCATTTCGAAGCAAAGGATGCCGAGCTCTCGGGCCAACTTGTCTCTTGTGGGGGCATGCTTTATCACTTGATTGCCAGATGCAATGAGCCCGTAGTGGACAACAGGGTCGGAGCTCATTCGATCAGGTCGAATCACTCGCCTTGCCGTGTCACAGTTATCACACGTATCACTCTCGACGTCATGGTCATATTCCGAATCAAACAGGGAATCCTGGTCTTTACCCTGGTATGTGAACTTCTCCCCCATTCCGGGGTTTCTCTCCACCATCTCTGCTAACAGAGCAGGTATTTTGCTAGGTGCTTGTTTATGTGCTGCCTCCAGCCGTGTCAGTGCAGTGAGTAGCACTGATCGAGGTTTGTTCAGTAGTCCAGTACGCACAAAGCGACTACGGCTCATCGTCTTGCCATAATCGTACTGCACCACCCCTCCAAATTCCCTTGTCGGCTTGCTTACCACGATATCGCCGAGTCGAATATCGGCCTTGTCAGTGGGAGCTCCTCCTCCAATACCGACGAGTAGAAAGAACCGGATCGACCTGAACGTTGCTTGCAATTGTATGGCACATGTCGATGCCGACGTCGTGCCATAAACCCCGGATCGGCAGCACGCAATCACAACATTATGGCTGGACACCCTACCCAAGATGTAGGTGTTATCATCTTCCGTCGCAGTTGGTAGGTCAGGGTGCTTCTCGTCCAGCATGGCTTCTGCGGCAGCCATCTCGCAGGGCAAGGCACAAAGCCAAGCCACTATATAGTCCTGATGGAGACAATTCGTCGCCATGGTGTCCACCTACGTACGCATCAAGTGCTGGCAGATTAACACGTGTAAGAACATAGCAATAAGATCAAGTTTCCGTTGAGAATCCTCTTGCGACTTGTAATTAAGGGGCCCGATCACCCTCAGCCTCAGCCTCGCAGCCCGCTCGACCCTGCGGTGCCACGTCAGAGCTGGAGTGGCCAATGATGATCAAAAGATGGAGAATTCACTTAGACCTCTTCCTAATTCTACTGTCAAGCTTTAGTAGTATTTATTAATTCCAGTATTTTTATTGATTTTTGCTGGTGAGCCTGGTTTTAATATATATATACTGACCAGTGATAATATAAATTGTTTAACTATTAACGTATTGCCTTCCTCGCCATACATAAGGATAGTATCTTTCTACCAATCTCACGAAGACGGGAAATTTTTACGAGGGCAATATATACAGTTTGTTCACCATGCTCCATCTACCATACCCGTCTATCCCAGCAACAGAGTCAACATATTCCCTATTAATCATCGCCCGGTAGTTCTTCCCCAGGTGAAGAACGTTTTTTCCTCCCTTCTCCAAATCACAACGATTGGATGGTTTTGCGGGGTAACGAGCGAGATCGTCTCCCCGGCGCAATATCAAACCGTACTACCGGGTGCACTCCCGGGGATGATATTACCAATAAATCTGGGGTACTCTCTTTACAACAAATTCTATTGCGCCTGTAGTAATCAGTAACATCCATCCAGTCTTCACGTCTTTCTAACAGGTTTCCAGCCAAACCATGGCAAACAATCGATATAGTCTGGTCGTGGCGGCCGTTGCATCGATGGGGACGTTTCTCTACGTACGAAAGCCCTCCTTCATTGCTCTAACCATTGAATACACCTAACCGGTCCCAGGGGTTTGATACCGGAATCGCGACGACAAGTTGAGCTGCCCTTCCCCAGACGCGCGCTCCTATTCTGACAAGACAAGCCATCGCGCACCAAAGTTGGATTGACTACATGCAGCACCCTTCAGACGGAATGGTCGGCGCGGTATGGAATTTCTTCAATCCCTCTCGTGAAAACACCACTCACGCAGCGCTAGGTTGTTGCAACTTATATAGCCGGCGAGGCAGTCGGTGCCATTCTCCAGATCCTAGTTGCAGACAAACTCGGCCGGATTCGGTTCATGCAGTCCGCATGTATTCTCGTCACAATCGGATGTATTATTCAAACAGCGGCTGCTAATGTAGGCATGTTCCTCGCGGGCCGTATCCTGGCTGGGGTTGCCGTTGGGTGAGCAGCCTACATACCTACATCCGCTGAGGAAGCATACTACTTGACTTATAACTAACATGAGTCGCTGACTATACAGGGCCCTAAGTGGCACGGTCCCAATCTACATATCCGAGATAAGCCCTCCTAAAACCCGCGGCATGATCGGCGGACTGTCTGGCGTGGGCCTGTCCTCGGGCACAATGGTCGCCAACTGGGTGGGATTCGCATGCGGGTATGCCCCCTACGGTGCGATTCAGTGGCGTCTTCCACTAGCCCTGCAGCTGCCATGGGGTATTATCATGTTTATAAGTCTGGCGACGTTCATGCCGAATTCGCCACGTCAATTGGTCCAAGAGGGCAAAGTGACAGAGGCCCGGCGCGTATTCCAGAGGATCTGGATGCATTCCGACCGTGATGATGTTGGGCATGAGTTCCAGCTCATGCGTGCGCAGATTGAATATGAGCAGACGCGGAGTGTACCAAGCTATCGGGAGATCTTTAGTTTATATCGCCATCGGGTGTTGGTGTATGTTCCCTTCAGCCGGCCAAACAGCAGGCATGTGGTGTAGTCTGGCTATGGAATTGACGAATCTAGGTCTATCTCAGTGCAGGTACTGACGAGCGTCACCGGAATCAATGTTGTCCAGGTATGAGCTACTAGCACCCCGTCCACGTTCACGGGGGCGTGCAGGTACTAACTACTTACAGTATTACCAAAGTATGTTGAGAGTTAGGAACCGGTGTTTCTTCCATCAGCTGATGATTATAGCGTCCCTCTATGCATCTTTGGGCGCAGATGCAAAATTGACACTGGCCCTTGCGGCCGTCTGGGGTACATGTGCATTCCTGGCCAACATAGTCGGTATCAGGTACCTGGCTGATCTCTGGGGGCGGCGAAAGTAAGCAAATAACTCGCTCAGACGCCTTCATTACTGCAATCGAACTGACCACCCTACCAGAATGCTTCTTGCCGGTATTGGGAGCACCATGCTCATGGAGATATACTCTGCCGTAATGCAGCGCTGCTTCCAACACTCTAACAGCCGTGTCGGAAAGGGCTTCTCTATCTTGGGCATCTACCTGGTTGCCGTGTTCTACTGTACGTCCATAATCCCGTCACAACCAAACGTATCAAGACATCTGCTAATTCGATGCATTTTGTAGATGGCACTATCAACAGCACTACGTGGCTCTATGGGGCCGAAGTCCTACCACTAGCAATTAGAAGCAGGATCATGGGAGTCGCAGCGGCATCCCACTACATTGTCAATGTATCCCGTGCGTATACCAGTTTATTTTCTCCCATTGCGTTGAAAAACTGCTAAAATCCACCAAAGTCACCGAGGCGGCCCCTAGTGCCTTCGGTAGCATACACGAAAACTATTACTATGTGTTTGTGGCTTGCTGTGCATTCTATCTGGTGGTCATATACTTCTACTATCCGTATGTCACCCGCTGCAAACTCGAGTGATACTGGCGATACTTACAAGATCTAGGGAAACCAAGCTAAAGACGTTAGAGGAGATTGCTGCGGAGTTCGGCGATAGAGTTGTTGAAACAGATGGGCAGAATGTCTCGAGCGAAATGGTTCAGTTGGAGGGCAAAACACAGTCGGCTCATATTGAGGATCAAAAGGCCATGACATAGATTGACAGTCCCTGTGTTGATATGCAGCGTAAGGACAAAATATGTCCGGTTCAATATATGATATGCACCTACTATAACCAGACCTATCGAATTCCAGTATACAGTAAGAGTAAATAGCCAGCTAAGGAGTTTCCCGGAACTGAGCGGCGGTTTATTAATGCCCCTGACCCTCCAAGCCGGCTCCGATGATGATAATGCTCCGGGATAACTTGCTGTACATCTTTGACCCGGAGTCCATCCCAAGTAACTGTTTCCCCACTGTCAGTCTGCACTACAAGAGAGCCAGAACCCCTTCTATTGGCGCTACTACTGTCAGACCAGTTCGATACAGCGCTTCAACAACTCCCACCCAACTCAGCCCTTCTGAAAATGGCCCCAGGCAGGACAGTAACAGGTCCAAACCTATCCACAAACCGCGCCAAAGCGATTGTCGACGCCGCTTACAAAGGGAAATACGCCATCGCTGCCGTATGCTGCTACAACCTTGAAGCCATCCTCGCAACCGTGCGCGCCGCGGAGCGGAAACGCTCACCCGCACTGATCCAGCTGTTCCCATGGTCCATCGAGTTCGCAGACGGAATTCTCCTACACGCCGCCGCAGAGGCAGCAGCTGCCGCAACAGTCCCCATCGCAGTCCATATGGACCACGCGCAGTCTCCTGACATTATCCGGCGCTCTGCGGACCTGGGCGGGTTCGACGGGATTATGGTCGATATGAGCCACTATGAGAAGGAGGAGAATATGAGGCTCAGCAGGGATCTTGTTGGGTACTGCAATGCGCGCGGAATCATCACCGAGGTTGAGCCGGGCCGGATTAACGGGTGCGAGGACGGGATTGCGGATACAGAGGGCATGGAGGAGATTCTGACGACATCTGAGGAGGCTGAGGAGTTTGTAGCACTGGGCATTGACTGGCTGGCTCCGGCTTTTGGAAATGTGCATGGGCCTTATGGGCCCAAGGGGCCGCAGTTGGATTTTCCGCGGCTGGAGAGGATTCATGCGGCTGTGGGTGATCGGGTTAGATTGATTCTTCATGGGGCGCATGAGGATTACTTTCAGAAGGATTTGCTTGCGAGATGCATCGATGCTGGGATTGCGAAGGTCAATATAAATGGGCCGGTGGCTGCCGCGTTCACGAGGGTTGGTGCCGAATTGACTGGCAAGGTCCCGATCACGAAGATGATTGAGGAGCAGACCAAGGCTATGCAGGAGGTGGTTGAACAGAATATGGACTGGTTGAAGTCCACTGGAAAGGCATAGACGGCGGTTGTTGTTTACAATATGTTAATCGAATTAACAAGTATCAACCAAGTCCAATTCGCCTTGTTTGTTTCTACTCGTGTTTTCTGGATGTAGTATTATCAGGAAGGTCTGTAAGCAAAACTAAACTTGATTGATATCTACTTTAAGGTGTGATCCTAGTTCCTATCGTGCTGGATAGTCTCCATATAATCGCGAACAGACTGGACGAAGGAGACATCCTGCGTCATCCCCAGCTTCAGCGCAAGGCTATTATCAAAGTTGTCCGCCCACGAGTAAAGCAGACTTCTCAGCTCGGGTCTTTCCTCCTCCTGGACGAAATCTAACTTATCCCTGCCTCCAACCTCCTCTAGGGCATCCAGCATACCCTGGATCGTCACCGCAAAACCGGGCATATTGATTGACCTCCGATGTGCTGAAAGTGCATCAGAGGAGAGGTCCAGCGCCACCAGAATATTCGAGACAAGGGTCCTAGGCGAGCACATCCAATGTTTCCAAGCACGATCCTTGAGGGGAACAACGCAGACCTCTCCATTCATGGGTTCGCGGATAATACCAGATAGGAACGCAGAAACCGCCGGACTCGGTTTGCCAGGCCGCACTGATATCGTGGGAAAGCGTAGCGAAAATCCATTGATCAGGCCTCTGCGTGTGTAGTCATTGATCAATGCCTCGCAAATCACCTTCTGGCACCCGTACGACATTTCAGGCGTCGGGATATCGGCTTCTGTGACGCCTGACTTTGGAACGGGAGAGCCGTAGACTGCCTCGCTGGATGCATACAGTATGCGTATTCCTGGGCATCTCTGCGCTAGAGCTTCGATAAGGGACCATGTTGCCTTGACGTTGACGCGGTATCCGAGTTCGAGATTTGCCTCCGCGGCAGAGGACATTATGCCGTGCAGGAGGATTGCGGAATCCAGACCTTCACTAACAACGTTCCCCGGAGATTCAGTTAGGTCGGCCTGGATTGCTTGTGCATTCTGAGGATATCTTGACCCCGGTGGTATGGTTGGTGTCGCGGTGTCTGTCAAAATGAGACTGTTGGTTTTATCCTCGAGCAGGGCCTTTGTGACAATTTGGCCTATAAAACCAGCAGCTCCAGTAATCAGAATGCGCATGGTGTAGGCCACTCGATCTGTTGAATGTTACTTCTCAGCCGATTACCTGGCCGTCATATTATTGCTTTCTACTAGTCTACGTCTCCATTTGGCGGCGTATTAAAGCCCCGGTAGGCGGGGAAGGGTCCGCATCGCGAGGGATATTATACGGAAGGATATCACGCCGTCCAAGAGGAGACACGGTGACACATATTCGGGTTGAATGACTTCACATCACTTGATACGAGGTCGGGAGGTTGATAAATACAGTCAATTCTTATATCGAAACAGCCCATTCCATCGTACAACAGAGAGTATACGATACCTGTCAGTAATCAAACCTTAACAGTGTCTATTCATAATGGCTGCAACTCAAACAGTCTCTCCCACCTCTGTCACTGTGAACAGTCCATTCGAGTGAGTCGAGTATAGCATCCAGATTGGGCGCAGGTTTCTGACAATCATAACCCAGACTACCCGTCAACTGCGGAGATTGGCGCGACAGGCTCACATCTCAGGGTTTCGCAGTCATCAGAGACGCTATACCCCTCGAGCGAGCTCGCGAGTACCAGCAAAAAGCCTTCAACTGGCTAAAATCCTTCGATCCCAATCTCGACTTCAACGACCCATCGACATGGAAGAACGCCAAGCTCCCTGTCCAGACAGACAGAAACACATACGAACACTACGGCGTCGTACACGAGAAATTCATGTGGGACGCGCGCATGGAGCCCGGCGTGCGCAACGCCTTCGCCAAAGTCTGGGGCACAGATGAGCTGCTCGTTTCGTTTGACTCGTTGAACGTCACTCTGCCAAATTTAAAGCCCCAGCGTTCGCCCTGGCCTCATGTCGACCAGGCTCCTAGAAAGCGTGGGCTGCATTGTGTCCAGGGCATCATCAATCTGAGCCATGCAGGCCCCGAGGACGGCAGTCTGGTGGTCATTCCCGGTTCTCATGCCCTAGTAGAAGAGTTCTTCGACACTTGCACTCATCCGAGTACATGGGAATGGAGGGACAACCGGTATTTCAGCGAAGACGATATGCAGTTCTTTCTTTCCCGGGGCTTAAAGCCGCAGAGGGTGCATGCAGAACCGGGTGACCTGATTATTTGGGACTCGCGGACCATCCACTGGGGCGGGGAGCCAACTGATAACAGTGACACCATTCGTACCGTGATATACGCTGCTTATGCGCCAGCTAAGCTAGCAACCGACGAGGCCAAAAAGGAAAAGGCACGGGTGTTCCGAGAGTATGGAGCTACGACACACTGGCCTCACGACAATATTAAACTGCGAGATACGCAGGCTCGACTGGCCGATGGGTCCGTGGATCCGCGTAACCGGACTGAACCTTTAGAGAAGCCAGTATTGGACGATGCTCTGCTCAAGCTGGCGGGGGTGAAGATGTACTAATGGTACAGGTTATGGGAGGCATATAACCTATTTGGATCTGTTGGTTGATGTGCTGTCCCTTGAATCACACCCTGATTTTCCAGTCAAGTTTTAATAGTATTTATTAATTCGAATATTTTTGTTAGGTGTTGCTGGAATCAATATATAAACTGACCAACGACAACGTGAACAGTTCAACCAATGGGTTATCGCCTTCTTGGTCTGCAATGTACTGTAAAAAATATGCAAAATTAATGTTCAAGTTGAAATATATACCAGACACATACACTACTGAGCAACCTACAATTGTAAAAGTTCATAACAGATAATACACAGGTGCCAAAAATGCTGACGCTAAACAAATTCAGGACGTGGAATTTGCAGGGAATGCAGTGGAAACATGAAGGGGACCCACAGACAGTAATTTTACCATTTATAAATGGCCAATAATTATTACCACGTTCATTGCCAGTTACAAACACCTCGCGGCCTCTTAACGGAAGTTTTAATACTTTGGTATGTTTTATATATTAACCATTACTTACCTGTTCTGTGATACTGGCTACCATACTATGGAGTTATATCCCCAGTCTCGAGTAGCAGCTGCATGACTCCCCCATGTCCGCCCTGAATGGCAGGCCACAATGCTGTGTGGCCTTCGCAATCCCTCAATCCGAAATCCACCAGGCCTGTCCCAAGCAACAACCGCACCACTGCATCATGCCCACCTTCCGCAGCACGATACAATGGTGTCCGTCCCTCAAAGTTCATTGCATTCAGATCCACCCGGCCAGTCTCAAGCAACAGCTTCACCGCCCCCGCGTGACCCCCCCAGGCTGCCATGGTCAATGGAGTGAATCCGTAGTAGCTTGTAGCATCCACATCCGCCCCGGTATCAATTAACAATCTCACCACCTTCTCATGCCCAGCCTCCGCAGCTTGTGTGATAGGCGTGTATCCCAGTTCATCCTTGGACTCCAGATCCACACGCCCAGTCTGAAGCAGCAATCTCATCACCCCCTCTTCCCCCGCTGCTGCGGCATTCGCAAATGGCGTCAAACCCAGATAGTCCTTAGCCTCCAAGTCTACCCGGCCAGTATCAAGCAGCATTTGAACTACCGTCTGGTGCCCGGACTCGGCAGCTAGGCCTAGAGCTGTAGACCCAAAACTGTCCCTCGCCTCAACATCCACACCCGGTCCAGTCAAAAGTAACAGTTCAAGTACAGCGGGATGACCAAACTCCGCGGCCCGCGAGAACGCCGTTGCCCTCGTTTCAAACCTACGTGATTCTGTGCTCTCCAGCAAATCGGTGGCTTCTAGGCTGGCCCCGGCCTCGAGGGCCTTTCGGGCTGTTGCGACGTTCCCATGACGAGCTGCCCAGAGGAGTGCCGAGGAGTTGGAGTTCCGCGAGTTTTGCTGGTATAAGTATGGATTTAGGATGTCGTAGATCCGGTTGTTGGTTAGGCAGAGTGCGTTGATGTCTCTCTCCGTGTCGAGGAATGTGGCCAACAACAGCAGTAATTCCGTTGGCAAATGCAGCAGGGACATTCCCGACTTGCACAAAAATGAAGGTGGATTAAATAGTATCTCGGCAGACAGACTTGCAAGTGGGTTGATGATCCTTAGCGGCCTATAATGGCTTGGTAAGCGAATACGAGGGATCTACTAACTATTCCTTCATTCAATACGAGTTCAGACTACTGCTTGGTTTCTGCCGTCGAACCCAGCATTTCCTCTCGTGAACAAGGCTGTCAAATAATCATTCAGACATTGCAACTCGCCCGCTGCAGCGCCTTCAATGTAGATGCCAATTTGTCTCCGGAAGGTACAACATCATTCCCCCAGTAGGAAGAAGAAGCTCTAATACTTTTAAGATGTTTTCAATTCTTCATATATACAGGGTATTTCATACAACGGAACCATCAAGCCCAGCTCAATACTCCAACCGGTCATCATGCACAAGCTGCACATCAAACCTCTCCTCGCCCTTCCACACCGCACCAGGCTGATTACACTCAGCAACAGCACTGCGCAGGTCCCTAACCATAGACAACGGCCCGCTGGCAATAACACGGGTCGGACCACTAACAGTGCGATCGACAAACTCAGCAAGTTGAGTCCCGAGTGGAGGATGCTGCGTGTTCCCGCTTGACAGCGACGCTGCCGAGGACGGTTCATGGACGGCGAATGTGTCTTGTTTCGTGATGCGGGGTGGAGATGATGATCTTGATGAGGATTGCTCGATGATAACCTCCTTCGACTCTTCGACTTCTGATGTTGTTAAGGTTGTGGTTGTGTTTCCGGTAGACTCTTTATCATGCCTCCCGCGCGTAACGAAGATTCTAATCCGGAAGTTCGCCATGGACGCTGCAGCCTCTTTAAGCGTATTCAGCTCCGGCTCGATCCATTTCAGATCGTCCCTGCGGCGCACCACCCAGACGAACTCGAGGAGCCCTCTTCGCTGGGATTTTCGGGATTGCGTTAGAGAAAGCAGGGCAGGGAGGACGAAGGTCACGCCTGTGCCGCCCGCGACACAGAAGACGTTGATATCGTCCTGGGCGTAGAAGTCACTGGAGAGGATTGATTGGCCGTAGGGCCCTGAGAGGAGGACGGAGGTATGTGGGGAGGGAGTGGATTGTGATTGTGCGAGGTGTGCGAGTTGCTTTGTGATGCCCTTGCGGCTGCGGATGATGTATGTATGTTTTTGGCCGGTTTGGCTCTGTCCAGGGAGGTTGCATGGGGTCATTGGGTGGCTTTGCCAGAGGCTTAGATCCGGAAAGCAGAGGAAGAAGTGCTGGCCGATTTTCCACTCGTCGTGGTTGTGTTCGAAGTCGAGGCGGATGATGTCGCCATCGTGGGCGCGCTGGAAGAGCGTCATTTGGGCGTTGGGGATGTGCATGCCGAAGGAGTGGGATGTATTTGGCGTGTTGAAGTGGTGCAGGGTGAAGGTGCGGACGAGGCGGATGCCGCGGTCGAGGAACCACACAATTAGAGAGGCGATCATCCAGCAGTAGAGCTGCTGCCAGTGGCCCCAGCAGGCGCCAATGTAGACCATAGCCAGGACGTAATGGGACTTGCGGAAGAACTCGTATCCTGTCAGGCGAATGCCCCATTTCGTGCTGCCGGCGACCATCACCGAGAGCAGGATCATGGCGACGATGCCCCAGATGATGTACGTCTGGGCAACCCATTCGTTCCAGGCGGAGGGCTGGGGTTGGTACAGCTTGCCCTCGATGATGGTCCAGCCGATCGTGTGGAGGGCGGATTGGATGTAGATGATATAGCCGGTCCAGCGGTGGAGGAACATGAAGTGGTGGTAGGGGACGCCGGTGATCATGGACAAGAGGGATTCACGGCTTGACAAAAGAACCGATAAAGGAGTCAATGCAAAGGCAAGAATGCCGATGCGGTCCGACCAGGGTCCAAGGCCGGTTCTGGTGTTGTATACGCCGGGCGAGCCTTCGACGGGACTGTACCACACTTTGTATGTGATTCCCACGAAGGTGAAGACAGTCAGGTATCCTACCAAGATGGCGAGGATCAGGATCTGCAGGCGGGTCGTATGCCCGAAGACAACTGTCACGCTCTCTGGAAGAAGGTGTCGTCGACTAAGCGCCTTTATTGAGGTGACCAGCCGGTGCCAGCCATTCTGTCGAGGGCGAGAGCCTTCAGAGACCTGCTCCTTGGAAGGACCGGCCACTCGAGCAAGAGGGAAGAGGTGTCGTCCAAGCACCCACAGAAGCAAGCTACCGCAGATCACCGCCCAAAGAATAAAAGTATAGGTCATGCCTAGGTCGTGCTCATGGTAGACAGCATCGAGGTAGGCACAGGCTCCGGCGTCGTTGGTGCAGGGGACCTGGCGGGAGGCATAGCCCCAGTGGTACTCCAGCTCGGAGTCCTCACTGAAGTCCTGGATGTGTCGCTTCATGGCGTTGGCACGGGTGTTGACTGACAGACAGAAAGCAACTGACAGCGGGGGACCAGGTTATATTCTGCATTCAGCAGTGGACCAGGCCCGGCATTGATCCATGGCATCATCAACCTGAGAACGATCATGTCCACACTTGAGCAGATTAGGGCTGATTATACGGGCTCCTATTGGCCAGAATGTGCCTGCCAAGCCCGCCAAGGCCAAAATGTGCTCAAATGTGCTTGATCAATCAGTGACATCGGCAGTCCCAGCTTGATAAATGGAGATGCGCCCGCTCAACGCTCTGCTGCAAAGTCCTGCAGTGTACAGACTCCTGCTCAATTACCATGGAACAGCCAAGCCTCCTCCCGCGCATGGCGGGCATGGACATGGGCAGCTCTGCCACCAACAACTCCTGCTCCGTCGAGGTACACCACCTCCACCCTCCAATCCAACACGCGATCCGTGACTAACAGGTAATCTCAATAGATGCTGTGGAACTGGAACACAATCGACTCATGCTTCCTCGCCTCCTCATGGCACGTCACCTCCAAGGGCATGTTCGCCGTCTCCTGCATCGGCGTCGCCCTGCTCGGCGTCTCCCTCGAATTCCTGCGCCGGGTCAGCAAAGACTACGAAGAGCGTCTGCAGCGGCAGTTCCAGCGACACGCGATGTCCCAGCTCGATGACCCCTTAGTGTGCGGTGCCACAGCGAACGTCGTCTCATACCGCGCCAGTCCCATACAGCAGATTATCCGGGCGGTGTTGCACGTGGCGCAGTTTGCGGTCGCGTACATCACCATGTTGATCGCGATGTATTACAATGGGTATATGATTATTTCAATTTTCATTGGCGCCTTTCTGGGCAAGCTGTTCTTTGATTGGGGGCAATATAAAGTCGTTCTGGGCCAGACGCAGGGGCCGGCCGCAGTGTCACCGCAGGCCAAGGCTGAGGTGGAGGGCGATGCGACAAAGTGCTGTGGGTAATTCTGCATAATAACTGTCATATAACGAGTCATGATAATATAATCGAAGCGCCGGCGCTCCTTAATGTCCTGCATTATGCATAAATTGCTGTTTCAACGACAGGCACTCGCAACCCACAGTCTAGCAGACAAAGCATTGGTAGTGAAACGACATTTTTACATGATCTATATCGACGCGATAACATGACGAAAAATTGCATCTCATCCAGCGGAGTTCCATCGGTGTCGATATGGCTGTAAACGGCCGTGGAGTATATCCTCCAAGCCGGCTCTGGCGTGTTGTTTGCGACAGCAGGGTTGCCCTTGAGTAGGATGCTTTTGATCTCTGAAGCACCCGTGCGCTCAAATTCCCCAGGAGTCCAATACCTGCTTTCAAATAGTCGCGCTTCGGTCCAGCAGCGGCGAGGTTGTAGGGCGCAGGTTCCCTCTCGCGGCACCGCTGTTATATGCGGTGCCCTGTCGTCAGCAAGGTTCCATGCCTGATCACATAGCTGCGATTGAAGAAGAAATGAATACCGGCAGCCGTTATAGCACACCGGACGGTATGAGTTCACCGGTATAACACCCCATCCTCCGGCATGGTGACATGCCCGTCCGAAAACGCGCAGTGCCCAATCTCCCCACCCCCTGGTAAACAAGGCTCAACACCCCATTGCAGAAGGCGATACTCAATACCTTGAAATTTGCCATCGACATCGTCTACTTTAGCCCGCGGGTGACAAGCCGCAGAAATAGCAAGACTGCAGCTCCCAGCGACCGGCATCCCTGATTTAAATCGCCTGGAGCCCATGAAGCAGAACGCGATTGGGGGAAGTATGGCCACGCAGATTGCAATGACAATGGCGAGCGGCGAATACCCAAGTGTCATGAGGTCGTGGTCAGACGCTCTCTTATTCTTGTAATCGTAAGCATTGGCGCGCACGAGGAAAATACTCTGAGAGATCAACCAGTGTAGGAATGCTGAAAGGATAAGGAACGGTATGCTGTAGCGGTAGGGTAGAGATAGAAAGCGCGTCGTCCGTTGATGGCCCCTGGGAGACGCTGACACGCGCAGCCCCTTGCTACAGTGAGAGAAGGAGTTCCATTCGTCTGCGAGAGCCATGCTTGTCATGATCCCGTTGGAAAGGACATAGATAAGGGAATATATGAGCTGAGGAATGTTGGCCATGAGAACATTAGGAATCAACTGGTCAGGCCAGTTATTATTCCTGACAATTGTACTGGACTGAATGGCTCCCATGCCGGAGCTCCAGATATTGTCAGAGTATGGTATATTGGTTAGCCCTAGCGCTATAAGGGCAAGGGAGACGGCGAGAAAGAGAATGTATCTAAGAACCAAAATTAGCTAGCTATCGTGGATTGAAGCGAGATGGGTGAAGCACATTATGAGAAAGCTGGCCCAGCGAGCCCTAGAAAGGGATGACCACCGCCTTTTTGGCTTCGCGATATATGCTTGCGGTCTATCGGCAGAGACGGCTCTCGAGCATCTGCTAGACACCATCGGACGAGCGAGGAGGCAGTTTACCACTTGCGCGTCATCAGGAGACCGGAGGAACGAAGCCACAGCATCACCGACTGTCAGCAGCGGATTATCCTTGAGTAGAAAGGCTACAAGACAGATCAGGATGGCCTTGGCCAGGTTGGCTATAATCACCACTACAGCAAGTGGCGTATTGTACTCGAGCGTGCACTTGTCTTGCGCTTTCTCTGCCAAACAGTAGTCTACCTTGTACCCCCCCACGACCCAGTCGTCCGCCGCGCGGAGGTCAGAAAGCCTGCTCTCTGTGCAAGAGTCCAGCTGGTACTGGTGGTGGGCCTCTTCCGTGCATATCCAATAATACACGACGGCAGTATTACGTCTGGAATTTGGAGCACCCTGGGTTTCAAGATATTCGACGGGTACCTCCGATCCGTTGAACTCGGGGCTGACGAGGACCACACTGTTATACTTGGATATGAAGTCGGTAGCATACGCCGAGATACACTGCTCTGGCGCGAGACGCTCCAGTGTGCCCGCAATCCGCGAGAGCCTCAGGGCGGCTTGGAACTTTCCAGGAAACCTCAATAGTTGGATGTCTGTATCGTTGGCTTTTCGAATTTGTGCCTTGTAGGCGCTCGTGATGTCGGCGGCAGTCAGGGAAGGGAAACTCGAGTTGCTCACGAAGATATCGGGGATGTTGACTGAAAGGGAGGAGTAGACAGTGGAGTTGTAACTGCTTCATCAGCGTCGATCACCACATGGCGAGAAACAACATACAACAGATGCAGCGGCACAGACGACAGAACAAGACAAATCCAAAGGAGCATGCGCAGTCTCGGAATCTGCCACAGATTGCGTACGCTGGGGACGCCAATATCAAGCCATTTGCGTCGTGCATGGGCCCTATCCACTTCCTTCCTGGTCGGTGCAGCCAGACATTGCTGCCGGAGTTATCTCAACACAAAGCTGCAGAATAAAGAGAACATAAGGCATACCATGGCAAAGTTACTCGCAGCCAACAGAGACGTGCTGAGAATATTGATCAAGAGATGTATCCCGGTGCTGAGCTCCTTGATACGGTCGCAATTGTCCACACGCAGAACACCCTTTCCATCTTTGGAATCGCGAAGGCTCGCCCACAGGACCATGACCAGGTTAAGCACCAGGACTGTGGCCGACGTCATCGAGCCCATGTATAGCATGCGCTTCCACTTTTCCACCCTGGCTGCGCGAGATTCCCTGGGCTGGGGTACCTTGTCGACATCACCCTCCAGGCTACCCTGTCGTCGCGGGGCAGTGAGCGAGAGGATGAGCGACTTTGGGTTCCCCATTATTGACAGCACTGACTTGAGGGCGTGTTTGGCCCATCTAGTGAAATCAGACATCAGCTTGAGAATGATGCGGGCGGTGCCTGGGTTTAAACCACTGCCCTGCACACAGCCTCCTCCAAAGGGTCTCATTCCGTCTGAGCCTCTGCGCTGATCTGCACCTTGACAGGCTGAGACAATACTGGGCCAATGAGGCTGGGAATGACAGTTTTGGGGGCCAACTCGGCACTGCTGTTAGGGCAAGATCAACGCTGATGGACATGGGTACCTGTGCTGAACACGAGCAGGCCTAGAACAGCACCAGTGATGACCCAACAATGTCAAGAAGGAATTCCATCCCAAGCAATTCATGACACCGGCTAAGCCAGTGATCCGTTCTTAATGCAAAATCAACGGCGTTGCGATCGAGACTTCTGCATTGACCCATGTCTAAGCGTCCTGTCCTGCCATCGAGCTTCCTGGCCAGGCAGATGTATAGCCCGGTATGTACACCGTATAATCATGTTTCTATTGAACACCCGTATCCATAATCCCCTTATGAAACCGATCAAACCATCAGCGCCACCACTGCCAAGATCTACATGCATAGACAATTTCCCCACAGCCGAGTGCTCGGAGTACTTTGTGGACTGTATTTTTATGCAGGGAATCTAAATCGCATTTCGACCGGTATGGACACCATTCGCGTTAACATATGGGGATATTCTGGAAAATTTTCCTCATGCTTGAGCTTATCTGATGCTGCGAATAGGGAATCGCTAGGAACGTTGGAAATGAGACCCTTATTCCTGTCAACGATATCATCACATGAAGGATCTATATTCCTCGCCAATCGATGAGCTCTCACGGGAGGCTGCAATATATATGGCTATAATATATATGGTGAAGCCTGGCGATAACGACAGAAGCCTCCAATCACTGCCCGCCACGATACGAGGGTTGAGTCCCAAGGGCCAGAGGCTCTCAAAGAGCGGGGTCGTTATCAATCTCGTGCTGACATCCAGATTGTATAAATACCAGATATTCCCCGCTTCTTGCGCTTTCACATTCCTGGACGAACATCGCATCCTGAGCCTTCCAAGATATCACCCCTTCACCATCGCACTAACAGTGAGTCAGCAGATACCTAAAGACCATGGCGGAAAACTAACCTGATCAGCAATGTGCTACCTATCGGTGAAAAAGTGCGTCATCAACACCTGCACCAACAGCATCAGCGAGGCCGTTTCGTGTCGGCAGCAGTCCACCCGGTCCTGCCCGGTCTACAACAAGAGAAGAGACCAGTGGCCGGAACTTGACAGCGGGACGAGTACCTCGAGGTGTATAAGCTGTCAGGCTCCGCTGACGAGCGAGGAATTACGGAGGGCGAGGGTTTAATCCATAGGTGTGGGTGTATTATATGGTCGGAGTTTGTATGTAGCTAGCGAAGCAAGTTTTATGTTTTAATATATAATATTGAAAGCAGTTCGTTCATAAATGTAAATCCATTACCGATATGTAATTAAATACAACACGGCATCACTGCAGCTACCATGGTATTATACCTGTACCTCCTTAGTCTCAGCATTCTCAGCATGCATCGTCTTCAGAACCGTCGTCTCATCGCGCTTAACCAGACTGCGCTTGACAGGGTTCGGATCAGAAAAGACCTCCTCCAGTTCCTCCAGCGTGCGGTCCTTCGTCTCAGGGAAGAAGAACCACATGATGACAATCTCAATCAGGTCCCAGAATACAAAGACCAGATAGAAGTAGTACTTGATGTTTTCAAATGCCGGACCCGAGCTGTACTGGATCACGGCACCGCTGATCGAGGACGCAAGGTTACCAACTGCAGTGCCTTTGGCGCGGGTTGTTGTTGTCAGGGATTCGGCGATGTACATGGATTGCAGCGGTGTCCAACCAAAGGAGAAGATAATCCCGAATAAGTAGATGAACGCGATGGTGGTGTTCGCGGCGGCTGTATTCGAAGGATCATCCGTGGCCAGCTTTGATGTGCCCGTCATAATGGCAAATGCGATAGAGCAGAACAAGAGCGAGTATATAAGCAGTGGACGGCGTCCGATTGTGTCGGTCATTCTTGCGCCCGTTATAGCACCGATAAATGACAATGATGGGTATATACCGTTGAGCAGCAACTTTCGGCTTTCCGTAACTATTCCCACATTCTCAAGCATCACAGGAAGATAGTACGACGTGACCGAGTTACCAGAGATCTGTCCAAAGCAGGCCATACCGAGCACGCAGATAAGTCTGCGACGGGCGGAGTGTCCTGTATAGAGCTCACGGTAGTCCCACCACTTCTTGTCGGAGGCGTCAGTGGCGATGCTTTGCTGCATTTCTTTGAGTTGCAGCACGACGATGGGATGCTCTGGGTCCTTGTCTCCATGGTATTTTGCGAGAACTTTGGCGGCTTCTTCACTGCGGTCCTGTGCCATCAGCCAGCGCGGTGACTCTGGAATGAACCAGACTCCGAGGACAACAAAGGCGGACGATATGAGTTGGCACCAGATGGGAATGCGAAAGGAGTCTGGGTTGTCGAGTCTGGCGCATCCGTACACGACCCAGCTGGCAAGGATGGATCCAATGTACCTATAAAGTCATTGCCCTGTTTAATATATATTTCGGGAGTCCTACCAAGTCGTGTTATAAAGACCAGTAATCGTGCCTCTATAAGTATGTCAGCCTGTATGCGTTACATAGAGGGGATGTATATAGAGGGGATATATACCTCCATGCTGGATGAGCCATCTCGCTCACGTAACACGGCGCAGAAACGCAGCAGAAGCTCACACCAAATCCCAAGATGAATCGACCTGCAAGGAACATGCCCCTATTGACAGATGGCGCCTGGATGCAGGTTCCTATAACGATGATCAAGGCGCCAATAAACATGCCCATGCGACGCCCCCAGTAGTCGTTGACCGGTCCAGTAAAAAAGACAGCGGGGATGGAGCCGATATTGTAGATGGCAAAGACAATGCCAGTGCTCGAACCAGAGGTTTTCCTAGTCGCGTTAGATATGGAGGAGCGTTGAACATTTGGTTGCGTACATGTTGAAAAAGGCCAGATATGAGTCCATCCCATTCAGTCCTCCCATCAATGAGCCATCGTACCCGTTTAGACAACCGCATAGATATGGGATAATAAGACACAGGTAAAGTCGAAACATCGACAGCGTAAAGGGGCTGTATTTCGTGTTCAGAGCATCATGCGCAACCCTGACTTCCTCCACCTCCCCGGCGGTCTCTTTCGTCTCCCCAGGTATTGATGTCTTAATTTCTTCAGCCATGATGGTATGAACGGTTCAAACTAAGAGTGAATCGCGCAGTCTCCCAGACCAGCACGCGGACTTCTTATATTCCTGCATTGTGCCGACACACGAAGCCACCCAAGAACGGCAAAAACAATAACCAATAAGCAGCTGGCACGGGATAAAAAGAAGCCCCTTGCACGTTGCTAGCCAGGATTAGGCAATTTCCCCACGGGGCTGCGGTTCTTGATCCAGCTAGAGCCGTCAAAGCGTCTCGGGGATGTCGGTACCGAAGCGAGTCAATCGAACTAAATCCCCCGCTTCAATGGACAAACTGTGCTGCACGCGATTGGTTAGTTATATTAGTCTCCTGTCTCAGCACCTCGGTGTGGTCAACGCACATCGACCACGCGATCGTTCACTTGTGAGCATTGCTGCAATAATGGAAGGAGATCTGGATTCTAGGAAGCGAAAGAGGACCTCTCACGCGGTAATTGTCTCGAATCTGAAACTGCAATAGAGACTAACTAGACAGTGTGACGCGTGCCGCCATCGCAAAGTCCGGTATGCAGTTGATTCCTCCCGAGAGCCCCGAGTTAACATATCCAGATGCGATGGCCGTCAGCCCTGTGCAACCTGTTCGGCAACAGGCGAAGACTGTCTCTACGGCGCTGAAGCAATACCGTCAGTCCAGGCCCAAGCCTATTCCCGACTTGACTGACGAACGCAGCAAGAGCAAGTCCGATCTGATCCTCGATGTGGTTCTTCGCTCAGAGAATCTGCTGCGTGAGATGTCTGCCCATATGGTAAGACTCCCTGTCCATAATCGCAGCCCTAACTGTATAATAGCAGACTGCTCTGGCCCCAACCACCCCCGTAGACCCCCGAATAGCTTCGTCCCCCCTTGCATTCTTCTCCCCTCCGACAGTGGATTCCCATCGTCCTGGCACATCCCCTGACCAGATCTCCAATGCGATCCTCTCGCAATTCCATTCGTCAACGACCGAGTCGATCCTGGCCTGGCCTCATTTCAAAGACTTCCACCCGCTGCGCCAGAACTATCAAGGCTCTGTGTTTTTCCTGGAAAGTCAGCGCTCGCCGCTTAAACATCGGTCCACTGCCACCTTGCCATATGTAGGTAAATCGGAGATTGATTCTATCCTTAGAAGTTTTGAGCAGAATGTCAACTTCTGGTATCCGACCTTGTCCCGGAACAGGAGTACAGAGGTGGAGATCCAGATCCTGTCGAACAGTCTAGATGAGGACATCGCCTCTTGTCTGGCTTTGCTCGTTATGGCCCTTGGCTGCGCTAGCGAATTGATCCGCTCTATTGGGTCAGATACAATGGCGAGTGCTGAAGAGCTGGAGCAGCGACATCGATGGCAGCTTATGAGTGGCCTATACTTTGACCTTGCCTTTAGAAAGATTCATCTTGCCCAGGCAGAGTGCACTACAGAGGCCGTACAATGCCTCTTCTTCACAGCGTAAGTACCTCCTTGCCTGCCATAACAAGCTGACTTTGTAGTCTATTCTTCGCCTTCCTGCAACGGCCTATACAAGCATGGTCTTTCATCAGCGCTGCCGCTGTCAAATGCCGCTTACTGCTCTCATATCCCACCTCCGACGCCGAACCACAACATCTCGAGTGCCTCCGTCGCATATTCTGGTCCTGTTATATTTTAGAAAGGTGAGTTGCATTCAATCTAGGCTGCCTCTCTAACCGGCTAGTGACTACCTCGCCGAACTCGCCGCGCTGCCTCAAACGGGCATCGCCGATATCGAATCGTCCATCCCACTACCAGGAGAATATCACACTCACACCAATCCGACAACAGAAGAACAATCCTCCCTTTACTTCCTCGCCTGCATATCCATGCGCCGCCTTCTCAACCGAGTCCACGACCTTCTCTACGCACGGAACAACGGCGTCGCCTCAGATATATACCAATTCCCGTCCGTCGTCGCAGAGCTCGACCACCAGCTAGAGAAATGGAAAGATCTTCTTCCGCCACCATTCCAATTTACCCAAGACTACGAACCGGCAAAGTCCACCGAAGCGGGATTCCTACGCCAGCGGTACCTGACTTGTAAAAGCGTGATATACCGACCGTACCTCACCTGGGCGCTGTCGCTTACAACGCGAGGTGAAGCGGTGTCTCCCGCTGTGTATGAAGGATGTAAAACGTGTATCCAGGCTTGCTGTCTGCATGCTCAGAATCTGTATGGGTTTCCACAGACGATCATGGTTGATACGTGGATTTGCTCTCTTTCGTATGCCCCCGCCTCCCCATTCACTTAACTTTGCTGATTGGTATAGGATGGCATCGGTCATGCTTATTGCCCTGGCGACTGCAAGAGAGAGTTCCCTGCGGAGTTGCCTTCCAGCAAATGTGACTGAGATAGGACCTCATCTGGGCAAGTACCTGACGCAGTGGATGCGGGTGCCGGGGCATGGGGTGTCACCCAGTGTGATGCAGAGTATCCGACTAATTGAAGATGCAAGTGAATCACTGAGTGATATTCTTGCATAATATAGTGCATGTAGTGAATATAGTGTTCTATAAATATAGTTACTTCATCAAGTATGGATCGGAGGGTACGTCATCCGCGGGGTATCTGTATCTCCCCTCATAAGAACAACAACAGCAGCAGCCACCTTCCACTGCAAGTCAAACATCTATTCCAATTATCAACTTTCAACAATGTCACAGGCTTACCCCCGCCCCGACTTCCTCCGCAAATCCCTAACCTGGACCTCCCTCAACGGCCCCTGGTCCTTCACCTTCGACGACGACAACACCGGCCTCTCCCAGAACTGGCCCTCCACGGGCCTTCCATCCCAATCCACCAAAATAACCGTTCCCTACGCCTTCCAAACCCCCGCCTCAGGAATAAACCTCCAAGAAGCCCACGAAGTCATCTGGTACGAGCGACACATCAAAGACATCCGCACGGAGCGCGACCGCGCAGCAGGGAACCGTCTCCTCCTCCGCTTCGGGGCAGTCGACTACGAGTCTGAGGTCTGGGTTGATGGGGTTTCTGTCACGAAGCACAGGGGCGGATATGTGCCCTTTGATGTAGATATTTCGGACTCTATATCTGCGCCCGGTGGTGAAGCTCGCGTGACGCTGCGTGTTCGCGACTCGCCGACGGATCTTACCCAGCCCCGTGGGAAGCAGTACTGGGGGCCTGTGCCGGAGAGTATCTTCTATACGCCGACGAGTGGGATCTGGCAGAATGTTTGGCTTGAGGTTGTCCCTAGTGTGAGGATTGGGGATAGTAGTGCGGGGACGGTGTTGAGGGGGGACGATGTCGAGAGTGGGAAGCTTAGGGGGGAGATTGCGATTTCTGGAGTGCCAGCTAGTGGTAGATCTACTGTTTCTGTCACCACTGCGTTGTCTGGGACTGTTGTTGGGAAGGCAAAGGTCGATATTCCGGTTAACCAGGGATCAGGGGCCTTTGAGGTGGATGTGCGTGTTGCCGAGGGTGCAGTCCCGAAAGAAGGGATTTTTTCTGGTGACGGGGTGTGGCATAATGGCGTCGCACTGTGGGCTCCTGATCATCCGGTCCTATATGATGTCGTTCTGCAACTGGCTGGTCCAGATGGAAATGTACTTGACGAGGTGCAGACCACTGCTGGCATGCGAAGCGTCACCTGGGAGAACGGGGATGGGACATTTCGACTAAACGGCAAGCCGTACTTCCAGATGCTCTGTCTGGACCAGGGATACTGGCCCGAGACGGGTCTTACTCCTCCATCAGCAGAGGCATTGAAGGAGGACATTATCCTCGCGAAGAATATGGGCCTGAACGGGTGTAGAAAGCACCAGAAGGTCGAAGACCCGGCCTTCCTTTACTACGCCGACCGACTCGGTTACCTCGTATGGGGTGAGATCGCGAACGCGTATGAATTCAGTGCAGAATACGTCGACAGGTTCAATGACGAATGGGCGCAGGTCGTCCAGCGCGATCGAAACCATCCATGTATTGTTGTCTGGACCCCTGTGAACGAGAGCTGGGCATACAAGAACCTGAAGGACAACGCGCAGGAACGGAGCCATATTCGGTCGCTGTACAAGACCACCAAGTAAGTCATCCACCATATTCTGACCAAGCAGATGTTAATAACGACAGATCCCTCGATCCCTCGCGCCCTATCAACGACAACTGCGGCTGGGAACACGTCCAGACAGACCTGACAACATACCACGACTACAGCGACTCCGCAGAACTCGCAAACATCTGCTCCAAGATGGAAGGCGGCATCCTGGCTCGCAAGCTGAACGGCGAGATGTTCCTAGATCCAATCACCCAAGGCTCCAGCGTCATCGATCCCGGCTCGAAACACAAGCCCGGCGCCCCGGTGATCTGCTCGGAAATGGGCGGCGTCAATATCGCCCCGGCAAAGGGGGCTCAGGCGTCCGACCGGGATTGGGGATACACGACTGCAGCTGATCCGAATGATCTGCTTGCGCGGTTGGAGAAGTTGTTCATGGCTGTTGTGGAGGGTGGGCATTCGTGTGGTTTTGTCTACACTCAGCTGTAAGTTTCATGCCATCCCGACCGTATGGGGTACTAACAGTTTCAGTTCCGATATTGAACAAGAAGTCAATGGGCTTTACTCGTATGACCGGAGGGAGAAGGTTCCTGCGGCCAGAGTCAAGACGCTCATGGATGCTGCTGCGCAGTATTACTACAAGAATGTTGCGCCTGCATCTTGAGCTGTGGAATGTAAATTGCCTGTATTCAATGCCGGTAGTAAACTGCAGTCCATACTACTTCTCTCATAATGAATTGTTCAAGCTCAGACTACGGCATTCGGTGCCTACGGGACCAGTTCAGGCCTCCCATCGGCCTTCACGAAATCCGATAACAAAGCTGGTTGGCGTGTAATTTTAGCTGAATTGTTTATGTCTCATGTTCGTAAGAAAATAGTAAAAGAGCTTCGCCTCGAATTCTGTTATGGAGGATTCGATCTCTCATAATAACCTCGCTGCCTACGAGCAACATGGTATATATTTGACCCTTGGCATCTCCGACAGATGTGAGAATTAAGCCTTTCCCTCCTTAATCCTTCAGCCTTAAAACACAATGAAGTCTTTCTGTTTTGCAGCGGTCATCGCATGCGCCCAGGCCGCTGCGCTGTCTTCACGAAACTCCCCCAACATCACACTTAACGATTGGAGCGCTGTAAGCACGTTTAACCTGGTAGCAAGCACGAAGCTAATCAACTTCTAGCTTCAAGCATCCCCAGATCTCCAATGGACTCCATGTTTGCACAATTACACCTGTGCCAAACTAAAGGTCCCTCTCGACTACGGAAATCCCTCACGCGGTACAACGGGAATCGCCTTCATCAAACTCCCAGCCAAGAACGCGAACAACGCTACGCAGAGCTTATTGATCAACCCAGGTAAGACATAACCATGTCAATCCCTGTCCCCTGTATATTTATGCTTATTGAATACCAATAGGCGGACCCGGTGGCTCAGGAGTCGAAGCAGTCCTCTCCCAGGGCACCGCTCTAGCAGAGCTCGTCCAAGGCCGTCACGACATCGTCGGCTTCGATCCGAGAGGCGACGGACGCAGCGGGCCAGTTGTGGATTGCTGGCCTGACAATCCTGCAGCGCGGGCGCAGTTTGAAACGCTATACTACCCCGAGACCTCGAATGCGTCGTCGACGGCCCTCGGCAGGCAGTTTGCTGCGTCCGATATCTTCGGTAAGGCCTGTTCCCGTACTGTCGGGGGTAAGAATGGGACTGCTGCGTTTGTGAGCACGCCGGCTGTGGCGAGGGATTTGCTTTCGTTTGTGAAGGCGGAGCAGAATGGTCCCTCTACAGGTAGCAAGAGGGATGGGAAGTTGTGGTACATGGGGGTTAGTTACGGGACTGTGTTGGGCAGTACATTCGCGCACCTCTTCCCAGAGCGTGTTGGCAGGATGATCCTCGATGGCGTTGTTGATGCAGAGGACTACTACAGCGTCGGGTGGAAATCGAACTTGTACGACGCGGACAAGGCAGTCGACTCGTTCGTTGATACCTGCTTTGAAGCTGGGCCAAGGAACTGCTCATTCTGGAGCAATAGTCCAGGGAAGATCAGATCCAGATTGGATACGATATTGCAGAACCTGAAGGACCATCCCATCCCTATATCGCCTTCGGATGCCTGTCCACTACCGCTACTGGCCACGTATTCCGACCTGAAGCAGTACATGGTGCAGGCAACGTACGCACCACTTCAAGGATTCCCAAAGCTTGCGGATATCCTTTCGTCCTTGGAGAAGGGTGACACCACAGCGTACGTGGCTGCTGTAACTGGCCTCTCAATACCAGCAGATCCTTGCAACTACAAATATCCGGAAACAGGCACAAAGGACATCCAAACATTGATTAAATGCGCTGATGGGGGAGCGAGCCATGGTCATGACCAAACACCCAAGACCTTCAGCCAGCACAAGTCCTATGTCAACGACTTGACCGAGCAAAGCAGCTTCTTTGGAGAGGTCTGGCCAAGCAACGCAAACGGGGTCTTGTGTAGGTCCTTTGATGTGACTCCCCCGAAGGCCGGCAGCCTTGCAGAGACTATTCTCGCAACTAGACATACAGCAAACCCGATCCTGTTTGTCACTACAGAAATTGATCCCGTCGCGCCTAAGAGAGGGTATTCCCCAGAATTATTCTGTAACATCTGCATCCGCTAACTAGAGTTATTCTTACAGGGCGCATAAGATGGCCTCCGCGTTCCCTGGCTCTGCAGTCCTGACGCAGAATTCAACCGGGCATACTGCCTTCGCCAGTGCGTCGACGTGTTTGCTAGAGCAGCTTCAGAAGTATATCCTGCGTGGACAACTTCCTTCTAATACCACATGCCAGCAGGATGTGAAGCCTTTTCAAGGGGAGTCGTTTATTAATATTTGATTATTTAGTGTAGGATTCTATAGAGAGATGGACAGGATGGACACCACACAGCGGGGAATAGATACCATGCATGGATAAACATAGATAGTGCATCATTAATTCATTGAAATAATAGACTAGTCAGTGAAGTATTCTCTAGTGGCCCAGAACATGTTGACCCCGCAGACACCCTCCCGATACCCCCGGATGCCCTAAATGGGAACAGCCGGCGGACCCTGGTCCGTCTCGTATACAGTACACTGCATGATTCGTGCCATCGTGGCACCATTTCTCCGTCCACCCATCCGATATCCCCGCTGGGTGTGTTGGAGATGCAGCTGCTTGCTACGTCAGCGGGGACATTCTCCAAGCTTCATAGATTTAAATCAGACCAGGTCATGGACATTAAGTAGTTAGAGCTGGCGGCCACTCACATCATCATACCAACTATCTGATATTCTCTTGATTTACAATGGCTACAGAATCTACCAACGACTGGGAAAACCCCAAGATCTTCCAGCGCAATCGCCTAAAGCCCCGCGCGTACTGGATCCCTGATACATCGCTCTCGCTGAATGGGAACTGGGACTTCAATTACGTTTCCTCGCCGCTCCTCGCCCCTCCACCATCAGACTCAGACGAGCAGAAAGATATCGCAGAAGACGCCGTGGAATGGAAGCCCATAGCCGTGCCCGGACACTGGCAGCTGCAGGGCTACGGCCGCCCCAACTATACGAATGTTATTTTCCCATTCCCCGTCAATCCCCCATATGTACCGAGTGAGAACCCGACTGGGACATACAAGCGAACATTCCGTGTTCCGTCGGAATGGGATGAATCCTCGCAGATCCGGCTGCGCTTTGACGGCGTGGACAGTGCTTACCATGTCTGGGTCAACGGCGTTGAGGTTGGCTATGCCCAGGGTAGTCGCAATCCGGCTGAGTTTGATATCTCTGCTATTGTGAAGAGGGGCGAGGTGAATGAGGTCTTTGTCCGAGTTTACCAGTGGTCGGATGGGTCTTATATTGAAGACCAGGATCAGTGGTGGTTGTCTGGTGTGTACCTATATCCTACATTTGCGTCCGTGGAGTAATCTAACTTGAGCAGGAATATTCCGCGATGTTACTGTGATCGCATTTCCTTCGGCCGCTCGGATCGAGGACTTCCATGTCAAACCAGTCCTTGACAAGGACTATGTGGACGCACAGCTTGAAGTGTCTGTTGATATGGCCTCGACAGAGGAGAGCAAAGTCACTGCGACCCTCTTCGATCCATTCAACGGCCATAAGATCCTTATTTCACAGGATAAGACTGTCAATCCTACACAGGGAACACTCGACCTCGTTCTCCCCGTCAGCAATCCCAAGAAATGGACAGCAGAAACAGCCTGCCTGTACGATCTCGAAATCACCCTCCACATAAGCACAAACCCAGCCCCGATCCAAAAAATAACCCACCGAGTCGGTTTCCGCCAAGTGGAACTCCTCAACGGTAATATAACAGTAAACGGCAAACCCATCCTCTTCCGCGGCGTCAACCGCCACGACCACCACCCTGTCTACGGCCGCGCCGTGCCCCTCTCCTTCTTAAAAAACGACCTCCTGCTCATGAAAAAGCACAACGTCAACTCCGTGCGCTGCTGCCACTACCCCTCGCACCCGGCACTGTTCTCCCTCTGCGACGAACTGGGATTGTGGGTAATGGACGAAGCAGACCTCGAATGCCACGGGTTCTACGACGCCGTGGCCAGACCGCTTGATATCCCGGAGAGCATGGACTACGACCAGCGCAAGAAGCTGACATTTGCGCAGGCGGCGGAGTTTACGTCTAACAATCCGGAATGGAAAGAGGCGTATCTGGATCGTGCAGAGCAGATGGTGGCGAGGGATAGGAACTATCCTTCTGTCGTGATTTGGTCGTTGGGTAATGAGGCGTTTTATGGACAGAACCATGCGGCTATGTATGAGTATATTAAGAGCGTGGATCCGACGAGACCGGTGCATTATGAGGGTGATATGGACGCCAAAACGGCGGATATGTATTCGTACATGTATCCGAGTGTGGCGCGGATCGAGAGGTTGGCGGTGGAGGAAGGGGATAACTTCACAAAGCCGATTGTGCTCTGTGAGTACGGGCATGCTATGGGGAATGCGCCTGGGGCTTTGGAGGAGTATATGGCGGCTTTTAGAGGCAATCGGCGACTGCAGGGAGGGTGGATCTGGGAGTGGGCCAACCACGGGCTCTGGGATGAAGAAAAGGGCCATTATGGGTATGGTGGGGACTTTGGGGATGAACCTAATGATGGCAGCTTTGTCCTTGATGGGTTGCTGTTCAGTGATCATACGCCTACGCCTGGCTTCGTGGAGCTGAGGAAGGCGTATGCTCCTGTGTATGGCTGGGTCGAGGGGGGTCTGCTTCATTTTGAGAACAGACATGACTTTGTTGGGTTGGAGGAGCTACAAGCAGTTTATAAGATCGAGTCTCTGGGCGAACAGTACGTATACCTTTCCTTTCTTGAATTTCGCTAACAACAGCAGATCGAGGGTCATCGCCGCCGGCACTCTGGACGTACCGGATATCCAACCTGGCAATAGAGGGACAGTTCCTCTGCCGTCTATACCTTCATCTAAGGTAGAGGGGTCTGAGTTATGGCTGACAGTCACTTTCACCACAAAGCACGCCTCAGCCTGGACCGACGCCAACTATGAAATCGCCTGGTTCCAGCACCGTCTTGACTCGTCTTCTTTGACCAGGGTATCTCCCACAGCCAACTTCCCACTAACCCTCACCTCAACAAAGGCCCAGCACATCATAACCGGAGCAGACTTCACCATCTCATTCTCTCGCACCACCGGCTCTCTCACAAACTGGCGCATCCACAAGCAAGACATCCTCTCGCCAGCTCATCCCGCCCTAACCCCTGGCTTCTGGCGCCCTCCAACAGACAACGACATCCCCCACGACCTAGGCGAATGGCGTCGCTACGGACTCGACACACTGACATCGACTCTCCGCAAGCTCACAGTCAAAGAAATCAATGATTCTACAATCGAAATCGCCACAGATACATTCATCTCCCCGCCGATTCTAGCCTGGGGGTTCCAGACAACTACAACCTACCGCGTCACCGGCGACGGGGCATTAACTGTACACAGCCATATCAAACCCACCGGTTCAAAGCCAAAGGACCTCCCTAGGATTGGATATGATCTGTATCTCGCGGATCGACTGGACAAGACAGCTTGGTTTGGTCTTGGGCCTGGAGAAGCGTATCCAGATAAGAAGAACTCTCAGAAAGTTGGTATCTACTCTGCCACTACATCTGAGCTGCATACCCCATACGAGGTCCCTCAGGAAGGTGGGAATAGGATGGAGACGCGGTGGCTGAGACTGGGTGATGGGCGGGGCTGGGGTGTTCGCATTACAAGGGTTACGGCAGACTCTAGCTCTGGTTCTGGGTCAGATGAACTCTTTCAGTGGCTTGCGACTCGGTACAGTCCTGAGGCTATTGAAAAGGCGGCTCACGCGAACGAGCTGGCTCCTGAATCGCAGGTTCGGGTGAGGCTTGATGTTGCGACTTGTGGTGTGGGCACTGGTGCGTGCGGACCTACGACGCTCGAGAAGTATAGGATTCCTTGTGAAGAGAGGGGGTTTGGGTTTAGGATTGAACCTTTCATTGGAGATTGGGCTTAACGAGGTTGACCGGAAGGTCTAAGTATGATTAGGTTGGTAGGGAAGGTGTATCTAGATACGTAGGTTGATTGTTCTTCATCTCGCTGGCATTCGAATATGGATAAGGATAAGCGGCTACCTACAATATCCATTTGCATCACTTCTATAACCTAGTTAACACGCATAACCCGCTGGAACGTTGCCTTTAGCTTTCGAAAGGTCCCTGTTTCTTCATCCGCACCTGTCTGCCGTTGCTCCATATACCCCATCGCCTCCCCAACGGTTATCGCAGTGTTAAGATCGCCCGACCACATTGACATACCTACCAGTAGCAAATAGAAGCACTGGAGAAAGGCGGCTCGATAATGGGACAGAAACCAACTGTATTGTTCGAACCTCGGGTCTTTTGCAACTTTAAGGTAGGCTTGCAGGTAATGGTCTGCGGAAGGGGAGAATCTATGTGCTCGCATAGTAGCCCTAGTTAGAAGGTAATGCATGTTGGGGTAAATGACGCTCACATTCTCCAATCGTCTTGGCTATTATCGTCCAGGCTCCTACGTGCTGTTGGGACGAGGTCGACGGCAGCCACCTCGAGAGCCAGCAACTCTATCACGGCCTGTGCCCAGCTTACATCAACCTTGACCAAGTCTAAGGCTTCCCGGTCTGTTATTTGGCCCACCCTCTCCCTTATATCGTGCAGTAATGTCAAGACTCGGCTGAGCTGCGAACCATCATAAGCACTTGTGCTTAGATCTTCAAGAATTGTGCCACGAACGTGGCCTATAAGTCGATGCTCGAAGTCAGCTACCTCCGCTCTGGCGTATGATAATAGCAGTGGAATATTGCCGTTTAAGTCGGATATATCAGGACGCTGTCGGTGCTTATCGCCAATTAGTTCTTCCCTGAACGGCTGCTCGGACGCTGTCCCAGTAGCAATGCAGCATTGTGCATCCAGCCACCGTATATGATCCCACAACCCCTGGTAGAGCCGTTGTGCCGCCGGATCGAGGCTCATTTCAGCATTCGAGGCATTCAATCCTAGCCTCCGAGCTACCACGGTCATGCCCTTTATGTATCTTTTATGATCGGATGACTCGACCTGGCTGCCAAGGACCAAATCCAGGAGCAAAGAGGAGATAGCCATGTCCAGTGTTGGGCTATCAGTAGACGAAATCGCGTTCACAGCCATTCTAGCACCCGTTTTCAACGACAAGATCATGCTATCTCGATTCTCTGTTGCCAATGGCGGATGAGCCCAGGCATCTTGTCTCGCTGTCATGGCCCCGGAGCACAATACGGCGAGGAAAATTCATATAATTCCTGGACTCTTCGATGCGAAGGATCTGACTTCCTTGAAGTTGCTGGAGGTGTTGTATCCTTCCCAGAATTGAGTCTTCAGCGTCTTGAAGGATGTCAGGCCTATCAGAGGGTAAATGGGATAGACTGAATCGCAGAAGGTGTCCCATAAAACACTACAGATAGCGAAGCTGGGTAGTCGCATCACGGCATACTGTAGATTGTCTAAGTTGATGTGTGACGGGACTATGTCTGGTGGTGGTGCTGAGCTGTGACTATTGCGCGTTACATCAAAGTCATTCATATACTACAACGCATTAAAATGGTTCATTGGGGTACAGGGGTTGGACATACCACACCAAACACGTGTCGTGTGTTCGGATCTTCAATGAAATCTGGGTATTCGCACTGTTCTATGCGCGATTTCCTCTGATGACTGCACATTCCACAGACTGGCAGTTGCTTTCCACACTTGACTCCCGCCTGGCGACAGGGGGTACAGATAGTTGGGGCATATTGGACTTTTGGCCCATCAGGCAGTTTAAAGCTCATGACCGCCCGTATTGGTTATATCTCGGCAAAATGATTGGACTATGAATTAATGATGTATAATATACGGACAATTAAGTGTGGTGGATGGTGAACAGGGTGAGATTCCTTCTAATCAAGAACTGCGCAGAAACTGCTAACTCTCCTTGGGAAGGAGCGTTTAAGCGACATGTGGCTAGTTACATGTTCTCTCCTGGCATAAATAGTCTTGGTGGAAGTCGTGGCCTCCTTTATGGAAGGTGCTTCCTACTCCAGACCAAGCCTGCCATCTACTCTAGCCCTATCACCCTGGGTTGATGTTTCTATATTTGGTAGACACGTACAATAGCTAAATGGCCACTATGTAGTATCACTGATTCGTGGCTAGCCCTGCATCAGCCGGACGCACTGGATCAACAAAAGAAGCATAAGCGGAGCTCCCACCATCACAATAGAGCGAAGCCTGTGAAACGCTTGTTTGGTTTCTCCCCAAGCCGTACCACGCGGTGGTAGAGGTAGGAAATCCAACTTCGCTCCGCCATCTGCGACCATAGACTGGAAAAGGAGTGCCATCCGCTCGGACGTCATGAAGAGGGGGCCCGCCAGCCTTTTCATGAACGTAGCCCGGGTATGCAGGCGAATGGCCTCGTATGATGCGTATCCGATAATTCGACACCGCTGGTAGTGTGACTTTCTGAACTGGCTGAGGCTGTTGTCTACAGCAGCATCAGACGGCTTTCCTTGCGGGCAGTGGACGAGCTGATGTAGTTGACTTGCAAGTGCGGCTGCACTCTCCATGGCCATACTTGCGCCGAGTCCTGTATTTGGGCTTGCCTTACTCTGTCAGTTTCCTTCATTATCATTTCTTGTGAGCCTACCTTGCTTATGCTGTCGCCAATGCACACAATCCGGCCATGGTGCCACGTCTGGAACACGTTTTCCTCCACCAGCGCAGTAGAAAATGATGTCCTTGCATTGAATATATCGCTGAACCGTACTTTATCCCATATCCGCGCGTCTCCTATACTCTCGCAGAATCTGATGTTGTCGGTCGTGGAGTAGGCAGGCTTCTCGGGGTATTGATATCGTCGATCCAGCTTGTCGACCACAAACCAGCCAATTTCACTATCCTTACCACAGAAGACGAATATTGCAAATCCATCGTGACAGCGGACTATTTGCTCTCCAGTGCGTATGCCAGGTATTCGTTTCGACATGCCGATAAACACCCGATAGTCCGACGCGAGGCCTATACCGAGCGTTAGCATCTTTCCCCTGATAAATGGAACTGTAAATACTAGCTGCCTCCTTCATTGCACTCTTCCCTGCTATCTGCAACATATCCAAACGGGCGATGCTCTTCACACCGTCCGCCCCGACGACCAAATCGCCCTTGTATGCTCCGCCATCTGCCGTGTGCACCGCGACTCCTGATTCCGTGTGATAGATCCCCGTCACTCTCTTACCTCCTAGAACATGCGTTGACTCACGCAGGCCATCATACAGCACCTCTAACATCTTCTGTCGGGTTATAACGTTCACCGGATACCCATATCTACCCAAATTAGCACCATCAATACTGATGCGAAGAAGCTCACCTCCTCTCCAACTCAGGCAGCCACTTCTGACTCGAGCACCGGCCATCCGGAAACCCCGTCCGCGGCGTGGTAATTGGCTCTGAAACCCCGCTCATTGTCTCGTACAGCCCGAGCTGCTCAATGATGCGCGCACCAGATGGCGCAATGACAAGGACACCGCCAAGTCGTGGTCTGAAATCATGATGCTTTTCTAACAGCGTGTACGAAATTCCAGCGCGGTCAAGGGAGTGTGCGAGAGTTAGACCGGCAATTCCTCCGCCTATTATTATCACCTTGAACTGCTTTGAATGGCTATTTGTAGCCGTTTCGGGGAGCATCTTGAATGTCTGGTGTTAGTTGGAAGTCTGAAGAGATGAGTGAACTGAGTTATAGCACTTGGGAATTGATTTCCTTCGAGGCAAACAGACGAAAAGGGGCTGATTGTTTGATGGGTGTGTTACAGTACCTGTCTATGCAGGCCACATATAAATATGCTACAATGTGCCTATCCCATCTACCATTTCTCAGCTACAGCCCCATCCAGGAACCAGAAACTTATGACAAGCCCATACTCGTCCAAAGATATCCCCGTATACAAATAATCTCCCTTCATATATCAAATTACGGAGCAGTAGCAGAGACAGAGATCAGGATTCTAAATACGACTGGGTTACGCTGGCCCGTTTGTTAGCAACGCTTGTCACACTTTGTGGAACCTGGCTGATAAACTAACTGACGATTGATAGTTTGCTGAAACAGCGGTATTCGACCCGAAAGTCTTTGACGGTAGTGATTGATCTCATATTCGAGGAATGGCTTAACTCAGATGCTCCTTGAACCATTGCCATGACAGAGACAATATCAGTTTCTTTTACAGCCACCACAGAACCATTTCAACGGGTGCATAATCACATCCAGGCCAATAATGCATCAATCAAACCTGAATGACCTTGCCAACATCAAACCTATCCTTCACCTTCTCAGTCTGCCACGGTAACACGTACCCTCGCTGGTTACTGACGACGTTGACCCCCTCTCCCTAAATTCCGTCGTATAATGCGTATGCCCAAACACCCAAGCCTTGATCCCATTTGTATCGGTAATGTTCCGCAGAACATCCGTTCCGAATGCAAATCTCCAGGGATTATTCTCGTGCTGCGGCGCCGAGGTCCGCTTGAGACAGGGGGCGTGATGCGTCACGACCAGAATAGATTTTTTGTCTCCCTCATTCTGAATCTGCTGATTCTCGCTCTGTATAGACCGTATCTCATCCAGTAACCAGGAAACATCCTTTTCATGAGCAGTGTTATGGCTCTCAACACTCCACTCGCTGATCTTGCTGAAATCCGATATCTTGTAGCGCACAATATCCCTCGCTTCCTCGGGAACATGAGACTAGAGTGTACATCCCAGAACCGTAACACAGCCGGAAGAGTCTAGAATGTCATATCGTCGTCGATGAAGCAGGACTAGCCGTCCATTGAAACAGGGTTCCTGTTCGAGCTGCTTTGCCCTCTGAATTTAATCTTCAAAGGAGCGGTTGTAGAACTCGTGATTCCCAAGAACTAGAAAGACGGTTTCGAATTGACCGGTCTGTTTCTGTAGGAAAGCGCGGTAGTTGTCGTAGTCGACTAAGCGCCCGACATCGCCGCCCAGAATGAGGGTCTTGGCGCGGGCGGGGATGGAAAAGGATGAGTACTGTTGATCGATTTCGAGATGGAGGTCGGAGAGGATTTGGATTGGGAGAGATGCTGATGGGGGTTTGTTGTGGAAGAGGTGCTTGATTCTGTTCAGCATTGTGTTGGTTGATGAAAAGTTCATAAGTGAAGACAGAAGAGAGAAGAGAGAAATGGATGATGTGCCAAGACAGAGAGAGTTGAGAGTTAAAGAGTTAAGAGAGTTATATTCTATGTCTATTCACTTACACCCTTTCCTGTCTGTTTCTCTCTCCGTCCATGTCCTGCGCATCCACAATATCCACCTTATACCTCGAAAACCTCCTACTGTCCACCTTCCTCTCAAACAACACATCCAACTCCTCAAACGTCCTCCCCCTCGTCTCAGGCAGATAGAAAAAACACCAAACAGCCGATAACCCAGCCAGCCCCGAAAACAAGAAGCCCATCTTCCCCCGCCAGTCCCCCTGGTCCTCGTTCATCGCATACGGAATCACAACCGCAAAGACAACAGACCAGACGAAGCAGGCGACTGTCGCTAGTGCAATCGTGAACCCACGCAGTCGCGCAGAGGATACTTCTGCCAGTAACACGTAACAGAAAGGACCGAGAGAGAGGTCGTAGACGAATGTACAAAGCAACATAAGCGCACACTGGGCCCAAGTCGCCGCGACCCTGGTAGCATTATCAGCTCGCGGGGCAAGGTCCACGGCACCGATCGCGAATAAAGTAACAGCAAGCGAGCAGCAGCCAAAGAGGTACATTGTGCGGCGGCCGATATAAGAAAGCAGGAACCAGGAGATACAAGTCCCGACAAACCCAATCGCCGTCAGACCGAGGTTCATACTAAACGCATCAGACGCATCCAGACCGGCAAGTTCCATAAAGTGCACCGCGTAGGAAATGAAGAAGACGTTTCCGGTGAATGCTTGCATGCTGTAGGCCATGACGCAGATGGTGAGGCGGCGGAAGTTCGGGCCCCGGAAGCACTCGAGATAGTGTGGGCGGCCACCCTGGAAGCTTTCCTCGAGACGGAGGGTCTCGCGGATGTGTGCCAGTTTGTGGGATACGTCGACTGGGGGTGTTGCGAGGCGGCGCAGGGAGGCTAGAGCGTCGGTGTAGCGGCCTTTGCGGCAGAGCCAGTAGGGAGGGTCGGGGACGAAGTAGACCAGGGAGAGCATGATGCAGGGGAGGGCCCATTGGGAGGCGATGGGGATTTTGTACGAATATACCGTGTTAATTGGTTCAGTGCCTTTGAGGATTCCGGACGCGATGAGCGAGCCGATGGAGAAGGCCAGGTTGGTCATTGTAGCTGCGAAGCCGCGCAGGACCAGCGGGGTAACCTCGCCGACATATGCAGAGGCGCAGATCGGGTAGAAGGCGATGATGCAGCCGTTGACGAGCTGGCCGACGAAGAGCTGGGCTGGAGAATGGCTGAAGAACTGGATGAAGATGAAGGCGATGGACAGGACCGAGCAGACTGCGATCATGATCCTGGGCCCGAAGCGGTCGTAGGCCACGGCAGACAGCAGGGCACCGACAATGGCTCCTAGAAGGTTTGCATAGTTGAAGGCAGAAAGCCACTGGGCTGCGAGCATGTACTGGCCGTCGTGATAGTATCCGTATGTCTCTTTGAAGACGTCGAGCCCTACGAGTCCTTTGACAACGCCGCCGTCCTACTAAATTAGTACGGATCAATTTTCCGTTAGAATACTTACAATCCCTTTCAACACGGTGGCCTACATTGTTAGCTTAAATTCCTTATTTCTTTGAGGAGACATACCAGGTTCATGAACATCCCCCAGGCCAGGGCGGGCCAGTGGCGGCGGGCAGCAGCAAAGAAGGTCAGGGCATGCTCGTCCTTGGTGAACTCGAACGACAACTCGGCCTCGCGCAGGTCTGCGTCTGCAGGGAGCACCTGCACCAGGCGGACCTCTTTATCGCCCATCTTGTCTCTTCATGATGGAAAAGAGAGGGGAGAAAAACCAGTCGTGGTGTCTTGGCTGGCGGGGCAGACAGTGGATTATAAGCATCTTTCATGGCGCTTCTATTGGCTGCTGCACACATTGCAATTGCATGAACAAACTTCCTACACGTAGTAATGCGAGTACTACAGCCATTAGTAAAGAATCTGGCTAGAACCCAAGTACAATATCTTTGTCGGCTTCACCCGTGTATCTGGTTGGATCTAGCTGCCGAAATCCGCCCCGAGCCAGACCAGAACAGTCAATCTAGCGATCCTCAGTCCTTAATCTAAAATAATAGTGTTAATGCTGTTCTATGGATCACACTGGGGCTACTCTGCTCCGCCCCCGCTCTCTCCCCTCATGCCACCTCTGTCCACCGATTTGAGAACCCTAAAGTCTGTTATCGTGCTTCCTCGGTAGAGCTGCTGAGATGCTATCTGGATTATCGCGGGATGCGGGGCTTGAGCTGTTCATCCTGCGCTAATCCTCCCAGTCCATCGCAGCCACTCAGGCCAGCCGGGTCGCAGCTCGGGAATTCGCCATCCCACGAGGCGCAATGATCGTCTAATGCGGGGGCCCGCAGTCCTTTTAGACTGTCAGGAGCTGGCAAGTGCTGACTCGTGAAGCTGTGATATGGAGGGGTAGCTGGAGGGTGCTCTGAAACTGCCGTCCTGCACACCCGACAGCTCTATATAACTCTCTAACCCTCTAGGCCGTAGAACTGCAGCCTGTATCCCTCAATCCTGTTCAACATGCCTCTCGACACCACCACCTTCCGCAACGTTATTAACGGCGAGCTGACCACTACAGCTGAGACTCGCCATGGGATCAACCCCGCCACCAAGCAGCCCAACCCAGAGGTCCCTCTCTCGACCCAAGACGATGTAGACCGCGCTGTCGACGCCGCCAGGACTGCCTTCAAGACCTGGTCGCGCACCTCCTTCGACGAGCGTCGCAAGGCCATCTCTGCCTTTGCCGACTCCATCGACGCCAACAAGGATGCCCTCGCCGCCCTCCTGACCCAAGAACAGGGCAAGTCGCTCGGCCAGGCGGCGCAGGAAATCGGCATGGCTGTCATCTGGGCCCGCAGTCTGTCTATTATCGAGATCCCCGAGAACGTCCTCCAGGATAAGGACGACTGCAAGATCATCCAGCGGTACACACCCCTCGGTGTCGCCGGGGCCATTGTGCCTTGGAACTTCCCTGTGCTGCTTGCTGTCGGCAAGATCGTGCCCGCCGTGTACACCGGTAATGCAGTTATCGTGAAGCCCTCACCGTTTACCCCTTACTGTGACCTGAAGCTCGCTGAGCTTGCAATCCCCCATTTCCCCCGTGGTGTGGTCCAGGCCCTCAGCGGCGGCGACGACCTTGGACCGCGACTCACCGAACACCCCGGAATCGACAAGATCAGCTTCACCGGGTCGTCGGTCACAGGCCGCAGAGTCATGGCCAGCTGTGCAAAGACACTGAAGCGCGTAACCCTCGAGCTTGGCGGCAACGACGCTGCCATTATCTGCGACGATGTTGATATTGACAAGATCATTCCAACTGTACTCTCCTTACCCTCTTTCCCTCCTTACCAATGCATAGCTAACGAGACAGCTCGCAATCCTCTCCTTCCTCAACTGCTCGCAAATCTGCCTCATGATCAAACGCCTCTACATCCACTCCAGCATCTACGACACCTTCCTCTCCAAATTCGTCGAAGCCGTCAAGGCCTTCCAGGTCGGGCCCGGCACAGACGAGTCTGCATTCATCGGCCCCGTGCAGAACAGCATGCAGTACGAAAAGGCCAAGGACCTGTTCTCGTCCATTGCGTCCGAGAACCTTCACCCAGCCCTCGGCGGGAAGATCTCCGAGTCTGCTGGATACTTCATCCCGCCTACGCTGATTGATAACCCGCCCGAGGCGTCGAGAGTCGTGCAAGAGGAGCCCTTCGCGCCTATCCTGCCTTTGCTGAAGTGGGATGATGAGGCGGATGTCCTTGCCCGCGCGAATGCGTCGGAGAGTGCCCTTGGTGCGTCGGTGTGGACGAAGGATATGGAGAAGGGTCGACGCATTGCGGATCAGTTGCAGGCTGGCACTGTGTGGATTAACACGCACTTTGAAGTCGCGCCGAATGTACCGTTTGGAGGGCATAAGAGCTCTGGATTGGGGACTGAATGGGGTGTGCAGGGGCTGACGCAGTACTGTAACTCGCAGTCGCTGTGGATTAAGAAGGCGTAGTCTTTATCAATATCAACTTTAATATATTCTGTATTCATCGCACTAGTAGCAGTCTATGAAGTCTTCCTATCACCCCCCGTATACTCATCATCATCAAAAACAAACAACCTTAGCACGGCCTTCGCAACCTCCACGCCATCATGCTCTAGATACGCCGTCTCCGCCGCGCGATCCGCATGCTCCAGATCCTGAATCCCCCCAGAATCCACCCGGATCTGAATCTGCCTCTTCACCATATCCTCATCAAACGCCAAATGTGCCTGCGTCGTGAACAGCCGGTTCGGGATATACAAGCCCTGGACCGCCGTATGCTCACTCCGTCCCCAGACAAGCACCTCCGTATCAGCCGCAAGCAACCCAGCCGCAGACCCAGCCGTAGGCGCCCGCACAACCTGATCCTGATGCATCTGATGCAGATGAATATGATCGTCAAGCGTCCTAAAAATCCTCTGCCCCGTGGGCGTAAGTTCAATCCGCGAATGCCCCAATTCCCAATCCCTAGACGGCGCAGGCGCCACTTCCCCACCTAGCAATCTCGCAAGAAGCTGATGTCCAAAGCAAATGCCCACGAAATGGAAATCCGGCCTCTGTGTCCATAATTCCTTCAGCAGGGAGAGTAATTCCAGGATCCACGGGTTCTCGCCGTGCGCGTCGTATACGCTCCCTGTAATCAGAAGCCCGTCGAATGTGTCGAATTCCTGCGCCGACGGCATACGCCCGCCCTGTTCGGTGACGACGAATATCTGCTCGGTCTCTACGCCGAGAGGAGGGTGGTGGGCGCGTCCGGCGAGCGAGAAGTGGTTGTGCAGGATCTGGCCGAAGGAGCCGCGCTCGGAGTATGTGTCTGGGTGTGGCAGGTCGGTCTCGAGGACCATGAGGCGCACGACGGGCGCGTTGGGGGTTGGTTTGTATGTCTGGTCTCGCTCCATGATTTCCTTGGTAGTTGTGTGTTGCAGGGCTGAGGGATTGGGGTGGCCGGACTCTTTATAAGGTTGCATCCCGATCTATGATGGCATGGCATGGCATGGCTGGTTCGGGCACTGGTGGAGCTTGGCTTGACGTCAGTTCCTGCAGTGCATTTCTTGACTTACCCACTTTGCCAGGGCATGAAGCCACTGTCTGCCTCTGCTTTGGAGTAGCCAAGCCTGGTTGGCTTCTGCCTGCGACGATTGCTTGGCTGGTGGATATCTATCTCCTGGCCGTATCTTAGACATAGATGATATTGCACCCGACTTGGCTTACATTGACACTGATTCCTATTGCGAAATAATTAAGGCATTCCTTTTCCTGTTTGATGTTTTAATGCTTTCATGCTATCAGTTGTACCGTCAAATTTATAGGGCGACTAAATTGTCTTCCTTATTTACAGCAAGCATTTCGAACTTAATTTTTTTTCTTTTTAATTGCTAATATATACTTAACATGCCCATGGAAACTGAAAACCTATCCAATTGACCATCCATAGGACAGGCATCCGGCTCTTCCAGTCGCGGTCCGCCAGTTGTACGGAGTCGATTCGTAACAGCATACCATGGATTCTCAGTACTTGCCGCATAAACGTCCTTTGTATATCCAACCTGATGGGAGAATACCCTGTGCAAATGAGACCGCAGAAGTGTGATAAGCTGGTCCAGCAGCGCAACAGCAGCGCTGATCCCCTCAGACGACAGCTTCACCAGGCTCGCAACACGAGCTGCCGGTATCGGTCCGGCAAAACCTGCTAACAGCTGCAGCTCTGTGTCACTCTTGCAGAAGCCCTGGTCAAGGCAGTCCTGGAGCCGCAGGAGACTGCACCTGGTGCGCCCCATATCATCCATTAGACTCTGCGAAAGGGACCTGGAGTTGTGAAATGCAGGCCATGACGTTATAATCTCGTGCGTGGCTGCGTAATAGCCAGGGCATTTGGCGCTTTCGTTGAATGCATAATCTATCGTTTGTCCGAGGGGACTGCTGCTGCTGCTGTTGGTCTTGCTCTCGCCATCTTCCGAAGCAATATCGCTATCTTCAAAAATTGCAGCCCACTCTGGCCTCCCCAGTATACACGGCTCGCAGCGGACAAAAGCCTCGCCGATCAAGAACGGGCGATACGATAAGAGCAAATTCCTACCCATACCCTTCTTATGTGCATCCGGCCCCCGAGCGGAAATAATATGTCGGATACCTTGGGCGTGTAACAGCCAGGAACCCTCACACGACCTATCCATTACCTCGAACATAGAGAGGATAATGGCAGCGGCAAGGGTTGAATCAGTTAACGCGGCCGGCGTCCCCAGCATACACGCAAGGTGCTGTATACCTCGGAAATACATATGGCGCGCGGTGAGCAGCACATCTTCATTCCCATTCTCACTCTCACTCTGCTTACCCATAGACCCCATCTGGTATGTAACCAAGGCGCGCACTCCCCACATCACAGCCGGGGGCAGCGGTGTCGGCCCGCGCAGAAAGTCCATCCAGTTGACTTCGACCCGCGAAGCAACGGACGCATTCATGTTGGGGAAGTAGTGCAGCAGGAAGTCTTGGAAGGCTTCTTTCGTTTGCAGGTTCAGCGCCTCGTGGGCTAGACTTGGTGCCAGAGCCTCGTCTATCGAAGATTGTGGTGTTAATGCTTGTCGCTTGCGTTGGACTATTTCCTGCTTCTGCTGCTGCTGCTGCTGCTTGTGTTGTTTCTTCCGAGGTCCATCGCGCTGCTCATGTTAGCTGGCCCTGGCCTTGTATATGCCGGCTGTCAAGACCAACCTGCCTATTATCCCGGCGAGCGCGACGGCTATCCATGTGCGCAGCTGCGGCCGGTACTTTAGCCTCTTCTCTGTATTTCATCGCAGGATTCAGCAGTTAAGCTGCGGCTAACGAAGTCAAGGGGCGAAGATTCTTAGTCTCGTATTCCGCGGCGGGACCGCTTTAAGTGGTAATTTCGCGCAGTGCAGCCAAGATAAATAGTGTCCAATGAGCCTCGATTGCAGATCAGTCACAAGCTTGGACCGGCTGTGAGCCTGTGGTGCTTGATCGTCTTTTCTGTGTCCTGGAAGAAAGGCATTGTTTAACTAAGGAAGAGGCGGTTACACATCCACACCGCAGCCGCGTGTAAATCTGGGGGCCAAAATATACATATGTAAATCCGTACAGCCCACTAACCCAGAGGCTTAGAAGAGCTTGTCATTCCTGTCAGAGCATATACAGAACCCCGCCAGCACCCCGCTTGGATCACTCTATACTCAACACACAATGTCCACCCCAAAGATAACCATCGCCATCGCCGGCGGCGGAATAGCAGGTCTCTCCCTCGCAGCTGGTCTAATCCAGCACCCCCAAATAACAGTGCACGTCTACGAGTCGCAGTGCACATACCCGCGCACGGGCGCCGGGCTAGCACTGCACAAGAACGCAATCGCCGCGATGGACCTGATAAACCCAGAACTAAAGAAGACGTATCTCAGCCGCGCGAATCTCATGAGTCGTGATGAGGAGGTTGAACTCGCTACTCAGGTCCTCCTTGCCGAGGGAGTGCATAGCGGACGGGTTATTGGACAGCTTGGAAAGGCGAAGGGGAGGAAGACGATTGCGCGTGAGGATTTGGTGATGGGATGGATTGGGTTGCTCCCAGCTGGTACGGTTTCATTTGGGAAGAAGTTGCAGAATGCTTCCTTGGATGACAGGGATAAAGTCAAGCTGGAGTTCACGGACGGCACAGTAGCAGAAGCAGACTGTCTCATCGGCGCAGACGGGGTCAGGAGTGCCACGAGAAGATATCTCCTTGGGGAGGACCATCCGGCTACAGCACCGAAGAACCACGATCAGTGGTATCTGTACTCCCGCGCCGTTCCTATGGATGAAGCCCGGCAGGTCGTAAAGGAGGAGTGGACGAGGAATGTGACCATTCTGTGTGGATCAAAAGGATATATGTGCTCGCTTCCGATTGATAAGGGGAGAATACTCAGTTGCACGTTCCAGGCTCCGGGTGCTTTCTGCGGAGAGTCAGAGTCATTCAATACTGGGTTATTCCATGGGTATAGCGAGGATGCGAGGGCCATTGCTGAGGTATTCACCTTTCCCTCCAAATATTTATCCTGTCAAGATACTGATCAGACTAGCTTATCAGCAGAAACCCACAGCAAAGCTGGAAGATATACGACCACGATCCAGCACCAAAGTACTACCACGGTAGAGTCGCGATGATCGGCGATGCTGCACACGCAACGGGTCCATTCGTGGGAAATGGCGCCGGACAGGCCATTGAGGATGCTGCCGTACTGAATGCGCTGTTCGCTCGAGTTACCGATGTCAGCCAGATCCCTACCGTGTTTCGCGCCTACGATGCTGTCCGGAGGGAGCGGTCGACTAAGGCCATAAGTATTAGTAGAGATGTAGGGCGATTATATGCGTATGCCCTTGAGGAGGTCGGAACTGATCCGGAGAGGATGCAGAACTATCTGACGCAGGCTGGGTCATATCTTAATGATGTCGACCTCGAGGCTCAGAATGCAGAAGCTGTTACTTTATTTAAGAAGTTACAGAGTGAATAGATATAGATGGAGCCACCTGGTATCATTCAACTAACTACCCATCCTCACCACCCACTTACAACTAATAGATATACCTAAAATACATATTCTCCTGGTCCGTGCGGTCCTCAAACGCATGCGCCAGGTTCTGCTCATTCGGATCCAGACCCGCCTCCCTGAGCACTCTCTCCTTCTTCCTGTTCTGGTGCGCAAGGTACCAGCGCAAGAAGATGACAGAGATGGTCAGGCAAACATAGCACCCAAGGTGAACCCCAAAGGCAATAAAGTACTTGGGCGCATCGCGGTCCAGGAACACCTGTGGGCCGATAGCATTGCCCACTGCCCACGAGACGAATGTCGCGGCGATGACGGCGGATTTCTTGGTTGCGCCGGCGATGTTGCGAGATACCATGGATAGGCCGAGGGTTTGCGCGGACCAGAATGACAGCGTGATGTAGTAGCTGATCAGGAGACCGACCTTGGTGCCCATGTTGCGGTTTTCGACCGTCATGAGGACGATTGTGCCGATATAAGAGCTGGACAGCGTTAGGGCTGGTTAAACACGAATAAGGGAGGGAGGAACGTACGGGATGATAAAGCCCAACATGACATAGAGGTTCTGTCCGGTCTTACGGACGAGCCAAGCCGAAGTCAAGAGGACGATAATGATATAGAAGCCCAGAACCATAGCCAGGAGCTGAGTTTGCAGGACGCTGAACTCGAAGCCCTCGATGATGATGTTCGCGAACGCACCCAGGCCACTGGTAGGCAGGGTCGTGAAGACCTGAATCGCACAGTAGCACCAGATCTGCGGGTCAAGCAGGGCTTCTTTAATCTGGTATCCACGGAATTTCTTGTTCTGGATACCGGTCTGGTTGGATCGCACACGTTCGACCATGAGACGCTTGTCTTCTTCGCTGAAGCATTTGGCACGCATGGGCGAGTCGGGCAGCCACCAGAGGACGAAGACGCCCCAGAGGACAGAGGCACAGCCGTAGGTCATGAATAGGGCGTGGAAGGACTTGACGTCGTGGTCGTTTCCGATCAGACTGAAGCAGTATGCGAGCAAACCACCGACAATCTGCTGGGTGCCGTTCATCATGTACCTGCGCAAGTCAGAATTACCCTAAATAATATTGGCTATGCATACCAGTATGTCACGGTCTCGGCCTGCTCCTCGCGCTTATACCACATGCTGGACATCAGGACGAAGGAGGGCTGGCAGACGGCTTCGAAGATACCCAGCAAGGTGCGGACAGCGACCAGGCTGGGGAACGTCTTGCAAGCACTGTGCAGAGCCAGAACTGCGCCCCAGAGAATGATATTGACACCGAGGTATTTCGCGATGGGGACTCGCTGGATGATCCAGTTGGTGGGGTATTCGACGAAGAGCACGGCGATGTAAATACAGGTCGTGAGCCAGGAGTACTACCAGAGTCAGCGGTGAACCTATATTATAATTATGGCTGGTAGCCAACCTTTTGACCGTTCTCAAGACCAGCGTACTCTCGAATGCCCATGATGGACGAGAACGACATGGTTCCCTTGTCGAGGGCCTGCAGGAAGTAGGTAAGGATCATGATAACCAAAACACGCTTGTCAATCATCCTGCGCAGGCGCTTGCTCGTCTCCTCGTCGACCTCGATTTGCTCTTGACCCGCATACTGCGCGAGCTCCTTGTCAACACGCGAGTAGTCAACATGGTCCTTGTTCATGCCCTCGCCGTACGACGGGACCCGCTCGACGTGGGCGGCGTCCTTGACATCCTTGGGCACAGACGATAATTCCGTGTTGTCGGCCATGCTGAAGTAACAAGAACAGGCCTGTCCTTCAAAGGTGGAGATAGAAAAGAAAAGAGCCCGAAGGGAAAGGGGAAGGGTGGTTCACCTTATAACCAGGCCACCACACCCTTGCCAGCTAGCGAGGCCGCGAAGGGTTTGGCAAACGAAATGAATCGGCCCAAAACGACGAACCACCGCGGGCACTTCTCCTTCGAGTCAGCTCAGCCGTCTTTTTCCCCAGCTTCCTCTTCTCCAGGGTCTGGGTCTGTCCCCGGGCCCCCTCCTCCGCCCGGGGTGAGCGCCCACATTGGCCCGAGAAGGCCGAGTCTCGCAGTCGAAAGCAGTCAAGCACTCTTGTCGAGCGTGGCAGGCCATGTTGCCTTGCCAATCAGGAGGCAGGTGGCTTTCTTGGCCAGTCCTTAGCGGATACTTCGGTGGTTTCTTGCCCGAAGTCGACCCTGGTCTGTCCGGAGAAATCGCTGGGGTTTCTCCACGTATCGCAAGGGGCGCTGCCTTTAAACGAGGGGGATTCCCTGGAGCTCTGCGGGATATTGACCACCGATCTCTCGCTCGGCTTAATACATACGGAGTAGCTCAGTCTGATAAAAGTGATCCTCGACTTCCCCTTCACTAACTTCAAACAAACAGTCCACCATGTCGCTCACACCCCCCCAAGCCCGCGCCACAATCGACCGCCTCATCACCAACCTCGTAAACATCAAAGACACCACCGGGAAATTCCTGCTGCACCTCGAAGACGGGCGCATCATCGACACAAAATCCTGGGCCGGCTGGGAATGGACGCACGGCATCGGGCTGTACGGAATATGGAAGTACTACGAAATCACCGGCGACGCCGCCCTGCTCCAGATCATCGAGGACTGGTTCGCCGCGCGCTTCGCCGAGGGCACAACTAAGAACATCAACACCATGGCCGTCTTCCTCACTCTCGCCTATGTGTATGAGAAAACAGGCAATCAGACGTATCTGCCCTGGTTGGATGCGTGGGCGGAATGGGCCATGCATGACCTCCCGCGCACGCCCTACGGCGGAATGGCCCACATCACCTATCTCTCTGAGAACCATCACCACCAGCAGCTGTGGGACGATACGCTGATGATGACGGTAATGCCGCTGGCCAAGATCGGGAAGCTGCTGAACCGGCCTGCATACGTTGCCGAGGCGAAGCGGCAGTTCCTCATCCACATCAAGTACCTGTTCGATACGAAGACGGGGCTCTTCTTCCACGGGTGGGAGTTCAATACGGACCAGTCAGTAGGGGCTGGACATAACTTTGCGGATGCGCGTTGGGCGCGGGGGAATAGCTGGGTGACGATTGTGATTCCCGAGTTTATTGAGCTGCTGGACTTGCAGCCCGAGGATCCGATCCGGGTTCATCTGGTTGATACGCTTGTTGCACAGGTGGAGGCGCTAAAGCGGCTTCAGACGGAGGATGGATACTGGCGCACGCTGCTCGACCATGAGGACTCGTATGTTGAGTCCTCTGCGACGGCCGGGTTTGCGTGGGGTATCCTGAAGGCTGTGCGGAAGCGGTATATCAGTGGGGAGTACCGGGTTGTTGCTGAGAAGGCCATCAAGGCGGTTCTCGGCAAGATTGACCAGGATGGCGAGTTGCAGAATACGAGCTTTGGGACGGGCATGGGTGATAGCTTGGACTTTTATAAGCAGATCCCGTTGACGAGTATGCCGTATGGGCAGGCCATGGCACAGGGGGCACTTGTCGAGTGGTTGCGGGGGACGTTTTGATTGATGTGTATACAAATTTACGAGTTACGTATATAGACTGCATGTGCCCTACGCGCATATCGTATATAAACACCGCAGGGACTATTTATACCGGAGCTTCTAAATTCCGCGAGCTGGATAAGACATTCATCAGGTGGATGCATGTGTTGGTATAGAAATAAGCACTGGTGCTCTTTGGCCATGCATAAAGTCACACGTACATAGATGTAGGGATGCAGGATGAATACCGAAAGGAGATAAACAAGCAAGTGAAAATATTCACGACCACACCTGGGGGCACTGAGATGTGCCCTAATGGCAACTGCCTTACCAGCCTGGAAATGGTGGGAAGTTGCTGCCCGCTCATGATGTCAAAATCCTGAAGAATCGGCCAGCGATGCCCGCGTGGCGTAATGGAAACGCGTTCGACTGTATGTCACAATACCAGAATTGTCGAAAAACCAAATTGCTAATAAATCTCCCATAGTCTAATCGAAAGATTGCGGGTTCGACCCCCGCCGTGGGTTCACTTTTTTATTTATATTTTTCGTTCCGCTTTCCACACCCTTTCCAATTGGTGGCCTGGATTGCAATTTTAATGTTATTGGTTTACTTTGTCTCTTGGCTTATAGTGTCAAAAATTAAAAAAAGAGGCTCAGTGAAGCCCGCGTGGCGTAATGGAAACGCGTTTGACTGTATGTCACAATTCTCTACTTGTCGAAAATCAATTGCTAATAAGTATCCCAGTCTAATCAAAAGATTGCGGGTTCGACCCCCGCCGTGGGTTCATGTATTTCTTTTTGTTTTTTTTCGGCCCACAGTCTTCTTATTAGCGTTTACCCCTCGGTTAAATATTCTAACAGTCGAACGCGTCCTCGCTTCGCCGGGGAAAAAGCCGAACCGTTAAGGGAGATGACTGCTGTCTCCCAATCTCATTCGCCCTCCTTCCGGAGACCGGTCTCCTGACAGTGTCACACTTCTGTTTGTCATACAAGAATGGCCATTGCAGCTGTCAGATTAAGGGGTACAACAGGGATTATCCCCAATCATCCATGTTGTACATTCGACAACTGGAGTTTGGGGTCCGACAATTCTCCGCCCCACACGTGAGACATTCCCAAGTGCGGTACAGCCTAGCCCGATCTGGTCGCAGCGTGGCTTCCCCAAACTTTAATATCCGTTTCCCCGGCGGTTACATAAGCAGATTGCCTGTGCGCACAATCATCCACCAGTGTCCACCACCGTCGGACGCAAAACGAAGTGACATTCTGCAGGGGTTTTGCCTTCTGGGGCAGTCGAGGTCCGAGATCGCGGATTTCTCGCTCTTGATAGCCAGTCGCCAAGTGGTCCTTGCGCCACCAATTTCCCAATTCCCCTGTCTGGATATTGCAGTCCCGCCACAGCCCGGTGAAGGGCCAGCGTTAAGAACCCCAGCCGAGCCTTCGCCGTCGCCACTGAAAAACCTCAAACGGCCTCCTCGCTCCGGCTCGCCACCCCGCCGCTGTGGTTCTGGTTCTGGTTCTGCTTGGCGTGCCTTTCTGGGGAGACCGCCGGCCTTCTTAGTTCCGCCATCGAATTTCTCTCCCTGTCCTCCGCCAGCACCTCGACACTCGACCATGCTGCAGTCCGCGCGCATGTCTCCTCGCGCGTGATTCATGATGCCTCCAAGAAGCAGTTCACCTCCCTCAGTTTCTTCAATTGCTTCGGTTCCTTCCTCCGATCGACCGCGACGCCGTGACGATCGCCACGAGCCGGTCCTGCCATGACGAACGACCTCACCCAACCGCCAGATGGACTCATCGGAGGCTACAAGGGCAACAAAACCAACGTCAAGATCGTCGTCGTTACGTTTTCCGCGCTGGCTCTGTACAACGCGTTGGAACTTGTCGTTCTCATCTTCTTCACCTTCCAACGCTACCATGGACTGTACTTCTGGACGATGCTGCTATCCGGCGTCTTGGGCGTCATCCCGCACGCCGTCGGATACTTGCTGGAATTCTTCGGACTCGGACCTCGATGGCTGGGCGTGACGATATCGACAATCGGCTTCTACTTCATGGTTCCTGGCCAATCCATTGTGCTCTACTCGCGACTCCATCTGGTCAACCAAAATCGCAAACTCCTCCGCTTCGTCTTGTGGCTTATCATAATCGATACCATAATTCTCATAATCCCGACCACCGTCCTCACCTTCTCCACCGTCTACGTCCGTTCGCATGCGATAGTTATGGGTTACAATGTCATGGAGCGAATGCAGGTCGCCTGGTTCTGCGCGCAGGAAATCCTCATCTCGTCGATTTACATCTGGGAAACGTCCAAACTCTTGCAGCTCCGGCCGGAAAAGAACACCCGCCGCACCCGTGTTCTCTACGAGCTCCTCGCAATCAACCTCATCATCATTGCCATGGACGTCGCTCTTCTCGTCCTTGAATACATCGGGCTGTGGTACCTCCAGACGACGCTAAAGGCCGCCGTGTACAGCATCAAGCTCAAACTCGAATGTGGAGTGCTGCGCAAACTTGTCGAGATCGTCCAGCCTCACCGACAAGATACGAGCTCCACGGAGCAGGAGCAGTTTCCGGCCTTTGTCAATCCAGACAATATCGTCGGCGATGTCACGCACGCTGCACCTGCACAGCGGCTCCAGCAATACCCATGGGCCAACTCCGTCGACAGTCTTGGTCTCTCGGATCGCAGACGGCCAGCCTCGAATGCGTCTACATTCTCTCAACCTACTAACCCACCTCCTTGACTTTCGTCCTCAACCTCATAAACAATCACCAATCCACGCAACGAGAGGTCAACGGTTACGAGGGAGCTATAACAAGGTGTTATACCTTGTCAAACAGAGCGACGTACGGTCAGTCGGCGTGGGCTCTATCCCAGCGCCAGCTACGGAAACCGGCCACTCTGCTCAGGCGCAATCGCGTCCATAAAGTCCGTTTCAAAGGGCCCAGCTCCACCGCGTATCCCATACGCACACCTCCATATCAACGCTTAGCTATTTATCTACGAGCGCATGATCTATTATTACGGTACCGCCGGGTGTTTTAATGTACTTAATCATCTGGTTATTCCAGTGCATAAAAAGCGTATACCCTTAGAGTATTTATCATTCTGCTATTGTCCATGATTCCTGGATCTGCGATGTTGTTTTCGCTCAAGTTGTAAATTACGCATTTATGAATGAATAGCAATACTGTTTCTATCACAAACTTAAGTAGTCTAATCTCAGCATCAATCATCAATAACAACCACCTGGTTGCCATCCACCCCATTCCCAATCCCCAAAGACGCCTTCAACCACGCCGCAAATGCCCTTAAATACACAAACCCTCGCCTCTCCTCGCAATACCTCAACAACGCCCTATCCCTCTCCTCAACCCCAGAGCCCGTCGCACACAACACCTTCGCAAGATCCACCGGACACAGGTACGGCGGCTGTCGCGTATCCTCGGATAACGAGGCACTGCCTTGCATTATACAGGCGTAGTACACGCAGTGGTCGAGACCAAGACAGTGACAGAGCTCGTGGCTCGTCGTGCGGATTATACGCCAAAGCCAGAGTGTCGACTGCCACTGCGCCTCGCCATCACCAGTTATCTGTATAGAGCGAGAATGAGCTTGCCGAAGAACGTCCATCGCGTCTTCAAGTGGTCCCTCTTGTTTCATCGATATAGTGTCAGCAGCAGCAGATTCACTTTTGGAAACCTTCCCCCTTTTCTTCCTCTTATCACCAGAACGATTCCACTCCCTACAAACATCCTCAACAAACCCCCCACAATGCGCCCCAGGCCACGCATGCCCCCTCTCAACCCCCTGCACCCCATCAATGACAGGGTTATACCGCGCCGCCGAAACAACAGCAACCCGACTCCCGCCATACGCCCTTCCACACACGAAACTATCCTCGTCATCTTCATACAGGTCGTGGTGCACAAGCATACACAGCGCATATGCATCCCTGGGCAGAATCGCAATAGCCACGTCTAGCAAATCGTCCAGGTTCAATTGCCTGGTGTATAGACCGTCTGGACAAGCGCGCGTGCGGATGCGGATTTGCTCTGTGGGTGTTGTGAGAGCGATGTGTTTAACCGTGGATGCGTATTGCCCAAGCTTTAGGTTCTTGGGTGGAGGGGTGTCTATCCACGGAGTAAATTTCCACTGTCCTTTTGGCAGTCTGAGTGGTTTTACTGGTAGACCGTGGAAGAATGCCGCTAGGTATTCGGTTATATCCTTTGATGCTGGTGGTGTTACCGCATCGTCTGTAGAATGTGGATGCGAATCCGAATCCAATTCATGTACATTTGGCCTCGTCCAGGATTCGACCTCGCTAATTCTTCTATCCGCATCAGGGGCTTCAAGAAAATAAATCGTTTTCCTCTTCGGGGTGACAGGGTTGCGCTCCTCTTCGTCGAGCCACTCCTGGAATGATTGCGGGGGATATTCCGGGTCTAACGCCAGATCGTCTCCTGGGAGGACAAGCGGGGCAGGGAAATTCTCTATATCAGCTCGTGTAGGCGGTGCTGCCATTAAAGGCTTGCGCTTTGATGACGAGGATGGTATTGGTTTCGTGGCATTTTGCCGTTCTTGTTTTGATGGTTGGTGGTAGTTTACCTGTGTGGCGTGTGGAGAGGGATTATATGTTATTTTGTCGTGAGGACATGATAATTTTTGCTTTGGAGGCATTTTGAAAGGTATGTACAGGGTATGTTTGTTGGACGATGTTGAGGCTGTTGTTGTTTTTGTCCGCGTCCGGTTGCTGCCTGCGCCTTTAGGCAGAAGTTGGTGTCGCCCAGGTATGGTCTTCGTGCTCCATTTCTATTTATCTCTGTGTTGTTTTCTATGATAATATTGTTTTAATAGGTATTATCATATGCTAACTACGTGCAATGTTCGGCGATTCTATTCTTTTCATTGCGATACTACGCCCTACATGGGATATATATATCATCAGGGTCATCCAAGTTAGGGAGTTGATGCATTCCCAGATCTTTAAAGATTTGAAAGTAATAAAGACAACAGAATGTTTATTATACCATAATAATGATAATAATGAAAACAAAAACACCGCAAGACAGCCTATCGTAGCTTTTCTGCTGTGCTATCATAGGATACAGCTCTCCACCAACTCCCATCCACCAACAGCCCTATGAGCTGCAACCAACAAAAGCAAAAGCTAGTAGGGGTCGAAGGCCAAATCTCTCTCTGTCGATGACAGCCGGAGAAAAAGCGACGGCTATCCATATCGGGATAGCCGGTGGCTTCCACTCTTCGCTGTCTGACCGGGGATTCCCCGCAATAACTATTGGGGTAGCTCGACATATTAATCGATTCCAGCCGAGGACCTCATAAATCACTAAGAAACGATTTCTTTACCTGAACTGTTTAACGAACACTGCATTTGACTACCGCCATATCAACTACAATATGCCCAACCTTCCTCCGTACCAATACACCGGCCCCGTGGACTGCACGATCCCACCGGACCCAAGCAAACTCGAGGGGAAGAGTGTTATTGTGACTGGGGGTATAGTATCCTCAAACAAAATCAAGCATGTTGCTAACTAAGTGTATAGGCGCCAATGGCATGGGCGAGACAACCGTCCGCGAGTTCGCAGCAGCTGGGTACGCTTACCCAACCATACCCTCACAGCAAGCAAAACCTAACAAACCGAGACAGCGCCTTCGTAACAATCGCAGATCTAAACGTCGAGCGCGGCGAACAAGTCGCGAGGGAACTCGCACCGTATGCTACACCATCCCCCCTTGCTGGCACATCTCTGACGAGACTAGAAACGCGCAATTCGTCAAATGCAACATCGTAAACTGGGACGAACAAGTCCAAGTCTTCGAAGCAGCAATCGCCAACTCACCAAACAAGAGCTGTGATATCGTTATTGCTAACGCGGGCATTAGCCGTGCCAGTGGGGATTCGTTGTGGCCATTGGACGGTACTCATCCACTATCCAAGCAGCTTGTTATGAGAAGACAGGTGTTGACATATAACAGATATAAACGCACCACCCGTGAAACCAACTCTGAGCATCGTCGATGTGAATCTCACAGGGACACTGTATACGTGGAAACTAGCAGTGCATTACTTCCGCAAGCAGCCTGATACCGAGGACCGGGATAGGTGTTTTATTATCACGGGGAGTATGGTTGCGTGGATTGACTCGCCGGTAGGTCAACTCCATTGATAAGTATATCCAAACTGCGCTGACAATTATATATGATTGACAGGCAAACTGGCAATACACCTGCACGAAATACGCACTCCGGGGACTGATGAGGGTGGCGAGGCGGAACTCGTGGGAGCAGGGAATCAGAATTAATTATGTGGCGCCTTGGTATTCCCTCTATTCCCTCTTCACTGCATTGTATATCCTCCCAGGGATGAAGTTGTTAACTGGAGCAGCTATATCAAAAGCGCCATCCGCAGCCCAACCTACGAGGCCGAACTCATCGGCAAAGGCGTCGAATTCGCACCGCAAGAAGACGTCTCGAAGTGTTTTATGCGGATTGCGACGGATCGGACCATGAATGGTTATTCTTCTTATTCCCCTTGTATATAAGTGGTGTATGCTAACAGTGACAGGCCACTCGCTGATGATCACGCCGGCTTCTATTGCGAAGGAGGGATTCAAGGATGTTGATATGGACGATCACACTGAAGGTTATTTTAAGGATACGCAGGAGCTGCAGCTGAGGATTATCGAGGATCAGTGGGTGGAGGGCTGGAGTAAGGGGAGGACGCCAGAGGGAGGGCTTAAGTCCTGAAGGCACACACGTTACGTTTGATATACTCTCGACGCCTTGAGGAAACAATTATAGTTTTTTATGTGGCAGAAGAGCCCACAAGACCAATAAAGCTGGAGGGTGTACAAGTCCACTGGTGTAGTTGATACGAGCATTTGCCAAGTAACATATTGATACATTCACTATACAGAATCGCTAGGCTCACTCTTCGCAGTGCATGGCTATACTAAACTACCTGGAGGTTGAGAACTGACCAATGTACCACCAATAAACTTCGACTGCAATATTTCCAGATCCGTCACTGGCATGGCCCACGTCAGGATATTGTCAGGGTCAAGCTGTCTGACCTCCTCGTCCGATTTTGAGGGATACCAGTGCTCGATCGTGAGGAGCAAGTCTAGGCCCGAATCTACGTAGATATTGTCTTCGGAGAACTTGCCTACTTTTCTTCTGGTAATCTCGAAGGCATGGTATGAAATGCCCCATATGTAGCCACGCTCAACCTCACGTCGGCCACGGTCATTGATATAGTCTGAAATAGTCGATTTGCCTGTGGTCGTATATGCACCTGAGAGAATCTGGGAGTCGCTGGCTCTCATGCATATTTGGTGCGTTTTCGTAGAGAGGACGTGCCCACATGCTATACCGGTCTCGCATAAACAACCTGGCTTCCAGCATGGTAACACCGGGTGGTAGTCCTGCGCTTGGAGGACACGATGTTTTGTTTGTATCATTGGCCATCAACCAGCTCCCTCCGAGTCCCGCCTCGACACTCTCCGTGTCGTCCGCTTTATAATTGCCCTTGACGGCCTCCTTATGGCGCTCTTCGTAGGTTTTTGTTTGCTGGTCTTGCTGATTTTCCTGTGTATTTGTTCCCTGGCCCTCGTCCTCGTCCCATTCTTCAAGACGCAGTCCTGTAAACATCCGATTTCCCTCCCACCCACACAGTTGCGAAGTCTGACGACTGTCATTGTAGCGCAACCTCTGTTTTGACCTTAGCGGAGAAATATCAGTAGCGCAGATATCTTCGTAGAATGTGCCGCGAGTGGGATCTTTCCAACACCGAAGGATGAAGTCGATCTCTTCGAATACCGCTTCTCACGCCAATGTGCGAGCTTGCGAATGTACTCTTCTCTGATCGGGTAATGGAACCGTCCTCTATACAGCGGCATCTCGGGGGGTGGGGTTAGCATGATTGTGGCGAAACTGGTCTGGTCGCGTGTGGTCAGGGTTAACTGGTATATGGGTGGATGCATAAGGATAGGGTGCATTTCAATCGATTCGGACGACATTTTGTTAGTAATTATATGAAAATAAACGAGAGTATTGTTGTGATGTTTGTAAGGTTGAGTTGGTTCCATTCGAGATGTTGCTAACAATAAGTAAACAAGCATTCAAAGGAAGGAACGAGGCAGCACAGCAAAGGAAAGAGACCTAAAGTCATGGGCCTACATATATCTGTCTTTGAGCACGCTTGGTGTAAAATGACTTGCATCTCTCCGTTGTCATACGCTTAGGGTTCATTGCTGACAGACCCAGACTCCATTAGTTATAGCAACAAGAATGACCACGACAAGCATAATCCTGAATTAGATCTATATAACTTCCGCAGCCTACCGGTGTGACAAGACACATCCATGGTGGCCAGGCTATCTCTAGATTTTCGGGACCATTTTAAAATGCGTTAATCTCAAAAGGCCCAGCAGCAGGGTTACTCAATGCCCACTTGATGCCCTCCACGATAGTCTCATCCCACTTCTTCGACGCCGACAACCGATCCCCATATCTGCGGAAGCCATGCGGCACGCCCTTGAAGACATTCGTCTTGGTCGGGACCCTACACAATTAGCACTCAAACTATACTGTCAGAGACCAGAAACATACCCATTCTCAGCAAGCAACTGCGCAAACAATAATCCTTCATCCCTCAAAGGATCCATACCCGCAACCCCAAACGTCGCCGGCGGCAACCCCTTGACCTGCTCAGCACTGACATTCCCAGGATTCAACCTCAAATCAGCATCAAGACCCTTTGCCTCCTTCAGCCCGAGAGCCTCAAAGAACAGCTGCACCCGCTCAAATGGAATGACCGGCGCATCGCGATTCTCCACCCAGCTCGACACACTCGGATCCCGCAACCTCTTCACCTGCGCCTCATAGCAGTCATAATGCACCAGGCCCGGTATAATCAAAACCTGGCCCTTAATCCTAGGTCTCGCAGCAAGGCTTTTGTCATTCCCCGTTGCTTGCGCGATAGCCGTTGAAGCCGTTAACCACCCGCCGGCGGATACACCTCCCATGACGAGATTCGCGCCGTCGCCACCGATCTCGGATAGATGGTCGTGCACCCAGTGGAAGGCGTCTTCGGTGTCGTTCCAGGCAACGGGGTATTTGTGTTCCGGAGCATGTCGGTAGTTTACGTTAACCACGACGATGGGGACGCCCTGTTCTGCCAGCGTCGCGACGAGGCGTGCGCACGCTGCGTCTTCGGAATCTAAAGTCCCGAATAGGAATCCGCCGCCGTGTAGATGGATATATATGGGAAGAGGCTGAGATGCTTCTACCCCTGCAGGACGATAGCTGCGTCCTGGGATGGTGGCGCCATCGCGCGTGGGGATGGAGTGGTCGCGTAGGGAGACTTTGGAGTGGAGGCCTGGAGATGTTAATTCAAATCCACTTGCAGTACGGAGAAGGGAATACCCTGCTCGACCATCTCCCTGGCCGAGACATCCTCCCGGCCCTTGTTGGTGACGGCCGTGAGTTCTTCGGTTGAGAGCGCGGGCGCGGGGGGCAGCTCTCGCGCCAGAGCGATCCACTCCTCGCTGGGGCCGGTGTACTCGGAGAAGTCCATTGTGAAGTAGAGAACAACTATGTTTCCAGAAGTGTATGCCGAGACTGGAGTGCAGTATAAGACTTGGAAGCTCGGCACAAGAGAGAAGGGATAACCGAAAGCCGGCAGCTTTTTATAGAGAAACATCCTCGGGCCATAACGAATATACCCCGCATCCGATCAGCACGTCTTCTGTCCCACTCTTGATCCAATTCAGTCTCCCTCGGGGTATTTTCCTGGCAGAACCAGATCATGAGCGAAATCCCAACAACGCCGCCGTCGCGCTCGCTCGCGGGCAAAACCGCCATCGTCACCGGCGCTGGCTGCCAGGGCGATGGAATTGGAAACGGCCGTGCAATCTCCATCCTCCTCGCCAGTGACGGATGCAATGTTATCTGTGTGGATTTGAACCGCGAGTGGGCCGAGAAAACGGTGTCCATGATCCAGGAACAGGCGCAGTCGAATCCGAGCTATGGCTCTGCGGCTGCCACAACAGCAGACGTGACAAGCGCCACTGACTGCTCGACTGTGGTGGACTATGCCCTATCCAAGTACGGCCGGGTCGATATACTGGTTAACAATGTTGGAATTGGTGGTGCCGCAGGGACTGCGGTGGATGTGGACATGGAGGCGTGGTCAAAGAGTCTGGAGGTCAACGTGAACTCCATGGTACTGATGGCCAAATATGCCATTCCGGCGATGAAGAAGAACGACGGCGAGGTCCGAGGGAGTATCGTGAATATGGGCAGCGTCGCAGGCCTGAAAGGGGGCACGCCGCATCTGCTGTATCCCACGAGTAAGGGGGCCATTGTGAATATGACAAGAGCAATGGCGGCGCACCATGCTGAGGATGGAATCCGGGTTAATTGCGTCTGTCCGGGGGTATGTCTTCCCTACTTAAACCGCATGTTCCATTCTAACGAGTTAGATGCTCTACACACCCATGATGTACGGCAACGGAATGAGCGCAGAGGCCCGCGAGGCCCGGCGGAAACGCAGTCTACTCGGTACAGAAGGGAATGGCTGGGACTGTGCAACAGCAGCTGTATTTCTGGCTGGTCCGCATGCTCGATGGATGACGGGCGTTATACTCCCTGTCGATGCAGGGACAACAGCCGCAGTCGGAATCGGGATGCCCAAGAGCGCAAGTGTAAACGCATAACTTGGAATAAAACATTTAGCTATCCACATTAATAGAACTATGGAATCAATGCAACCCGATCCTCAATTCCCCCCTCTCCCAACTCCTTCAAATACCGCGGAAAGTCCTTAAGAACTCCCCGTCGAACCCTAGGCCTCAACACCCCTGCCTTGATCAACGCCAGCACCTCCTCAAGATCCCTATACTGCCCCCCATAACTGAAAATAAAGCTCAACCTCTTTCTAATCCCATTCTTCATATCAAGCGCATTGACCCTCTCACCGGTGCCAATACACAACACCTTCCCACCAGCCCTAACAACCTTCTGCGCATCCGCAAACGTTTGTTTCTTCCCCACGAACTCCAGCACCGTATCAACGCACACTCCACGCTCAGCTACCCATTCTGCAATCCCTCCCTGCTCTTGGACATGTACCGGCACAATATCCTCCGCAGGAACACCCAACTCCCTCGCCGCCTCGAGTTTCTCACCTCGAACATCCGAAACAAGAACCCGCGCCTTTATATGCTTAAGCACAATCTGCAACGCATTAAACCCTAACCCACCAAGACCGAATAGGAAAACCGTCTCCTGCGGCTGGACCTCTGCACGGCGCACGATCCCGTGGTACGCGGTCGTTACGGCGTCGGTGGCGATTGCACCGACTTCGGGTGGCACACCTAACCATTTAGTATCAGGAGTAATACGGGTAGTTGGTAGGTAGTACCATCAGGCAGGAGAACAGCGCCCCGCGCATCAATAGCCACATATTCAGCGTAGAACCCGTCCTGGCCGATTCCGTGGTGCTGCCCGCTGGGGCATAACTGGGCGAGATCGCGCGAGCACTCGGGGCAGGATTGCAGGCCGCAGCCTGGGACGGCGAGGAGGGCGATGCGTGTTCCCTGTCTCGTATCAATCTGTGTTCGTCATATAAAACGGTGGATGGGAAGAGGTACAATTTTAAATCGGTCGTCTCTCACGTCTGCCCCGATTTGGGCGATTTCGCCGCACCCTTCGTGGCCCTGGGTTTGTTAGACTCGTAAGTATATTTGGTATGTGATGGGGGTGCGGACAAGAGTGTAGACATTTTTAAACCTGGGACGATCCTCGACGTCTAGCAGGGCTTGGTCGCTGTGGCAGACTGTTTCTGTTAGCCAGTGCTGAAGGCAGTATAGGGCGGACATGCCTCCAGATGCGAGGAGCTTCACTAGGAATCCCGTAGGGGGTGCTGAGGGGACGGGGATTTCTTCCCAAACCTGGCTGGTCAGTTATTGCAGCTTAACTTGGTCGATTGCCTACCGGGACAGGATTTCCCTTGTGCTTTCTCCAGGCGTGCATGGTTGGGATAGACATTCGTAGTCCAGCTATGGGCTTGCAAGCATAAGAGGACCAGGGGTATATATAGAAAAACCCCGCTCGGAGCTCAAAATGGATAACCGAACAAGTATGGATATAACTGCTACATAACTATCTATTCTATGCCTGCTTCAATGGCACCGGCAGCTCAACATACCACGACAGATCCTCCTCCGGGTCCATCTCATACTCCAGGAACCCATTCCCCAGGAATCTAAACGAATTCGCACTGCGATACTCAATCTCAAAGTCCTCCGGTCTGAGCTCGCTGATCAACCGGTTAAAGAGCAGCGCCGACCCCCCAAACAGCGCCGTCACCCTCCCATTCGCCTTATTTCGCTTATACCAGCTCTTACAGCCCCCAGTCCATACAATTGTCTTGTGCACCTCGTCGCCATACCGCACAGACGCCTCCTCCGCGCTCTTCTTAGGCACAACGGACTTGATATCCTCGCTGGCAATCTTTTTAATCCACTTGACAAAGTAATCTCCCGTCCAATTCAGCGCCTCGACCAGACTCCCATGCCCACCCAGCGAGTTCGGCCCCGTGAAAATAAAGTAATTGGGAAACCCAGCCGTCGCAACAGAGAGATAGCTCTCCGGCTCGTCCGCCCACTTCTCAGCGAGATTCGCCCCGTTCTGCCCGATCAGGGGGAACTTGGGCCGGTGCGAGACATCAAACCCCGTTGCGCAGATCACGACATCGCATTCGAAAACTTGCCCGTCCGCTGTGTGCACTGCGTTCTCGCTGATCTTGGTAATAGGGCTGTCGCTCAGGTTGCAGTTGGGACGCGAGAAGGACTCCAGGTATCCCGGACCGGGGGTTACACGTCGACATCCGACCTCCCACTTGGGGATGAGCTTGCGGCAGAGTTCAGGATCGTGGTTGAGTTTTGAGGCCATTTGCTCGGTGCCGAAGCGAACTGCCTCTTCGTTGTTCTCTCCTTTCAGAAACTACACGATGTCAGTGTCTATAAAGCAACCCAAGAGGTGTAAGAAGATGTACCAGCTTAAACGCCTTATTCGTCCGATTGATAATCCCCTTCCTATACTGTCGGTGAACCTCCGGATCCTGAAAGCGCTTCTTATCTTCCTCTGCATAAACCGGATTCACCTCATCCGTGTCCCTCCCCAGATGCTTCGACGGCGGCACCCGGTAATAGATCCACGCCGCAGAGCGCATATAATTCACCACCTCCGTCCCCTCCAGCTTCGCCATCTGCGGCGTAATCTGGATCCCCGAGGACCCATTCCCAATAACCGCAATGCGCTTATGCGAGTAATCAAACTCATGGTCCCACTGCGCCGAGTGCACAATCTTGCCCTTGAAGTCCTGCAGGCCCGGGATAGACGGCCATGACGGGTGGCAGAGCACACCCTGGCCTGATATAACAATTTCAGCGTACTCGACTCGTTGAACCCCGTCGTGCTCGACGGTGACTTTCCAGACTCCGTCGTTCTCGAGCCAGCGCGCGCCGACCACGCGTGTGTTTAGGTGCACGTCCCGGGTGAGATTCCATTTCTCGGCTGTGGTTTTAATGTATTGCTCGATTTCGGGGCCGCTGGAGTAGAACTTTGTCCAGTTGGGGTTTGGGTCGAAGGGGAAGGCATAGATGTGTGCTATTATTGTATATTAGCATTCATTCTCTAGAGATCGGTAATGTTGACGAACCAGGAACATCACATTGCACGCCTGGATAGGTATTCACCAGCCAAGTCCCGCCGATATCGCTGCGCATTTCAAAGATCTTGTGCGTGACGAACTCCTCCAGCTCGGGGAAGCGGTGCTGGATCTTGTGCGCCATCAGGAGGCCCGAGAAACCTGCGCCGATAGTTATGACGCGCAGTTTGCGAGGGGTATATCCATACTGCGGGTTTAGAGGGATGGTGCGTGGGTGAGGCGTTGGGTTTGAATCGCCGCCATTACTGGCACCGTTTGTATGGCCGTTTATGTGGCCGTTGGGCGGTTGTTCTGTAGGGATGGCCATCTTGCTGTGAATCTAGTGGTCTATGTCTTCGAGACAAATTCAAGTGCGGGATTTATAAACAGATATAAAGAGACGGGGTCATACGGTTTCGTTATCGCAGTGCCAACACATCAATGCCGTTCAGATGCAGATGAGAGCAGTTAGGGTTGCCGTTTTGGGACAACCGAGAGTGCAGCAAAGCAACAACCTTGGGGAGGGAGTACCGGCTGTTTACTGTATTTTTCGGCTTAATACAGTGGTTTACGCTCGAAGGATCCAGCGGGTCGCCGCGATTCAGGCGTGGAAGCCATTGCTGGAACGAGTCAGACATGACTCCAGCGTCTTCTCCACAGCCCCCGCACCCCAGACTGTTACACCGAGACTGCTTGACTGCTAGACTGCCAGAATCTGGAGAGCCGAGCTCTGTGCCGACTCTGTTTCTGTCCTTACAACTCCCACGGCATCATGGTTATCTCGACCTCCTGGCTGCAATTCACCGGCCACCAGCCAAAGCGCAAGCGTGCCGAGCTGGCATGCACCATCTGCCACGGCAAAAAGGTACCAATCCGTGCTGCGTGGAAGAACGTGGACTGAGAAGTCAGGTAGATCCGTTGCGACCTCCAAGTCCGCACCGGCCAGGGCCTCAGCAACTGCACCAACTGCGACTCGGCCGGTAAAGAATGTCGCATGAGGCCGTCGAAGCGCATCCCCCGGCGAGCGCGTACCCCCCTGACGCCCCCTGATAGCAGCAGTGGGGCGAGAAAGTCGCAGCGCACGCAGCGTTTGCAGGAGCAGAACGAAGGCACTGCCGGTGAAGAGACTATCTCACTGCGCGAGCCAGAATGGATTTGGAACTTCGACAACTCTACTCTGGCGGAGAATGCGAACCCTCCTGCTGTCAACCATCCTACTCATTCCTCGCTGAATCTCAACGCCGACCAAGACCACCCAAGCTGCTCGCCTGCGACCTGCCGAACCGATGACACGGAAACCCGCGGCCTCTCGTCGCGATACTACGAGCTCGAGATACAAGCCGATGCGAGGAATCAGGAGCAGCGGCTGCTGGCTCAACGGCCCCCCGAAGTGCGTCTGCTGCCCAGTGCAGACCTGCAGCAGAGCTTTGTCGAGACGTATCTGGAATACTGCTTACCCTGGTGTCCAGTCCTCGACCGCGATCACCTCAATATCGACGAGCTATCGCAGTCACCGCTGCTCGTCAACGCCCTCGCCGTGGTAGGAAGCCATGTTCGGCCTCCTGTCATGCCACACGACGGCCCAGGAGCATACTACGAGCGCGCGCGCAATCTATTCTATAACGACGCGGAGCCCGATGTCGTGCGCTCTCTTCAGGCCGTGTCCCTCTTCTACTGGTGGAGCCCACGCCCGCCGTCTATCCTGCATCGTCATTCCTCCTGGTGGTGGACGTCGGTCGTCATCCGCCACTGCCAGCAACTAGGCGTGCATCAGCAGCCATCCTTTGGGCCAGGACCGGCCTCTTCACAGCATAATCACCCGGCAAACCACCGCTCGCATCTCATCCGCCGCCGCATCTGGTGGACGGCTTTTGCGCGTGAAAGGCTTACAGCTATCTGCCAGAGTAAACCGTGTACCATCGACCCAGCAGACTGCGATATCGCCGAGCCAACGTTGGATGACTTTCCTGATGCTATTCACGACAGCACAGCGCGCATGCGGGCTGAAATCTTCATATACTGGGTGCGCCTGTGCGCCATTATCGGCCGGATAGCAAAGTATCTATCCCGTCCAAATACCGACACAAATACTCCTTTTCCTACAGATCTCGCCAGGGAGCTCATAGCCTGGGTCCATTCGCTCCCTCCACACCTCCAACTGCCTATCCACGGCAACAGAACGACATCTTTCAACCGCGACGTTCACCAACTGCACCTCCCCTACCTAGCCGTCATTATCATGCTACATCTGAAGCAGCCATACCAACCCCACCACCCAGAGGCATACCCACCTGCCATCTTGGCTGCCACCTGCGTTGCCCGTATATTCCGGGACACTCTCGCTCGGGGCGGGACACACTGGCTGATGGCCATTACAGGCTGGTACACCAGCATGGCATTCATTGCGCTCCTCCAGGCCACCCGCGTTGACGGCCTCGCAGCCCCTGCAAACGAGGACTTGGATATCTTGACTCTCGCCGTTGACCAGCTCCGCACCATGTGGCCGACGGCGAATATCTTCCATCATGGGTTTCAACGATTAAGACCAAGCGCGGCCGGGGCAGAAGCGCTGCTTTCGCTCTCGAATAGTGAGCAAGCTCCTGCTCCTGCTCCTGTTTCTACTGCGCCTGGGCCAGCAGCGGGGTCTGCACCTGAAAATGAAGTTGAAGCTGTGCGAGCAAATCCAATGGATGGCGTTGACTGGATGGAATACTTCCCCTTTGCGACGGCGCAAACCAGTGGCGTCGCCGAGAAGCTGCTCGTCCCGCATACAGACGAGATGTTCTTCGACGATGTCTTTCCTGATACCATGGTGCAGTTCCAGGATCTGTTTGGCGATTACAATTTCTCCGAGGCAAACTTGTTCATGTAGTCAATTCAATATCGTATACAAATACCCTCCATAACACCATACTATAAGAGTAAACTATGCCAACCGCAGGTCCTCATACCCCCTATTCGCAACGTCGTCTGCCCTAGCCCTATACCCCGGTGCCGGCCCATTATACCGGGCAATGATCCTCTTCTGCTTGTGCGCCAGATTCTTATTTACCCCCGTCATCCAAGAGTCGACCTCGTTCGCCAACAGGCCCTCGGCACAGGTATGCACATGCTCCGTCCACTCCTCGACCTTCTTCCCCGTGCACTCTGCATAAGTGAGGCCTCTACTAGACGCATGCCCAATGAACCGGCTCACCCAGCCCACTGCATACTCAATCGACCGTGGAAAGTTCCCAAACATCTGATGCGGCCCCATCACCATCATCATATTTGGGAAGCCCTCAGCCCATAGTCCTAGGAAGGTCCTCGGGCCTTCTTTCCACCTCTCACTCAGTTTCACACCACCAACACCCTGGAAGTCCACGGCCGTAAACGCTCCCGTGACTGCATCAAACCCTGTGGCGTAGATCAGGATATCAACATCATACTGAGCATCGCGCGTCTTGACCCCCGTCTCTGTGACCCTCTCAATCGGATCCGCCTTGACATCGACAAGCCTCACATTCTCCCGGTTATATGCCTCAAAGTACCCGGACTCCAGAGGCACCCTCTTTGTGCCGAATCCATGGCACTTGGGGATAAGTTTCTCTGCAGTCTCGGGATCTTTAACACGCTGACGGATCTTATTCGCAATAAACGTCGAATAGAGCTCATTCGCCTCCTTGTTCGTGAAGATATCATGGAAATTCGAAAGCCACTTCTCGAACCCCCGCGTCTCATACAGCTCATTCCACATCTTCTCCCTCTCCTCCGCACTCACACTAAACACCGACGCCGGGTTGCTCTTGTGGATGAAACACGAGTACGACTCCTTGCACTTTTTGAATATCTCGGGATACTGCCTCCGGATTTCCTCCATTTCCCCCGGCGTGATCTTGGAGTTATTGAGCGGCGCACTCCAGTTCGGCGTCCGCTGGAAGACAGTCAAATGGCCCGCCGTCTTGACAATCTCCTGGATCGCCTGGATGCCCGTCGCGCCCGTGCCAATAATCCCAACCCTCTTCCCCTCGAAATTCACAGACTCATGCGGCCACCGCGCCGTATGAATCGCCTGGCCCTGGAAGTCATGCACACCGGCTATATTCGGCAGCGTGAACTGGTTCAGGATGCCCATGCAGGTCACAACCCACCGCGAGGTATAGGTATTCCCGCCCTCATCCGCGAGTAGCCAGCTCGTTGTAGCCTCTTGGTAATGCGCTTTCGTCACCCGTGTGTTGAACTGCATGTCCCGTGCCAGGTCGAACTTTTTGACCAGAAACTCGCAGTACCGTAGTGTCTCTGCTTGGCCGGAGAAATGCTCTGACCAGGACCATTCGTCGAGGACTTCTTGGGACCAGGAGAAGCCGTAGGAGTAGGACTCTGAGTCACTGAACTATTATTAGTATTTCTCTACCCAGGGATGGATCTCTATCGTGTTTCGACGTACAATCTCGCGCCTGGATACCGGTTCCAGTACCAGGTCCCGCCAGGCCCGCCGCCTGCTTCGAGGACTTTGGCGCGCAGTCCCAGGGTGTGCATTTGGTGCAGCGAGTAGATGCCGCTCAGGCCGGCGCCGATTATCAGAACGTCATATTCCAGGTTGGCGTTTTGGTGGAGGTGCGGCGGTGTTTCGATGCTGCCCATGTCTGTAGCTTCTGATGTATATACAGCTATGGTTAGGAAGCAGGAATGTCGCAGATCAGATGAACATAAATAAATACCAGAGAACAGACTCTCAGGTGAACACTTGGTTAATCTATCCGATATCCAGGCGCTCTCCACCTCCACACTCTTTCTCCGGCTCCGAGCCGTCGGTTACCCTAATCCAGACTGCCGGCCTACAACAGCCGTCTCGGTTACACAGCTCCAACAAAGCTCCAGCAAACCACGGAAGAAAGCCGACTAGCCAAGCAATATTAATTCTTGTGACCTGGATCATACTAAGTATTATTTCCTGTCTCCCTCCAATACCCCTCCAACTGCTTCAAAAACGCCCACCTCAACTCCCTCCCCCACCCCCTGGCCTTCCAGTCATTCAGCGCCTCCGGGAAATGCGCCACCCCATCACGCACCGCAAAGTCATGCGCAATAACCACAAACACGTCCTCGTCACAGTCAATCTCCTGCAACTTCCTCACCGTCTCAATCGCCAGCGGGATATCATGTCCAAACGTCGGTTCAAACAGAGTATCATCTCTCTCACGGCCCCGACTAGCCTGTAGTTCCTCCCACGCACTACCCGGGCAGAACCCCGCCTCTAGATTCAAAGACGCCCACGGATACTCATTTGTAGTGATGGATTCTGGCAGAGGGAGAGGACGGTGCTTCGACGGCCGGAATATACCGGTATAGTGCGCGATGTCTCCGCCCAGGAGCACGAATGTGTCTGGGTTCTTTGTAGTTCGTGCCAGTCCGCATAGGTGTCCGACTGCGTGCCCTGGACTGTCGAGGAGGTAGAATGAGCCGTCGCCGAAGTAGTCGAAGGCTGGGAATTGGCCGATTTGCAGGGTGTCGGGGCTGAAGGTGATTTCGCGGAGGGTGCGTCCGCTGGTTGTCTGGTTAGATTGTGGTGTTAATATTAAAGTGGTGAGGTAAGGTAGGGCTCACGTGTAGTCACTCTCGAGGATGGGAGAGTCAGGGTTTGTAGGGGCGCCTGGGAGTAGGGCTTCTTTGAACCCGGGGCCGACGATGAGGTCTGTTGTTGGGGGGAAGGTGGATGGGTCGCCGATGTGGTCCCAGTGCCAGTGGCTGTGGTTACTCGTTAAGCTGTGGGTCAAAACTATGTAAGGTATATGGGATACGAACCTCCAGATCACAGCCTCGATTTCCTTTGGTGCAATTCCGTGCTCGTGCAGGATATCCGCGACATTCTGAGTGACCTCGATATTGTACCCAGTTGTCGGGATATAGTTTGCGATCTTTGGCGCGTAGTTCTGGTAATCCTTGCGGATTCCGAGGTCAAAGACCAGCTTGCGACCTGAGCTGTGCTCAATCAGGAATGAGAATGCTGGGTTTCTGGCGAAGGTGTCGAGGCCTGGGACTTGGGGGGTCATGAAGCGTTTGAGATGCGAAGGGCCAAAGTTCACCGGGTTGATCAGTTTGACGGTGATAACCTCCCCAGAGGGGATCTCAAAGAGTCGGTCTTGAGTCATTGTGATGATACTAACGTAGTTACACACATTGCCCTGCAGCATAGGCTCCTGGACATATTATGACAGGCAGCTCGGCAGTGCTCCGGCCTCCACATTCTGGCGTGTTGGGAAACGGGACAAGATGGGACTAACTGTCAATACTGGTAGACTAGTACGCTATACCGGTAGTAATCTCAATACGCAGGCCGAAACCTTGCGGGAGCTGGGGATAGTTGCGATGGTTTCATGGTTCAGCCATCTCCTCGTGGCTCTGGCGGGTCCATGACACTTCCCCGGATTCCTTCTTGTATCAATTCTTGAGTCCAGCTGGCTGTCAAGACATCAGTCTTGCTCCTATAAAATTCCCCCATCCTGTCCCTCCGGCTACTCTCTTTGGCTGCCCCTATTACCGTTGTACTACTCCTTAGGTCTCGTTTGTTGACATGGACACCTCTACCCAGGACAGCCGGTCCGACAAGGACAGGAAAAACAATGTCGACCATATTGAAAAGACCACCCCTGAGAACATCGACACCACCCACACCGATGAGGCGATGAAAGTGCTGGCTGGCTACACCGGCGATGAGTCGTGGGAGCCCAGCGATGAAAAGCGCCTGGTCCGGAAAGTTGACTGGCGACTGTTACCGTTGCTATGCATGACATATGGGCTGCAGTACTATGACAAGGCCATGCTGTCCCAGGCTGTACGTAGCCCTAACCTTTGCTTCAACGGCTGCTGACAGCCCAGGCCTTATTCGGACTGCGTGAGGACTTGGGTCTCCTTGTCGGTAACCGCTATGCTATGTCTGCGGCCATTTTCTATCTAGGGTTTATTGTCGGTGCATACCCTACCATGGCCCTCGCGCAGAGATACCCCATCCACCATGTGGCCTCCCTCACGGTTACAATCTGGGGAATTTGTCTCATCTTGACACCGGTGTGTCACAACTACCAATCTCTGTATGCTCAGCGCTTCTTCCTAGGGGTGTTGGAGAGCGGCATCAGCCCGATGTTTATGATGATTGTGGTTCGTATATATCCCATTTAAGGAGGAAAGATGCTGAAGTGTACAGGGTGGCTGGTATAAGAAGGACGAACAGGCTCTTCGCATGGGATAAGTCTTACTTCTCTCTTTAATGATTCATGCTGACAGCCCTAAACAGTATGGTACAGTTGCACCGGATACGTCAGCATCTTCTCGCCCCTCGTCAACTATGGTCTCGGCCACATCAAGGGCTCGCTCTCCTCCTGGAAGTACATGTATCTCTTCGCCGGCGCCCTCACCATACTATGGGGAGTCATCCTCAACTTTGTCCTTCCACCTGACCCCGTGAGCGCCCGTGGCTTTACCGAGCGTGAGCGCTACATCTCCGTCGCGCGTCTACGAACCAACAACTCTGGTGTTCGCAATACCCACTTCAAGATGGGCCAGGTCGTTGAGTTGCTGTTAGATCTGAAGTTCTGGCTCATATTCTTCACAGCCTTCCTTGCCATGATTGCCAATGCACCGATATCCACGTTTACCCCGATTATCATCAACTCCTTTGGTTTCAGCACTCTCCAGTCCCTCCTCCTCGTGATTCCCTCAGGCTTCTATGGCGGAACCATGATGCTACTCATGCCGTATCTTTCCTACAAATTCACTACCAAGAACATCCGTTCGTGGCTAGTAATTGGATGTCAGCTAGTAAGCATGGTTGCATCACTGCTTCTACTGCTCCTCCCTCTCAACGAAACCGGTGGTCTGCTTTTCGCCTGCTACATCATGCCGACAATGGGCGCAGGCTATGCGGTGCTCATGGGTCTCCAGATTGCCAACATCGCAGGTTATACAAAGCGGTCCCTTTCTTCCTCGGGGCTCTATATCGGTTACTGTCTTGGTATGTTCCCTCAATTATCCAATCGAATGTAGCTGATTGCGAAGGCAATTTTGTGGGACCTCTCTGTTTCAGAGAGCAGGATTATCCGCGCTATGTGCCTGGATTCATCGTCACCGTTGTAACCACTTTTGTTGCTGCAGTTCTGGTGCTCATCTACCGTGTGATCTGCCTGTGGGATAATCGTCGCAGGGACGCTACTGGGGTTCTCGAAGGATTCGAGCATGCGTATGAAGATGACCTGACTGACAAAACGGTAAGTGATCCACCAAATTAGAAAGCTCGACTAACTGTTCTAGAATCCTCAATTCCGGTACACTGTTTAACAATGGGCTGGTGTAGTTATAGTTGTATAGTTTATATAGTTGTGTGTTGACCCAATCAGAAACCTCTGACGTAACTCCTGCCTCAGGCACCCAGTTCCCGCATTGGGCCGCTCCACCTTAGCTCCAGGCTTCACTTTCACTTTCACTTCCAGATTCCCAACTCTCGACAGCCCATTACCCCTCTCCTCGTCGCTCTTTTCTGCTTCATTCTTCCTTCGTCTCCGGGATTCAATCCCCGACCCTCCTATGTTTCCGAAATGACCTAGTCTTGCCGTTCTCTCACCAGCAACTCTCCTTCCTACATACCCATCTCCTTCTGTACACGTCATGGTGTCCCTCTGGCCGTTCGGGGTACGCAAACCATAAGGCATCCATACCCTTGCAAAAGCTCAAAAGACTCACATATAATCGCACAGGGCGAAGATAACTCCCCCGCCTCCTTCGAAAAAACCCTCTCCACTCTCTCGACCAAAATCACCCGTGCCACCTCCCGCCTCGACCTTCACCGCCAGCATGCCCGCCGCTTCAAGGCCCTCTGGACACTCTACACCTCCTTCATCTACCTCCTCTACACCGTTATTCTCGCGCTCGTCCTAGGGTGGCAAAACTGGGGAGTGAAGGAATATGCCGCCATCCTGGGCGGACCCGTCATGTACGTCCACGACCACAATGCCGTCTACATTAACCCGCTAATAGCAAAACCAGCATCTACGCAGTCCGCGCAGTAGGAAGCAAGTACTTCGAGTACCGGATTAACAACACCAATCGCTATCTCGACAGTCTCCAGAAGCAGCGCGACGAAACAATCGAGAAGCTCAAGGTCGCTACGAAATACAATTCCACACAGCAGCTGCTCGAGAAGTACGCCGGCGATTCTCCCAAGCAAGGACAAGGGCGGTCGAAAAACGGCGATCAGAAACCCAAGTCGGAGGGGAAGCGCAAGACGTCGGGACAACAGCAGCAACAGCAACAACAGCAGCAACCCCCAGTCCAGAGAACTGGTCTTCCTCCTCCACCTACCGCGAATATCCGCCGCCCTGCACCTCCACCACCTGAGCTACCACCTTCGCCGTATCCACCGCAGCAGCAACAGCAGCAGCAGTTTGAAAAGCCTCTTCCCCCTGCTCCGCCCGGGCTAGACGAGCCCGGATTCGCACCCAACGCCTTCCCCGCCTCACAGCAATACATCGAGCAATCCCACTGGTACGATCGCCTTTTAGACGTCCTCCTCGGCGAAGACGAAACCCAACCGAAGAATCGGATCGTGTTGATCTGCTCATCATGCCGACTCGTAAACGGCCAAGCACCACCGGGAATGAAAACGCTCGAGGAACTCGGCCGTTGGCGGTGTGGGGGCTGCGGTGCATGGAACGGCGAGGAAAGCGCGGCCAAGAAGGCCCTCGCTGATATCAAAGCTGGGTCTGGTCCCGTAGAGGCCGTGTCTGACGCAGAGGCAGATGTCGAACACCCCTCTTCGGTGTCTGGAACCGATGACGGTGTTATTGTGACGAAGGAGGAGGAGAGCCAAGATCAGATCGAAACGGGGAGTTCCTCTGGTGCGGAGACGCCCAACGAAGAAGTGGGTGATGAGCAGGATGATGAAGAGGAGGTGCAGCTTGAGCCAGTGCCAGTGCCAGCGCCGAAGACTAGATCGCAGAATGCGACGAGGCGCCGTGGACGAAAGGGGTAGTTGACTCCAATGAATCCACCGGACCCCGGGACAGTTGGAACTGGTGGAATGTTCATTTCTGTTTTTGAGTTTACTTTTTTATTTTTACTACCCTGGTATCTATCCTTGAAGCGTTTCTTTGTGTTTACTTGAATCCCAGTGAAGCTGGTTTTGTGGTCTCCCTTATTGAAATTCGTCTACTATGCAGCGTAGAACCGTCCCATAAGGCCACTCTGAAAGTGGCAGCGGGAAACGTATCCATAGATTCCATGCGATCTATCTACTTTCTCATCCAAGCTCGTAGACCAAAATACCGAAAATCGCTAAATACATCAAACTATGACGCTACCCGGGCCTGTTCCAATTCTTCTTCTCTATCTCCCGCTCCATCATCTGCCTCAATGATCACTCCTTTCTGCGTCAGTAACTCGATCACCACACAAGCAGCCCGTACCTCCGCGTCCTCCCTGCTCAAGCAACCTCTCACAACAACCTCCTCAACATCAAACCCAAGACCGTTCACTGGAATCGTGCACGTATACGTTGGGCCCCCACCAGGGTCGAGTTCGAGATCAGAATCAGAATCAGAATCAGCACTAGAGCCAGAGCCAGGATCAGATGAATCCAAATCTCCACTCTGGTCTTCAACCGCGTCAGCGTCGACATCTATAGCCACATCGCCTTCGCTGTCAACATCAACGGCCTTATACACGCGCCTGTTCTCCCGCTTTGAGCCCGATACCCTAACGGTGGAAAACCCGAACTTCCACGGTGATCCAGCCTTACTTGCGAATTTTTGCAAGCCCATCTGCGCCTTCTGCATCGGATGTTCCACATCGATGTTCTCGTCAAGGATGCGTTCCAGGTATTGCACCAGGCCTAGTCGGTGAATAAACTCGCGGCATGGAGTTAGATCCCCGCCCGAGTCGACGAATAGGGCGCCAATAATGGACTCGATGATGTCGGAGAAGAACTTATCGGGGTTGAGAGCGGAAAGAAGCTCCCTGGGATAGGTCATTGAGGTTTGGAGGGAGTGTAGGATTGCGGGGCGGAGGGTTGTGTAGCGGGTTAGAGCAGTGTTAGCGGGAGATTCTGGATTCGAACTATTGGTTATCAGAGGTGTGCCGGGAGAGTGTCTGAGGTAGGTGTATAAGTGGAGCGTTTCTGCAGCATGTTCTGTTGACTCAATCCCGACTTCTGCTTCGGAAGCAGTTGTTGGGCGGCGTGATGGCATTGGCCATGAGAATTCCATGCATAGAAAGGCGAGAAGGCTAGCATTGGCAACAGCAGCCTTGATCTTGGTCATTTTTCCCTGTGGTAGCTCGGTAGGATGCTTGAGGATGGTGTCCACGATGAGCATGTCGAGAACACCGTCGCCGAGGAACTCGAGGCGCTGATAGGACTGCGTTGAGGCATCGTGCTGGCACGAGCCATGGGTAAGAGCTTCCATTAGTAGGGATTTATCATGAAAGGTGTAGCCAAGGTTCTCCTCGAGCGTGTCCTGCTGGATGAGATGCGGCTGGTGGTCTTGGTCCTGAGACATAGGGCCACTATCAGGCCTGGGTATTTGGAGCCGAACCTCTGGAAGAAATTGGCTAATACAGGCATGTGCTTTAACAAGACCCCCATCAATGTATGCAGCGCCGATAAGCGCCTCGACAACATCGGCGAGGACTTTTGTGGACATATTGCGCCTATCTCGGCTCTTGTTGATCTTTTCAGATATCAACGGAGCAGACCATTTGCGCGCGTTAAATTCTTTGGTGATGATAAAAGATCCAAGACCGCGATCAACTGCTTCTCGGGCCAGACGATGGTTCTCGACAATTGCTACAAGGCCTGAGGTAAGATAGCCCTCGTGCCAGTTCGGGTGTTGGTGGTAAAGAAGGGAGGCAACACTGAATTTCAGTACCGTATCACCGAAGAACTCATAGCGTTGGTAGTGTGTTGTTGCCCCAGCAGCTGGTGTCGTAATCGCGGTTATTACATGTCGTAGCTCATTAAATTGTATATCTCGTAAAATCGTTTCGCATAGCTTAGTCGCAATCAGTGCGACCTCTAGTCTGTTAAGGATATTAGCAATGAACCGACCGAATACTGTCTCTTTGGCGGGGAGTCTGCTTATTGCGCATTGTTCAGCAGGAATAATACGCCTCTTCTTAGGTGATTCTAGTTGTTCGTCGCTGTCGTATCCTTTTGTGGAGAGTCTTTGCCTTTGAAGAAGATTCCTTCGTTTTGGAAACGAATCGCATTCAAGCTCAAGCCCGTCGTTTCCCTTGACCCATCTATTGAACAATAAAATACTGTCATAACGAGACTTATCTCGGACGATGCCTATACGGTCGACATTTCTCTGGCTGGAGAAAACTTCCTTTGCTGGCTCGTACCCTTGATTCGCGCTTACCCAGGGCATCCACTCCCTCGGATGCAAGTTCGGGCTAAACAGGGTGGTAAAGTCGCGCTGATCACCCAGCCATCCTGTCGAGGTGGCTTGTAGGTATAAGGCAGTGATAGTTCTCAAGCTCTCAACATTTTGGTCGGTCATTAGGACGGGCTCTGAGCTTCCGAATTCGAGAGTATATGTTGACTCGTTATCCCAAAACAGGGTGAGCGGTTCAAGTAGCGGCGTTGGAACCGGAGAAAACAAATTCATATATACCTCGTCTTCGTTCAGGCGAACAGTGATGCGGGTTTTATGCACCTTCGATAGCTTCCATGCATATGCCCAGTCCACCCATGGGTCATATTGATCCAGGACCTCTGTCATGGCTCCTAACAAACGGCGATCGCGTTTAGTAAAGTCCTGACTCTTGGTCAGCGGGAGGATGTTGTCATTCAGCAGTCCATGCTCGTATAATGCCTTATACGCTTGGAAAGCAGCTTCCTTTCTTGCCGCACGCTCTGTCTTCCACCACTGCCTCCCCTCTGCGCATCTAGCCGATGGGACTACGCAGCTCGGCAGCGTCACTTTGCCTTTCAACGCACCACCCTCGTGTCTCTCAAACGAAAACTCGGGCTTCGTTCTAACCCGTCTCTGGCTCGGAAAAGTGGAGCAGAAGTGGTATAAGTGTTGCATGGCATTATCAGCCGTTAAAATAGCTCTGAAGAATTAAGTCAACTAGAGGTTTCGTCGTTAGATGGGTTGTAAACATACCCCGTGGATTCTACGATAAACTGTGCATGGACATCTTCATCGATGGTTTCCAGCGCACGGAGTTCTTCCAAGCGGCTCCTGTCCTCTTGATAGGCCTTTTCCATCGTTTTCTCCACGTTGTGCCATTTTTCTAACGAGGAAGTATCGTCTTCCGTTGAAAGAACCATTGCATACGTTGAGTGTTGGCGCCTAGCACGCCCGCGTCGCTGCACAAACGACTTAAGGTTCGGCGGCTTGTCGTAACATACCACCACGCTACACGCGCTCACGTCGATACCCTCCTCCAGCACATCAGTGGCAACAATCAGATTCTTTCGGCCGTGTCGGAAATCGTCCAATGTATCCCGCTGCATCTTCACCGTGAGGATGTCGCCCAACATGTCTTTCTTCTTGGTCGAGTTTGACATTCCAATGAAACCGCCGGTGCGAAAGCGATCCCTTGTGGAAGGGTGAACCGAAAGCAGGTAGGCCATTACAGCAACAGTTGCGCGCTGCTGCACAAATATAAGCCCGGAGAATTCGGACTCATCGGCATTGAGCAAGAAGGATATCAAAGCCTCGAATTTCGGTGACACCGGAAAGTCTGCAGGATTGGTGGAGTGGATGTTAAACTCGGGGACGGGCAATTTTGACAGAATGTCAATCAAATACTTCTGTTCATCATCGTCCATGTTTACCATGAGCGAAGTATTGAAAGCACCCCCTCGGAGCTGCTGAGTTGATTCCCAGATAAAGTAGTTGGCTGCCCATGGCCCAAGCTCGGTTGAAATATGGGCAACCCTGCGAACAAACTTTTTGAGCTGCTCGCTGCAGTAAGTCTCCCCAGTCATGAGCACCCGCTGTAGCGCTATTCCATGTGGCTCGCTAGCTTTAAGTTTTTTGACGTATGGGTCGTTTTCTATGTCCAACATCTGATAAGACTCAACGAGGGCCTTTGCAGTTCCGCCCCAGGGCGAAGCATCTTCAATTGCTTGTGGCGTATATAGGACGCGCTGCAAGTGAGGCCTATGGGTGTGCTCAAGCAGTTCATGACGGTGCGCTTGGGGAGTGGTGCAGACCGAATTGAGGTTGTCTTCGATTGTTCTATACTACAGGATCAGATAGCATGGCCACAGTGTACCGTGTTACATACCGTAATTCATCACGATTAGAACCAGCGCTGGCTGTCAGACCCAAAATGCGGGGAACAGCGTTGGGGCCAGATTTTGCACGGGTTGTATGGTAAAAATATCTCATCACCCTATTTGCTGGGTGGTTCTGAGTGCAGTGGTGCGCTGATATGTGTTAATAGAAAATGTCCCATCTTTTGACAGTCAAACTTGTACGGACCTTCATCGAATATGATCAACCCCAGGCGGGAAATCCTCACAAAGCCATGGGTCATTGCATCCAGAAGTACAGCAGGGGTCGTGACGACCACCTGGATATCATTCAGCACGGCGTCCCAGACCACCTGCTCCGTCCACAGCTCAACCTTGTCCAGTCCAGTGAGCGTGCGAGACTTTGCAGCAGGGATGTGTTGGGAGATGGCACGATGTTGCTGCAGGCAGAGGGCGACGGTCGGTGCCAAGAACCATATTAACTAGCTCATATTAGGGAACGCGCCCGCCTGTCTAAGTTTGAGGCAATCCGCGGCGCACATACCTTCGTCCCATCGCCGTTCTCCAACTCGTGCATGATACGGAGCAGAGCACTGTCAGTGTCAGCTAGTCGGCACCACAAATTAGTCTACCAAATAAGCCGCATACATGTGTGTTTTACCGCTTCCTGTGCCCATCTGAAAAGGTAAGAAAGAAAATTAGAAACGTCCTCTGGTGTTGTCACTGTTTCATACCGCAACGATGATATTGTCCTTCAGGCTCGCCTCGAACATCTCCAACTGGTAGCTCCGCGCCCGATAATCGGGGTCGGCGTCCCCCGACGGGACAGGCGCCATCGGATCAGTTGAATGTGATCGCTTAGTGAAAGAAAACTGATAGCATGGTAAAGGATAAGAGAGAAATGGATGAGTTGAGGTGAGCCTGGAGGTGGGGTAGAGTGGTGGGGTTGATAAACAAATCATCCATCCCCCAATCGCTCTCCGACCTAAACCCTGGCTGTTCATCGCCAGGTTTTATAGCATAAGAAACTGTAATTTCTCGTCACGTATATTGTCTAATAAGGCGTGAGCTGGTGGTCGCTCATCATTCCTGTCGAGCGAAGGAACGAAGGGCCGGGACAGGACATGATATTTACCCCCTTCATTAGAAGTCTTTTGTCTTCAACAACCATCTGTTATCAGCCAGTATCTATTACTACAGGTCTTCTGTATCTATATTTCATGAGAAACTGTCTCTAAATTTTTCGTTTCAACCTCCAAAAATATGCGATATACGTTACTGAAATAAGGCAGTGGAGTTTATAATAGAATCTTTGATATCCAATAGCTTGATAAAGCTGACGCGACTATACATATGCTTTCCACTTCATATATGCAGTTATAATTGCAAAGGGGGATGTTTCGCCAGGTCTCCTACCCGCTGTCTCTCAGGGCCATCAAAGGGGAAGATACTCGCCGTACCGGCTAGAACGACGATTCGCGGTTCCTACCCGGCACAAGTCGTGATTGTTAAAAACTACTAGTAAATTGCAGTTAAGCCCAGCGTACAAATGGATATACAAGACGGGGAGGACTCTCATTGAGAATTGCACTGCGGATTAAGTACTTGCTGAAAAACAATCCCAGGACGTCGAGACAAGAGGACCTTCTATCCAAGTAGGAAGGAAATCTCAGCCGCTGTCGGATCAGACAAACACACAACACCCACGCCCTAGGCCAACATAGAACCCTTATTCTGCGCCATACACCTTGACGATTAAGACTCGAGCAAATAAGGAAAAAGGAACAGACGCTCAAAAATAATAGGAGAAAAGAGCCAAATTCAGCTCGAAAATAGGAGCTAATAAAAACAGCTAGAGTAATTCATACAAGACAATTCGGTCGTGACGGTAGGCACTCATGATACGAGTGGCAACCCGTGGGACTGGCCCTCCGTCTTCGTCGGCTCTGACGATTCTTGCCCATCGTCTCCTCGTCCACGCCGAGGCTGGAAGTTGTTGTTCAGGAACGCTTCTTCGTTCGGGTGCTTACGCATCCCAAGTCCCGCCTCCGCTATGCGGTTCAATGAGTTCATGTCATCATTAGGGATAGACACTTGAGACTGCGGCGAGCCTTGTTGAGGGGCTTGGCCTCCTTGAGTAGGCCTTGTAACCGGTTGCGGGACAGAAATTTCGGCCCGGGGCTGGCTGAGATCGATGTTTCCTGGTAGCTCGGGAACTTCGCCGTGCGAATCTAGCAGCCGAGACTGTAAGTTGATGATGTATTCGCGAAGTTGGTAATTCTCGGCCTGCAAAGCTTTGAACTCCTGCGACATGACCTCATACTCCTTCACCTGCTCCTCCAACTTTCGGATGTAGCTCTCTTTGCGCTGACGGAAAGCTCTCTGTGCCAGTTAGTAAAATTCTGCGGGTACCAATCAGATTCACGTACTTGTGCCGCACGGTTTTGAGCCGCGCGCTTCGAGGTAGATAGTGGTCGCTTCCCATAGGTTTTTGGCGACTCGTCATCACCAGGCGGTTCAGTCTGCGGTGGAGTCTGCTGGGTTGGTGGTGGAAGCATTGCAGCCCCGGAGATAGCAGGATCAATGTTGTTCTGGTCCCGCGGGCTGGTGGTATTGGGTTGTAGGTGGTGAGGTTGAGCTGCCGGCTGTTGCGGACGGGGTTGTTGCGGGTGCTGCGACAAGTGCTGGTGCGCAGACGCTGCTAGCAGCGAATCGTGGAGCACTATACCGGCCAAAACTGTTAGCAGAGGCTAAGTAAATGGAGTTGTCGCAACGGCGCTGTCGCGACGCGCCGAACCCGGATATTCCGGAACACCTCCAGGGCGCAGATTTCGTGCGCGACAAAAGCTCGCGGCTTACCTTGGTCAGCATGGTCCTGCGACAAACATCAGTTAGCTTGATATCTTATTTCATTGTGGTTTGATAAGTCGAGCTGCCATTTCGACGCGACCATCGCAACACATCGACCAGACGCGCCGGTGAGGTCATCGCACTGGTCGCGCGTGGCGATCTCCCAGACGGCGAACCGCGTCCACATTACGAGCGATGGTCAATACCGCGAGGGATATAGATGAAGATGATGGCAGTCGACGGGCGATCTGATGACAAACCGCGACAGGCACAGAGTTGCTTACCTGAGCAGATGTTTGCATGCTTGGATGCGGCGCTGGAGCTAGTGCAGGCTGCATGAAGAGACAACAAGATTAGACAGCAAAACGACGCGCCCGACAGGATACCACAGGTCAATTCGAGCCAGACGACCAGCAGGAAAGCGGAATCTCAAGATATACGGCGCGATCTCGCGAGAGAGGGGAAGAGGTGGAATGAATTGGGAATACGCAAAGAAGCGCGTGGATGAGGTAAGCAGGCGGTCCGGGGATGGTAATCGGAGACCAGGTTGGAGCAGCTGTCTGCTGACTGTGTTCTTATGAAAGAATGATGGAGATACAAGAGACGCTGGAGAGGAAGATCTGATCTCGTAAGCAGGAGGGCGAGTGAAGGGTTAAAAGGAAAAGGCGGAAAGCGGCGAGGCGAATGACAGTGTGTGACCGTGACGTGGGTGCTCCGCTTCGGGAACAGTGCCTCAGGCAGTGAGGACTGCCGGTGGCTGGTACACCAGGACTTCCAAAGACAGGGTACACTGTATGGATTATGGCATTTCAGATTATCTCGTCTCACGTCCCTCTAACCATTCTCTCTCCAAGCCACTCCGAGATGTCTCCGATACCGTCAAGGGCAGAGGGGCAGGTTGCAGTTCCAAGCTCGGAGTATGACTAATCCTGTCCGATTCTGACTAATTATCTATCGGTCTTGGCACAGCTCGCCATCCGATCAGCCTCACCCTCACCACTTGTCAAGGAACTGCAACTTGTATATCAAGTGAAGATTATCAACCCCCTCAGTAACAGTCGATCCAATTAAACCAGAATTCCTGTTCTTGTACCATTCCATTTCCAAGACTTTCTATTTACGCATCCTTCAATGTCCTCTCAAATTCCAAAACCGCTGGATGCCTCACTTCTCCAATTCTCAGTTTCCTCCAATCCTGCTCAACACCCTCCTCCACATCCGGAAAGGGTCCCATTGGAGTAATAGCCTTCGGGTTAATATCGTAATGGCTCTTCGTATACTTCACCTCGTTAGCCCAAACAGTTCTTGGAAATAACCTGACTCAACAGCCGGCGGGCGAGATAAACTCACATTCTCTTTGATATGCTTAAAATCCGTCGAATCTCTCGCGGCCTCGACTCCCCAGTAAACACTCTTAAGCCAATTATTCAAAATCGGGTAATCATGTCTAATCGTACCCAGATTACACTTGAAATGCTGGACATAAACAGTGTCAAACCTAACGAGCGTCGCGTAGACAGTGATATCTAGCTCCGTCATCTCGGAACCCAGTATGAAGGGCCCGCCATTAGCGGAGACAATCTTCTCGAGCTTGTTGAGTGATCCGAAAAGTGGAACGACGTTTTCATCGTACTCCTCTTGCGACGGGGCGAAGCCGGACTTGTACACGCCTCTGCAGATGTTAGGCAGGACCCAGGAGCTCAGGGAGTCGATTTTGTCACGGAGATGCGGTGGGTATAGGTCGATTGAAGCCTTTGACTCCGGGATAAAATCATTGAATGCCGATGGGAGCCAGCGGAGCAGTTCGAGGCTTTCCTGTGCCGGTTGTTAGTATCTATACCCGGGCTTCCCTAAGTGTAGTACTACCAGAACGTGGTAGTAGACGTGCATACATTACAAACAATCGTCCCAGTCTCCCGATCCCACAGTACCGGAACTGAATACCGTCCTTTATACTCCGGGTCGGCCTTAAAATAAATCTTGTGCATATAGTCCTCGCCGAAGAGCTTGTCCACCGTAGCATTTGGATACTCGTCGTCTGAAGCAGGGAATCTCCACCCAGGCCATCCCTTTGAATCGCCCTTTGGGTAGGGCATAACGACGCTCATATCGATAATGTCAGTTAGCCCTTTGAGATGTCGGACGAAATTCACCCGGTGCGCAAAGGGGCAGAAGAGGCCGATATACATGTGGTAGCGGCCGGGCTGGGGCTTGAAGGGGCCGGTTGGGGTGATTTTGCCATGCCAGCCATCGGCTGTGCTGGGTTTATGGTGGGAGTTTGCTTGGGACATTGTGCTTGGGTGTCCAGAATCAAGTTGGAGTAGGATACCTACGGCCCACGGAGATGGGCAGGAGGGATAAATATATTGGCGCAGGAGTAGCTGATGTCAGCGCCCTGGGCCTGGAGGGTGGGGGATGAGCATAGCATGACATTGACAGGAACTGCCCCACTTACGAGCTAAGATCGATCTAATCTCTGATATGCCTTCCATTATTTAGATTGATAAACTAGGGCTCGTATCTATGCAGGTAATAGGAGCACCTGTCAAAATCAATGCTCAAGTTCTACGTTGTACTCCAAGAGAACCAAGACAAGATTTACAATGCCTGCTTTAAGAATATACTGTAAAAAATGGTAAACAAACAATGTGCATAACAATAGCTGTGCCGCCACTCAATCCCCATCGCTTTACAAGGAAAGAAGAACCAGCCAACCACCTCTTAAAACACCGTTTTTATATATAGTCCATCACCAGATACTCACTGCTCCTTCTTCGATTCTTCCCCCTGGCTTTCGATAATCGAAGTCCCCACCGTAACAGCCTCCCTCCAACCCTTCTGTCTCATCCAGAACCGCTCTTCCGGGTCGGTATTATGCTTAGACCAGGACCGCGCGTCCTCTTCAAGAGACTTCCGGGTAATGTCAGATAACTCCATGGATTCGTCTTTCGCGGTAAGGTCTTCCTCGTCATCGCTGCTCCGCGCGCCTAGTGTCGACTCTAGATATCGCTTCCGGATCATGTACTGCTCGGTTTTCTCGCGGCGGACATTATGGGGCTCGAACTTTGCCATTGTGGCTTGCACCACGAACCGCACAATAAGATATAGGTGCTCCGCGAAGAATATCGTCAACAAAAGTGCCCATCCTTTGATCGCCGAGGGTTCGCCCTTTGGTCCATGGGTGCTTGTATTGAACATGTATACCAGCGCTGCGCTAGTGATGCTCCCCACCCACGAGAGAAAGCCCAGGGTGTCCAGCCAGGGTCCAATCGTATCCACCCGCACGGGAGTCGGCCTCTTGCAGTCGATGATTATTTTGAAAAAGTCGGAACGAAGCTCGACCCAGTTGTTGATCAGGAAAGAAACCGGCACCAGGGGCCAGACGGGCGAAAACAAAGCCAAGTAACCAAATTGAATGCACATCTCTCGCAGGTCTTCTGTAACATGGTAGTCGTCCCGGTCGGCTTCCTTGCGGACGCGCGTAAGAAATTCAACCTCATCACGATGGTCGCTGTACGAGTGCTTTCGTGGTCTCTTGGTCTCACGTTCTAGACCCGTGTCTGTCCGTCCATTCTTCTTCTTCTTGTACTCCTTGTACTGGCGAGCGAATCGCTGCTTCAAGTATGGCACAACAGTCTCCATCCCAAGTCCGACCACTTGAGCCGTAACGGTAAAGTATATAACTTGCTTTCGCAGCCGGTCAGGGTCGATGGTAAAGTGCCCACGTGTGGTAGTTGCCTTTTCTTTTGACACGAAAGGTCGCACTGTCAGATGGAAGACATCGAGGTGAGGGACGATGAGACTGGCAAATGGGATGTACACGAAGGCCGTTAAAAAGATCGGGAGGTACGACGTGATGAAGTTAATGACAAAAATTTTCTGCGTCAGCGCTGTATCATATGCGGCTTGTGTTTCATAATTTTCAAAGTCATTTAGCTTCGTCGCAACCTGAACGAGGACTCCACTCATGGTTGGAATCAGAGCTGATAACAAAATAGTCGGAATAAAGACCTAAGAAGTCAGCACGTCGAACGGGCTAAGCAGTTCGTGGTTACTTACCAGGTATGTCTTGAGCGGCCCAGTGTACACCTCAGATATGAATATCTCAATCGCAAAACAGGTTGCGATAATAACGCCTAGGGCTACAGCTGAGAGCAGGGCAAAGGGAACCTGAAGAAGCTGCCGTTGCAGCCGAGTTGTCGCCGGGAAAACACCGTGGGTCTCGCCAGTAACCTGATCCTTAACCTCTCTTTCCGGCTTAAATTGTCGCCGCGTGGTTCGAACAACGGAGACGCCCTTAGTTTGCCATCGGCAGCTGAGATCTTCCTCTTTTCGTTTCCAATACTCAATGAAGATCACACCCCAGAGACAGTTGACCACGGTATATATAATAGAGAAGGACCCCAATAACAGCCAGCATGAGAACCCGAAAGCCGCAGGAAAAAGCAGAAACCTGAAGTACGATTGCAGAAACATAAAATAAAATCCGACCTGCAAATCAACAGTCAGCATTAAACACCTCCCGGAAGGGGAACCTCAGGAAAATACGCACGCTCTCCCCAAATTTATCCCGTACATGGTCCAGATCTCCTTCGGACAAGAAAGTCTTCTGGCTCCAATCTGTCAAGTACTCCTTATTCTTCTCCTCGTCATGAAGCGGGAATATCGCAAGCACGTTCTTCCAATGGCCATGTCGAGGCGTGATCCCCGCGCCGCCCGAATCATGCGGAAGCGTTATCATATGGTATATAACGCGAAGGCGCTCGGATTCCGTCTGTGGTTCGGCGGAGGACTCATCCTCGGGTTCGGAGCTGCGGACGCCATGGAGCCAATCGCGGATTCTAGCGAGGAAACAAACGTCAACGACCAACTTTTCAAGTAGACACTAAAGATATACTTACCGGGACTGGTAAAGAGCCCGTCGCAGCCTCTTTTTCTTCGATGCCCGCACGAAGACAAGCAAGTTGGAGTCCTCGCCCGGCCTCACTTCGGTTTGCAATCCCACCTCCCAGAGCTTCCGCAGAAGCAGTTCTAGCTCCTGAGACGCCTTAGACGGATCTAATACGGTCAATAAACGATCTTGCTCCTTGCCACCTCCCAACCGGGCTCCTCACCTCTATCGGCATAGCTATATTGAATGACGTAGTCCACATGGAAACTGTGATGAGAGCCGCTCTTGGCGGCGGGTGAAGCCATTTATTCAGAATTGAGGGGAGAAGGGAACAAAGGCTAGGGGAATTGAAGGAGTCGGAGTCCGACGGATTGTCTTCCCACGCCTCGACAAGAGGGGATGAGAAAATAAAGGAGAATGGGCAGGGAGTGTCGTCATCACCCTGACCCTGCTGCTCGCCGTCCCACGAAGCTGGATGGGGTTTGGGCCCTTGGTGGCTTGGCGCGGGACCAGCGTGGATCGAGATCGACAGTCGCACCGGTTTATTGCTGTACAGCCACCACTGCCACCGATCTGACGTGGAGCGATCTCACAAGGGACAAGAGCATCGTATCTGGTACCTCGGTGGCGCATAATAACTGGTTTCTAATTTTCAATGTAGTCATCGTGTTGGGAGAATTGATTCCTTGCAGATTTCTGCATGCACCGCTCATCAACTGCGAGCTGAGGTCGGCTACAGGTGCTTGCGTAATTGACGAGCACGCCAGCAATCATTACGTGCGTCTTCCCTAGGTACCTGTAGATGGTATTCCCACACTGTAGGCACATCAGGGTTTAGTCGCATTTAGGACAAGGGCATAACCAGACGGGAGCAGTCGCTGGAGTTCATTTCCATTGGAGCCGAGGCATCTTTCAACCAACACATTGAACTCCTCGTAACCATCCATGATGTGCCTGCAGAGACTCGAGCAACTCTTGACAAACATTCCTCCAACCAATCAGATCACGGTTCCATAACTCAGTCGGTTAGAGTGTCGTGCTAATAACGCGAAAGTCGAGGGTTCGACCCCCTCTGGGACCATTGTTTTTTTGCCTCTTCTATTTAAGATTCTCACTTGGAATCCACGCGGTCATATCAAACTGAAAAACGATTGTATTGTATAAGAACTATGTTGGGGAATCATATGTGTATGTATACATCTCCAAAGAACGCTATTCTATTGACATCAAACACATCGTTCCAGCAGTAAATAAGGTAACCAAGCGCTAATTAATAACACTCGTAACATCGTGAATAACGTGCACCTCTTGTAGTGCGCATGCCAGATTATATACTTGCACGTCGGGGAGCCAGTGTACGCTGAAGCTTTTTCTTTTCTTCGGTTTCTTCTGGAAGTGGTAGAGATCCTTCAGTCTTGAGCTTCAACAAGTATTGCTTGCCATAAACATATCCAACTTGGTAAATTTCGTCGAAATTACCGAATTCAAGGGTCCCGTAGCGGTCAATTGGAGGGCGCATGTAGAGGCAGCCCGGCATGTTCTTGGCCCGCTCGAGATTATCAATAGAAGAGACATAGGCCAGTCGCGCCTGAATCTCAGAAAGGGTTGGAGGATTTGGAACCGCAGAAAATGGATTCCAACGGTTGATAACTGACCAAAAGCCAGATAGGGAATCACCATAGCCTTGTGGGGTGTTGTCATCGATGGAGCCAACATCAATGGCGAAAATCACATCTGCGCCCAGTGTCTTCATATGGGCTACAGTAAGGTTATCAATGTAACCTCCGTCGAGTAACATGCTCCCTTCATCGCAAATTGGAGGGAGAAGGCCGGCGAGTGACATCGATGCACGGACATAGCGCCATATATAGCCGGAGGAATGGTACTCGGCTCGAGATCGGCTAATATTGGTGGTATTGCAGTAGAACTCAAGCCAAAAATCTTCAATCTGGCTATCTCCAAAGGTTTTGAATATTCCGCGGTTAAATTCATGGCCAGTGGTGTACGACACGGACGGGTAGGTCAGATCCAAGGCAAAGCGCCACATGCTTCCCATGCGCCCAGCGAATTTCTTTGCACGGCCGTACATTGGGACAACATCTGCATCCCTGGCATACAGACCACCAATGAAGGCACCAATGGATGTCCCACCAACAATGTCAACGGGGATTCCGGACTCCTCCAGGGCCTTAATAACGCCAACATGAGCAATACCTCGTGCACCACCTCCTCCAAGAACTAAGCCAACCGCCCTGCCACAGAGCCGTCGCGCTAAGCGGTGGAAGTCGCCCTTGAATGGTGTTTGGGCAGAGTAAAGTGGAGTCTGGCGAATGCGGCGAGAAGTGTATTTCTGGATCTCGGCCTGGAGGATCTGAACTCTTTGCTTCAAAACCGTACCCAGCCGTTTTGTTTGGGGATGCGACGGCTCGGCAGTGAGGCGGAAAGCCATTTGAATATGGTGGTGACCTCCGTTGATCCAAACACGGTTCTTCAGCCATTTTCGAGTGGTTCCAGGAGGGCAATATCTGTCTGCATGCAGCAACACGAGTTCCTTTCGCGCCGTGGTCTTCATTCCGAGTAAGAATCTTTCGTACTCTCCCACGTTTGGGGACGACTCTGCAAGGCCAACCAGGAGGATACAGTCGGCCTGGCTAATGCATGTTTGAGTCCATGGCGAGTTCACATTGGTGTCAGCGATATACAGAACCATCCCATATTTCTCCTCCAAATCGGCTAGGTACTGTGAAAGCTTAAGCTTTCCCATCCTGCTAAAAGCATGTCGACCAAGGTGGTTCAGGATAGCTGCTTGGTTTAAAGAAGTCACACCATCGGTAACACCGATTTGCTGAAGAGCGTTCAGGAGCCGATTCCCGAACTCAACAACTGGAACACCAGTGGTGATTGGAAGAATTCCAACAGTGCGGAGGTTGAGGGTTGACGTTGCGGTTTTGACACTGCCGGTATTACCTGGCTCGGTGCCTTGCTCAGACATCGGGTTTTCGACTAGATCCCGCATCCGCTGGGCGATGAGTTTTGAGACCTGGATTGTAATCCCAGTGTGCTCCTGGGCCAGACTGTTGAAGAGGGACCGAGGGAACTTGGCTAATTCGGTATCTCGTATAGCGTGCAACGTAGCGGGTCGTGTCGACTCCGTCATCACTTCCAACTCACCAACACTTTCACCTTGTCCATGCTCCCCAACGACCGTCATTTTGCCTCCTGCTCCCTCGAGGACTGACCGAAGGCGTCCATTCAGCGTGATATATATAGCATCGCTCTCATCACCCTGGTGATAAATGACTTGGCCAGCATTTACCTGAACCCACTCCAGAGCAAAATCGATATGGAGAAGCAGCCGTGGCAAAAGGCCTGTGAGTCTCTTTGCCAATGTCAACAGAGCAATTGGATATCGTTCCGCCAATCTTTCCAAAGAGGTTCGCGGAAGGAACCCTACGTAGACATCTGTCTTTGCGACAACATCGGTATAAGAGCGGTACGACGCCATGGCGCCTACATAGCCCTGAATTCCACCCGGCTTGATCATGTAGAGAGGCTTCCGCGATTGTCTCTTGCGTTTGGGGTCGCTTGTAGAAGCTGCAGTAGTAGACCCACGTGAAGTAGCTGTCTGGGTCCGCTTTAATGTTGGGAATAGTTCCTCCTCAAATTGCAAGTGGCCGGGTCTTGACGTCCCGACAAGGTCCTCTCCCTTCTCGTTGACTTGGACTCCCACGTCGAGGAAACCGTCTATAACATAATACAAACCCGGATGGCGTTCACCCTGTTCCACGAGAACTGATCCCTGGGGAAAGTAGACGATTTCTATATCGTTACGAAGCTCTTCCCTCAAGTTCACAATAGGCGATGTACCGCCGGCGCTCGTGACAGACATAGACATGATCGACTCGGTTTCGCCATCTCCAGATCCCTCGTAGGCATCGATGAAACCAAATGCGTTATTGCTAAATACGGCTTTCTGACGGCGTGAGTCGTATGAAACCAATTTCGGTGATAGTTCACCGGAGGCATGACTTCCTTTGCGGAGCGCATCATGAGAGCTGTCTGTCAGGCCAATGCCGTTCATAATACAGTCCAATATCGACTCGCGGAATAAAGCATCCTCGTCAACCGAATCTTTCCGTTGAAGCGAGGAACGACGCATCGGCGAGCCCTCTTTATCGGCTAGTGGGGAATGCAGTCTAGGAATAGTGGCGAATTGATCATGCTTGGGGCCAAATCGAGAGAGTTGGATTGTGGAAAGAAGGTCTCCGGGGCTAACTCCAGCCGTGTCGCGGCCACCAGGGGACCGGTCCGGGTTTATGAGCGAGATAGGCCTCTGTGTCATCGTCATCTTTGCTTGAAGAGCAGCTTCCTTTCTTAGGAAGCTACTCGACCGGCCTCTCCTACCGGCGTAAGGGTTATGTAACGCAATTCCTTTAGTGACTTCTTCTGAGCCTAAGCGGTCCTTTTCTTTCAAGAATTTGTCTTTCAGTCGATCTAATGCCGCCCCCCGGATTTCATTCGGCAAGTCAAACGTTGTGTATTTGGTCATTTGTTTCTCAATTCCAAGGACTTCGTTTGTCAGGCCAAGGTAGGAGTGTGCTGTTGCGAATGTGACTCTCTGTAGCCGTGTAAGGATTACCTGAACTATATGGGCGGTAGCTCTAGGGTAAAGGCGTGTCAAACGTCGGAAGGCACTCGCCGGGATAATTGCAATCGTCGTATCAACCATGGCCCGGGCCACGATATCCGGATGGACTGATTTCCGCGGGGTGGGATGCACGTTCCTCGAGCTTCTAGGTCGAATCTTAGGGGGTGCGCGGCTCTCCGGTAGATGTAGAGGAGGAACCGATGGCAAGAATTCCCCGTCGCCGTTGATGGTGGAGTTATCGTCTTCATAATCTATGGGCGTAGCGGGAGTCGACCCATTCAACCCACCACCGGGGCTAGCAGGGAACGACTCGGGTCGTCGAGCAGGACTCGGCTGAACACTCGACATAGTTGAATACGAGCCTCCGTTCGTTCGCAGTTGGATGTCTTCCGTAAACAGGGATAAGATCGAGAATAAAGATGACATCGCGGCACCATTTTTCACTTCCGTGAGCAGCTGATAACCTTGTTTTCCATCTTGAGATTGGCCCTCTTCGTCTGATGAGTCCTCGATGACCTCGCCATTCAGGTTGTGTTTTCCATCTCGAATAGACTTGACGAATATTTGAACCAGTCCATCTACAACCATGCAGAATCCCTTTTCTTCCTCGAGTTGGAGAGTCTCGCCCGCGATCAACTTCCTTGTTTGCATCGTTCGTGTCAACTCGTGAAAGACGGGTCTCTCGAGGTAACCAAACACTTTGATCGCGCTCAGAAATTCATCAAGGTAATTGGCCAATCCCGGTTTCGAATCACCATCCTGAACGTCCGGGAAGAGGTCGAGTTGCGGTTCCTTGCGTTGGGGCTCAGGGGGCAGACGGCTATACATGTTGAGGAACCGGTAGCGAATGAACCAGCTGATGGTCGAGACGACCGCCAGTACGATCAATAGCCTAATGAACAGTTCGTCCATACGTTAGCGGATCATAACTATATCCAAAACAGCAATTGAGGGCAGGCGCTCAATGACGCAGCTCTTACAGTGTTGTGAAATTCATTGTGAACGTCAAGCTCGTGGAAAAGAGCGTGAAGAGCCATGTCGGCAATGTGATGGTCGTGAAGGTGATTATCCAGTATAAAATACTCGGAATGGTCTGGAAAACCAGCGAGAACACCCAACCGATCCACCCCACCATTGTCGTAGGAGTGGGCAGAGACACCAGCGGGGGCGGGGGAAGATGGTTAGAGAAGCGTGGGAGGCCGGAGACACCGGCGGTTATGGCGGGAGGCGACGTCGACAGAGAGGGTGCCGCAACTGAGGGGGGAGTGCCGGAAAGGGAGGACAGAGATGCATGTAGAGAACCTAGGTCTGGGAAGTCGGGCGAAGGAGAGGATGCTCCACTGTCGGCCATCCTCACGTCAAACTTGAATAATAATGGGGAGCGACGCTAAACTGGGCAGCTAAGCAAATCCAAGGCAGCAGAACTCCTCACCCGGAGAAGCTGCAACCATTCAGAAAGCGAGCAAAAAACAAGACCATCTCCAAAGCGAGCCGCAACGTGCCCGCATATCGCCCGTTGGCTGGCTGTCGATCGCGTATGCCCCTGCCCAAGCGGGTTCGTCGAAGAGGGGGACTGATGTTTGTCGTTTGTCAAGGTCAAGGGTAAGTTCGGAGGTATTCGCCAAGAGAAAATACACAGGCGAGTCAAATCACCCGCATTTCTCAGTCGAGTCGCGAAGTGTTGATGTGATGGAGAGGTCACTGTTGATCTGGAGCTTCTTCACCTGCCGCCCTCACATGATTCCCGGCAACAAGTGAACTGAGACTACTGTGATTCTTCAAACTTGGTTTGTCCTTATTTCTACTAGAGCCACATTTCGTGAAAAGGCTTTGATTATTGGTGGATGGTCAGAATCGAATCAAAACTACACTTTATGCCCATCACCTGCACTTTCGTTCCTATACCCAGGGCGGAATATATATCGTGCTGCTGTGCCACAGAGCGGACTCTAGTAGAATGCGACTATGGCTTGATCGGCAACCAAAATAGCTTTTCATAGGCAATATAAGGGTTTTATTTAGTCCGTATTCACAGACTGCATTCAATCTGCAAAAAAATCCTGCCCATCGTAGTATACATCCTGGACGCTGTACTTGTATCAGGCTGGGTCCATTTTCTGCCGCTCCCCAGCCTTTCTCCGCCCGGCCACGTTCTCTCGATCGTTGCGCGTCCGAGCTCCAGGCTCCGACTTCCTGTCTTGCGCCTGCTTCTCACTTTTGTCGTATTATTTCGTTTTTTCCTCGTCTGCTCCTCATTATTAGCTTTAGCTGTGGCCTTGGCCCACAGGCCCGCCACCGTCATGTTTCAGGTATACTCGCTAGTCCAACCGGATATTTACTTGTCAACCGTTTCTCCGCTCCGGGGAGACTTTACGATCCATAGGGCTGACGGATAAATAAATTGAATAGCGTCTCCGCGATGCCATAGACTCGCGAATTGCTGAAGAGCAGGCTCGACAGCGATCGTCTCAGGAGTCCCTCGCTCGCTCCAACTCCGCACGCCGGCCCCCTGGCCGCAACCTGTCCCCGGGCAGACGACCGGCCAGACCCCGACGAAATACTGGAACACCTGTGCGCGGACCGGATCCTACTGAATTCGAGCCTGAGTTTGCAATCGGTGACGATGATTCATCCAGCAGATCAGGCACTCCTCGGCCGGAGTCGTCAGGCGCCCCTGAGAACACCCAAGGAGAGAATGCCGAGCAGAACCAGGGCCCAGGGGAGAACGCAACGAATGAGAAAGAGGGAGAGCCTGAGGCGGAATCCGTCCCAGCAGCGCCAGAACTGCCACCTGATGTGAAAGCGAAGCTGCGAAGGCTGGCCAAAATGGAGACGCGTTACCAGGGTAGGTCGTTGGCTACACACTGATGCCGGACCAGCTGCTAATTTCTCTGTAATGTAGAGCTTCTGAAAGCATATCGCTCCGCCCACTCCCGTGTCCTATCAATCGAACCGTTCGAGGCTGCGTTGCGAGAAAATACGCCATTGACGTCGATTGCCGACCCCAAGGCTCTCAACGAATACTTAAACCAGATTTCGCTTAAAGGGGACCTGGTAGGGGAGGAACTCAAACGTATAACGACTGAGAGAGACGATTTCAAGGTTAAACTAGAGGAAGCCCAGCAGTCCGAGAAGTCCGCACGAGATGAGCTAGACAGCTTCAAGGAAAGTGCAACCAACGAAGGACAACCGAAAGTTAGTGAAGATCACAAATCGGACGAGAAAGAGTCAGCAAAGGAAAATGAAGAGACTGAAGAGTTCTTCTCTTTTGACAATGAAATTCCTCGACTAGAGTCCGAATTGAAGGATAAACAGGAAGAAGTTGAGAAGTTGAAGACTCAGGCGGAAAACTTGAACCGAGATCTGTCAGTTGCACGGGAGTCGACTGAGGGCATGGTCCAGAATCTTGAGACCGCGACGCGAGAGCTGGTGGAGTTGCGTGACTTCAAGGATAAGCAGGAGTCAGAGATGGAAAGCCTTAGGACTACGAAGCAAAGTGAAATCGACGAACTTAGGTCCAAACTTGAATCATCAGAAAAAACCATGACCGAGACGAAGGCTGAAGTTGAGAAATTGCAGGCTGATTTGAAGCAAAAGACAGACAACATTGAACAACTCCAGGCACAAGCCAAGCAGTCCGGAGACGCCGGTCAACATGCCGAGTTGACATCAAAACTAGAAGAAGTTAAGGAGGAGAAGGAAGCCAACGAAAAGCGACTCGGGGTGCTGCAAGGCTTAGTGGATAGTCTTCGAACCCAGCTCAAGGAAACCCAGGACACCGTGTCAGGCCTGAAGACTGACATGGGCCAGAAAACGGAAGAGTCTGACAGACTGAAGAAGGTGGTTGATTTCCTTGATGGGAACCTAGAGGGCAATGCCAAGTGGCAGGAATCTAAGGACAAGGTTACGAAGGGCCAGAAGGCAGACTTCGAAGAGCTTCGACAGACCCTGGCACCATCGCAGACCCCGGAACCAACCAACGACAAGTCTGAAGCTACACCACAACCCGCAAACGCTGCAGGAGGCGTGGGAGCTGCCGGGGGCGGAAAGAAAAAGAAAGGCAAGAAGAAGAAGGGCGGCAAGGGTGGTGAGGATGTCAGCAAGCCAACAGGATCTGCTGATGCCGGACCAACCGAGTCAGCAACCCAATCAACTGGACCCAGTCCCGCCCTTACTGAGCTCGAAAAGAAGGTTGAAAGCCTTTCACAACAACTCAAAGAGAAAGAAGAGGCCATCAATCGTCTTGATTCCAAGCTGAAGGGCGAGGAAGGCTTGAAGGAGGAGATAGAAACATTGCGAGATGATCTGCTTAATATCGGCCAAGAGCATGTCGAAGCAAAGGACAAGATCAAGGAATTGACGGCGGAGAAGTCCGCTTTGGAAGGCACTATTTCCAAGTTGGAGGGCGAAATCACCAACCTTCGCACAGGTGCCGCTTCAAAATCAGCCGACTCCGAGAAGGCCCATAATGACCTCAAGGACGAATATGAGAACCTCAAAGTAAAATTCACGACCACTGAAACGGAGCTCTCAGCTGCACAACAGCTGGCAACAACGAGATTCAAGGATATCACTGAATTGCGCGAAACGATTCAAAAAATTCAACCCGAGCTCAAGAAATTGCGAGGCGAGAGTGCGGAGCTTAAGTCGACCAAAGATGAACTCAAGAGCAAGACAGCCGAACTGAGGACATTGGAAGGCAAACACGACGACTTGCAGGCAGAAGTTAAATCACTCAAGTCTTCGATCTCAGATCGCGAGACGGAAGTCAAGACTCTCAACCAGAAGATCAAGCAGGAGTTGGATAGTCGACTGAAAGCAGAAGAGAATTTGACAGTCGCACAGTCCGACCTGCGTTATTCTGAAAGCAGAAAGCAAGAAGCCATTGAGGGTAAACAGAAGATTATGTCCGACCTCTCAAACGCCCAGGACGAGCTGAAGACGGCGCGAACGAAACTACGAGAGCACGAGCAACAGACCACTCAACTAAACAAGGATCTCGACGGATTGCGGGAGGAGATGCAATTAAAGACGGCTCAACACGCAAGTGCGCAAAGCCTTATGAATAGCATGCGCGATCAAGCTTCCGAGCTAGGCATGCAAATGAAGGAGGCCCGAGAGCGATGCGAGAGCCTGGAAGAGGAACTGGCAGACGCCCACCGTCTTCTTAGTGAACGAACCCGTGAGGGTGAAACGATGAGACGCCTCCTCAATGACATTGAGGGCCGCACCGATGCGAAGACCCGCGACTTCAAAGAAAGGATGGAGGCTGCGATTGAGGAACGTGACCGTGCCGAGGACGAAGCAAGTGCGCAGGGTCGACGTCGGGCTCGCGAATTGGAGGATCTCAAAACCAAGCTTCGTGAGCTGGAAAAGAGCTTACGGAGTGCAGAGGAAGACAAGGAAGAATTAGAGTATTCTCAGAAGGATTGGAAGCGCCGGCGGGATCATCTCGAAGCACAGGCGGAGACGGCCACGCAAGAGCTCAACGATGTTCAGCAGGCCATGGCTCGGTTGCGTGAGTCCTTAGATGAGAGCGAAAAACAGGTCCGTGACTTGGAGAAAGAGAAAGCAGAATTGCGTCGATCGGTTGAGCAGACAAACGCGCGTTTAGAGAAGATGCGCAAATCCAATATGCTCTCTGAGGATGGTCGCTTTGGGGCCAACCCGCAGTCCTCACGCTCATCTATTGATTCTGGGCCCCGGAGAGGGGTGACTTCCCCAGTTCCGAAGACGCGCAGCCCATCTACTCAAAGAAGCGATACACCCACTGGCGGTGTTGACTACATTTACCTAAAGAACGTGCTCCTCCAGTTTCTAGAGCAGAAGGACAAGAACTATCAGAAGCAACTGATCCCAGTCCTCGGGATGCTTCTGCATTTTGACCGGTGAGAGTGCCTTCCAATCCGCTTCCAATATTATTACTGACTCAAGTAGGACGGACGAGCAAAAATGGATTGCAGCTATAACCTCAAAGTAGTCTGATATGGGGCCATAATCCTCTGCTGTTGGCAAAGCAGACTTGCGTTATAGATGGATGGATGTTTTAGGGTACATAATTCTTTCTTGTCTTATTATATTAATACTAAGAAATTCAGCGTGCTTTATCAAATAGAAATGAGAGATCTCGGAGCCTTGACCTTAGAGAGCCGAGTTAAGAATGCATTCGGGGTTAGTATGGTCTATTGCTCTTCCGGGATAGATCGCGATGTTCAGTTGGGTGGAGCTCAAGCCGATGTCACAGGGCGGACGAGTTTTCCATTGCTCCAATACCTAAATTCTCGCTCTCCAGACCAAGATCGCAAGAACCCAATTCCTCTCTGTATCGCCGGTTACCTCTTCATCATACTCAAGGGATCACCATGTCAACTCAACCGACAATCAGACTCGCAACCGCGGACGGTACGTTGTAGTTCTATCTTCAGCTCCTCCCCTCCATTCACTCCCCGCACCCGCCAGGCGAACTCTTCACCTAGCCAATTGCCAACAATCATACTAATAACCATACTCCCAGATGTCCCGCTAATCCTCCAGTTCATCCGCGAGCTCGCCGACTACGAAAAGGCCCTTCATGAAGTCGAAGCGACCGAATCCTCGCTCCTCGCCACACTCTCCTTCCCCGACGACGCTCCCAAGCGGGGCTCCGTCTACACCGCGCTGATCACTCCGCCCGCAACCCCCGAAATGCCCTCACCCACCCCCGTCGGCATGGCATTGTTCTTCTACAACTACTCGACGTGGCGCGCAGCCCCCGGAATCTACCTCGAGGATCTATACGTGCAGCCTGTGGCGCGGGGGAACGGGTACGGGTTCAAGCTGCTGAAATGGCTTGCAGCGAAGGTAGTGGAAGTGAAGGGGCGGCGGCTGGAATGGAGTGTTCTGACGTGGAACGAGCCCAGTATTCAGTTTTATAAACAGGTCGGGGCGAAGCCGATGGACGAGTGGTTGAAAATGATGGTTGAGGGGGAGGCGTTGGATAAGTTGGCGGAGGGAGTATGATGTAGTATAGAAGTCTGTCTAGTTCGCTGTTCGCATATAGTCCCGAGAGCATATCCACCGTACATCCTTGAATGCGGGTAAACGTCTAAACGAGCCAGAAGAGCCCTTGATCTCGGTAATTCGGGGCTCTATGAGATTCACGAAGTCTTCATTGGTGCAGGTTATGTCCGAGACTAGGAAACCGATTTCCGGCTCGTGCTCGACCAACTACAAGAATAATGGATGCGCCATCAATGATGCACGCACCTAACTACTAAGAATAACTTCACCCACCATGTCGCTTCCCAACAAAATCGCAATCGGCACCTCTTGCTTGGGCCAACATCCATCTCACGCGTTAGACCACAAAATCCGCGCCGCGGCGCAACAAGGCTTCCAGGGCCTTGAAATCGTCTATGCCGATCTAGAGCACTACAGCGACGCCCTCCAAATCCCTATATCCACTGGTGCAAAGCAGATCCGCCAAATAAGCGACGACTTGGGTCTGGAAATCATCTCGCTCGCACCCTTTGAGAACTTCGAGGGCACAAAGAGCCCACTTAAGGAGCGTCTCGCCCTCGCGCAGCGCTGGCTTGATCTCGCGCGCATCCTAGGCGCAACATATCTCCAAGTCCCGTCACAGTATGGCACCGATAGTATTCGCGTTGAAGCCGTGATCGTCTCGGAGATGCAGCAGCTTGCAGATTTAGCTAGTTCACTGTCGCCTGTTATCTCTATTGCGTATGAGCCCTTATCGTGGGGCGTAGTCTACTCGACCTGGGACGATGTCCTTCGGCTCACGCAGCTTGTTAACCGCGATAATTTCGGTATTTGCCTGGATACATTCCATGAGACTACAAAGCTCTGGGCGTGCCCATTCGCAGACTCGGGAGTGTACCCTGACGGGCCGGAGAAGCTGGCTACCTCGCTACGTCGCTTTGTGACGAGCATTCCCGTCGAAAAGGTCTTCTATGTACAGCTATCTGATGCTGAACGATTCGACCCCCCGTTCTCAAAGAGCCACCCCTGGTATCTCGAGGGCGAGGCGCCAGAGTTTACATGGTCGAAGCACGCCCGGCCTTACCCGCTTGAGACGGAATATGGAGGGTATACGCCTGTTACGGATGTGGTACAAGCTTGGCTTGTTGATGTCGGGTTTAAGGGATGGGTGTCCATGGAGATCTTTGATCGGAGAATGCGTGACGAGGCCTATAAGCCCGAGACTGCGGCCGAGAGAGGATGGAGGTCTTGGGAGAAGGTCCAGGCTGGTGTGAGCGGGGGAAGTTCCAAGGTATGAAGTTAATTTGAATAGGTTCGTGGGAATGAGGTTGGCATGTGACAGCTCTAAATATACCACTTGATTATGATAATGGGTTCTTAGATAGTACAGTATTCACAGATAGCATCCGATATATTAAAGCCCCATCACGTCAGTGGGCTTCTTTGCGTATAGTTCTACAAGCAGATTGTACGCTCACGATCATTGGTCTTATGTAGTCAAAATATTTACGAAAAGCTAATAACTTGGTTCCATAACTCAGTCGGTTAGAGTGTCGTGCTAATAACGCGAAAGTCGAGGGTTCGACCCCCTCTGGGACCATTTTTTGAATTTTTGTATCTTGTTTTTCCCATTATAACAGCAAACCCTCTAAGCAGAATGGCAAATATGCTTTAGCAGGGGGTAACTCTCTGGCAATCGTTTTGTGAATAAATAATGGATCATGACTCATGGTGACTCTTATCGTAGTGACCGCTAAAAATATATAGTTCCATAATGGGACGCCGACTTTCAACATAGCAATAAAACTAGCCGAAGGCTACATAAAATTGGCGTTTGCAATTTCAAATTACTGAATTCAGTGGAGCTTGTGAGCAATCGCATATAAATCCGTCGTGTTGTGTCATAGGCAAGATAAGTTACTACTGGGCTAGTGCACCGCCCGGCGATTTCGCTGTTCCTCTTCATTCCTCACTCACCACCACGCCTCATCTTTTCCTCTGACGGGACACGGGATTCGATTTAGACATTTTCAGCACCCCCAATCATGAACGGAACTGGATCTATCGAGTCGCAATGGCTGGCTCAATTAGCCGCCATGCGCCAGGCCATCGCAGACCTGAACCTCACGAAAGACCCCGCCAACGGTCAGCCCGCGTACGGCAGCGACCTCGACCTCGACCTCGATCTCGACGAGAATTCCTCCTCCGCCGGAACTGTTGACGATGTCTGGGATCTAATCAGTTCCGACGACGAGTCTACTAGCGGACTAGACGAAATCGACGATCTGCCTTCCCCTCCTCCCTCTTCCGAGCTGTACGATCAAACATGGCTACAGCAGAGATGCCAGCTTCTCGCCTACCAACAACCCGGGATGGACGCGAACGAGACGACACAACAACTAATTGCCGCGTTGGCTACAGATAGCGGCGATGATGAGTTGCAGATGTCGTTGGCGGAGATCGTGGGGTTTGACGATCTGGATTTTGTAATCGAGTTGATCACACACCGGAGGGCGATACTTGGGAGCCTGGACGTCGGACCAAGAAAAACACAGGCGCAGACAGACGGATTGGCGGCTGGGACATTGCAGACAAGGGCTGAGAGGGAGCAGGCTCTCCGACACCAGGACTACCAGCATAAGAACTCGGCCTTACTACCGGAACAAGCTCGGCAGGAACCGAAATACCCGCATGTTTTCAAATCTCACGACTCGAGGAATGTGCTGGCCCTGAATGGGAAGAGTTACGGGCTGCCGCTTGGGAGTAGGCAGATTGATGAACCGAAGTATACCGAGGTCGAAGTCCCAGCTTCAAAAGTTGGCACACTTGGACAACAGCAGAAGCTGGTTCCGATTTCGTCTATGGATGGCCTTTGCCAGGGCACTTTTAAGGGTTACAAGACGTTGAACAGGATGCAGAGCTTGTTATACGATGTTGCCTACAAGACGAGTGAAAACATGCTCATTTGCGCGCCCACCGGTGCGGGTAAGACGGACGCTGCTATGCTTACGATCCTAAATGCAGTTGGAAAGAACACGGTTCCCAATCCCATGGAAGAGCCCGATGCGACCGAGTTCTCGGTTCTAGTGGACGACTTCAAGATTGTCTATGTGGCTCCCATGAAAGCCCTCGCCGCAGAAGTCACTGAAAAGCTCGGAAAACGTCTTGCGTGGCTCGGAATCAAAGTTCGTGAGCTGACTGGTGACATGCAGTTGACGAAACGGGAGATCATGGAAACCCAGATCATCGTAACCACCCCTGAAAAATGGGACGTTGTGACCCGCAAGAGCACAGGAGACACTGAGCTTGTGCAAAAGGTCCGCCTGTTGATTATTGATGAGGTCCACATGCTTCACGATGAGCGTGGTGCGGTTATCGAATCATTGGTAGCTCGTACTCAGAGGCAGGTCGAAAGCACCCAATCGCTTATTCGCATCGTCGGTCTGTCAGCAACACTTCCAAACTATGTCGACGTCGCCGATTTCCTCAAGGTTAATAAGATGGCGGGACTGTTCTTTTTCGATTCGTCTTTTCGACCAGTGCCTCTTGAACAGCATTTTATCGGCGTTAAGGGGAAGGCGGGCTCTAAACAATCTCGCGAGAATATCGATACAGTTGCTTTTGAGAAGGTCCGGGACATGCTTGAACGAGGCCATCAGGTCATGGTATTCGTGCACTCGCGCAAAGACACAGTACTGACAGCACGGATGATGAAGCAAATGGCCGTCCAGGATGGTTGCGAGGCGCTCTTCAGCTGCCACGAGCACGAAAACTATTCTAACGCCCTTCGGGACATGAAGCATGCGCGCGCTCGCGAACTTCGTGACTTATTTTCGAGTGGATTCGGTACCCATCATGCCGGAATGAGCCGAAGTGACCGAAACCTCATGGAGCGTATGTTTTCGGAGGGGCTCATCAAGGTTCTCTGCTGTACGGCTACGCTTGCCTGGGGTGTTAACCTTCCAGCTGCGGCGGTCGTCATCAAGGGAACTCAACTATACAATCCCCAGGAGGGTAAATTCGTCGACCTTGGTATACTGGATGTCATGCAGATTTTTGGTCGTGCTGGTCGTCCTCAGTTCCAGGATACAGGTATTGGGTTCATCTGTACAACCCATGACAAGCTGAACCACTATCTCTCTGCGGTTACTTCGCAGCAACCGATTGAATCTCGTTTCTCCGGCCGACTTGTGGACAACTTGAATGCTGAGATCTCGCTTGGAACAGTTACGTCCATTCCGGAAGCAGTGCAGTGGCTGGGATATTCCTATCTATTTGTTCGCATGAAGCGGGAGCCCCGGAACTACGGTATCGATCATGCTGAAATGGTAGACGACCCTATGCTTGTCCAGAGGCGCCGCCAACTCATCGTCCAGGCGGCTCTCGTCCTGCAAAAGAGTCAGATGATTATCTACAACGAGAAAACGGACGAGCTCCGGGCCAAAGATGTTGGGCGGATTGCAAGTCAATACTACGTCCTCCAGACAAGTATTGAGATTTTCAACGAGTTGATGCGACCCCGATCTGGCGAGGCTGACGTTTTGCGAATGATTAGTATGAGTGGTGAATTCGACAACATCCAATCTCGCGATAGTGAGTCGAAAGAGCTCACCAGACTTCGCGAGGAAGCGGTCCAGACTGAAGTGGAAGGAGGAAATGATTCTGCTCACGCAAAGACCAACATTCTACTCCAGTCCTACATTTCCCGCGCCAAACTTGAGGATTTTGCGTTAGTCTCGGATACGGGATATGTCGCCCAGAACGCGGCACGTATCTGTCGCGCTTTGTTCATGATTGCCTTGAACCGGCACTGGGGGTATCAATGTCAGGTACTTCTTTCCATGTGCAAGTCTATCGAGAAGCAGATGTGGCCTTTCGATCACCCATTCCGTCAATTCGACCTGCCACAGCCAATTTTGAGGAACCTGGATGAGAGATTACCGTCATCATCGGTCGAATCAATGAGGGACATGGAAACCGCAGAACTTGGCGAACTCGTACACAACACTAAGATGGGAAAGACACTGGGAAAGTTGTTGGATAACTTCCCGACTCTTAGTGTTGAGGCCGAGATTGCGCCACTAAATCGCGATGTTTTGCGCGTCCGCTTAAGCCTCTATCCCGAATTCACCTGGAATGACCGACACCATGGTGCATCCGAGTCTTATTGGGTTTGGGTTGAGAACTCAGAAACATCGGAGATCTATCACCATGAATATTTCATTCTCAGCAGGAAGAAGCTCTATGATGAACACGAACTGAACTTTACCATTCCACTTTCGGATCCCCTGCCCAGCCAAATCTATGTTCGAGCCATATCTGATCGTTGGCTGGGAGCGGAGACGGTTACGCCAATCTCATTCCAGCACCTTATCCGCCCAGACACTGAGAGTGTTTATACAGACCTGCTGGATCTACAGCCTCTCCCTATATCTGCTCTGAACAATCCGATTCTCGAAGAACTCTACGGACAACGCTTTCAGTACTTCAACCCAATGCAGACCCAGCTCTTCCATGTTCTATACCATACCCAAGCAAACGTGCTTCTTGGATCACCAACAGGTAGTGGAAAGACAGTCGCTGCGGAGTTGGCCATGTGGTGGGCTTTCAGAGAGCGCCCTGGGTCCAAGGTGGTGTACATTGCACCTATGAAAGCTCTTGTTCGCGAGCGTGTTATGGATTGGGGAAAGCGAGTTACAGCGCCCATGGGATTGAAACTGGTCGAATTGACTGGTGACAACACCCCTGACACGCGGACAATCCGTGACGCTGATATTATCATTACCACTCCGGAAAAGTGGGACGGTATCTCGCGTAGTTGGCAAACCAGAGATTATGTTCGGAAGGTGAGCCTAGTGATTATCGACGAGATCCACCTGCTTGGTGGTGACCGTGGACCCATTCTCGAGATCATTGTCTCCCGTATGAACTACATCGCTTCCCAGTCGAAGGGCTCAGTTCGACTAATGGGTATGTCGACGGCTTGTGCAAATGCATCGGATCTTGCCAACTGGTTAGGAGTCAAGGAAGGACTGTACAATTTCCGGCACTCTGTGCGGCCTGTCCCTCTAGAGATTTTTATTGACGGATTCCCCGAGCAGCGTGGATTCTGCCCGCTCATGCAGTCGATGAATCGACCAACCTTCCTGGCAATTAAGAACCACTCCCCCGAGAAGCCTGTGATTGTGTTTGTCGCTTCTCGTAGACAGACTCGCTTGACCGCCAAGGACTTGATCAATTTCTGTGGAATGGAGGATAACCCGCGTCGCTTTGTTCGTATGTCAGAGGACGATCTACAGCTGAACCTTGAACGGGTCAAGGATGAGGCTCTACGTGAAGCGCTGTCCTTTGGTATCGGTCTTCACCACGCCGGTTTGGTAGAGTCTGACCGACAATTGGCCGAAGAACTATTCGCAAATAACAAGATTCAGATCCTTGTAGCCACTAGCACACTCGCTTGGGGTGTCAATCTTCCTGCACATCTTGTTGTCGTCAAAGGAACCCAATTTTTCGACGCGAAAATTGAAGGATACAGGGACATGGACTTGACGGATGTTTTGCAAATGTTGGGTCGGGCTGGGCGTCCCCAGTTCGATTCATCTGGTATTGCGCGTATCTTCACGCAGGACTCGAAGAAGGCATTCTATAAACACTTCCTGCATACCGGATTCCCTGTTGAGTCGACCCTGCACAAGGTTTTGGATAACCACTTGGGCGCCGAAGTCTCTGCTGGGACTATCACCACTAAGCAAGACGCTCTGGACTATCTTACTTGGACGTTCTTCTTCCGACGTTTGCATAAGAACCCATCGTACTACGGTCTTGAGATTTCAGCAGACCAGCACAACTCCCTTGAAGCACAGTCCCTCGCTCAGGATTTCATGATTGACCTTGTCGACAAGTCACTCGGTGAGTTGTCGGGATCTAGCTGTATCATTTTCGACTCGGCTACCGGCGAGGTCGATGCAACTCCATTCGGAAAAATCATGAGTTACTACTACCTTGCACACAAGACAATCCGTTACCTTCTCTCCCACGCAAAGCCTGCACCGACCTTCCATGACGTGCTCAGCTGGATGTGCTCCGCCACTGAATTTGACGAACTCCCTGTTCGTCACAACGAAGACCTCATCAACGCCGAACTCTCGCGCAATTTGCCCCTCTCCGTTGAACCGATGGGCGACCTCCCGATGTGGGATCCTCATGTCAAAGCCTTCCTTCTCCTCCAAGCCTATATGTCGCGCATCGATCTTCCCATCTCTGATTATGTTGGAGATCAAACTTCCGTCCTCGACCAGAGTATCCGTATTATACAGGCTTCAATCGACGCAATGGCCGAACTAGGCTACACAGCTGCGTGTCGCACATTCATAAACCTGCTGCAGTGCATTAAATCCGCGCGATGGCCAGAGGACCACCCTCTCTCTATCCTCCCAGGCATCGATCCATCCACCAACACCACCGATAAAAATCAAACACTCCCTACCTCTCTAACAGCCCTAACCTTCCTTCAACATGGCGCAATCTCGTCTCTTCCCGGGAAGGTGCACCTCCCAGGCCCCGCACAAGCCCAATTTACAAAAGCAACCACCCATCTCCCCCGCCTCACAGTCGCGATTCCCCAAACATCCGAACGGGGAATAACAGTCACCCTTACACGCAAGAACAACCCCACAAACCCAGACTTCCGGATATACGCACCTCGATTCCCGAAGCCCCAAACAGAAGGTTTCTTTTTGATCGTCTGCGCGGCCAAATCTGATGGCCTGGATGGGGATCTTGTAGCTCTCAAGCGCGTTTCGTGGCCTATGGGAAATAATAACAGTGCAACCCGGGACAGTGGCAAAGGAAACTGGAAGGGCCTGAGCAAGAACAATGGGAAGGGCCGAGGAAACGGTCCCATTACGACAAATTCCACAGTGAAGTTCCCCAAGGGTATTCCTGCCCCTGCAGCTGTCAATGTGCGAGTGATGAGTGATTCTTATCCGGGAATGGAGTGGGCTGTTTCCGGGGTTGAGGTTCTTGGTGAGACTGGTAGTAGTAGCAAGGGTAAGGAGGTTGAGACTCAGAGACAGGTTGTCCCCGAGTCGAGTGTTCCGGCGAAGGAGTGATATCTTGAATGGAGCTAGGTGTTCAGCATGCCGTCCCGGCCCTTTTAAGGTCTCGTTAGATGAGACAGTATCATATAAATAGAAAGTTTATATTTGATTTGTAGAACAGAAAGAAAAAACACACTGTGTTTTGAATATCCAGCCTCGAAGCAAGAAGACATCTCCCGCTATAAAAGGTATATATATATATATATATATATGCTGAAAACAAAGATAGAAGTTCAACTAAGATGCCCGCTCTACGCCCTGCGCTGTGAACTGAGAAACGGAAAGCAAAATGCAATGGGTATGGAATCAGCAACTTAATAGCCAAGCAAATAAATCAGAAAATAACAAAGGAAAAAGAAGGAATATGCAACTCCCAGCTCATGCCGTCTCAATACGTCCGTCCTGCGAAAGGCCCGGCCTATGGCCGTATTCTGGATTCGTGACCTTTGGCGTTTTGGCCTGCCTCGCGACAAGTCTCTCGTTGCTAGAGTTCCACTGATGGGCTCTCGGTCTAACCGGGACAATAACCTGCTTTTTGCCCTTCGACACAGAGACGGAGCGTGCAACGGAGACTTCAATCGTTGGAATTGGTTCATTTTCACGTCGGGATGTTGTCCGTGGTGGAGGAAAGAGGGCGGTCTCGTTGACTGACGGTGATACGATGGGGCGAGAGGAGACTAATGGCGAGAGGATCGGGGAGGATTTGGCCGTGCCGGTTGAGCCCGTGGTGCTATTTGAGTCCGAGCGGAGTTCTCGTGTGTTGATGGTGAGCCCCTTCGGGTGATCGGATGGTGTTTTGCGTTTGATGGTGTCCCAGCTTGGTTCTTTCATGCCGGCGTAGGTGCGAACTGGTTCGACTTCATGGATGAGCAGTGGTTCATCGTCGGACCCGATTGAGGTTCCGGAGAGGAATGATGTGACGGAGGCCTGTGGCCGATGGGATGCTTGCGTTTTAGCTCGGTAGTCTGGTGTGAGTGTGCGTTGGCTCTTTTCGTCTGATAGCCTTTTGTGAGGGGCGTCTTCCGGAGACGTCTGAGGTCTGCGTAAATGATTTGGAGCTTGAGGTAGGTTCTGGGTCCCTAGAACTTGCGAAGCTTTACTAGATGACATTGTCGGGAATAGGGTAAAATTAGGGGATCTTGAGGGTGCTGGGGAGGTCGCTCGTCGTTGTGGCGGGCCCAGCGGGGGAGGTGACTAGGGAGCATGAGAAGAGGCGCATGGCTAAAGATCGAATAGGAACAAGATACTCACCTCTCTACCAGGAATGGTCACGTTGTCTAGTGTCTTGCTTCGTCTATCCAACAGTGAGGGCCGATTGTTGTTTAGAAGACCGCCAAACATCACGCTGTACCTTTCCATCTCGACTTGTGGGATTTCAACCTGAAGAAACGACCCAGGAACTTTCGGCTTGGAGGAGTCTTGCTTGTGAGCTAGAGCTTCATTTTCCGAAACAAGACACGGCCATACTTCTGTGTTTTCAATAGGTCCAGTTTTGGTACCAGGCCTCCGCCAAGACCTGTAGTCTATTGAATGAGTCGAACCCTGCTGCGGAATCTCGTCCGGGGCGCGAACCTGATAAAACGGTTTGGTGTTATTTGTGTTTGAAGCAAGCGCGTTCTTTGCTTTGAATAGGCCTCCAATCTTCCTCCATTTGCTTGACTTCCGCTGTAATGCCGAGGAAGGTCTCTGGTCATCGGGGGGTGTTGGTGGTGGGAGTCGTTGCTTTTGAGATGGCATGTTACGTGGTTCCAACAACCGCGGGCTTCCTAGGGCAATGCCAATCATCGCCTCATCCACTCCAAGGGGAGTATCTGACGTACGCAACGGTTCATCAGGAGGAGCAGTAAGGTGAAAATCGAAGCTGGAGGGAGGCACATTTGTTGCTCTGCTTACATCGCGTCCCTGTGATGTATTGGAATATTGAGTGTCTTTAACAGGCTGATGAATTGGTCGGCTGTAACTGACGCTGCGGTCAATGTCCCGCAGGTCACTCCTCGGCAGTGCATCTGTATATCTCAAGCGCGGCTGGGAGATACCCTGCGTCTGTGGTGGCGAGCGTGGTTTCCCTAACATCCCTCGGGCCATGCTTCACCAGATTTGGTCCGACAAATTGGACAAATTTTGAATTAAAACAGTTGACTATGTATGAAGCGAAATTGGTGGAAAAAAAGGAACGTGGCGACTATATAAGGAATGGACAGTCTTCCAGAAGACCAGGGCGCGCACTCAAGTGTCGGAAAGATGAAGCAAAACCATCTACGAAAAGGAAGGAAACAGCGGCTCATGATATTAAAAGGGCCATAACGCACAACCCCTCCGTGTCAGGGATCTAGTGGGCCTTGCAAAGTCTCACATCTCAGATCCCAAGTGAGACAAACAGCGGTTGGTTAGCGCAGGGTCACGAAGAACCGGCCAACAGGAGCGATAGAGATAAATTGTTGCTTGCCGCCCAAGCCAGGTCGACATGTCAGTCTGAATTAAGGGGACCAGTCATGGATGGCCAGTTGACAGCCGCAGGAGCGGCTGATATTAAGGCATAAGAGAAAGCACCGTGGTTGCGTAGAATTTAAATTATCATCATGGGCGAGAAACCAAGCAGATACCTCCTTGGTGGGTGCGCTAATCTCAAGCAGTCGGCGTGAGACGATTTCGCCCATCATTGGTTTCAGAGTCAGCTGAAACAGGGCCCGCCCGACCAATGGACGTTGCGAACTTGGAGCATCGGAGATTGATATCCCAAATGAGCTGAGAGGCACAGGCACAGATTCATATGTTCAACGTTGGATTGTCGAATTATTTTGAAGTGATGTTCGTCAGCGGCGGGTCGCCGAGACGGGTCTGCAAAGATCTGGTGTTGTTCTGGGCCGTCAATCCCAGGCTTATCGCCATCGCCGAACGTTCATATGCCCTCGTGAATCAACCATCAGCCATGATCCGACAAATGGCCCGTGCAAGTAGCGACAATAATTTCGACCCTGCAGAAACAGCGGTGAACTCGGTGGGTGAGATGGGTGGCCTTACAGAGACAGCGTTTGGACGACCTTAGGTATAGCGTTGAGCGCCAGGCCAAACTGGCGGAAAAGGAGGAGGTCGCATTTGCGGTCTACCCGACGAAAAGGTATGCGAATGGAAGACATCGGAAGCGGGAGTCACGATGACAGCCCGAGGAATCAAGCTGAGTCGCAGCTCGCGAGTCGGCGTTGCGAGGCAGGGACAGCCACGGGCCCCCGAAACGGATTAGCGTGCCAAATGATCTATATCCACCTGACAAGAGCAACACGCTGCCAGGCCGTTTCCTACAGGACAAATAGTAGTTATGCAAGGACTATACTGTGTATTGATGTTGAATATTGAGTTATCCAGGTATCTACAATACCAGAAGGAGCCGGAGAACGAGCTGGGCTGTTCATGGCTGGTTCGGGCGTCCAGAATGAAGTTTACTTAGAGCACTGAAACAAATCATTTCAGAAGGTTTACTGTTAAAGTCCCTGGACGAGATCCGTATTATACTGGGGATATGCACTGGTGCTATTTTCTGCGATCGGAGCATGGATTGGGACATTTGGCCGATGAACAACTGTTTGCAGAGCCTCCTGCAGAGCATATTAGGATCATTAGAGTGGTAACCTCGGGATCCAGTGACAATAGTATTAATGTGAAGACCGTGATATGCAGGCAACACCAGCTGATAAAAATACCCGACTACGTCCAAAAATAGGATCAGTAGGCAGAACAGAAACCGAACCCGTTCCTGGAAAAAACGCAAGGCGTCATGTCTGATGCCGGATGGACGAAGAATGACGGGAGAAGATGCAGCGGAAATGGAAAGAAATGGCGGGGCAGGCAGTTCTGCCTCAGGCCCCGAGCCAGCACAACCCCACCCCACCTTAACTCACCTTCTTTCTGCTTTCTGCTGCCCACCGACTTCTGTCTTCTTCTCCCTATCCCGACGAATAATAACTTCAACGGCCTTGTCGCTGGACGATATTTCTTTTGATCCCCTGAATCTTGCTACTGTCTCTACTCAACCCGCTCGCCGTCACCTCTCAGGCGCATCCTCAACCGTTTCTCCCTTTCCACTTCCCCGCTACTTGTTTATCCAACCGTTACCATGGGTGCACACTCTGCTATCTGGCAAGGTAAGTCCTGCACGACCACTGTACGTTCTTTATTGAATTAGCTGTAGCTAACTCGTATCTGCTGTCTAGGTTATGTCGATTCCAGGTACCGTGCCTCCGTCATTACCCCGCCTCAACCAATATTGGAACTCCCGCGACCTCCGCATGGATTCTGACATTCATTCGCAGTTTGATGGGATCCGGCCAATTTGACAAAGCCGCCATCCTCAGCCCCGACTTCTCTGGCGTCGAGGCTTCATCCGCTGGCTTCTCGGTACTCTTGACCCCGTCCACCGCTCATTCGGCCTCCCTCCGATCGGCCGAATATTCTCCGGGAAACTCGTCGCTAACGACGACTACAGATCACCCCCCAAGAAATCCAGGGCATCGGATCTGCTTTTGGTGACAGCAACTACGCCATGCAGCACGGCTTCACAATTGGTGGAGAGAAGTTCCTCTCCATCAAGGCTGATGACCGTAGTCTTTACGGAAAGAAGGTACGTTTCGCGTTCCATTTAACTTAGCCCTGGGGGAATCATCCACCGTGCTCAAATACTGATGAGCTTCAACTTATAGGGTAAGGAGGGTGTTGTCATCGTCCGCACTGCCTCCTGCATTATGGTTGGCCACCACACTGAGGCCGTCCAGACCAACAACGCCGCTACTACCATTGAGCGCGTTGCTGACTACATCAACGGTGCCAAATAAGCGTTGCGGTGTTGCATGTGGGCTAGTCATGGGATCAGACAGACAATATGTTTGCCTAATGTAAATCACGATGGTGGTGCTTTCTTACGTCTTCTACTCTCTTCTATCTTCGGTATCTTGCAAACCCGTAAATATGTGCAATATGTACTCTTCTAGTACAGAATGAATCCTCGTGGATGCTCTAACCTCTGTTATGGGTTTCTAGTACTAGAACCGCAATAATTAGCATCATGGCCAATACTATCTGAGCGTTTTAGCTTCTTATGAAGTTTCTTGATTCGCATTTGGTTTTATTTCTTCTGTACGTTTGTTCAACTTGTCTAGAATTCATTCCTATCTCATGATATTAAGCAGCGCACCGAGATTTCAGACCCCGGCATACCGCAGTCATTATAGTGGATATAATAGTACGTAATCGTAGTGATATAGACATTATTGAAAGACACCTTTTTCGCCCTCCAAATCTAGTTAGTTGCAGACGGACCGCCAGTGGCAACGCTAGGTAAGACACCACGCCCAAACCCAGTTTTAACATGGCCCTTCTTGACCCAAGCGACCTGAAATGAAACCTAGAACCTAGTAGCCCCATGCACAAAAGAAAGCTGTGTCGGCACTAGTCATACTAAACCGGCAACTCAGCATTCCTTCTCCCACCCGCGAGCGTCTCCAAACCCCGCTGGATGAAGGGCCCAACAACTGGGATATTCCCAGCGAACTGGCCAATCGTGACCAAAAAGTCGCCAAAGAGGATGAAGAGGCCGTAAAGTTCAATCAGAAACCCGGTTAGGGGCCACCGGAGTAGGATCAGGATAATGCCGAGGGCGAATCCGGCAGTGCCCTTGAGCTTTTGGCGGCGCGAGAAGAACGCGAGGGTTTTTTCAAATCCGATTATAAGCGTTAGGCCGATTAGAAAGAGAATCTGGGTTGCGGGGAGTTTTGTTAGATGTATGCATGGACGGCATGGTTTATGCGAGGGGTTGGATTGGGCGTACGTTTCCCATTGCGAGTCTATAGAGGCGGGATGAGTGAATGTGCTCATAAATAAAAGAATGAAGAAATTGAGGGCGCTAAGTATACATACAATGATCGATCGAAGAACATGAGCACTCCACCGAATAAGAATAGGCCTCCTATAACGGTGCGACTGTTAGTGGGCTGAGGAGACTATATAGCACGGCGAACCACGGCGGTTCCCAGGAGACTGAGAAATGGTCAAACATACCACCGGAGCAGAATATGACCCCAATTTCTGGTCAGTAGAGATAGTCATTAGCATGAAAGCGTTCAAACAACGGCGTTCGGGAGCCGCATGAAGAAACCCAGGTGGTAGCCACTCTTACTTTGGTTATCTGTCATCCACATGGACGGCATCTTGGCGGTTGTTTAAGGTTTATGTGAATGAAGACTATACGACGCGGAGTCCAAGTTTGCAAGAGGTTGTAGGTGCGCGATGACCCCAAGATGGTTCAAGCAGGGAGCGGCGAGTCCTGAATTTTGTTTGTGGAAGGTTAGCAATCCGCGCTGATAAGGAGCGGGTATGGGTGGGAGATCATGTCGAGGCCGCCACATACTTGGAGAGTACAGCGGATAATTGGGCAAGGGTTGGGCTCGGGCTGGTACTATACCACGTCGACGGAGGTCTGGCAGAGTGTTTTGGCCAGATTTTCGGAGCTCTTGATCAGCGATCACTGCGATTGCGACGAATTGTCCAAAAGTTCTGCCATGTTTTTATCTTGGCATTCATACGCTACGGTGTGACAGGAAGGCGGTCTGTATCTACTTAACACCGCACAATATTCCACTCTGCCACTCTGGCGGAAAACCTCTTCACTGCTTTTCAATCAACCTGCGCTTCCGTCCGGCCCCGTATTTACGCACCACTGGAGATTTGCTTCTACGATTGCATAATGGAGCAATCCACTGCAGGCAATTTACATCCCCAGGATACGACATAATGGTGAAGTTCAATTTCGGAATTGCGGCATCAAGAAGCCAAACTAGGTACAACCACAATAAACCATGAACTGTGTTATGAAGGGTTCGGAATTGCCATCGAAATTGCTTCTCAATACAAGATTTCGACCCTTCTTCTTTTCCCAATCCCAAGGCTGGTTGTCCAGCCTATACGCCGCGGCAACGGCATCCTCGGATGCTGTAACTGATGTTCCGATCGTGGAGCGTCGGTATGAGTCGAGTGCTTCGAGCACAAGGCGAAGATCAAATGTTATAATATACAAGATCACGAATAAGCCGGAGCGCTTTCTTGAGCCTGTCTCGAAAGGGGCATGGTGGGTGGAAGAGCTTGACTTGGTTGGTCGTACATATCCTCGTGTTGGAGAAAGTAGCTTCTAGGGTCCATGAATGTTAGCTAGACCATAATGACAGTTCTATGGGAACCCTCACCTTGCCTCTGATATCTTTTTTTTATCGTACGAACGTTTCTTAGTGTAGAATGTATAGCCCCTTATTTCAGAACAACGTGAGCAGCCCTGAGCTCAAGGTAGTTCTCAGGCACACCCTGCCCGAGTGTCCTAACCACGCCGAATACCTCTTTGTCGTGATACCTCAGCCGGGTCTTTGGGTCGGTGTATGCAGCCGGCAGTCCAGTAATGTCGCAATATGGCCGTTGCTGCGATGGGTGAAGCGAAGGAGCAGATTCAATGTTCGTGTAGGTTACGGTGGGACCTGAAGAGAACGCAGCGCGTGCATTCTTCTCTAGAACAAGTGTTTGGAGGCTCTGTGCGGCCTGAGCGATGTTTGCTCCGCGCTGGGCGCCCTCGGCAGGGGTCTGGCTCCCATCTGTGGTGGCGGAAGCTCCGGGGGTAGTTGCGCCGGAGTTTGCTTGCGTGGCCATCGAGGATGCCTCCCTTCTAGAGCTGTCGGAAAGTAGCTGCTTGACGTTCTTGTTTCGTCGTTGAGAAGGTTTCCAGGTCTGGCTCCGGAAGGGGCGTGGAACGGCCGCTATATCTAGCGAGTCCAGGAGTCGCTGATGAGCTTCGCTTTCGGCGGGGGTGGCAGGAGCCATGCTGAGAAGATTGATGGTCGGAGGCGACGAAAGCGATGGATATCGAAGTTAATGCGATCCTCTCAGTCGGAGTTAGAGTTGGCAGATTCCAGGTATCTTGGCCGCGGCGGACGAAGGATATGACGGCAGGAAGGCCGCGATTAAAATTCGGTGATTTGCGGATAGAATGTATATGTGGAAGCGTCTTGGGGAAAATGACAAGGCCCTTCCAGTGAATGGTGTTGAATCAGGCAGTCCGCGACATGGCCGGGCCTGACCCAAATGCTCTCATCCGAGACAGGTCATGTGACCGTTCCGCATTGTCAATTACAACAACAAACATCCGTCTCCATCTACAGCAACCCAGTGATAACCGCGCAAAAATGGTAAGCATGGCGATGTAACATATTTATTTTATTTATGCTGTATGCTAATGACGGGGGAATACAGGAAAGTCCACACGAGCATCAGCAAGCCCTGCTTCTGTCTCGGATTATCAACAACGTTGTATGTTCCCCACGTTAGTTCTCGTTTGCAGCTTGCACTGACATCCATTTAGGAAAAGCTGAACGAGGCTGTTATGGTCATGAATAAAAGTCTACAGGTATGGTTATCTGATGAGATTTCTCCCTCCTGTCTCTGACATTTCTCTTAGGAAGTAAACATTCAAAACATGAATGTCGAGCTTGTCGCACAAATGTTCAAGAACTATCAATCCAACGTACTATTCCACTTGGAGGGTATATTTTCCATTTCAATGAGGTATCCAGCGACCTAACTAATTGTCAATAGCCACGGAAAACCTCAAGGAGCCATCGTGACATATCCCCTTGTCAACGCTTTGATGATAATGCAGCAACCATAGATACCAATGAGTTTGATTCCCTAGCCATCAAGAAGTTTAAATGCAAATTTTCCTGCCTGTAATCTGTAAAAAAACAGTGGATTTCTTTGGCGTTCTGCTCTATAGCTACGTCGTTGAGATAGTGACACCAGTCTTGGCAATACAATGCCGGCGGTGGCCACTGGCCCAGACTTTCCATCGCGCCGGAGCTGGGGATTTCACCCGCCATCCCATTGTCACCGCAAACCACCTCCCCTCCTGGCCGACTCATATATCGATCGCACAATCCTCTCCCATCGACGATATAAAACCACCTTACTCCGCTGCCGCACGCAACGGGCAGCGATGCGGTGATCATTCTGCCTCAAAAGATCCTACTAAAAGATCCCCGTTTGACCAACGCCTCGCACCATGGCCATTACATCGGTGCAATCGATTCTGCCTGCTCGGTTCTCAATCAATTCAACGGAGCAGGGCGCCGTCAAGCCGCCTCCCAAGCTCTTTGACGTTCACGAGCGTCCTTTCAAGGGCTACCAGCCGCCGCAGACTGATGGCTACGAACAGAGCAAATCCAAGCCCGATACGAGCGCTATCGTCATTGACAATGGTCAGTAGAACCTGATCAATGGCGCACCCATCTATAGTTCTTCACTAATCCCTGCCACTCTCTAGGCTCTCACCTCGTAAAGGCCGGCTGGTCATTCGACAAGAACCCTCGTTTCGTACTACCCCCTGTGATGAGCCGATACCGGGACCGAAAACTGAACAAGGCCTGCCAATTCATCGGACATGATGCTTACATCGATGCGACTACGCGCGGTCAACTCCGGTACGCGTTCGACCCTGGTTCCAGTGTGGTGGGTAACTGGGACGTAATGGAGGGCGTGTTCGACTACCTGTTCATCAAACTTGGTATCGACGGGGCCAATGGAGGCGTTGACAGACCCATTGTCATGACAGAGCCTATTGCCAACCCGAATTACCCAAGGAGGAGTAAGAGCAACCCCATGCCATAGCGAGGTTTGCAAAGCCGATACTGATGGTTATAGTGATGAACGAGATCCTGTTCGAATGCTACTCCGCCCCATCGGTCGCGTACGGAATCGACTCTCTATTTTCCTACAGATATAATCGCGGAACGGATGGTCTGATTGTTTCTTCGTCGCATACCTCAACGCACGTTATCCCCGTCCTTAATTCGAAGGCAATGCTCTCCAACTGTTCGCGTTTGAATTTTGGTGGGATGCACGCTTCGGAATACCTCCTAAAACTTATGCGACTGAAATACCCGACGTTTCCTGGAAAGATGACGGATAATCAGATGGAAGAGCTTGTGCATAACCACTGCTACGTTTCAAAAGAGTACGACCAGGAATTGAGCCGGTACTTGGACTGGACGGGCCTGGAAGACCGAGACCATGTAATTCAATACCCATTCACGGAGCATATTGTACCGGAGAAGACAGAGGAGGAGCTTGCACGAATTGCGGAGAGGAAAAAGGAGAGTGGCCGACGGTTACAAGAACAGGCGGCTAAGATGAGACTGGAGAAGTTGATGAAGAAGGAGCAGGAATTGGAATACTACAAGGACCTACAGCGTGGCCTCCAGTCAGAAACGAAGAAGGAGAAAGTTCGAATCTTGGATGCCGAGGACCTAAAGGATGAGGCGCATCTGGACCGGTTGATCCGGGATCTCGAGCGTTCTATCAAGAGGTCGAGAAACAAGGATCTCGGCAACGAGGAGACTGAAGAGGCGCAGGAGGAGACCACGTTCCCACTTCTAGAAGTCCCCGATGAGGAGTTAGATGAAGCAGGTCTAAAGGAGAAGCGCCACCAACGTCTGATGAAGTCGAACGTGGAGGCGAGACAACGAGCAAAGGAAGAGAAAGAGCGGGAACAAGCTCGCCGGGACGAGGAAATCCGGCTTGATCGCGAAAATCGTGAGAATAACTTTGACAGTTGGGTCTCTGAACGGAGAGTTCAACGCCAGGTAGGTTGATTAAGTCATTCTACGGTACCTATGCTAACAAATTACCAGAACCTTCTTCAAAGAATCAAGGACCGTGACCGCATGAAGGCCGATCTTGGCAACCGCAAGTCATTAGCCAGTCAGATGCGCATGAAGACCCTCGCCAACCTCGCAGCGGACGGCCCGAAGAAGCGACGGAGGGGAGGGGATGATGATGATTTTGGAGCTAACGATGAAGACTGGGGTGTCTACCGAACGGTGGCCACTGGCGAGGCAAGCGACGATGAAGAGGAGGAAGACCTCGGTGGAATGCTCGACAACGTCGAGAAAGAGCTGCTGGAATACGACCCGGAGTTCACGGAAAACCACACGCTCGCAGCCCAGTCTGACTGGACGAAGAGTCTAATCCATGTGTTCCTGCGCGGCCCGTGGGCTTTCGACCCAGAGAGCCAACGGGAGGCCCACCAAATACATCTGAATGTCGAACGGATTCGAGTACCAGAAGTGGTCTTCAAGCCCTCGATTGCCGGAATCGACCAGGCGGGGTTGGTCGAGATCGCCGCGGATATTGTAAATCAAAGATTCCCGAACCCAGAAGAGCAGTCGAGATTACTACGCGATGTGTTCCTTACCGGTGGCAATACCCTCTTCCAGAACTTTGATGAACGGTTCCAGAACGACTTCCGGGCGTTTCTTCCTCTCGATGCTCAGCTGGGCGTACGTCGTGCGACGGATCCTATTCTCGACGCTTGGAAGGGAGCAGCGCAATGGGCTTCTGGATCGGCGCTGGCCAAGTCATCCATTTCACGCGAGGAGTACCTGGAAAAGGGCAGCGAGTATCTCAAGGTAAGTTACTTTTCTCCGTTTGCCACCACTGAACCTTCTGACTTGACGCACAGGAACACGATTTGGGTAACGTTACTTCGTGGTGAGGGTTAAAGAAGCACAGGGCGTAGGTTGGAGTCGGGAGTCGCGCAGTCAAGTTGTGTTGATTAATTAGACGCGGCATATTTATACTTTGTTGTCCTTGCATCCTGTTGAAACATCTACCTAAAATATATTATTCTATGTATTTCCGACCCCCAGGATTTGAGTTTTGACAGGAGCTGAGGAATGAAGGGATGCACAAACTTTGTTCCTCTTCCTCGATTTACTGCAGCAGTGCAGTCTGTACTGTGTAGTCCAAGCGATCACTGCGTGAACATCGGCCCTAGATGGCATAGTGCTTTGGGTCGTCTTGATCTATCCTTACCTTTGCGCCGCAAGCAAGGAGGCTGCATTTCCATGGCTAAGGAACCAAACCAGTTTTTCATATTCTTCTTTCTCTTCATCTATCGTTTCCTCTTCGAGCCCACCTTTGTCGCTGTCGAGCAGGTGACGGACGACGTCACGGGTCCGGCCGGTGGATCTCAGCCTTGTGGACCGTCCTCCTCTCTTGGTTGTCTCTCCTCTTCCAACTCTTTCCCACGGCTCACTCCCGCCCATTTCTCAAAAATACACCCTAGGCTTCCCTTGCAAAAAGCGGTGGATGGCGATCCGGCCTGGACTGATGTACGACTGATGTGATGATCGGAGGGCGAACTCCAATCGCGGCCAGTTGCGTGGTTTCGGCTCGGCTCAGTCGGATCTTGAATCTCCCCAGCTGCCACCCGGTATGCCATCTCATTATTATATTATTACCATATCGTTATCTAAACAATCCCGCTATATACCAGCAGTCGAGGTGATGGACCCATGGCTCCGCGCATTCCGGAAGTCATGCGATCCGCACATCGGCTTGGTCTCCATACTAGCCCATTGTGTTCTGCGGACCCTTCATGACAATAAAACTGTTGCTCTGCATGCCCCTCTTTGAAGATCCCCCAGGTCACACAACCACGCCACACACTGGCCAGTCGGTGCTTGACCCTGCTCGCGATAGGCCAATTAGTTTCCTTGTTCCGGCTCTTTCGGCTTCTGTTGGTCCATCCGCACCCCTTGGCATTTATCTCGACCGTTCTATCCGGTCTCCATCATTTATCATGACGCAGACATGAGATGGAATGCCATGGACATGGCCCTCTCTCCGTCCGGAACAACTGTTGCAGTACCTCATTCCAGCTTTAGCTTCGAGCTAGCGCATGAAAATTGAAAGGGATGCCGGTTTCTGGGCAATGGCAGGTCCGCCCCGACGTGGGCCTCCTGCAGCTGTCGGCACGGCCAAACCATCCTGACGCAAATACTCCCTGGATAGCTTTCCCGTGGGATAGCCGAGACTAGACGGGTCTGATGCAATGAGTGTGGATGGACCCCGTGATATAAAGCTTTGTGCTGCCCACCTGTCCCAGAAGGTTGTTTTGCTTTCACCCATCCCTCTCATCTATATTGAGCGCAAACCTAGCCCTAGAACTATAACTCTCTTCTTAACCAAATTTAATTTTAAATACCGCCAACATGGCATCGCGTCAGGCTCTTGCTCGGCCGGCATTGCTCATTGTCCGTTCCCTCCAATGGGCGAGCACAATTATCGTACTGGGGATTACTTCTTACTTCATCCACAGGGGCCCTCGTGGCGGGCATATAATTTACCAGGAGGTCATTGTACGTTGCTCAAAAGACTTCTTATTTTCCCCAAGAGCTTAATACTAACCTGATGAAGGCTGCCCTTTCGGTTGTCTTCTTCCTACCGGCCTTCATCTCGCCGTTCATGCCTAACATGCTCAGCCGATTCGTGTTCTTCATTGACCTGGTCTTCTCGTATCTGTATGCGCTGCCCAACTGACCCCTAACCTAGAATCTTGAATGCATGCTAACAATGCCTAGCTGGCTCACTTCCTTCATATTTGCGGCCCAAGACTACAACAAGAACAACTGCTTCCTCAACGCACCCCCTTTCGTTAGTTGCGGACGCAAGAGAGCCAATGAGGCCTTTATCTTCCTCGCCTTGTACGTCATTCTATTCCACCCACCACTACCCAATCCCAATTGCATAAACCTTGAACCTAACATCCATTAGCATTTTCACGTTTTTCGGCCTGCTCCTTGAGCTTTGGTCTCTGTGGTCGTACCGCCGCGAGAACACCAACCCAATCGCGGAGAAGCATGCTCACGGTGCCGCCACTGCTCCTCATAATGGACACGACGGCCCAACCACCGCAGTCCCTTAAATCCATGCGGGAAATAGGGCAAACCGCTGACCGTTTCTGAGCAAGTTGGGGTGAGGATTTCGGGCTATGCCAATGACAAACCCCTGCTCCTCTCGGGATATCGTACCGTGTTGACATGATGGACAACGATGATAATGCTCTTCTTTTGCTGTTGTTTTGGCTTATTGGATACCTATATATATCGCCAGTTTCGTGCAGTGCATGTATCTACTCCCTTCTCTGTCTCGTTCAGAAGAGCTGCAATATTGCTTTGGATGGCTAATTGTAATGATGTGTCTGATTGTCTGGTGATCGATCTTGTATTTGTTCTTTTGGTTTGAGCTGAATCTTTGGGGATGGTGAGGGTTGAAGGATTTCGCTGTTTTAATATACCAACTATCGTTCATTAGTTTCTGTAATCGAATAGCAATTTGTTCAATGTGGTTCTCCTGTGTTAATACAAGGTTGTCCTGTGGTCTAAAGACGCCTAATTCCAAGGGGGCCCAGGAATCCTACATATCAAGAAGATAGGATCACTCCTTACAAAAGTGAATTTTCAGTTGAAATCCTGATTCCTGCAATCTCAGTGGTATCATTATATCCAAAAAAAACTTGGCGATGCTAGAAGTGGAACCTCTTAAATTAACCATCGAGCCGCAATAAATATTAGCTTCTATTCTACAGAGCACTGTTTTGAATAAACCCATTATCTCATATCCGTGCTAGCAGGTTTAAAACAACAAGAAAGCCTCAGCTCCTAACCTTCGCTACATAAACCACTTTTGTGAGCTGGGAATTCAAGTCCATTTCGAATATATACAAATCTTCTGAATAATCTCCTGAAAACAGTATCTTGATTTTATCTTTCAGCCAAAGTACTTACGGAGTAGTTAGGGTATAGTTCTAAATAGTTAAGCACGACAATGGCTGACCTAATCTACCCCACATCCTATGACAACACTAGTCTGCTTTTGGATTCGCGACTCACCGCCCCGCATCTGCCACTTCTTCTCGCTGCCTGAGGTTCGTTGCACTGTCCAGACAACGTTGAGGCTGCTTCTTCAAGCCTTCAGTTCGGGAACAGGAAACGGAAACGAAGCCAGGCGAACAGCTACAAGGCACATCTCGCGGGGCACCATGTCGTCCCCATTTCATCGTCGCCCGTTCCCTGATTATATCCTCGCTTCGCCTCTTGCCGCCTTCCTCTATCCCTTCCACCACCTACTTCTGCGACTCCGCGGCCCGCCTCGATTGCCGCCTCCAGATGCCCGTCCCCTCCGAGTGGTTTGCATCTCCGATACCCACACCCTCGAATGGGCGGATGTCCCTGATGGTGACCTTCTTATCCACGCCGGCGACCTGTGTAACGATGGTAGCGCCCGCGAGATCCAGGCCGCGGTAGACTGGTTGCGCAAGCTTCCACATCCTCAGAAAGTCGTCATCTGCGGCAACCACGATAGCTATTTTGATATCAGATCAAGGCTGCCTGAAGACCGTGACCAGTCGTTTGCTGCTGTTTCCTCATCAACAGCCTCCCTTCGCTCCGTCGACGACTTTGACTCCCCGCACCGCATCGACTGGGGTGATATCCACTATCTCCAACATTCCTCCGTCACCGTGACCTTCCCTCCTACTTCTCAAACTCCTTCCGACACTTCTGCGTTACTGGCCTCGCGCCCTCGCTCGCTTAACATATACGGGGCTCCCCAAATACCCGCCATCGTCCCATTTGGCCCCGAACACGCATTCGCATACCCTCCCCATCATGACGCCTGGTCCGGCACTATCCCCGCAAACACCGACATCCTGATTACCCACACACCCCCCCAATCCCACCTCGATCTTTCACCAGTGTATTCTACCGGCTGCCCGTTCCTCCTATCAGATATATGGCGCGTTCGACCGGCGCTTCACGTCTTCGGACACGTCCATGCTGCCTACGGTCGGGAGTCCATCTTCTGGGATGAGGCTCAGAAAGCGTGGGAACGCATCTGTACCGCGCGCCGGCCCCGCGCAGGGAACTCACGTTTCAGTTCTCTCTTCGGATTTCTGCGGGACCTCTTTGACATTTCCGGCTGGGTCGACTCCGCGAGAGTGCTGGCCTACGGCGTATTAGGAATCATATGGGCCAAAGTCTGGGGCGGCGAAAATCGGGGAGGATGGGTGGTGAATGCAGCATGCATGTACCGGGATTCGGGCAAACTGGGGAACAAGCCGCAGGTTGTAGTCTTGTAGACCCGCCCATTCAACTGCCATGATGTTGGCTGTCATTGTGACGATGTATATATGCATTTTGTCTAGCGCTATTACCCGTACTCTCATTAGGTTCCATAATCATAATCCAACATGTGTCACGACCAAAAGTCATCGGCAAAACCCAGTCAGCATAAACATTTAAATCTTGCTACGTTGTGTTAAGTCAGCATGGCAGATGCGTTGGTTACAGACTACAGGGCACAGGGTACTGTGTACTCTGTAAATGGACAGTGCGATGCCACAGGCAACGAACGAACGAGCGCATCACAACACAACATCCACCTGACTAATAGTCACCACCACCTCGCACCCAAGTCCCAAAGTCCAACAACAGTTAGTATCGCGTCCCAAACTCAGCACAACCAAAGCAAAAAAAAAAGTCTCAACAATGACATCGCCCGCACCACGCGTGGTCCAATTCCAGCAAACAATAGCCAGTGATGATCGCCCTCCAGCGCAAAAAAGTCCCGCGCTCTCCACCATAACACCCCCACTAGATCCACGCCTTTACCCACCGCCATGTCTGGTTCAATCCATCCAGCAGCGAGAATCAAAGGCGCTATCCCGTGCGGCCGTTTGGACGAGCTGCCAAATCATGTTTTCTTGTTTTGTCCTTGGGTCCCGGCGCTCGGCACGGAGCTTAATTTAGTTAAGCCCCGCGAAGGATGCTTAGGGGCTTGGCTGGCTTGGCTGGCTTGGTTGCCTGAAGAGTTTGCCCGTTACGGATTGGCTACGATGTGGAAGGTTGAAAAATGCGTGGTGCGTGCGTGAGGGGATATGATGGGGATGAGATATCGCGGGGTGATGGAGGGGGAGATCGTGCTGTGGTGGCGATGCTTACGCTGAGGGGTTCGGTGCACAAGGTTAGTATGTCCGACGAGCAGTCATACCTTCAGTGTCTGACAGTTAGGAAAGAGTCGGCAGTCTTATAAGTCTCGCATCTTCCACATCTTCCGCGTTTATGTGGGCCCGGAAGGATAAATCTCGGAGGCACTGTCTCAGTCTGACAAGCTTGGACATTGATTCTGGATACTGATAGTCTGCAAGGTGGACTGCCGATTCAGATTTAAACGACAGATCGTCGTATCTCATTGCGGGTGCACTGTGCTAAAAGAGGATAATGCATGCACTACCGACCAGGCTGCCGTTTTTTTTACTTCGAAGACGTTGAAACATCGATAATTGAGAAGAAGAGTGGACATCGTTGCAGCCGTTATAGTTGGCCACACCGACCTGAGTAGGGTGCTCCATCGCCCATGCAGGAAGTGTCGGAGTCTGAGTTAGACTGTACTCCGTACGGAGACGAAACCACAACTGGATATTTGATGGGTGAGTGGACCGGATACTCGCGTCATGCCATTTGCTTCCCACTTGTTCCATAGATGATAGAATCCGAGAGCAGGGATCCCCTTCATTAGGCGAATATCAGAGTGCCGTGGCAGAGTCGCCTTCAAGCGAATGTATTCGACGACCAGGCAGATCTGTAAGCAGCACAATCCAAACAATTCAATTGGCGAGCCATGACGTGAATTTAAGGAATGTGAATAGTGGCGGGAGCGTCGGGAACGGCTTCCCGACCAACTCCCGAAGGGATGCGCATGCCCCTGGGCCGACCGTGGATACCGAGAACACGGATTGAGGATCCCACAGGCACACGATCTGGCGGCCTTGCTGCGACCGTGCAGGGGAGGCGATTTCTGGTCTTGGGCTGTTAGCAACTCGCTCGTTCTCAGAACTCACCAGACCTCGTGGTGCAAGGGGCGCTTATATGGAAGGCAAGGAGTGACATCGTCACGATGAATTCGGCATTAGCCATGCATAACTCTCCGCGGCGGTGGGTTTGCATAAGCAGCTGCTCGGTCAACTTACTCAACAAGGTACCGGTCTAAAATTCTTGACTGTTCTTTCGCAGGCTTGTCCTCCCCGTCGGGGTGCGCTGTGATGTCACGGTGGGTGCGTCGGTGGACTGAAGAACCGCCCAAAGAAAATGCTTAGCCCACCCATCGGCGATGCTTTCGTTTTGCGGCTCCACTGTTTAGAAAATTGGTATAGACACTCGTTACACAGCGCCGTCAACGCCGTGGACATCGCTGTTTGGCGAACAGGAATGGAGAACAACAGAGGTTCGTCGCCACACCTACCTTGAGTCTTCGGCTCCTTGCCTCCACCATCCCCCCCAGTGTTAGGGCTTCTGGAGAAGTAGAAATACCCCCCGTCTTTCCCTCCCCCTTCATTCTCCGCGTCTGGAGTTTTCTGGTTTTCTCTCACTCTCCCTTCCTGTCTATTCGCTCCTTATCCTCCAAAGAAGACAGAAACAAGTTACCAACAACTGGGGGAGTCAAGTCACTAGTCTCAGTTTGGCGCAGCTTTCGCTCCTTACGACCTGATTGACAGTCACCATGGCGCCCTCCTTCGCTGGTATGTCGGGCAGACCGCTGTCCTTGACGGTCTCGACTATTGCGACTATGGGTTTCTTGCTGTTTGGATATGACCGTAAGTTGGCGTGGTACTATGGGACGCGGAGATAAACTAACTCTGATATAGAGGGTGTCATGTCCGGTATTATCAGTGACAAGGCGTTCAACAACGTCTTCACAGCCACCAAGGATGATTCCGTCATGCAGGCTCTGGTGACGGCCGTCTACGAACTGGGTTGTCTTGCGGGTGCTATCTTTGCCCTCGTTTTTGGTGATAGAACGGGTCGTCGGTGGATGATCTTCGCCGGCGCTATTGTCATGATCGTCGGTGTGATCATCCAGGTAACCTCCTTCGTGGGCCACATCCCCCTACTGCAGTTCTTCTTTGGTCGAGTCATTACCGGTATTGGCAACGGCATGAACACGTAAGTTGCTCGTACACTATGCACCAACCCTAAGTCGACATCAACTAATCAGGGGTACTGCAGTTCCACCATTCCAACCTACCAAGCCGAGTGCTCCAAGACGCACAACCGTGGTCTTCTCATCTGTATTGAAGGTGGTATAATCGCCATCGGCACTGCCATCGCCTACTGGATCGACTTCGGTGCCCACTATGGTCCCTCCGACCTGGTCTGGCGTTTCCCCATCGCCTTCCAGATCTTCTTCGGTATCATCATCATCGTCGGCATGTGGTACCTCCCCGACTCCCCCCGCTACCTGATCTCCAAGGACCGCATCGAAGAGGGAGAGTATGTCCTCGCCGCCCTGGCCGGATGCGAAGTCAGCGATCGGGAGACCCAGGTACAGAAGCAACTCGTCCTCGAGTCCCTCCGTGCCTCCGGAGCCCTCGGCCAGAAGACCCGGTTCCGCGACCTCACCACTGGCGGTCCCACCCAGCACCTGCGCCGTATGCTCGTCGGTTCCTCGTCCCAAGTCTTCCAGCAGCTCGGTGGCTGCAACGCAGTCATCTACTACTTACCCCTGCTCCTTAAGCAAAACTTACACCAGACTAACGACATGGCCCTCCTCATCGGCGGTATCAACATGATTGTCTACGCGATCTTCGCCACCTTCTCCTGGTTCTTCGTCGAAAAAATCGGCCGCCGCAAGCTCTTCCTCGGCGGCGCTATCGTCCAAACCGTTGCCATGATCATCACCTTTGGCTGCCTGATCCCCGGCGACTCGCAGAGCTCCAAGGGCGCCGTCTTCGGTCTCTTCCTCTACATGGCTGCCTTTGGTGCCGCCTGGCTCCCGCTCCCCTGGCTATACCCCGCCGAGCTGTCCCCCGTGCGCACACGTGCTAAGGCCAACGCCGTCTCAACGTGCAATAACTGGCTCTTCAACTTCACGGTCGTGATGATCACCCCCGTTATGGTTGACGCAATCGGTTGGGGCACATACCTCTTCTTCGCATGCTGGAACGCCTTATTCGTCCCCGTCGTGTGGTTCTTCTACCCCGAAACCGCCAACCGCAGTCTCGAGGAAATCGATCTTATCTTCGCCAAGGGCTTCCACGACAACATCAGCTATGTCCGTGCTTCGCACGAGCTGCCCAAGCTCGCGGATGACGAGATCGAGGCTGAGGCTGCCAAGTACAACTTCCACCCTGAGACAGAGGGCGAGGTCGAGAAGGGCCACGTTTCCCCGGGAAGCGGCAGCTCGACTGTCGACGGTAATGCTTAAATCAAGTTAAGCAGCCCTCGATTGTTATAGTATGTTCGGTGCCCGCATAATGTCTCTTGTGGGTCGTTGTTCTGTTGTATGTTGTAAAGGGGAAGACGGATTATTTCATTCTCAAACACACTCTTACTGCTCATCTTATGAATCGGTTGCAGACGTATCATGTCAGGTGTGATGCGATGCATGGCTTTCGTTCTTTCTCTTACTTTCATCTTTGACTTTTTCCTTTTTGTTTCCGTATACCCCAGATTCAGGCTCAGAGATCCAAACCCGTGGACCAGGCGGTGGTGATCAATTTTTTTTTTTTTTTTTTTTAGACGCTATCTCGATACCGTGTTCCATGTACGTGATACTAGTGTTGATAGGCAAGCAATATATTGTCACTTCTAAATAGTTTCTCTGATAAGTAAAAAATGACTAAACGTGTCATCTGCCGCGGGTATGATTACCCGCGATTGCGAAGAGATGGCGCTTTTGAGTTTATCAGATTCCGATCAATAGTGGACAGTCAATGTACGGATCTTGCAGATGATGCAAGCTGCAGCCCCGCTCGGACTGTGGCTGCGTCCTGCGATGACTGCTTGCCCAGCTCCGGGTGCCAGCATGAGTCACTGGCCTGTTCAAGCGGGAGATGCACTGGAACGGTTACTGCATGACGCCCATGCAAGAGAGGCAGAGAAGGAGCCTGCTATTGAGTGAAGGATCCCTGGTTCGCGCTCTTGGCGAATGGGATACCCTGGTAAGTGGTAACTTTGGGAGTCAGCAAGGGGTCGGTTTATAACTCACAGATCAACAACTGGGGATGAGCAACAAACAGGGCGAAAATTAAAATAATGTAAATTAATAAAAAATGGGACAAAGAGAGGTGAAGTCAGTGAACACTGAACACCTGATGCTGTCGTGATCTGCTGATTTCTTTCACTTTCAGCAGCTCAGCCTCGTTCCGCTCCCTCATTCAGCCCTCTCTCTCTCTCTCTCTTTTCCCCGCCTCCATTACCCCCTCCTTCACCTACCTGCTCACCACTTTTTTAGTAGTCCCTTCTATCCCTACCCTCTACATTCTACGCTTTGTATCTTACGCGCTCTTTTTAACCTCTGTCTTGCCTCCCTGCTTTCTCTCTGGATCATGAAAATCCAGCTCTCCCGCCGCCCCGCCTTAACACCAACCCCGCAATGAGCTCCTCCCTAGAGGCCAAGATCGTAGTGCTAGGCGCCCAAGGTATGCCTCCAAATATACAAACACTATACCCCAAACGCCTTCCCAGTCAGCCACTAACCAACCCTCCGGTCCAGGCGTCGGCAAAACCTCCCTCGTCCAGCGGTACGTCCGCAACGCCTTCAACGCATCCTCCACAGCCTCCACCGTCGGCGCCTCCTTCGTAACAAAGCGCGTCTTCGACAGCACTTCCGACACCCTCGTCCGCCTCCAGATCTGGGACACCGCAGGCCAGGAGCGGTTCCGGAGTATATCGCGACTGTACTACCGGGGCGCGAATGCATGCCTCCTGTGCTACGACATCACGGACGAGGCGAGCTTCATGGAGATGACGGGGTGGCTGGGCGAGTTGAAGCGGAATCTGGGGAGCGGTGACACTGGAGGTGGGGATGAGGATGGAGGACAGTTGCCGATTGTGGTGCATGTTGTCGGGACAAAGAGCGATATTGTTGCCGATGACCCCGCGAAACGGAAAGTGCCGTTTGAGAGGACGATTGCGTATGTTGCTGAGCAGCTTTATCCGAGTCGGGCTTCGACGCCGCCGCCTACGGCGACTGTTTCTGGTGCTGGGTCTGGGGGACGGTCGTCGAGTGCTACCCTGCCTGGTGGGATGGGAGTTGGGGTGGATAGCAAGCGAAGCAGTGGGTTCTGGGGGCAGGATATTGGGTGGGATTGCTGCCATGAGATTAGCGCGAAGGACGGGGAGGGAGTCGAGGAGGTGTTCCGGGTGATTGCGAGGAAACTGGTGGAGCAGAGGACGAAGCGGGATGCGGAGGCCATGGCTGGGGCGATGTCACCAAGGGGTTCTTCGTCGGCGCTTGAGGGGCCGGCGGGGTCGAATTCTGGGGTTGGGATTGATGGAGGTGGGAGTTTCCGGCTGGGAATGAACGATAAGAGGCGGAGCTGGTTGATGTTTCCGCCGAGCAGTACTGGGGATGAGGGGGAAGCGATTGAGGCTGTGAAGAAGAAAGCGCGGTGTTGCTGATTACTGTCTCCGTTGCTTTTTCTTTTTCTTTTTCTTTTTCTTTTTCTTTTTCTTTTTCTTTTTCTTTTTCTTTTTCTTTTTCTTTTCTGCTTGCATGACGCAGCGTTAGTTGGTTTGGCGTTGGGATATGATTTTGCATGGTTGATGGGTGCTGGCACTCACAAAGGACGGCGGTACATGGCTGATGTATAAATGTTGGTATGGACACGATGGTTAGAATACCCAACAGAACCAGATTCTATATTTCGCAATTCCCCTTCGATATTACGATGTGAACTCCGAAGTAGACTCCGTCAAGACCCTGCAAGATCCAAACCTCGAACATCCGAACTGACGAATCCAAGAATAGTTCATCCCTGCAGAGTGGTGTGTTCCACGCTAAACTGCGATCAAATATGATAGGAGTGGGTCCGACGATCCAGTCTGGCCAACGCAAAGCCCGTCACAAATAAAATGAACGATGATGATCAGCATTAATTTTTACGGCCGCGCGTCTAGCCAAGCAGCAAGAGAACAGCTGGTCAGCCATTCGGGGGTGTCAGTTTCAGCTGGATACGAGCGTGCTTTCGTATTTGTGCAACGATTCGGTGAGACTGAGGCTGAAGAATCCCATTGTCGGACAGGGATAGATGGAGACCGGGAACGGTCAATGGACCCTGGCGACAGAGTTCAGGGACTGGGCCACCAGAGCTGGCTGGAACTCCATCGGGCGCGCGCCAGTGGATGATCGGCCGAGTCGACGGAGATTCTCCAGCGTTCAGTGCTCAATCTGAATCCGCGACTGCGGCTGCTCATCCGGAAGTGTAACAGGAGCACCCGCAGCCAGCAAGGGCGAGGCTCGGCATTGCTGGATGGCGACACCGACACGTTGCAGGCGAAGTTGTCGGATATTTATTGAACACTGGCGAGGTGGTACTCCGGACTGCTCGCTGGGAATTGGATTATTGGAACCTCAGAAGTGCAGCTTGGAATCGACCAATCCGGCCGGTTCCCGTTCTGACCCCAACCCAACCGGCCACTCACGCGCTGCCCTCATCTCCTCCGCTGCTTCAATCTTTTTCTCCTTTTCCCCTCCACCTCGCCCTTCGTGACCCTGTCCGTGTCTCTCGTTTGTCTTCTCTCCATTCTTCCTTGATTCTATCGCTATTGAGGTTATGAAATGAGAGGGTCTCTGCGCATCGGGGCCGCCGCCCTCCTTACTGTCTCGCTTCTCTTCCTCCTGGGCCGCCTGTTCAACGTCGCTCCCCAGGTTCCACGCCCACAGGCCCGATGGATCTTCAATGTCGGTAGCAGGCCAGATCCCTCCGAGCTCAACTCCTGGAGATCGCGATGGTCGAAGAGCGAATCCGGCGTTGCTCCCAAGACCTACGACACGACTCCCATCACCGTCCCCAATGATCGCATCATCGTAATGGCCAAGCTGGCCGTGGAGGATACGAATTGGGTCGGCGCCGAGCTGGCAGAGTATGTGGCCATCCCTTTTTTTCGTTTTTGCTGCCCTTTTTCTTCTTTATCCATTTTTCTCATCTGCCAACCCGGACTGACAATTATCTGATTTTAGGTGGCGGAGCTTCATCTACACGGTCGACGATCAAAACGCGGCGCGACACACTCCGATGAACAAGGGCCGCGAAGCTCTCGCCTACCTCCAGTACATCGTCGACCACTACGATGACCTCCCAGCGACAATTGTTTTCATCCACAGCCACCGTGACGGCTGGCCTGGCGCGTGGCACACCGACACGTTCGACTACAGCAACGTGGAATCGCTCCGGTCGCTGCAGATCGACTTTGTGCAGCAAAACGGTTACGCCAACCTCCGATGCCAGGAAAGCCCCGGCTGCCCCGACGAAATCAGACCCTTCCGGAACCCGCCTCGACCGGGGAAGAACGCCGAGAAGATATATGCTGATGCGTGGAAGGCGCTGTTCCTGAACGACGACGTCCCGGAAGTTGTCGCGGCCCCGTGCTGTTCGCAATTCGCTGTCTCCCGAGAGCAGGTCCTCCAACGCCCGTTGAGCGACTACCAGCGATACTACAACTGGGTGCTCGGAACCGACCTTCCTGATGACCTGACCTCCCGTGTAATGGAATATACTTGGCATATTATTTTTGGACAAGACTCAGTTTAGTACGTTCCCGCTCTTGGTCGATCCAAGCCCCATTTGAAATGCTAACCCATATCCAGCTGCCCCGACGTTTTCCAATGTTATCAAGACGTCTACGGTACGGCTTCTCTCTGGTAATTTTGGATAATTCTTGTATATATTGAAATAACCGATTTTCTGCACCCCCTGACGACGACATATGTGACAAACTTACTTTCCCCCCTTCTTCTGCCAGGCCAGGCGCACGTTGTACATTAATCGGACTTTGCATTGCGGGCATCTTATTATAGACTATTTAACCACTTTTCTTTGGGTTTCGGGGTCATGGCTGTCAGATAAAAGTTATTTTAGTGGTTTTAGTGATTGGTTGAGTTCCCTCCCTCTTCCGCACGCGGCGCTGTCCCATTGCGGATATCTCAGATCACGCGACGCCACGCCAAGCTCAGTTTTGGTAGCGAGGAATAAATATCCGACGGTGTAACGGTCCACCACGTAAGGCTGACCGATGAAGTTCTCTTCTGGACGGCGCAAATCTAAATTTAATCCCGTCTACGGTGTAAGTTCCTGAAGATCTAGGATGTGGGGGTGGTGCTTGTTTCTCCAGCCAGCACTTCGTGGTTCGTGCAAAGGCAGCTCAACTCCACAGAATCAAAACGCCAGGATAATTGTTTGTGAGAGTATATTTCATGGGCAGATGCTGAAACTTTTTGGTCTCAGCGTGCCCTTGTCTCTATTCAAGACATAGTAGTCTATTTGAGTAAAGCAAACCCGGAGAGTAGGTATCATCTTAAGTATTTTAAGCTATCAAATCCGTTGTCATCTGGTTGCTAGCAACCGTGAACAGTGAGTATCCTTCCACACAATCTGTACACCGTAGAGATTTCCCAAAATCCCTCTTGTCTCCAAGAAACGCCCGCCAATCTAATCTAATCCAATCTAGAGGGAGAACAACACAAAAGCCAAAGCGCGAGCCCTCGAGTCCAACCGCCAAAGACAAAAACAAAGGGGCGAGGGAAAATAGCAAGCAAAACAAGCAAAACAACGCACCCCGCATAAAATTTCTTGCGGAACCACTCTCGTCTCGGCGGTAGCCATGTATCATTTTGCTTGCCGACAAGGCCGTGGTGCTCGGGTACGTACATTTCGGACATTCCGTCAGTAGAGCCAGACTGGGGAATCGTCTCTGTCAACGTAAAAGCATCGACGACAGTGGCGGACTTAAAAACTGGGGGATCTTGAAGCGCCACCGAGGCATTATTATTGTTGCTTATTGGTGCCAGACTACTAGTTTCAGAAGAAGGTACAAAGGAGCCGTCAGCCGCCGGCATTACAGGGCTATTCGCGGCCGAAAGGGTAGGGGAAATATTGTCTTCGAGAACGCTGACATGAACACGATGACGGTATCGCTGCTCGATCTCTCTTGACAAGAGGTGGTAGTTGGCGAGGTCCAGCCCGTTCCTATCGAATCGGAAGGAAGTAGCGCTGTCCCTCGCTATGTCTGTAGACAGTTGTCTTATGTCTAAATATAACGCGTCAATAGTCGACCTGTGGTCTGCAGAGATTTTGAGGCGACATGTTCCACTGCCTTGAACAAACCCCGGTCCATAAAGGTCCTAAGAGAAAATTGTCTGTTAGAGAGCTGGGGGACGGTTGGGCCTATTCGAAAGAACGATATCCTGGGGAAGAGGTTAGGGAAGGGCTGTGCTTACATCGGTATGAGTTGCAATAGCCCTGAATTTTGAAAGGGACATGTTAACTTGGAACACCAGCAGTTGAGGACAAGGATTTATGGAATGGAGGGAGCTGGAGCCTTGGTACTGGCGAGGGTTGATACCAAGAGTGAGGCTGAGAACCCCGAGATTTGCATCTCAAAGGAAACAACCCCTTTGTGGCTCAGTGCAGAGTGAGTAAACAAGGTGAGGAAAGAGGAGGAGGGTAAAAAAATCACTACTTGCTGAATGAAAGGGTGGCATATATATAGGAGTCTCTACTGCCGAGTGCGGCTATGCACTTAACTAGCTAATTCTGGTCATGACTCATGCCGGGGTGCTATCTAATAAAAGGTAATTAATTGATCAATATTGCGTAGAATAACAGCTCGTAGATAGCAAATAGTTCTCATATCCATGACACATGCCCAACACGAGTAGACTGTACTGAAAGCGGCCGCGATAATAACAGATGAAGCACAAATCACAGTTTCAAAAACTTAAAGATTCAGGTTCACTCTAACCATGCGATCCCAGGTAGGTTGACGTATCCCCATTACTATGGAGGTATGGGGCCCAAACATGATTTCGAGAATACATCTGTGCCAGTGTGAGTGTGGTAACTAATCAAGAGGTTACCTTTCAAAGCCCACGAGACCACAGGATGAAATACATTTCGTGGTATTCTGGTAATCTCTTCTGCGTCAGGTCGGATCTGGTGGATTGAGGATCGCCCTATGGATACTGGTCTGTATTGAAAGATCAGAGACATTGACGGCCTCGATTAATGGCTCAGTGGGTCATCGCTGTGTCTCATCCCTTTTGCTGTTAAGGATTTTGAGAACTTGGGATGTTGTTTTTTCGCTGGGCTGGTGTTTACCGTGGTGTCTGCTTCTCACTTGCAATATCTTCAAATACAGCCATTTTTCCTTTCCATTTCCCATATCCCATCTTCAACTTCAGTTTCACTGTGCACCGTGACCGTGATTAAATTTGTCTCATATTCTGCATACTCTTTTTATACTTCACTTCATTCTCAAACTATGGGTTCTCATATAGTGGACATTGAACTCCATGCCTTATCTACGGATGGCCATCCCTCCGATTCCCAGACCCCCAGAACGCCAGCCAGTGACGACAACTCCTCGTCCATACCTACTACCGTTCCCCCGCTGCACCAGGCCCCTACCGCGCCCTGCTCCCCCCTGCACCACTCTCGCCATCCGATCGCTGGGTAAGCTTGCGATATTCCTTTCCTATATTCAGATACTGACAAAGGCACTGAAGATCAGAAATACGCACATCGAGAACGTATTCATGACATCTGGGAACGCAGGAACTGGCCTTTATTCGTACTGTAAGAGGTTGGAAGCTGGGCTTGAATCCCCGGACTCTGTCTTGCGGGCTTGCTGGCTGGACGCATGGCCGGGAGTAGCACCTACTCCAGCTACCTTCTGGCAATGGGTTGAAGCGCTGAATGGCGGAATCAAAGATATCCGAGCCGGAGGGAATGCGGACCCCACTTACAGGGACATTGTCCGTCATCTCTACCCAGCCGCTTCCCACACTACCGAAATCGGTGCGGTGTCCTACCTCATTTTCGCGACAATATGTTGCGTCACGGCCGTGGGCAGGCCCACGATAAACCCTCCTCCGAGCAACAACAGGGCCACAGCTCTGGGGATGCAAATCCATGGAGCGCAATTCCGGGTTCCTGTGGAGACATCTATTGACTCTCTCGTCAGCAATTCCTTCGTCAACTCGCGGAGGCTTACTCAGGCCGACCCCAGTCGAACGCCTGGCAACAACGCAGTCCACCCCGACAACTTGGATTTGAGTGTGGTAGAGTACGCGTCTTCCCACAAGGTAGGCCAGGGACTGAAGATAAAGTTTGTGCAAAACATGGTCGATCATTTACGCTTAGACCCCACAGCTGGAGAAGTTTCTATTTTCGCCTGGCCGTCTATCTGTCTGGCCAATCTGGCTGGCCGGGCTGAGAACGGGACCGGGGTGGCCCTCGCCAGTCTGTATGATACTGCCCTCTTCCACTTTTGCCGTTATGACTTTGACATCTAACCATTCGTCTCTTTACATGCAGGCTAGCTGAAAGGCTTCGAGGGTCGGCCTCCGACCCAACTATCTTCGAAGAAGTAATCTTGTCGATGCGGCTACTCTTTGCTAGATCGAAGAAGTCTCGAGAGATGTTTTTGAAACGAGTAGGCCAGGAGGAGCAGCCTGTTGACCCCTTTTGGAGGGAATGCGTATTACCGATAAACGCAGGTAACGCTCCGACGTCTTCTCGCTCTCGTTTTCCATATCTCTTTATCCGCCGCTCGGAGCCTATGAAGTACTTCAATGACGCCTATTTCGCAAACTATGCGTTGGATCCAGAGCCGTGGAATCACCTACAAGACAGCGGAGCCTGCAATGCAGCTGCAGTGTTCCCCGTATTCGCGGACCGCCTGAGAGCCCTGCAGGCCTTTATAAACTCGCAACCAGTTGGCGGCTTCTGGGAACTCGTGAGGAGCTCTCGAAACTGGGCGGAAAGCATCAAGTTTAGGGTTGCTCTGCTTGCCATTGCTTTAACCGTGAGTGGGATAGTGATACCGCCCATTGTTACTAAGACTACCAAGTGAGTCCGGCCCATTGGTACTTCAATTGGGTCGAGAGGTTCAGTTTCGCTTTATTTCCTCTCTCTTTGTTGGATGGCCGTTAAGATCGGATATCCTGATTTTTAATGTATAATATTTCCTTACCAAGCTCAGTAAATCACACGACGCGTCTCGACTCAACTTTAGCCTTGTGCGGAATTTACAAGGATCCATGTTAGAGAATATGAAAAGAAAGTAACCAGTTTCCGTAGTATAGATACATAACCAACAAGAGCAATCTCTCAATCAACATGCACGTCATCCTGAAACCAAGTCCAGGTTCCGACGGAAGCTACATTGATGCTCAAGGCAGCAACGGTTCAGCAAGATATTAATAACAGCCAGGTTAAACAAATTGGTTAGTAAACGATAGCTCGTGCCATCAATTTAGTTCGGCTCCACCTTGGCGACCCGAATATTATCGGGCAGACGGTAGAACATGATTCGGCCGTATGGCCCAACGTCCACGTCTATAGCCCGCTCGATAGCTTCGGAATATTTTATGGGGAAGACAAACCAATATGGATTTACCATTTCGATTTCAGGAATGCCATCTAACATCTTCTCTCTCCAGATGTCGAGTGTCTCCGCGTCGCATGCAATGATCTTGTATCGACAGTTTTCCTCGTCAAGGCCATGCTTCTGAACGGACAAAGAAAGACAGAAAGTTAGCAGTTGGTCACTGTAATAAGGGTGGATTGTTTGTGGGAACCTGCATTAAGGCCAATGGCATATGCTGTAACTGGGGTGTTCGCCATTGGTCCAGCAGATAGTTAGAAGTCGAGAAAGTCAGGAAACAGGTGCCTTAAAGTGAAATGGTGTAATGTTAATGGTGTATGTTGAACTGATGTATATCGAGAGGTAAAGGGGCAAATGTCCAGTATTTGTAGGCTTGGAAACTGGCAGGGCCATTCTATGGCGAACAAGGAACCGTGCCCTGAAAGCACCACTATCTAAAGGGCGTAAAGGTTGACTTGATCAAGGAGGCCCCTTCCTCTCAAAGGACTTTGCTGAGTCTTTGGTACTGGAGACATTCATATCCGGAGGAATCTTGTAGGTCAAAGAATTATAAAAGTTGCAGAGACAAAGAGACACTCGTTTCCCCGAAGCCCTTTCATTTCCATCTTGTGGGAGGCCCGGGGGAAAAGCCCAATTGTAACCATGTGTTGTGTCAAAGGGACCGGAGATTTCTTTGCAGCTTTTTAAATGTCGCACGGACGAAGCCAGCAGCTCAATTAGGATAACTCTGGGTGCATTGGAGATTGGTAGACAGTTCATGTTCTCGCCACAGAAAAAGAAAACCAAAACAGAAGAAAAGAAAAAAGCAGAAAAGGAGAGTGACAGGATACTTTCTCGCGTGCTAACAGCCACCACAACCTCCTCAGCCTTTTCCATTTCAAACCAAAGCTTGAGAGGATTCTTCTACTCAGAGGATTTCCAAAGGTCGTGAGCCACTAGTGGTGTCTTGCTACGTAAACAACCATCCTCCCAGTCCCCATTGATCCTTCAAACGCCGCACCTCCCTGGCGAGAAGATACCCCCTCGCTCTTGTTGAATGTCCATGCACAACAAACACCACACGATGAAGTCTCTTCCAACAACTGGCTATCCTAGGGAGGTTGGTGCATTCGAACCTGACAGAAAATACCCCGGCATGTACTAATAACTTGACTCCAGACAAGATAGCTTCCATTCCAGCAGCACCTCTATCGTATCATTTCTTTTACCTGTCCCTTCCGTGTCGATGACGCCGATCTCCCTCCTCCATTCGTACCACGCTTGGTATCCTGCATCAGAGACACATCAGTTTCGATTACACTAGTCAAGCCTCCTTTCAGTCGTCTATCCAGATATCATCACCCTCGCGTCCCCGTATTATTCGAGTCGCTCATACTTTTGCGACACCCTGATGCTAGGCAGGACTGTCATTGGTCGTCCGTCAATCTGGACAGAATAACCTCGCCATGGCCGGAAACTTGTCACAGCAGAGCTTCTACAACAGGTATCCCCAAGCACCCTCAGCTCCACGCTTATCATGCACCGACGATAGCCTCCACCCCTTCCATTCTCGCGTCCATCCGAGCTCGATAGCCCAAGGCGCCTGACAAGCCTCGGCCCATAAATAGCCCATCGTTCTAGGAAGCTACAACACAAAAGGAGCATGCGGTGGGTAAACTGGCTCATCTCGCCATGCATGCGCTGGACTTGCGAACTATTTTCCCTCAGTTTCAGATGCATATACGGACGCAGTGACTTTCACAACCGAACCATACTCCTTGCCTAGCTATAACCACGCAAGGTCGACTAATGCGACAGAGACTCATAGACCAGCAACAACAAAGTCCAAAGAAAATAGCAAAATACCAATGAAATCAGTGTTTGAAGAGTTTATCCCAACATTTACCCCCATCCCGCGGCGACTGCACAACCTTCCCCTCATCATTGTCTGCTTCCAGCTCCACATCCTCCCCCTGGTCTTCCTCCACCACGCACTCCCCGGAAGCGAAATCTGGCAAGAGCGCAAATATGACCCGCCCGACAAAGTCTTCCAAGCCCTCCAAAACGTTCGTAGATTTTTGGATCTCGAAATCACAGGCATCGTATAGGTACCAGTCGCTGTCCACTTTTTCGATAGGCAACCCGAGGTTTTTGACCTTGCTATACCAGTGATCAAGGGTTTCTTTGTCTGTGGCCGTAATCAGAACCCGCCCAGTTCCCATATCTTCGTTCCATTTCCCCTCAACCTTCTAGACGGACTGTTAGGACTGGATAGTGTTTGTTGATGGGCTTCGTAAGAACTCACTCGGACATTGATTGCATATGCGTAAAAAGGCATATTTGAAGTTGATTTCTTGAACCTTGATAAAAGTTGACGGAGAGGAAGCACCTGCGGCAGGCAAATTCCGGATAGGAGAGGTGTGGTTGCGTTAAAGTTGGGGAGCGACGTCTTCATCAAATGGAACAGTGAAGAAAATGGGATCAGTTGTTGTAATGACGGTCTTGTTGATAATAACACGGGTAAGCAGTGCGTAGGAAGAAGTTGCTTGAGAGGGAATCAAGAAGTAGAACTGAGGGCTTCTGTCAAGATACTTATAGAGAAGAGATGCAGTATAGAATAAAGAGAAGATCCTCAACAACTGCCATCGCTTCTAGAATCTTTTCCGTCTTGTTTACATCCCGCACTGCACTGTTTGGATTGAATAAAGACACGCAGCTTCCTCACGACATCCAGCGCATAGTTATAAAGACATCTTGTTTGCAACTATATCCGATCGCTTCCAACAAACCGGTAGCGGGGATACCGGGGTATAGCTTGCTTTGTCAAGGAGCCTTGAGCCTGCAGAAATGACACTTATCAGTGTCGTCAATTGAGGATGGGTGGGTGTTCCGCCCTATCATGCTCTACGATCCATGCCGGCGTGCTGTTTGCCGCGGGGCATGAGGTAAGGCTGCAGTGTCCAGCTCATTTCCAACAATGAACCATGAGACGTGAGGACCAGCCGCACTATCCGGGCTTGGATGACAGACGCAATGTTTCCGTCTCCGCTGTAGATGTTCCTTCAGTCGATAAGCTTTGCTTCGTACGGTAGGAGATAGTTCTGCGAGACGGAACCACGTATAAACTCAGATTTCCACATCGCTGGTTGAGAGAGCCGCCATGAGGTACATTAAACACCAGCCTATCCGTACTCAGCACATTTTGAATCAGATCAACACTCAGATCGGGGCCGGGAAGGCTAACCCAAATCGGAAGTTCTATGGTCGGCCCGGGCCCGCCTGGATAAGGTGCACTCCACAGTCCCCAGATCGACGGTTCTTTAAGATACGTAAAACAAGCCTGGCGGAAACCCAGTTGCGCGTTCCCGACTTTCGCTGCAGATTGGGTAAATCATCGCGGGCGGAATCTAGAGGATGGATAGACCGCGGAATTACGAAAGATCAGTGTGCTGTTGCTGGTGAACCCACTTAGCTACGTCATGCGTCATGGATTAAGGCGCCGATTCTGGATATGGCCGCCAGAATATTAGTCGAATTCGCCCTTCCCAAAAAAGGTTTGACGCAGAATCAGGAGAATTGTCAGTTGCGTGGAAGCTCAAAGCGGCAATCAAAAGACAAAGAAGCTAAGGACAAGCCCACAGATTAGTTTAAGGCGGCAAGCCAGGCGTTGTTTAAAGCAGCAGGGTCCAATAAAAGTAGAGAATAACAAAGCAGTCCACCGATATCTCTGCAAACTGACCGCCGTTGACTTTACCGGAGCAATCTGTCTGTTGCTTCCTCATATCCCTCTTCCTCTTCACGGCGAAGGTGTTCGATTACTTTCTTCGTTCATTAGCCAGTCCAGCAAAACTGATATCATTTCTGCACCATTATCCCATTTGTTGCCAAAGCAAGAATATGCTTGCTGTCCTTCAACTCGCTCGAAGAAACTAACATTCCAACCGCCAAAAGTCATCATTTTCTTCAGGCTAACCGTTACCAGCAGTTGGCTGGTAATTTTTCGCCCGTTCGTTACGATGTTGCTGAGAGTTCTCGTGTTGCAGGTTATCTCGCGCCCGCGATATCTTCGCACTGCCCATGAAGCTGTCAGAATCTGAGGCCCGATGTCGTTTCTGGGCATTACTCACTCTTGAGACCTGCTTCTGCAAATGAACCAGCCCTCCAACACCTTTAATTCTCTGTTTTTCGGGATATTCCAGCTGTGAGATTTCGTCAATCGCCTCTGCTTTGTTCAGTACCTTTATTGACTCTTTCTATTATTCTCTAACTATTTTTTTTTAGTGCTATGGCTACCCAATATCTTTCGCCGGTTCAATTTGTGGGTTTTGATATTGCTTATAAGCATCCGGTACTTGCGGTGTACTATTTGCAGTGTTGACAAGAAAAAATAATGATTCCGTATGCCACCAACTCCTGTGATATTATGTCAAACCATCAGATACTAATAAGTCAATTTAGAATATAGCAAATCCAATGACCACATTCAAAGTCTGATCAACTCTGGTGACTCTGGGGCTCTCGGCTTCGAGTGTCTCGTTTCCAGGTATACTTTCTGCATACCCTTTTCGCGTTGGTTGAACATTGCATACACCTTGTCGATGTCCTCAAGCCGGAGTCGATGGCTGACCATATGGAGCGGGTCAATCTTTCCCTTCTGAACAAGCTCCATCAGGCTCTTCCAGTACTTATGCACCGGAGCCTGGCCATTCCCGATCAATCGGACACCGGTCTGCATAAGCGCTCCGATATTAAAGTGGTTCGTCTGCACGTATCAGCAATCACCCTCTGCGACAATGTCTGGGCCGGTACTCACAAATCCAGCGTAAACTCCCGTTAGTCCAGCCCGTCCAAACGGCCTGACCGAGGTAATCATCTCATTAACGATCTCTGAGGTATCCGTCTCTGCACCCATCATCTGCTCAAAGAAATGCACCCACCCCTTCGCATACTCGCCCCCAACACACTCCAAACAGACATCCAAAGAATGGTCCGTCATCTGGCGCAGCTGGCTAGAAACCGACTCGCCCTTGGGCAGTTTCGAAAAATCCAGCGTCTCAACCTTGGGCACCTTCGCCTTCACGAAATCCAGCCTCCACGCCCCATCCGCCCCATCAATCAAAATCACCCGACTTGCCCCATGATAGAATGCGAATTCCACACTCATCTGCCCAATTGGCCCAGCACCCCAAACAGCAACAACATCGCCCTCGTTGACCCCGGTATCAACAACACAGTGCCAGCTCGTTGCCACGACGTCACTCAAATACAACGCCCTTTCATCCGGCACCGCATCGGGGATTGGTAGCAGGTTGACATCCCCAAACGGTACGCGCACAAACTCGGCCTGTCCTCCGGCAAAGCCACCCGTGAAATGGCTGTACCCGAAGATCCCAGCCGTGCGCTTCCCGTACATTGCGTTCGTGATGCTGTTCTCGTTGGTGTTTTCACACTGGCTGTACAGTTCGGCTTTGCAGCGCCGGCAGGTCCCGCAGGCAATGGGGAAGGAGACAACGACGCGCTGGCCTGGCTTGTATTTTGTGACCTCTGGTCCAACGGAGTCGATCACCCCGCAGCATTCGTGGCCAAGGACGTCGCCTTTTTGGAGTTGGGGGATTACGGCTGTCAAAACCCGTTAGGCTGTCACTAAAGCAAGAAAATTCAAGGCACTTGGAACTTGTTGATGCTGGGTCACCATACCATGATATAGGTGCAGATCACTTCCACATATTGTGCTCCCTGTTATCTTGACGATGGCGTCGGGGGCATCCACGATGCGTGGTTTGGGCATTTCAACTGACATCCAACCAGTTAGATCGATATCTAGGCCTTGTTATCCTGGGAGCACAAACCAATTCCGACCTCGTTCTTTCCTTCCCAGACCGTCGCGCGGATCTTCTCGCCCGTCTCGACGCCGTACTCATTGTTGTAATTGCTGATGTCAGTGGTCGTTGTTGCTGTGTCGCTGTGGCCAATGGTCTTCTCGACGAAATTTGCAGCCTGTGTTGCGGCCATATTAAGGACCTTGGGGATTTAGCTTTTGTTTTATGTCGTATATATTTGGCGTAAAGGGTAAAAGATATCGATTTAGAATTTCACCACCTATATTTTTAGTTGAATTTCATTAGGTTAGGTATAGGTATAGTATTTCAGTACTTCTTGAACGTCCGCTGGCTCTCTCTTCCTTCATATCAAGATATCTTTTGCTCTCGTCGACGCGACATTTGCATCACGGTGACATCACATGATCATCTGGCTTCCCTGCCGTGGACGCTGCTATCACCATGGGCTGGCTCAGCCCTTGATCTCGAATCGCGTCAGGATGATGCCTATGAGCGCGGGTTAACTCTAGGGACGTTCAGTTAAGCTTATCGACCCCTCGTGTGTAGCGTTCGGGCAGAAAAGGTAACTACCGCTGGCTGTGCCCTAACGAACCAAACCCACCCTGCGTAGTATTCCAAGCCATAATACAGCAGCTCCACAACATTTAATTCATAAACATCAAGTCTCAGTACGAACTTGCCTACCAAGGCTGCACCCCATCCCGATTGACCACCTTCCCAACATCCCCGTCACGCCTCCCCTCAAGCACATCCCGAAACAGTGCCCCTGCAACAACCGGATCCCCGGCTCCCATCTTCTTCAACATCTCCAGATTCCCACCTAAATTCGTCGCCAACAACCCCGGGCTGATCGCAAACACCTTGACCCCATCCTTTGTCAGGATCCGATCCCACTCGCGCATCATCATATTCAGGCCCGTCTTGGCGCTGCGGTACGCAGCCACATTCATCATTGTCTTCGGCCACCCAGGCTCAGGGACCATCCGGTCAGCAGGTGTGGTCTTGGTCACAGTGCCTTCGAGCGTCGCAGTCCCAGACGTGACGAAGATTATACGCGGGTCGTCACTTTGCAGGAGCAAGGGGATGAACGTTGCTGTTACGATCTGGGTCCCTGTGACGTTGACGTCCCACGATTTATTCCAGGCTTCGCGCGTGGAGATCTCGCCGCGGAGACCGCGCTGGTCGAATTGTGCTCCTGGGAGGTTGTTAGCATGCCTGAAAACCTATACTACCGGAATGGTATGGTATGGTATTCCTACCAGCGTTATTAACAAGCGCATCCACCTTCCCAAATGTACCCTTCACCTCGTCGTAGGCTTTTTCGATAGACTCGTCCGACTCGAGATCAAGAACCGCGGGTGTCAGCTTGTTCGACGAAGACGAGAACTCGCTCTGGATTTCGCTGATCGCGTCTTGCGCTTTGGATAGTGATCTCGCGGCAATGATAATGCTGTACGCCCTGTCGGCGCTGTATAAGGCCCTCGCGACCTGGAAGCCGATTCCGGTGTTGGCGCCTGTAATGAAGATGACTTTCGCATCAGCCATGATGTAAATCTCTTTTTGATTTCACTTGCGTTGCTTGCCATTCTGATGGTTCTCGATTTTGGGGCGTATAAGTAGTAGTAGGCTTAAATCCGGCGATGGGAGGTATCTCCGCCACGTGGGTTAAATCCACTGGTTAAATCCGAAGTATTCTGTACTTTCAATGGGGATATTCTTGGTTGGCGAGTATACGAGGGTGCATAGACCAAGTAAAGGGGCCAAAATGGCATGCCTGTGCGGCGTGAGTGCATGTCGACCCACCACTAAGGACAGTCCAGCGTGGGGTTGTTTGAAGCCTTGGATAAGAAGCTTGCTCTACGAGCTAATCGCAGGATCAGCTGCATGATTAGCACAATGGTCGAACGTGGGTTGTGGACAATCTACTGTATAAAATGGAGCATTACATACCAGGTTGATGGTCAACATGTTTTATATAACCGGCGGTATATATTTTAACCAGTCAACTACCTATAAACAAATACTTTATCCCATATAACTGGCAATAATTTCTTCAAAACTCCACAGATTTCCAAATAACATATGACCAGCCCTATATCAGTGGTTCTGATTGGGATAGTATTCTTCATTATCGTACTCTTCACCCAGGGACTATACTATTCCATTCGCTTCTTTAAATGTGGAATGGCGAACCCAGGCCCAACTACTTTCTAGATTTAGACACTGATATTGAGCTTTCCGTTCTACTTCGTCGCTCATATGCCGAGCCTCACTACATTCAAGGGTTTGCATTTGTTGTAAATTCTGATTTGAATGCGTAAACCATTTGGGGTCAAATTTACAACCATCAAGGCATAATGCAGGGTTGAGCCTCGGCAGGAGCAAAAAGGTCGTAGCCCACTCAGCATTGTTCTATAGAGTAGAAAATGGGCAGTTTCAATGAACAGTAAACTTATAGATAACAAGGTACGATTCGCGGCCTTCTGCATGGAAAACTTCTTATTTCCACCCCACTCCGGTCGTAAATACTCAACAAAGAGGCGGTGTTGTTGATGCGCCCTTCGACCACGCACTTCTATCCCAACAGCAACGCAGACTGAGTTATTATCTTGCGGGCGCATTTTTTGCTTGTACGGTGAAGAGCCCGGCCAGGCGAGATTCGCATTGTCGCGAATCCTGGCGAATCTCTTCAGTGCTTGGCCTCCGATCTTCACCTGAGTCGTTGTTCTGGCTCGCTTTACCGAGATTCCATGCATGGCGACCCAAGCACGATATAGATTCACTGGGCCATCTGGTATTAATGTTTTTTTTCTCCTTGCTTGATTCTTGCTTGATTCTGGGGTATAAATTGGAAGCGGGACGGTGCCAGCAACGAGAACGTGGTTGCGCCTGGCGATGATTTGCCACATCGGAGTGCGCTGAGCATCGTCTGTCCTTCTCGCCTGCTTGCGGACATTCCCCATTGTCGATCATCACTTCGCGGCTTTTCCTTTCAAGCAGTCGAGAACCTGCCTGGCCCTCTTAATCATCGCTGCTTGGATTCCAGCCGGACCAGCTGCTGGGAGATTTTCACATTGTTTGCGTCATTTGCCTCTCTTGGGCGTCCCCAACTCAATTCAATTGCCCCTTCGTCCACTTTCTTTCTGTCCGCATCGGTCGCGCCTCTTGTCCAGCAATTTGTCGTGCCAGAAGTGTTTGCCGAGTTCTTTTTGAGAATCGCGGCCATCTTGCACTCGAGTCGGCCTGGTTGCGGGCAGCTCTCGCTCTCAGCCAACAACCCCTCAGCTTCCCAGTCCGCACAACCCAAGCCCAGCCTGAACCGCTCTCCAGTCTCCGCCGCCAACCTCCTCCGTCTTTTGCTCTCCCCTCCGCTGCGCTCTTGCCAGCCCAACAACTGCCCTTTATCTATCCCCTCCTCTCTCTTGCTCGCTCTTCCCTTTGCCCGGTCCCATGGAAGGCGTCGATCTCCAATCCGTCCTCAACAAAGGCAAGCAGATGGCCTCCAACGTCGCCTCCGCCACCAACGGCACCACCAATAAGAAGAGAAGAAAGGGCACCGACTTGAAGCCCATCGTCACCAACGATTCCGCGATGCCTCCTAGCGACCAAGCGGGCTCGACTGGCGACCCGTATGTTTTCCCACTTCATCCCCTCCGCCCCTCATTGTGGCGCTGCATCTGTATTTTCCCTGTGCTAACCCGCTTCCGATGATAGTGTCCCGCCATCACGGTCTGGCTCCTCGTCCTCCGAAGAAGAAGTCGAAACCACTGCCGAGGAGGAAGACTCAGAAGACTACTGCAAGGGTGGCTACCATCCCGTCCAGATCGGAGAGCCCTACAATAATGGCCGATATGTCGTCGTGCGCAAGTTGGGGTGGGGTCACTTCTCGACCGTCTGGTTATCCCGCGACACAACGACAGGGAAACACGTCGCCCTGAAAGTCGTCCGGTCGGCCGCTCATTATACCGAAACCGCCATCGACGAGATTAAATTATTAAATCGCATTGTCCAGGCTAAGCCTTCCCACCCTGGGCGCAAGCATGTCGTTAGCTTGCTTGACTCTTTCGAGCACAAGGGCCCGCACGGGGTCCACGTTTGCATGGTATTCGAAGTGCTGGGAGAGAACCTCCTCGGTTTGATTAAGAAATGGAACCACCGCGGCATTCCCATGCCGCTTGTGAAGCAAATTACGAAACAGGTGCTTCTAGGCCTTGATTATCTTCACCGGGAATGCGGGATTATTCATACCGACCTGAAACCCGAGAACGTCCTGATCGAGATCGGCGATGTTGAGCAAATCGTGAAGACATACGTTAAGGAGGAGGAAAAGAAGGCACAGAAGGAGAAGGAAGACAACCGTAACGGTCGGCGGAGGCGCAGGACATTGATCACTGGCAGCCAGCCGCTGCCGAGTCCTCTGAACACCAGCTTCGATTTTAAACACAGTTCCCAAAATTCTCACAGCAGCCTCAGCCAGCTTGTCAATGAGTCGCCAGGTGCGGAGAGCCAATTGCAACTATATTGTATTATCGCTGACACAGACAGGTCCCGAAACCCCGTCGATGAGACAAATACTCGGCATCAAGGATGAGGATGAGCAGCACAAGCAGAGAGAAAAGACTGCGTACGTGGAGTGATCTGTTTTTAAGCAACCGTTTACTAACAACTGACAGCGACTTGCTGGAACGAGAGGTTTCTGGAATTTCACTTGATAAGTCATCCTCAAACGACGAAGAGGTTGATTGCGGCATTATCTCTGTGAAGATTGCCGACCTGGGCAATGCATGCTGGGTTGGCCACCATTTTACCAATGATATCCAGACACGCCAATACCGCTCGCCCGAGGTTATTCTGGGATCTAAATGGGGGGCGAGTACGGACATATGGAGTATGTCCTGCATGGTAAGCCTGCCATTGAATATTATCCCATGGTGGAGGGTTACGGAAGATCTAACTTTCGCAGGTTTTCGAATTAATAACCGGCGACTACCTGTTCGATCCTCAGTCAGGTACTCGGTACGGCAAAGATGATGACCACATAGCGCAAGTTATCGAGCTGCTTGGTAACTTCCCGAAGTCGCTCTGCCTCTCAGGTCGCTGGTCGCAAGAGATATTCAACCGCAAGGGCGAACTACGCAATATCCACAGACTCCGCCATTGGTCGTTACCTGATGTGCTAAGAGAGAAATACCACTTCTCGCCCTCACAGGGTATGGCCATTAGCGACTTCCTCCTGCCGATGCTGGAGGTGCTGCCGGAAAAACGTGCCAATGCTGGTGGTATGGCATCACATGAATGGATGAAGGATACCCGGGGGATGCAAGAGGTCGACCTGGGTCTCGTTCCCGGCAGTAGAGGGGAAGGCATTGAGGGATGGGCCACGGAGGTAAAGCGGAGATGAGCGTGAAGCCCAAATTGATCCGATATAACGACAGTATATGTCTCGAGTGACGATTTTCCTTCATTTGTCATAATTTCCTTGCTGCGCATTTACCACATCTTGGGCCGATGGCTAGTTGTTGGTTGTCCATGACCGCTCCGTACATTCTAAACGTCCACCTACTCTCTCCCCCTTCTCTCTTCCTCTCTTCATCCTCCTCTACTCATTCTTTACCATCATAGAGTCTGCTTTTCTGTCTGATGTGTCCACTTTGCTGCACCTCAACTTTACCTCCCCCCACTCCACCTCTATTTCTCCTGCCTTTAGACGCCCTACGGGGTATTGATGTCGGAGATGGATATATTACGGTGGTTGATTCTTGTCCTTGCCATTTTCCATTTACGGTCCGGAATATCTGATGTTTGCGATAGCAATTGTACGTATGGGTTCTGGGGTGTCTGAGATAGGACTATGCAATGTGATCCCATCTCTTGTTAGAGATTGAACGAGAACTGCGTTTTGTCTGGCGTAGGCTATGTGCTATAACCCATTTCGCCTAAGCTCTTCGTCTTCGTCCGATTCTTCGCCTTCATCTGCATCAACCTCACTCGGTAACTCAACAGGAAACCACCCAACCCGCGCAAAGTCTACATAGAACTCACCCATACTATCGCTAGCAACCTCAACACCCTCCTCACGAAGAGCCTCTGCCTGTCTCGCTGCACTCCCAGGCCCGCTAACAGACACCCATCAGCTCGCAACTCTTCATTCCAATTATTGCACCCATAATACAAAACAAGACCACCAATGCATGGAACAAGCGGATAAGGAGCCAGGTAGCACTTACCGATGCGAAATCATCCCCTTGGAATTCACAACCCGCTGCCACGGCACATTCCCGCCGTTGAAATACTCCCCGCTCTCTGGACTCGGGAGGTGTTTTAAACAGATCCCAACCTGGCGAGGACGTTTTGCTGTGAAAACCGGTACTATGTTAGCCTTAGCTCTTGATATCGCGTGTCTACGTCGACGAAACGAGCAGGCGAGAAACGTAAATATGGTTATCATGGATGCTGGTGGGAAGGGGTATATATAGCTAGCTATATATTGACAATATATTGAGTGTATCGGGTGCAGTACGGACGTTCACCTAGTAAGAGGGCGATGTGCCCGTAGGAGGTTACTTTGCCCCGCGGGATCTCGCGCACGGCGGCGTAGACGGCGTTGAACCAGTGTTCTGCTTCCTCTGTTCGGGGCATTTCAGTTTCGGCGTCGAGGTGTCCGTTCACCAGTAAAGTGATTGAAATACTGTATCCGGGTCTTGATAGTTTTGGGGGTGTGTTGTTGGCAGTTGGCTGTGTTGTACGCAGAGGAGTAGAGTACAGTAATACCATGGGATTTGCTCTTCATCTGTCGAGCGAAGGGAGTATCACTTTGGCAATCAAACAGACCAGCGCTTTAAGTTTTGAAAGGAACCTGCAATCTCTCACCACCAAAGATGCCCAATATAAGAGAAGAAGATGACAATGTCCATGTCCCTCGTATTGCGCATACAAAAAGTACAGTACAGCATACCGGGAAATAGATAATCCGTTTCAACACAGACCGCCAAGCCCGCAGTCCAACTCGCCGCCTTGACAGCTAAAAGTAAAAGTGAATGGAAACCAAAAGCTGTCGAGCTCACGACCAACCAACAAACCAAGCATCCAAGTCATAAACAATACAACAAAATAGACGACAATGCCCTCAAGCTCGCTGGCCGAATACCTCGCAAAGAACTACCTCACCGCGGATCCAGCACCAGCAAACTCCGAACGGCCTAAGAAGAAACGCAAGAAGACCAAGGCAGCAGAATCCGGCCCTGATAGCGGTGGTCTCATAATTGCAGACGATGACCCGCCCGATCTACGCAGTACGGCGGGGCTGTCGACGCGCGACAATGACGAGTACGGGCCGGCTGTTGTGTCGGGCGGGCGGAGCGCGGAGTTTCGGCGCGCGAAGAAGAGTAATTGGAAGACGCTAGGATCTGGGACTACGGGCGCGGATACAAATACGGGGGCTACGGGGAGTGAGCGCGATGCGGCGGATGCGATTCTAGCGGATGCGATGGCGGAAGAGAACGCGAGACGGGCTGGCGGTGATGAGGACCCGATGGTTGTTGATCAAGATGAAGATGATGATGGATTACGGATGGAGTCTGGGGCTCGGGCGGGACTACAGACGGCGGAGCAGACGGCTGCGATGGTTGCTGCGCAGAAGAAGCGGAGGAAGGCGGAGGAGGCGCTGTATAAGGGAAAGAAACAAGGGGATGCGGCTGAGGAAGGGCAGGAGACGGTATACCGAGATGCGTCAGGGCGGATTATAAACGTTGCCATGAAGCGGGCAGAGGCGCGACGGGTAGAGGAAGACAAGAAGATCAAGGAGGCTGAGGCGAAGGAGGCGCTCATGGGGGATGTTCAAAGGCAGGAGAGAGAGGGGAGGAGGCAGGCTCTTGAAGAGGCAAAGGCGATGCCACTGGCACGCACGGCGGAGGATGAAGATCTGAATGACGAGTTGAAGGCGCAGAGTCGGTGGAATGATCCGGCGGCGCAGTTCTTGACCAAGGCCGCTGCGGGCGTGAGCAAGACGGGGAAGCCGTTGTACAAGGGGGCGTTTCAGCCGAATCGGTATGGAATCAGGCCAGGGCACCGGTGGGATGGAGTCGATCGGGCGAATGGGTTTGAAAAGGAGTGGTTTGCAGCCAGGAACCGCAAGGGCAGGATGGAGGCGCTGGAGTATGAGTGGCAGATGGATGAATAGCCTGTATCATTGTTGTACTATATTGCGGTGCTGGACACCGAGATGCATCTAATCTATGGCGATCTTGAGATACAAGCATACAAACCAATTCACTACAAACAGGCTAGTGCCGGCTACAGCCTCTGATTTCGTCATCACAGCCTGATCGTGATGTTTATTTTGGGAAGAATGCGAAACAGACTCCGGGCTTACTAACCAGGGCCCCGTCCAACCCCGAGACTCCAGCGCAGGTTTGCGTGGATGCAGCTGACAGGGACGCATGATAAGCCCAGCCGGAGAAAGGAGGAGATGCAAATCGCATCATCGCATGACATCACAGCAGGCAAGTGACAGCCCAGAACGGACAACGTGCCTGAGGCTGTGGCCTGGGCGGTCGTTGGTCCGGCCATCTGCAGGAGAGCAGCAGCCTCGGGATCCTCGGTTGACGAAAATAGAGGACCATGGAAGATGGGTCTCGGCTGGATCGCAAGTGGCGCATCCCCAGAAAATGAGGGGAGGAGGAGGAGGAGGAGGGTGGTTGATTGATAGGACCTCGTTATCAAGAGCTGCAGTGGTGTGCACGACCTGCACCTGCCGCAATCAGCATCGCCTCGCCCGGACCCCCCTGGAGGGCGCCTGATAAAGAAGCCCAGCCGTGACTCGATATCGCCAAACAAGGTCCCCGACTTGCCTTCCAAGGTTCTGATTCCTTTCGATCTCTTTGACCTCGAGTTTCTTGTTTGTCTGCCTCTGTTCTTACTCACTTTGCCGGTCTTTGATGACACAAAGCTGTTGACTGGTTACCAGCCGATCCTTGGTGACTCACCCGATCTATAAGTCCCATATCGAGCACGAATCCGGGCGCATTACTCATTCATCTCCTGCATATCGCCTCCTGCCTCCTGGTATATACCGCGCTGGCTCAACTCCTACCTAGTCCAGGCATACACTACAAACAACCTTACAAGAGCGCACTGCGTCTCATCTGATATACCTCCACCAGGCCGTCTATTATACTATACCTCTCCACTCTACGCCATGTCTGTCTCTTTTGACAAGCCCGACCTGCGCCAGGCTGGCACCGCCGCCAAGCGGGTTTACGACAAGAAGGCCAAATGGGTGCACGGTGGCCGAACCTCTCGCCCCGGCGTTATTACCCTTGATGGTGTTCTCCCAATAACTCGTCCCGCAAAGCAAGAGTCGCAAGTATATCCGGTTGGTGGTATCGCAGATGCAGGGGCTGACTGTAATAGAACATCATGGAACAAGCGGCAACGCGAACGAGACGCACAGCGTGGCTCCACCACCAGAAAGATCGACTTCCACAACGACGTGCGAGAGGCTCTCGATGATGCAACCTCCGACTCGTCCACCGTTGAAGATCGGGGCGACCCTGTTGTCGCAACGACCGTCGCAGAAGTTTGCCACGGAGACGGGCCGGCCGATCCTTACGAGGTGTCGGGGCAGACGCTCTTCAACGACATGATCGATAAGGCGGTCGAGAAGTTCGAGACAAAGGAGACAGAGAAGCTGGTCAAGGAGTACGAGTTCATTACTCGGGAGAGCGAGATCGCCAACGGGTATCTCGCCGACGAGGACGAGTTTGAGCTCGTTGACCATGTGAAACTGTGAAGACCTCTTGCCTTCTTTCCTTTTCTCACACGCACGTTTATAATATGAGCGATCGGACCGGAGTTGGGCTAGAGCTTTTTGATTCCCATTAGATGATTTGATTTCGTAGTCTGTTGGCGCTTGAGTTATCGATGCATGCTGCGTTTTTGATCTGGGACGGTTATTTGGCGGCGGCACCGACCTAGGATTCTTCTTTCGAGCCGACAGCGATGATGATATTGGTTATTGTTATTATAATCAGAATGGACATATATAAATAGCCCTGGGGTGTTTGTGAAGTGTTTACACCGTAGATGCAATAGCGGCGCGCCTGGAGCGGAACCCGCAGTGAGGGGGAGCTTAGGCCAGGCGATCGTAGAGTGAACAAGATTAACTCATGATAAGGACAGGAATCATGATGAAAAAAGAAAGTTCCCATCTGGTTGAGGAGTGCCTCGCTCGCATGTGAACTGAGGCTTATGAATGCGGTTGCTCCAGGCAGTGATTGTTTACCAAAACAAAAAGGGAAGCGGAAAAAGTCGAGATCCTTGGCCCAAAATCCTCCGCAGATCACCTCTTCCTCCGCACTTTCATCACCCACCCGTGCATTCATTCGCCTTTTCCATTTCCCTGATCAGTTCATCCAACTGCTCCAAAATGGATAAGAGAACAGCGGAAAGTCCGATGGACTTTGAGTGGCAGTCCAGGGCCCCTGGAGATGTCACCTCGCCATTTTACCAGCTCAGCATGCAACACGACAACCAGAAGAAACGTACGTGACAGCCCTGCTTTTTACCAACACTTCGATGCTAACAGGTCTCAGGATCTCACAATGTGTTCGACTCCCCGGAAAAGAAACCCATCCCTGCCCTCCGCGAGCCCAACTCGCAACCATTCCTCTTCTCCCAGACGAAGCCCGCAGCCACGTCAAAATCGCCGTTTGCTCAACCTGCCTTCATGACACCCCGCAAATTCGATCTGGACTTTTCCTCAGGCGCCGAGAACATGTCGTCCCCAGAAAATGCCGATAACGACGAAACACCAGAGCAGTCTGCAAAGACAGGCCATCGTAATTCGCTATTTGGGATGTACGGACGGTTCGCACCAAGCCCCGGTCGAGGCGAAATCCCACGGATGAATCACTACTCCAACGCAGCCGCGAGACGAGTTCAGAAGCGAAGATTACGAAATAGGACGCTAGATATGCGACTTCGGAAAGAAGACAGTGATGATGAGAGCGATCGGCCGAGCAGCAGTGAAAGTCAGCAGGCCATCACGCAGAAGGGCCAGGGCCCTACAGATCAGCCGTCGCGAATGTCTACATTTTCCGACTTCTTTGCGCTGCTGGAGGCGCATCCGAATGTTCCAAATATCCTGTCCTGGTGGGCACAGCTCGTCGTCAACCTTTCGCTGTTTTCACTCGCGGTGTACGTCGTGTTTGGATTTGTATCAGCCATTCGTGCGGAGTTTGACCAAGCTGCCGAGGAAGTGTCTGATACGATATTGGCTGAGATGGCAGTTTGCGCAAAGAGCTATGTTGATAACCGGTGCGCGGGCGGAGATCGACTGCCAGCCTTGGAAACTGTCTGTGAGAACTGGGAACGATGCATGAACCGTGATCCGGCCAAGGTTGGACGAGCCAAGGTGTCGGCACAGACCATGGCGATTATCATCAACAGCTTCATCGATCCGATCAGCTGGAAAGCAATTGTAAGCTATTGACAGCCCGCGCTTTGTTTTAAACTAACGGCTTTAGTTATTTTTCCTTGTAACCATATCCACAGTCACTGTTGTCAGCAACTGGTCGTTCCGCTCATTCAGAAGTCGCTACAACCAGCATGACTATGCTCACCCAGCTCCTACGTATTCTCGACAATCATCTGCTCAGCACCAGGTGCACCCACAACTGCCTGGACAGCATTCTGCATTTGGTTACCTGGGAACACAGCACCAGAACGATGCCAGCTTCGAGAAGCAAGACATGCCGCTAATGCTCGAGCACCAAAAGAACATGAACTTCACAGAGCGCAGTCGAGAGCGATCTAGAAACCCCCGCACCCCGAGTCCTGTGAAAAGGGGCAGGAAACTACTTTAACTTCTCTTGATTTCATTTTCAGCATCAGCGACTGGCTCTGGCGTTTCATTTGCTGCCTTCGGTTCTTTTTTGTATTTCTTGGGCGATAGAGTTCGGTCTAGGAATTGGGGTGTTATCACATGGTGGTAGGAGTTTGATATCACTTGTTTGTATATAATATACCACATTGAATTTGCCGAATTGTTTCTTCGGATAGCACTGTAACTCCTTTCTTTTGCGCAACACTAACCGTGGATGTTACCATACCCCTTGTCCATCGCCTTAGGGGTTCGGTTATATTACGAACTTTGATGGATTTCGGAAGGTCCACAAGCGACTGCCGTGTCTAACCGACGATGCAGTCCAGTGCGATTGGAAAATATACTTACCGTGAGTTCGTCCCCTTTGATCCCTGCGTCGTGACACCTTATCAGCTGAACAACAGTGGCCACCTGGCCAGCCGACTCTATGCACCAAGTCTGCCAGGACAATGCTTAGACGGCGACAATGGAAGAAAGAGGGGTAATATCGACATGCACATTGTCTCTTGTGTGATCGGGTGTTGTTACATGGCCAGAAGGCCAAGAAGCGCGGATCACCAGTCCAAGATCGCACCAATGCCGCCGTCCAACCACACCCGCAGCCCTACTCTGCAGCGCTGTAACCCAAGCCCTGCACTGTCTTGCACTCTCTTCCATCTGCCAATCATCCTCGCGATTTGAAATAAGTCTATCTGTGGCCAAGGACGAGCCTCTGTTATCTCCCCCGCCTGTGCGTGATATGTCCCAGATTGAATAACCTCCTTCCTATAAGGAAGTAGTAAGATAACAAAAATGTGGCTTGGCAGGACTGGCTTATGCCAGTTGGACGGTTTGCTTCAGGGGTTTTGGCCGTCTCCGAAACCTATATAAGGCTGGTGGAACTCGATGAGAGTCTCAGCTACCCTTTCCTCATCGGTATTTCTGTTCTCCGTGTTCCTCAGTTCGCAATGAAGCTCGCACTCGTCTCTCTCCTATCCTTAGCCTGCGTGGCGTCGGCGTCACACCAAGGCGGGAGAACAATGGAGCACCTCATGTCGCTGAAGATGCAGTCCAGAGAACGCGCCCGGGCCCAAGGTCTGTTCAATCTGAACCGGTACCCCGATCAGGCAGACAAGAAATGCAACCAGGGTAAAGCGGGAGAGTACTCATGCGAGAACGTCGACCTCCTGAGCTTTCTCAGTCACCAGGCTCTGGGTAGCGTGACCCGTGAGGGCAACGATCTTTGGGGTAAGGGTGTAAAAACTATTGGAGGAGCGAGCTAATGAATGTAGGCTGGACTTCTGCTGATGGACGTGAGTTTGGTGTCGTTGGACAGACAGACGGAGTTGCGTTTGTTGAGGTCCTTGAGGACGGCAGTCTTGAATATATCGGGCGCCTGGCGACTCAGACGGATCCCTCAGTTTGGCGTGATCTCAAGGTCATCGGTGACCATACGTACATCGGCTCTGAGGCGGAGGGCCATGGGCTGCAGATTTTCGATCTGAACAAGGTGCGTTGGCTTGTCTGACTTGGTATGGATTTAGCTCACGTTCACAGTTGACTACAGCAACCGCCTCGGATCCGACAGAGTTCTCGCCATCGACGGACTTGACGGCGTGGTACAGCGAGTTCGGAAGCTCTCACAATATCGTAGCGCATGAGGAGACGAACATGATTTATGCGGTTGGAACGGGGAGAAACCTTACCTGCGCTGGGGGTCTGTGGATGGTCGATGTGTCCGACCCGGCCAAACCTTTCTCGCCTGGTTGTGCCAATGAAGATGGCTATGTGCATGATGGTAGGAACTGAGCATTCATCGAGCGATCACACTCTAACACTTATTAGCCCAGTGCGTGATTTATAAGGGCCCAGATGAGAAGTACATCGGCCAAGAAATCTGCTTCAACTATAACGAAGATACCTTGACCATCGTTGATGTGACCGACAAGGCAAAGCCTATCCAAATCTCGAAGACGCCCTATGTCGGTGCCAGCTACACCCACCAAGGCTGGCTGGCTGACCCAGAGGATCACTCATACCTGTTACTTGACGACGAGCTTGACGAAATGGACGGTACAGGTGCTGCCGCGAACGGCCACACAACAACCTATATTTTCGACATCAAGGATCTCTCCGCCCCCAAGCACACCGGTATCTACCAGTCCCCTGTGCGCTCAATCGACCACAACCAGTACGTCCTCGATGGCCTCTCATACCAGTCCAATTACGGCAGTGGTCTGCGCGTCGTCGATGTAAGCTCGGTCTTTGAGGACCCGTCCGGCTCCGGATTCAAGGAGGTCGGCTCTTTCGACGTCCACCCCGAGGACGATGCCAAGGGAGGCGAGGTGGAATTTGTCGGAAGCTGGAGCGTGTACCCCTACTTCGCAAGCGGGCACATCCTGCTCAACAGTATCGAGCGGGGTATCTACTCGCTCAAGTATACGGGGCCAAGCGCCAGTCGGGGCTAGTTAGGTTTACTAGCAGGTTAGGGGGGTCATGCGGCCAAGTGCCATCTCCGAAGATGAATGATCTGCTTGACCCCGCAGGAAAGGAAGGGAATGGAAGGATAGTAGGCTGCTAGGCTATTACGGTGTAGAGATGGAGCTCCGCAGTCGATACGGATATTCTCCGGCCATGCATGGATAGAGCCAACCCCAAGACGGCCCAAGAAATTCCGAAACAATCCGGTCTCTCTAACAAGCCCCACGCATATAGTAATATAACAAAATATGTTCCTCGGATGCGGCATCTCATAAAACAAGAAAAGAAAATATAGTTAGACATTCCGGGTCTTGGTCACCTCGGTTTCACGGCAGTTAGTATTATGGCGTTGCGGCAGTCACCCAGTACCTGTCCTTCTCTCCCAAGGTTTACCACTGAAGACGCTACTCAATAGCCTAATGGCTTAGGGCAGACTTAGCAATGTCACCCACCTCCTCACTGCTCAGTCTAGCATGTTCCTTCCTTAGCCTGAAACGAGTCGACTCCCGAACGCCCCGATCACACCCCTGTCGCTTCCCCGCAATCTTCATCTTCATGTAGTCTACGCTCGTGCCTGTCCAAGTAATTGTTGTAGGGCACATGCACGTACCTACATGAGGTTGGTGCCACCTCAAACAAGGCTGTAACGTAGGGTCGGACTCGAGCTCGGTGGTAGAACTACAAAGAGGCAGATACCATGAGTCAGGGCCAGTTTCAGGACACGTCTACTACTCTGTGTCAATTCCGTTCGTTGTGTTTAGCGAATGAAACAGTGGAGGCGATGGTTTGATTTCATGCAGCCCAGAAACGTAAGGCAGTGTCGACTCGGACGCTCGTGTTTGATTTGCCTTTACCTGACTGCCTGCAGGTAGGGTGGTAGGCACGTACCGCACATCCCTAGGTTCGTTCCTCACGGCAGAGAAGCTTGGCTTAGTGGGATGAAGATGGAGATGGGGCAACCTAGGTAGAAGGAAATGCCGTGTCGGTAGTTATCCTGCGGCAGCGGCGGCCATGAGACAGAGGGACATGTTATAAATACCTGATGCTACACGGCCAATGTAGAAAGAAAAGTACCAACCAACTCAAGCAGTCCAGCCGGCTCTATCACCAGCTCAAGTGTCTCTCCAGCTCAATCAGTCTTTGCTACCATCCTATCCACCATGACTATCAGTCTCCGTGCACTCCTCGTTGCGGCCCTGGCTACACTGGCCCTCGCAACCCCCGTACCCAACGCCAACCCCGAGGCAGACATAGCCCTCGAGCGCCGCCAAATCACCAACTCGAAGGACCTGGAGAACGGCGACTGCAAGCCCGTGGCGTTTATCTTTGCCCGTGGCTCCACCGAAACGGGCAACATGGTAAGTAACTATAGAACCGGCCCCCACGTCCCTTCCATAGGCTATGGAAACAAACCCGCACAAGCAATATTAATGTAACGCTGCTAACGAACCGATTGTCGGAAAAAAATATAGGGCTTCATAGTCGGCCCGCAAGTATGCAGCGGTCTAAAAGATAGACTCGGTGAGGATCAGGTTGCCTGCCAGGGCGTGGGCGGCGCCTACACAGCCGGCCTGATCCCCAACTTCCTACCGGAGAACACAAACCAGGAATCCATCGATGAGGCCGTGAACATGTTCAAGCTGGCCGAGGGGTGCGGCGAAGAGACCCAGATTGTCGCGGCTGGGTACAGCCAGGGCTCCGCGGTGATTTCGGGAGCGGTGCAGGACCTTGAGGACTCGCTCAGGGAGAAGGTGAAGGGTGTTGCGCTGTTTGGGTTCACGCGCAACAAGCAGGATGATGGACAGATTCCGGGATATCCGGCGGATCAGACGAAGGTTTATTGTGCTGTGGGTGATCTGGTTTGCGATGGCACGCTGATTATCACCCCGGCGCATTTGACGTATGGCCTTGATGCGGGAAGTGCAGCGGACTTTTTGGCAGGGACTGTTGATGCGTAGGCTTATTGCTCTTTGGAATCCAGTATGAGCTCTTTTGTTAAGCTGGACTGGGCTGAGCTGGTGGTTGGTGGCTTTGTATTCATTCTTGAGCTTCTAGGTAGCTGTTCGGGTCTGCTGTGTAGGTCCGATTATATAACGTATATAACGAGTTGTTCATTACCGTTTATCTCACCGGGATTGAAAGTTTCTGCTGTGCGACTGACTGTAATTAATTTAACCTCGTGTATTTACCAAGTTTGATTCTTGTGTCAACCGGGTTGATTGTTGCCTGTCAATAGGGTTAATGGGCCCGTAAGCGGATAGAAGGAGCATATGTCGAGTATATTCAATGACACACTCGGCAAGAAGCCAATAGACGAGATATTATCAGTCTTACCTATACTGTCGATAGTCCAGCCAAGACACGTTCACAGCCAAGATTCAGTCCGCGGAGTCTCTCCGTCTCTGCGCCTGAACAAACCTCGAAACAAGAAGACACCAAGGATCAACCCTTCCAGCTGGATAGCCTCAATTGGTGCCAAGCTCAACGCTTACACTGCCACGTCAGGATTGACCCCGACAGGTCGAGACATGCCTCAGAGCCTCCATGTTTCATTCGCCGTATCCCCTTCTTCAGGCCCCCGGCCGTTTGCTTCGAGGAACTGATCGTCGCTATAAGCTGAGGTGAGACTCTGCAAGTCCGCGGCTGATGTAGATCATGTACCGTGAAGAGACCATGAAGCCTTGGCGGCCAAGGTTATCATCCTTCTCTGGTGAGTGTTGGAGAGGGCCAGTGTATGATAGGTGCTCTGCTGGTCACGACAAGACATCACAGCCTCGCCGAAAGAGCGCAATATCTTTCTCTGTCAGACAGCTACGAGGGGGCCGGTGAGGGTATAAATACTTACTTCTTGCCTGCCTCATCCATCCTCATTATCACATCATCCTCAGCCAATTCAAACAAAGAACCAATCTACTTTATCTACTACTCAAAATGCGCGTCGTTGCTGCATTCGCTGCCCTCCTGGCTCTGGCCTACGCCTCCCCTACTCTGGAAGCTAGACAGCAGGGTGAGAACTGCCAGGTAAGTCTCTTATATGCTGCCCGAAGGTAACAGGAACTAATATCTGACGACAGGAAATCTTCTTCCCCGACAGCTGTGATGCCCAGTAAGTACTTTCCAGTAGGAATCCGGCAATGTACTAACATATATGTCTCAGCGGCCTTGTTGAGTGTGATGGTGCTGGCTCAATCCGCATTTGCTGCGTATGTTCTCTCCAATATTATTTCTGAAATTGCCCGTCTAACTGCGTATAGACCCGTTGCTTCTAAGACATGAGTCTTTAGGAAAGGGATATGATGTGGCACGATACAAGTATAACATGTGTATATGTGGATAGTATATATTTCGGGAACTGTACAGGCCATCCTAACAATGAAAGGCCTTCTATCTATTTTTAAAAGTCCAATAATCCGAAGTAGCAGCACTATGTTGCCAGACTTGCTGACACCTTGTACAAACACCGACGACGCAAGTCATAGCCCAGAGAAGTTCGCACGCTTGGAAAACCATCTCAAAACGCGTTCCAGTACATAGCCTGTAATTGGTCTGGACTATGATTCCTGGCGGTTAATCTTGCTTCATTCACGTTCGAAACCCCCAACCACCGGCGGGGAGCTTTGGTACTGAGCACACCTCCATCCAGATCCTTCGAGAAGGCGTACTCCGTTTTTGTTGGGGTAAGGAAAGTTGAAGCTCGCTTTGAGCGTGCTATCAAAGCGTATATGTTATTGATCTGTGTAAACAGAGGCCTTGTGGAGCTGGAAGGCATTGCCGATTCATGAGCGTGGATGAGAATGTGCTACATCTGGATCGGCTCCTCACTGAGCATGACTATTGAAGGTAGCCCAAGCGGCTGCTGTATTTCCCAAATATACACGCTTTCTATGTGAGTGGGCTTCATTGATGACTTATAATATCCCTGCATAATCGGGGGTTATAGTAGGCATTGGCTATATATCATTGTCTTCTATTTATTCCTTGGAATATAGTAGTATATAGCGGACCACGGCTGTAATTCACGTCATAATTTCTGTATCTGTGTACCTACGAAGGCCTTCACTGAACCGTGATTGACATTTGGTTTATCAGGAAAGGTACCCTGGCGAGTAGAGTGTTTAAGCTATAGAGAAGTTGTTTATGACCTTGTTTACTCTCTTTACGTCAACCTTGCCAAAGGCTCAGCTTGCCTATTGTTCTGAGTTGAATAAATTCAAGCCTTAGGGCTGAAAGAGAGGCTTCTTCACTAACAATGAATATACTCACCAAACAGGCAGGACAATGCATCCATTCACTGATATTTAAGATCTTTCTTGCACAGCTAAGTGAAGGAACCACACACATATAATTCCCTATGACGCCTGTTACTCATTTTTCTTCATTTCAGCTATTGGCTTTCTGTCTCAATTCTTTGCAAATCCTCAACACCACCTCTCCCACACCACCACACAACACAATAACACCTACTAAGAATGTCATCACAAACACCTCATACCTCCCCAGGGACACCCCCAAACACCTCCTTCACAATCGGCTGGATCTGCCTCCGGTCCCTCGACACCCTCCCCTCCCGCGAAATGCTCGACCAGACATACGGACGAAACCCAATAACACAACGTCGTGACGATAAAAACGCCTATAACCTCGGCCGGATAGGACGCAATAACATCGTCATGGCCGTGCTCCCCGCAGACAAGCCCGGCCATAAACCCAACATGGCCATGGCCGCGCAAATCGCCGCAGACATGAAAGCCACGTTCCCCAATCTCAAGCACGGGGTGCTGGTTACGACGGGGAGTGGGATTCCGTCGGACCGTCAGGATATCAGACTTGGTGATGTTGTTGTTGGTACGCCGGACCGGAATTTCAGGGGCGTGGTGCGGTTTGAGAATGTTGGATCTGAGGGGGTGGATCAGGTTAAGATGGGGACGAGCAAGAATTATTCAGGGCTGCTAGTGAATATATCGAATTTACTGGCTGCAGATCGGGAATTGGGCAAGGTGTGTAGGTTTCATGAGATCCTACTGGCGCTGTTTCGGCATTGGTATCCGGAGAGAAAGGAAGAGCATTCGTATCAGGGCAACTCCAATGATAAGCTCTTTGATGCAGGGTATAAGCATTTCGATTCGAGAGACCAGAATTGCATGGCCTGTGACCCGAAAAAGACCATTAGCAGGGAAAAGAGGAAAGATACTTATCCGGCTGTTCACCTTGGGACGATTGCTTCGTCAGATTGCCCTGTTACAGACCCTGCAGTGCGCCAGCTTTTGGAGATGAAGTTCGGTGCAAAGGCTATACAGGTAGGGGCTGCAGGGTTGGGTGATCAGTTTCCTGTACTTATTATATGTGGTATCAAGGACTATGCGGACTCACATAGGAACGAGCACTGGGATAGGTATGCATCGGCTGCGGCGGCGGCGTATGCACGAGAACTCTTGCTTCCTCTTGGGCAACTCCATCAAGAATAGATATGGCTGATAGACATGTTGGACACTGTATGCACATTATCTGATGTACATATATGTCTACTTACGTGTTACGATAGGTGTATGACCACTACAGATTCATAGACACGGCATTATGAATACAGCCATTTTTAATCTAGTAATTATATTTACTTGCAGTCAGAAACACAGAGCTAAATCTAATAGAGTGACTGAGTCTGGTTATGTGTCAGGTTTATCTGGCACATTCAATGTTGGCCAAATCAAGATCCCTTCAATAAAACCATGCATATTGGCAAAAATAATCAAGAATTCATACAGCGAGAATACTCAGAATAAGCATAATATGCAGTGAGCTGCCAAGGTAGCACAGAATGAGTCAGCGCGGGGTTCTAACTGAGTTAACTATAATGAAGCTACATCAGCTTCCTGTCATCCATCTAAATAAAACAAACTTAGAGTAATAATATACAGAATGGCCTTCAACTTCCTCAATCTACCCCCCGAAATCCGCCTCCAGATATATCCCTACCTCTTCAACCCCAGCAAATACAGCTCCAGCTACCGGCGCATCACACGGCTCACAGAAGCCGCCGGAGAGGAAGCCAAAAGCCACTACGACGACGAGGCCCAGCGCCGCTATATACCCGACGTATCACTCCCCAGAATCTACCTCGACCGATCAACACCGTCCATCCTCCTCGTCAACCGGAAAATCACATCAGAGGCCCTCCCCGTCCTGTATGGCACGACGCTCACGGTGTCCAGCACGCCGACAACATACCTGGCGATGTGGCAGATGGACCTCGCGGAGTTTATCAGCGAGACGCTGCTGCAGCGGATGCGGTCTGTTGTGCTGAAGCTGACGTCTCCTGAGAAATACTTTGTGTTTGAGCTGTTGGAGATTTGGGGGGTGAGGAATGAGCTGAGGAGGCTTGTGTTGCTTGTGCCGGTGGAAAGGCCGTATTATGATATCACGAAGGGGCAGTGGGATCTTGTTGAGAGGCGGTTGAGGACGTTTGCAGAGAATAGTGGGTTTGCGTTTGAGATGCAGTATGAGCAGTCGAAACGTTGACGATTCTTCTTGGATTGGCTTTACGAGGGAAGACATGTTCAACGAACAGACCAGTTCAGCTTGGAAAATTGAAATGGTCCCAGTGTACCCCAGCTACTATAGGAATGAAGTATAAGTATCACATCCGGTTTCAGTTCGCATAAACCAAGCCCAATGCAGTGGGGTAGATTGCAACGGCTAACAAAACCTGGTCCAATACTTGAACCAATCACGGAGACGTATATTAGAATAACTGTGCAGTCTTGAGTACAGGCTGGGATGCAGGGTTACTGGTAGTAGGAGTCCTCCCGAACAGGCAATCAAACACTCCAGCTTGAGCTTAAATGTCCCTGTGGAGAGGCAGTGCCGCGTAATTGTGCTTGCAGTGCTTTCTGGGTCTGATCGCTGCGGGATTTCTCGGAGCCGCAGATCGCATCGGATCCGATGGTTTCGCCACTGTGTCTTTGCTAATTGAGTCTTGCAGTGCTGTCTTTACATGGCTCAGTTATACTACTGTCGTATGCCGTAAGAGTCTCGGGCTGTTATAGTGGTTACCGTCGAGTATAGTAGTACAGGCATACGGTGTATCCCGGCAATGTCTCCAACGCGGGGCTCCAGCTCGCAGAACTCCTAGGGTCTGGCGCTCTGGACCGCCAAGTTGGTCCAGTCTGTTGATGGTGGAGAAGCAGTGGAACTGATCGTTCGTCGATTGGATCCCCAGTCCCTTTTGGCCTCGGACGCGGGGCGGTCATGGACTCTGATTACTGATGCAGTGGCATTCATTAACCATCCGTTTTGTCTGCGTTCATCTTTCATGCTGGGATAGCCAGATCATGCCTGCTCTCTCTGGTGGATGCGGCTTTTGCCTGTCCCATCACATCCGCTGTGACCTGCTCAACGGCCACTCGCCCTGCTTAACATGTCGCGACTACGGCATCAAGTGTCCCCCGGGGGACGAGACAGAGTGAGTCGTCGAGGATCTGTCTGTCGCATTGCTAACAATTCAGTGACTCGGTCTCGATGACGGATGCTGGCGAGTCTCCCATGGAGGAGGTCATTCGTGAGTACCCACGACAATAATGCGTACAAGCTACATGGTTAGATTAACATGGTTAGATACCCCAGAAGCACACGAAGGTCGCTTCGACATCGAGCGCATCCACTGGATGGCTCCTCTCGATCACTACAAGAGCGTTGCCCACGACCTGCTTGGCTTCCCAGTCCCCGGCATCCCCGACATCCCCCAGCCGACAGAGAAAACGACTCTCCCTCCGTTTATCCAGAAACTGCCCAGTCTCGCCGATGAAGACGCCGACTATCTCAAAGCCAAAGGGGTATTCTCCCTGCCAGACGAGCGGCTGCAGAACGAGCTGTTGCGGACATTCGTCCTCCACGTCCACCCCTACCTCCCCGTCCTCGACCTCCCTCCTTTTCTACAGGCCATCGCCGACAACAACGGCCATTCCTCCGTTAGTCTACTCTTAATGTACGCCGTCATGTTCTCAGCCATTGCATTCGTCGACCCAACACACATCCAGCGCGCGGGATATACATCCAGGAAGGCCGCGCGCCAGGAATTCTTCCGCAAAGCACGAGTAAGATCTCCATATCCCGCAGAACCATATACTGACTACGCAGGTCCTATACGACTTCGACGTCGAGCGCGACCGCATCGTGCTCATCCAGACCGTGCTCCTCATGACCTACTGGCACGAGAACCAGGACGACCCCAAAGACTTCCGGCACTGGCTCGAGATTGCCCTGTCGCAAGCCGCCCTCGCCATGCCCATCAAGGAGCACGAACAGCGCACGCGCGCAAGCACATTCACCTCGCCAGGCCTCTGGAAGCGTCTCTGGTGGTGCATGTACACGCGCGACCGCCTCAACTCTCTGAATCTGCGGCGCAGCCCCGTCATCAAAGACGCAGAGTTCACCGTGCCCCTGCCCACCCTCGCCGACTTCGACATAGCCATATACCCCCCTTCTGTCCTCGCCATGCCGATCCTAGGAGCCTGCGAGGTTCTCCGGAACCCAATGCAGCAGCAGCATCTGGCCACCTTGTTCATCGAGAAGGCCAATCTCTGCTGCACAATCAGCGGGATTATCTTCCCCATCACCAACGCCGCAGTCTTTGCGCCCGCCGTATTCACACACTACATCGCTGCCCTGGACGACTGGCATAAGAATCTACCCAAGGAGGTACAATACCACGCACCCCCCTCACGCACAGCCCTCTCCGAAGGCGAGCGCGCCCTCTTCGCCTACCGCGCCTGGCTAGAGATGATATACCTCGCCGCATCAGGCGCGCTGCACCGCCAGAACCAAGCACAGAGCCAGAAAGCACTCCAGTCCGGCGACAGTAGCAGTAGCAGTGATCCCACCAATGCATGCGCGGACGGGATTCGATCCGTCACGCAGTCCATTGCAGGGGTTGCGGATGGGCTGGACCGGCTGGACCTCGTGCATTGTCTGCCGACGACGACGGTGGGGTTGCTCACGCCGGTGCTGGCGACGCATTTCATGAATATCCGGTCGGAGACGCCGGATCTGTGGCGCAATGCGTTCCAGTCGCTGTATCAGTGTCTCAAGGTGCTGGAGAAGCTGGGGGAGGTGTATGAGCTTGCGGAGAGCATGGCGGGATTCTTCCAGGCGACGATCTGTGGGGATGTCAATACAAATACGAGCACGAGCGCGAGCACGTCAGAGAATGGCGAAGGGAGGGAAAGGGCGTTTCTGCAGCGGACGTTAACGGCGGAGGAGCTGGAGGGGTTTGCGCGGCTGGTGGGGGCGCGAACGGGCTTGCAGAGGTTGTAATAGAATAGAGAGAGTTAGTTTGCTAGAATGGGTGACAGAGTGACACATGCAATTGCAAATTCTCCAGGGACCATACTTGTCCATGATAGACGCTGCAGGAATATTATAGGCCGGCAGTGGTGCAACCCCCACTTGAAGCTATCACGACATCGCCCGCAAATCAGTGCAATCGCCAGCCAAGAATTTAAGAAATGCTTCCTCCCGATGGCAATTTCTTCCTCAAGGTAACCTGTCAACCCTCATCATGACTCCCTGGAAAGACCAGACCTCGCACGCAAACAATGAAGTCGAGGTCGAGTCCTCGCCGGGGACTGGGACTTCGCATGACCACGACCCCTTGCATGCGCCGCTGAAGCGCAAGCTGCAGTCGCGGCACCTGCAGATGATTGCGATCGGGGGTACGCTTAGCGACATTTATCTTTATCCAACTCATCACTGACATACTCTACAGGTATCATCGGACCCGGGCTACTCGTGGGCTCCGGCAAGGCCTTCCAGGAGGGCGGGCCTGCAGGCGTGCTGATAAGTTTTTCGCTGGTCGGGATTGTTGTTTATTTCGTCATGTATACACAATTTCTCCAAGGCGTCTAGTTGAGGAGAGCTAACACAGTCGGGTATAGGCAAGCCCTAGGTGAAATGGCCACTGCGATCCCCGTCACGGGCTCTTTCACCGAGTACGCCGGGCGCTTTGTCGACGACTCGCTTGCGTTTGGGCTTGGGTGGGCGTATTGGTATCTCTGGATTACGGTTTGTCTTCCATCTGCATTAGTCCTGGTCATGTCATGGTCTGGCTATGTTTACAAGTGGTGAGTGAGGCTAACAGCACAGGTCCTCGCAAACGAATACAACGCCGTGTCGCTAGTCATAATGTACTGGACGGACGCCGTGCCGCAATGGGCCTGGATTCTGATCTTCTGGTTTCTGTTCCTGGGCCTGGCGAATTTCGGGGTGCGCGAGTATGGCGAGATGGAGTTTTGGCTGTCGTTGTATGTCACCACATTCATACCTATACGCGGTATAACATGGGTCAACCAGCTAATACAGTGCAGAATCAAAGTCCTCGCCCTGATTGTATTCTTCATTCTCGCAATCTGCATCAGCACCGGCGGTATTGGCGGCCGGACCATCGGGTTCAAGTACTGGCATGACCCTGGGGCGTTTGCAGACTCGATTAACGGCGTTGCGAAGACATTTGTTGTTGCCGGGACGTTGTATGCTGGGACAGAGATGTACGTTACCCTCTTTTTCCTAGAGCTGTCACTAATAGGAGAATAGGGTCGGCATCACAGCTGGAGAATCAAGCAACCCGCAAAAGGCCGTCCCAATCGCCATCAAGCAGGTCTTCTGGCGTATCCTGGTCTTCTACATCGGTACTTAACCTTCTTTAGTGTAATTATTATGGAGTATACTAACGGCTCAGGAACAATGTTCTTCATCGGCATCCTGATGCCCTATACCGACTCCCGACTGATAGGCGACAGCTCCTCCAGCGCCAGCTCCCCATTAACAATCGCCCTCTCCGACGCCGGAATCCTGCCTGCTGCACACCTCATCAACGGTCTGATCGTGATCAGCGTCATCTCCGCCGGAATCGGGTCTCTGTACGCCTCGTCACGCACAATCCTCTTCATGGCACGCACAGGGAAAGCACCCAAGATCCTAGGCCGCACGAACGCGCGCGGCGTGCCCTGGGTGGCTATCGTGTTCTCGAACATCTTCACCTGCATTGTCTTCCTCACCGTCGGGAATGAGGCGGGGAAGGTCTATAATGCGCTTATCACGCTTTCAGGGGTCTCGACATTCCTCGTCTGGAGCACCATCTGCGTAGCACACATCCGGTTCCGGCTCGCCCTGACCGCGCAAGGGCAGTCCGCCTCTACTCTCCCCTTCCGCGCGGCGCTGTACCCCTGGGGCACGTATTTCGCGCTCGCCCTGACCGTCTTCCTGGTGTTTTTCCAGGGCTACACGGCGTTCTTGAATCCGTTTAGCGCGGACGATTTTGTTGTGAATTATATCCTCCTCCCTGTGTTTGCGCTGTTTGTGGGGGGGTGGAAGCTTTGGCATCGCACAAGGATTGTGTCCCTGGCGGAGATGGATATTTGGACGGGGAGGAGGGAGAGGGAAGTAGATGAGCAGGAGAGTGGGAAGGGGTGGAAGAGTGGTAGAGGGTGGAGGGGGAAGGTTTATAGGGGCGTTGTTGGATGATTTTATATGGTGGTATCGACTGTTGTATTTGAATTGATTAATGACTGCCTTGCGCAAATACATACATTCAGAACCATTGAAGTATCCAATACAGAAATCATACCAGGCTACATCTATAGTCGTTCTCTACTTTACACTGTAATCACTCGGCATCATCCACCAATTACCGCGCAGTTCCCTTCGAGATTGCCCAAATGCCCAGGCTGAAGATAAGCTGCGAGGAGTCAAGATAAGCCTCGAGGAGCTGGGGTATTTATTGGACGCCTCCTAGTACGGAGTATGCATGACTTAAAGCATGCTGGCCCTATCTCTGGCTCTGGGGCTATGCTAATCAATGTATGCAAGGTACCAACATGGATAAGAGAAATAACTGCCCTGGGTCCATCAGCTGCGCTACCTGGATTCTGGGTCTATAACTGAGCATTCTAAAATAGGAATAATCCCTCGCTTACAGGCTGAATCTTGTTTGTCTGTGTCTTCGTGTTCACTCGTGGATAGGGGTTGTTTTGCGGTTGGGTGCGAGTATGGCAATATCTTACCATGGCTCTCATCAGTCTGAATAAAGGTTTGGGTGAGTTTTAGATTAGGAGTCTTTTATTCTGAGTAGGAGTTTGGTAGCAGATTTAGTTGTTTTGTCTCTGTCAAGTTTTAGGGTACGAGGACGGGCATGGTTACGGATATATATATTTCAGATAGCAAACCACAAGAGTAGTTTACTACCTGGGTAGAGAAAATAGTTGTACCATACATGATTTAAACAATTATAGAACGAGGTACTCTTTGAACGTTTAAATTTCACCGTACTAGATCTCGTCTTCAGCTCGGGTATATAGTGAAAATGCTATTACCTTGCCCAGCTTCGAAAACCAACAAGGAGTTTAACAGGCATCTTAAAGAGGACCTTTACCAGGATGATATAACCACTTTTACAGATAAGAATATACAAGGAAGATAGAGTAGTTGTATTCAACTAATAAGATGAAGTCTAAGCTTTGCCTAGCAAGGCATCTACGAACGGGCAACCGGGTCTTAGAGCGAGATAATCCTCACCCTAGATCTAGCACGCAGAACAGTGGTGGCAGGCCTGGTCTATTCATATCGTGCTCACAGAGTTGGGTTGTGTCTCCTGCTGTGTATGGGAGATGGACTGAGCGGTATTGCATCCGGCCTGTCAAACGCACAAGTATAACAAGACACTCGAGGGATTGAGGAAATTTTTGTACGTTGTAGATGAGAGTATCTCGGGATGCAGTATGAGTGGGAGACCAAAAGGGAGTGCATCATGCAGAGAGGCCAACAGGCCTTGGATCGAACGGGTTCGCCGGAGGAGGAGGCACAATTTCCTGGAGACGTGTCAATACATAAAAGCCACTTCGTATGTTAGTAGTCTTTCTTCCATCGGGCTGTCGACGAGTCAGGTGTGTTGTGGGAGAGCTGTTAGAAGCTAAGTTCATCGATGGCAAGACATAAAGCGCGATGAGGTTATGCTGACGATACTGATCAGAAGATGCCGAATGAAACAGGTATGACACGGGCGGACGTGGACGTTTGAAAAGGCATGAGAGGATTGGACGTGGTGGGCGTTGGGGTCAGAATGACGCTGTGGCTGGCCGAGTGAGGACAAGACTGCAATGACCTGCTTTGTGCAACGTTGACCATTGCTTGCATTTCTTGCATGCGCAGTCCGTGCTTCAGCTGGAGGCTGGGCAAATGATGTCGAGCTTTGGCTGGTCAATGACAACTCGCGCACGCAAGGAGCAAGCCGCTGGACTGGAAGACAGACACAACGAAGGCGAAACGCCATAATATAAGATCCAAATGCCACTGGACCAAGGTACGGCCGAGGGCTTGCGCAGGGACGGGCAAGGGTATCTAACTAAGTAATTCTCCTTCGAGTCGACTGTGTTGACAGACGGAGAGTCAGGAAAAATGACGAGACATAGACGCCACCGGCCCGGCGAGATTGCGCAAAGAGGAGATCTCGGGCTCGACTCGACCATGTGACGGTTGGATATGAAAGAGCTTGTTTGGAGTCTTTAGCTTTCATCCTGGCCGCCAATTTCGCGACGTATTCCCAAACGGGCGTTGAGTGGTTGAGCTGAGACAAGGCCAATCCAGGGCTGCATGGGGCCGCGTAAGGGCGACCAGGATGAGGCAGCATGCCATTATGATGCCATTTCAGTTAGCCCATGTGAAGTTGAAATAACTGGAACTTGGAAGTTATGGGTATGAGACGATGAGCAGCTGGTGGCACTGTTACTGTTGGTGATCGTTGCCCTATGAGCCGGGTCTTTCTCCAGGTTTGCTGATGCTCCGGTTACCCACCTGGATGAGACAGCTGGACAGATGAAGAGATGATAGATCTGTGTCGATCGGTCTGCTTCACACTGCACTGATTGTTTCATTGCAGAATCCGATTGCAACTGTGACTGTCCACGGTGCACGACAGATCAAGAGCCTCCCATCCAGTCTATAGCCAGGGAAGTCGTCGAGCTCCAGATCTCCAGACTCCAGCTTAGCTTTGGTTCAGGAGAACCCTGTAGCTCATCTCCGAGGCTACCAAGCAGTTGCATGACCCCGTCCAGCTTCGAAGGAATCGCCACTGGTCTCCAAAATTGGCGGATTTAGCCGCTTGGCAGCAGCAATGAACACTTTAGCAGTAAATCTGCCCCTCCCCCAGGTCGGATCTGGTCCATCCTTTCCTGCCAGGAACAGATTGGCATTCGTTGCAAGTCGATGTTGTCTTCCGAGCATCCGAAAACAACCCATTGCGCTGTTAGGGCTGGCTTCACTGGACTGGCCCATCACACTCGTTGCTAACTGCGCTCTCCACAAACTGCGAGTACAGCCTTTCCACCCGAGTAAACAGTTCAACGTAATTAATATGATTAATATGATTAATTGAAGGCATAAGCTGACGGGGATACGACCAAAAACGGCGACGGCGACCTCGTCCGCCCAGACTCACCACCACAACTCCCACCACTCACCACCAACAAAAAGACCGGTGCAGCGCTTTGTGTCCCAGCTGCGGGGGATTAACCATTCACAGCACGGCCTTTACTGCAGAGACCCCAGATTGTCTCACCCAGCATCGCGTTGGGGACTGCGACTGGCCGCCATCCCTGCGGTGGATCCGCCCAGCAGTCGTCCCGGCATCGCTTGGAAAGACAATCGAGAATCGCCTCGCATCTTCATTCTCCAGACAAGGACAAATGAGAATCCGGGGGCGGGCCGGCGAGAGACACGAGCGTTACATTTGCTGCCAGTCTCGCTTCCAGCGTCGAGTCGAGACACCCACTAACCAGCGAAATTCACACTAAATGCGCACTAAACACACGCTAATCCGAGCTAATTACAGGCGAGCTGTTTGGTCCCTGGCTTGTCTGTCTGATTTCCTCCAATCACGCCCGCGCGCTGTCATTGACCAGTCCAACCCCTCGCCTGCGTCTGTATAGCCAGCCGCTCTGTGACACACACCATCCTCGCCTTCACCCCGAGGCCGTGGTCCCAAGAAAGAGCGATGCGTCCAGCCGGGGCCAATTCCAGCCCATGCCAACGCAATCTCCGGAGGCGACAAGCATCCATGGCGATCGCCGGTCGTGATGCCGCCACCAGCTCTGCAAAGCACCAGCAGGACCTGGATCCATGTCCCAAATGTCCTTGATCGCAATAACGCTAATTCTTGATCCAATCTTGCTAAGAATAACATGCCCAGGCCAGAGCTGCCCCTGATTCGTCTCGCCTCGGCCCCGTGTGTGCATGTGAGGTATTTCCTGCCCACCCCCCCGGGGTTATATATAGGGCTTTCCTGCTCCTGCTCTGGCTGCTTCTCTCCAGTAGTCAACTCGAACTGGTCCTTTCGTTACACAGCTTCGGTCCCGGGCATTCGTTTATAACCCTTATTTAATAATCAACCACCTATTACAACAACCACAACCACCGGCACCATGAAGTTCTCCGGCCTTTTCACCCTGGCTCTTGCCACTGCTGCTATTGCTACCCCGGCCAAGCGTGCCGACTCTGCTGCCGACATCATCGACAACATCTCTGCTGAGGTCGACAAGTTCGATGCCGCCGTCAGCGCCTACAAGGGCGGCTCTGCTGACAAGACCCTTGCTGCCTCTGACGAGCTCATCAAGGTCATCAAGAGCTCCGTCGAGCAGGTCAACAGCGGCCCCGACCTCTCCAACTCCGACGCCCTGGCTCTCACCAGCCCCGTCCAGGACCTGACCGACAAGGTCGAGGGTGTCGTCGAGAAGGTCATCTCCGCCAAGTCTGAGGTCGTCAAGGCCGGCGACGGTGGCAAGGTCAAGCAGTCCCTTAGCGACCAGTACGACGCTGCCGCCTCGCTCGCCGAGGCCCTCTCCTCCAAGGTCCCTGAGGCTCTCTCTGACATCGCCCAAGAACTCTCTGCCGGTATCACCAATGCCATCCAGAAGGGTGTCGACGCCTACAAGGACGTCTCCGACTCCGACGGTGGTGACTCTACCTCTTCTTCTTCCTCTGCTGAGCCCACCGAGACCTCCACTGGCTCCTCCACCGAGACTGCCACTGACGAGCCCACTCCCACCTCTTCCACCCCTGTGATCCCCACCGGTGGCTCCGAGCCCACTGGCTCCAGCACCCCTACCAGCTCTCCCACCGGCTCCGCCACTCCCCCCGAGTTCACCGGCGCTGCCTCCAAGCAGAGCTTCTCCCTCGTCGGCGGTGCTCTTGCTGCCGTTGCCGTCGCTGTTGCCGTTTAAGCAACTGACCTAACGACTGCACGCATGTATGGCTGAGAATGAGAATGGGAATGGGAATCCGAAGGTATAGGACAAAAGCCATGTCTGACGCTTGACGATGGGATTTAATAATTGAATCAATAAAGGCTTTCTTGCTTATACTTTATGCTATGTACATTTTTACTTCTCTTGTCTGTTCCTTCTCCCTTCTTGGGGTTGGTCTGCATATATTGATTTCTTTTCCTGGATTGGATTGGATATACTATACTCCTAGTAATACTGTAGCAATGCCTGTATTGATATCGAATGAACTTGACTTGACGCCTTGCTATCTTGCACGTAGTTGACTCGTATTCTGTAGATCTGTGATCGTCGAGTTTGTTTCATGTCCCCACGGATCGACACGACTCAATTTGGGTCAACAATCACAGATCCCCTGCAGTTTCACAGAGGCAGGTGGGTATTCACCGTGAGCCTAGTCAGCCAGAAGTATCGCACATTCTTTATTTAGTCATATTGCGCAAACAATGGCGAAATATTGAATGTTGAATGCTGCCTCCAGTACCCGGGGAGACCCGACCCGAACTGAAAGGAAATGAAATGACGCCATTATTTCGATTTGACCACCTGTTTGAGATATAAAGATCCAGCTGACCTTCTATTCAAGACAAGGTAAAACGCCGGCTTGACTGACTTTGTGAATCAGAGTTTACTTCTTACATTTGGCGGGTGATCTTAATTGCGAGTTTGAACAGAGTACCTCCAGTCGCCTATTGCGGCATATTCAGTGGGCGTGCAGGGTCAATGCAGCCAAGGTTCATTTCCTTATTTTTGATTAAATAAGTTTCACGGGAATTGAGTGTTGACTGGTCCGCTTAAGAAGGTCTATCTGTGAATATTAATAATTGGGCGGTTTAAGAACGCCCTTCAATTAAGTTGAGGTTTATTCATGTCGTCAGTCATATACTATTATGTACACAGTAGTAGCTATATGACACAGTATGCATATTAATATAAGGGTGGTCTCTGCAGGACTAATCCTTAACTTGAATATAGGCTCGAAGGACGATAGTGCCACCAAGTACCTATGCCTGCACTCACAGTTAGCACAGCTTAAGACACCCAGATAAAGGACAAATTGAACCTCAGCATTCTTATAATACTTTCCAGCTGGTTATTACAAGGGGTATAGGGTATTCTATCCCCTAGAATACAGTTAATGTCAAAATAACGATGCTCTGCGCTCGTTGGTGTCTTCATAGGTTGACAAACCTTCCTCGCAGGAGAAACAAAACTAATATAAACCGACAACAAGTCTAACATAAGATATTTCTATGACGGGAATATACTTCGAGAGCTACGTAGTCCATGCTTCTCAGGCTCAGGCAAGGTCTGCTCAGATAAAGCCTGCATAATCCGTTTCCTTCATGTAGCGTTCAATATCCATCAGTTTGTCCATCTCCACGCCCACTTCTTCGGGTTTCTTGACATTTGGATCCCCTCCTGCCCATCCATACTTTGAGACATACAGCTTGCTCTCGTACATTTCTTTCGCCAGCCAGTCTGGCGCTCCACCAGAATCGAACTCCTTGTCTACCTGGACGACAAGTTTAACTCCTTTGATGTCAGCCCACAGCTTCCAGTATTCCGCGTAACTCATAAGGCGGCTGCATCCCAAAATCACGTATTAGGGCTTTGACCAGGTACCCCGTATCGGTTTGAGCATGGATCCAGGGAATTGGCTGGGCGCCAGTGTCTGCGGTGACATGCAGGACAAAAGAACCATCAGGCTGTTTCTCCGGTCTCTGCATTGGGCTCCACCAGTGGCCCAGATAGACACCAATCTGGAAATAGGTCGTCTTTGCTGCTAGGTCTGGGTATGTTTGCTGCAGATACTCGGTATACTGGGCTTTGCCGTAAAAACGCAGGTTCCAGAGAATTTCCCCATTGCTCCATTTCTTGCTGTTGCTCAGGGTGGACAGCACAACCCGGTCTAGAGTCAGCACATACTTGGCGGCAGCGTCGACGATATTCTTCCCTTGTTGGACTTCGCGGTCAAAAGCAAGCTTATTGACTTGCTTCCCCGTTCTCTCAGCCTCAGCGATCACCTGTGGGTCTTTAACGAACTGCCTATTGAGAAAGAGCAGTCAGCAACCTCTCTAAGCACAAAAATACAGGTTGAGCCTATACCAAAAGTCGGTGGTTCCAAATATGGCGTGCGCTCCATTGGAGGCCCTGTCGAGCGATGCCACATCGTCGTAATCGCCTGCCACAAGCTCAATGCCGGCCTCGCGCAGGGACGCATTGGAAGGCCTGTCTGGCCAGCGAGTTATACCCCGAACGCGCCAGTTTGGGTCTTGGGCAAACAGGCGGGCGACGGAGCCACCCTGGATCCCGGTGACACCGGTGACGACAATCAACATTGGCGCAACAGAAAAAAGATGACGGAAAGCAGATTATGAATCTCAGTGGCTCGAAAGACACACCATCATTGGCGCGCCAGAGCCCTATCTATATTGCGAGTCGATCCGAAACGGAAAGACACTATATTGCGGTTTATTTCAGGTTGTTTCACCCTTACTGGCCCTTCATCCATCAGGGTTCCTTCAAAAGATTAGACGAGTCACCTTTGCTTGTCCAGTCCATGGTTGTCATCGGTTTCTGGCTGAGTAATGAGGAAGGTGGGCAGTCGCGAGCTATTGCGTTGCATAATGTCCTAAGTTTGGCAATACGCCAACAAACAGTATGCTCCTGAACGTTTCGCCATAATTCTTATCTACTATGCTAACAGGAAATACCGTAGGAGCTCTGGGATGCTTCTGAATCCGTCAACGCATGTATTTCCTGCTCTTGGCCTATCCCGACATATCAGGCTATCTTACTCCATATCATTTTTGCTGTACTATATAAAAATTACGGAGTACTAGGCTTCGACCTAAAACCTTCTTTATCAGCCGCTGATGCCGAGCTACTTAGCAGGCTAGCTTTGAGTTGCAAAACGCTGGGTATGCTATATTACCCTAATATGCTTGCCCGATACTGCCAGAGTGACCTCCCTGCTTACGTCTGGGTAAGCATCCAGGAGATCAAACGATTCAACCTTGCTTTATATAAAGTTTGCACGGCATATAGCTCTGGCGTACCCAACAAAATTGCGGTATCAAAGAGGGGACTTCAGGCACAGGATTTAGAATTTGCATTACCAAGGAACACTCCATTATGGAACACTACAAGCAAGGCGGAATGGGTATCTGCAGCGACAGAGGATGTGTACCGCCACGACCTCAATAATACTTTAGAAAATGAATGGATCTCCAAGTCAGCGCATATCTTGGAGGCGCTGGATATAGCTTAGATTCTGTTCCCGACTTGCTCGTCATTCCCGAGCCAGTGTCGACAGTTGTCACTCCTAGGAGCTGAGAGCAACCTGAGTCATGTTCTTGCGAGGATGGCGTGCTGAGCCAACCTGCCTGGCTTGCTCCTCACTTTAGATACCAAAGAAGGTTCTTGTGGCTGTTATCTGACAGTTGTCGGAACGAGTGTGCTTCGGACATGTGTCCAACTGGCCCACTTAACCCAACCTCCTTTACTGGTCTGATAGTCTCAGAAAGGACAAAGGGGTCAGCTCTCCACTGATAACACACAGGCAACAACTCCTGAGTCCTGACATCTCCAAGTGGTGCACCAGAAACGGATACAAAATGGCTCAGCCACCTTTCAGTCACAGCCACTGGCGGCTCAACACGTGGCTTGAACGAGAAAATGCCTCAAGATGGAGTCAAACAGTTTGATGACTCTCCGTTTGTTCCCCGTTTGGTGTGGCTGACGATCAGACATCATGTGGCTAGTGAGGGGTAAACTGCACCCGATTGGACGGCAGCCTGCGGACCGAGCCACAGCACCAGCCCCTGTGTGGCGCCAAGCGTGACATGTCACTGCCTCAGGCACTATTGTTTCAGTATAATCACCACCACCTTAGATGGAGTACTTCAGATGGAGTATATTGGCTGCCGTTGGAGCTGAAGTGGTTCTGTGTATTATCCACACTCCCACAGCAATATGTGATATCACCTTTAACAGTCCAGCCCCTACGGTTCGTGCCACAGGATCCAAGCCACAGGGGGCTGTTGGCGCCGTTTTATGTTGCTGCCTAGCTGTTCTGCAAGTGCACATCTCGATCAACACTCTCTAGCCACTGCGACTATTGACAGTACTCCATTCCATGGTGGATGTACCCGTCCTTAGCGCCGGGCTTGCATCCTGGGAGTCGCACCGCGCTGTTTCTCAGCGAATGACGCTGCTCGCCTTGTAAGGCCCGCTGGCTGGCTAATTTCGGCTCTGCGGGTTTGATAGCAGCCTGGACGACTGGAGCAATCACCATGGAAAGCGATGGATCAAGTGGATGATTCAATATGCGTGTCTGGCTCCGGGTGTCAGGGGTCTTCTGCCAGAACTAAAGGAGTGAGGCTGGTGGGTGCATATATGGGGCCTGAAATCAGAAATGCCCCTCTATCGCATATTCGCATTATTTAAAGCGCGTAGTCGTCCAACTTCAGCTCATCACTCATCTCATCAAACTTACCTTTCCACAATCCCCCCTATAACTCAGTCAACATGTCCTACTACGGAGAATCAAGCGGCTACTACGGCAGCGAGGGTCGCCCCCCATACAACCCCGGCTACGAACGCCCTCCATACGAAAGACCTCCATACGAGCGACCCCCTTACGAAGAACACCGCGGCTCCCCATACCAAAGACCGCCATACGAAGAACACCGGGGCTCGCCGTACGAGCGCCCGCCCTACGAAGGGGAGCGCAGCGGTTCCTACGACCGCCCCTCTGCTCGCCCCCCACACTACCCCCCACCCCCTCTCCCCTACGGCTGGATCCAGGAATGGGAACCCAGTGCCCGCCGCGCGTTCTTCGTTGAGACTGCCACTGGCCGGTCTGAGTGGACGCTTCCTGCCGAGGCTTCGTATGGCGAGCAGTCGCGTGGTGGTGGTGAGCCCTATCCTCCTCCTGTGCCGGCTGGGTATTCGTCCCATGAAGGTGGATATCCACCTCAGTACCCGCCTCAGTATCCTCCCCAGGAGGGCTATGGTGGTGGTGAATACCCTGAGGAAAAGAAGAAGAAGAGCAGTGATGCAGGGAAGTATCTTGCTGCGGGTGCGGCTGGGTTAGCGATTGGTGCTGTTGGCGGGGCAGTTTTGGGTCATGAGCTTGGTATGTCTCTCTCCTTTCTTAGATTTCGTTTGCTTGATGTCGGTGTGGTTATTGTATGGTGCTAACTGTGTGAGTAACAGCTGAGAACAGCGGAGACGAAGGCTCTGGCTCTGACCATGAAGAAGAAGAGAGACATTACTCTGACGATGGGTCTGACTAGGTGGGGGACTGCGGGACTTTTACTGAGGGTATTGGATTTTGATATAGCGAGATATGTACTGTTCAGATAGGGATTTGTATAAGCGTGGAGCTTTATAAGGATATCCCTGTCAATATCTATGTTCTACATGTTAGTTGCTCAGTCTATACAAGCAAACTCACCCACATCCACTCTGATGTCGACCAACATGGTACTCTCTCGTCCTGTCCAAGTATATCCTACCCAAACCCGCCACAGTATGAGCTGGTTTGTGCAATTTAGTGAAACGCCTTTCCATTCGCATAACTCTGGCCAACCCCACATTGGGAACTACCCCAGCCCTGACAATGTCGAAGTATAGTAGAATACAGGCAGACATTGTAAAGCATCTCGAATACGAACACTAAAATACAGAATTTGGTGAGCTCGGTTTGAAATTGATATAAAGGTGGTATATGCTAGCATAAATAATATAAAATAACAGCAGACAACCCTTTCAAGCAGAACCAAACACGAACGAGGGATACTTTGCATCAGCCTCCTCTACCAATTTGGCTTTATAGTTCGACAAACCTCCCAGGAAGAACGCACTGTACTTCTTCTTTCCCACGACATTGTTACTCTGGATCCACGACTTGACACTGTCAAACACCGTCTGCTTGGACACGGCCTGGACAGTCTCATCCCACTGCTCCTGCGGCTTTGGCTGTGCCTCAACGACAGTGCCGCCCCGCTTGACACTTTCCTCGACCAGCTCAGCAACAAAGTCTCCCTGGACTTCAATCGCTGGCGGGATATTCGAAAATGGACCTCCAGGGCCAGAAACGGTGAAGAGGTTCGGGAAGTCCGCAACGCTGAGGCCGTAGAGGGCGTTTGGGCCGTCCTTCCATGCATCAGTCAGCTTACGCCCATTGCGGCCGGTGATATCAATCGTTCCATATGCGCCATCCACGGCATCATACCCGGTGGCGTAGACAATAACGTCAAACTCCAGCTCCTGGCCGTCTTGGAGCTGAAGGCCGGTCTTGGTAAGTTTGGCAACAGGGTTACTGGCAATATCAACCAGCGCCACATTTGGCTGATTAAACGCTTCATAGTATCCATGTGCACAGAGTGGACGGCCACCATATGCGCCCTCTGGCTGTAGTAGTTTCGCAGTCTTTGGATCTTTGACGATTTCTGCAATTTTCCCACGGATAAAAGCCGCAGCAGTCTCATTCGCCTCGAAGCTCGTGCCGAGATCAGCAAAGGATTCGAAGAAGAAGCTGAATCCTCCGCCCTTATTCCAGAGCTGTTCGTATACTTCCTTCCGCTGTTCGGGCGTGGCTTCAAGAGCTGACTTCTGGCTCTCATTGTATCCCATGGCATATAGAGATCCGAATACCGTTTCCCACAGGCTCTTGTGATTTGCCTGGATCTTTGCCTTTTCGTCATCTGGTATCGGCCGATCGTTGACGGGTGTTATATACTGCGCCCGCTGCTGGAAGACGGTAAGCTGCTTGGCCTTTGGATGGATCGTAGCTGCAATCTGGCTCCCAGATGGACCTGTCCCGATCACCGCAACACGTTTACCGGTGACATCGAGATCCCTAGGCCAGCGCGACGAATGGAACGCCAGACCCTGGAAGGAATCCGCATCTGCAATGGCATATTTAGGCAGATTCGGCCGACTGAGAATCCCCAGCGCACCCACAAAATACGTCGCCGAGAACCTCAGCCCTTTATCAGTTGCGATGTCCCACTTATTCCGCTCCGCATCATAATGCGCCGAGACGACATCATTCTCGAAGATGAAGCTATCGTAGATCCCCGTCCGCTGCGCCGTGTCTTTAATCTGCGCTTGCACTTGCTTCGAGTTCAAGTAGCGGTTTGTCCACTTGGGTTCCCCGTTGTCGGAGAATGTATACACCCAGCTCTCGCTGTCGGATTGTGCGCCGGGGTACTGGTTCCAGAACCAGGTTCCGCCGATATCGCTTCCCCTGTCGATGCCGACGACGTTGGGGAGATTCAGTCTGTTCTTGAATAAGTGGGCAAGGCGCACGCCGGCGAAACCGCCTCCGACGACGACGGCGTCGACTTCTCTGATATCGATGGTCATGGCGAGTTGCAGTGGGATTCTGTTGAATTAATCCAATTCTATAGGTACATCAAGCTCTAGATATAGTCCTTCAGAGCTCTCGCCCTAGAGTTCTCGCCCGAGAGCATGGACTGCTGCAGCTACAGTGGGGGTTAATATCGCCATCGGGCCCGTCATTGACATTATCCATGGTGCAATCAAGCCCTGCAGTAGAGGGATGTGATAGCGAATGATGGCTAGGAATCAATTGAGAGGTTCGTCTAAATCAAGTCTAAAATTTAGGAACTCGTTCGCTCTTCAATACAGCGAATTGCACCATTTTCACATGGAGACATGGCCTTGTATTGTTTAGATAGGGCAAGGAGCCCCGCGATCAGGAGCAACAAGAGCAATATTGCGCAAATGCATAGGCAAATTACGGGAGATCCGCAACGGAGATTATTTAGTCACTTTATCTGGAGTAGCACACTTAATGTTGAAATGGTAAGGTCCGTGGCGATTGTTGATATCGGCCCTGGATGGCGTGATCTCTACCCCCGCAACAACAACAACCAGACACTGGTTCTTACTGCTCAAGCATCCCATACCCAGTATATTGCGTGCTGCGGCCTTATGCAGTGAGCGTCTCGGCCGAACCCTTGATCTGTCCATTGACGATTAACGCCTGTGGTATAGGTGACGTGTCATCTATGCTGGAGTAGCTTCTTAGCAGGTTCATTTCACTAATTAGCTAATAAGTGGTATGTTCATCAAATATTATAATTATAAAGAGAGTGAATGGTTGTGTATGGTGTATAGTTGTCTGCCTGTTTATCACCTGATGACGTCATGCATACCCCGCCCTCCGTCAACTTCTTCCAACTCTCCAACAACAACAACAACAGTAAACACAAACACAACACCCAAAATGCCGAAATACGTATGCAAACCTTGAGATTTATCAATGATCTACATTCTGACGCCATCCAGACCGCAATCATCTCATACGACAGCCGCGAGGCCTACCAGCAGCATGGCAGCCAGATCGAACAGATGTGCGAGCCCCCCTTTTCTTCCCTCCCCACTGCATTCTTCAAACGAGTCAGTCTAATGAGTCTATCCAGAGCAAACGATCTGTTCAAAGCAAAGGGCGCTACCGAGCAGACCCCGTTTTTCTCCACCCGGAGCATTCCCCCTTCTCATAGGACCTCGTATGTCTTGTCTTAAACAGTTAAGCTTATGAAGATGGTTCAATTCTTGCTGATGATTTTGCTAGGTTTGTTCTGCCTGATGGTGCATCCGCAGATGAGCTGAGGAGCGCTGCATTGCCGGAGGGCGTGAGTTGCCAGATTAACGAGGCGTGAATGCTGGATACATAGCTTATGTAGATACTACAATCTATTTCATTTCTCTACCGTGGTGGACTTGTAGGGTATTCCAGGTTATGCATCACTATCGACTCGTGTATTGTAACTGCGTTTTCTTTGTAGCAATGGAATGGCCAATGCTCCAGACATACCGCGGTAATGGAAAGGATATTGAGTCCATGGTATTAAATACTTAATGTAATGATAGTTGAAACAGTGTCAAAGGCCAGTTCTATCTGTCAAGTAATATATTTAACAGCAGGATTCGATCCAGGTTTGCATAGAGTATCCATACAAAGACTATTCAACCGTAGTCGTTTCATTTGCTTTGATATGCTAGGTATTGTACTAACAAACGCTACACTGCTTCATTCATTCCTTGCTGGTACGAGATCCTTATTCAAGTATTGTCCCAGTTACACATACATGAAAGAAACTATGTCCCACTCACAGCCTACCAAGGAAAGTACTCAGAGACACATTATGTCAAAGCAAATAAAGAAGTCCAAACAGACCCTTTGTCCATTTGGTAGAGTATTAGAAGGCCGCATCTAGCATCAAATTACATCGATATCTCAAGCAGTCTCTCCCGACATGCCTCGGGTCTTAAGTACTATGTATGTCGACACCTACTCTTGACTAACAAAGTACAAGGCCCGGAACAAGGCACAAAGCAGCACAATGGCATTGGGCTCATACAAACCCTCGCAACAATGCGGGAACAGCTACTGCAAGAAGTATCTGCTACCACCAACCCACTACCCCCAGGTCTTCGGTACCTACTTCCCGTACCTCCCCGGCACAAGCTTCACAATGCTAATCAGCGAGCTGCTATCAGAAGCCAGCATCGCAAACGTCTACTGGGGAACAGGCGCTTGGTTCGTCCTCGGCCTGCCCAAGGTAGGCGAGGACACGCAGTTCATTATCGCGGATGGATTGTTAGATGCTGCTGCCAGCACAATTACAGCGAAAGCTTATATCCCTGTCTGTCCGGCGGGACATGACTGTCCCATCATGAAAGGAAGAAATGGCGCTGTACCGGATTTGCATTTCCATATTAACCACTACGATGCGTGTCTCACGCTCGATCTGTTTGGCAAGTCGCGGTTGGTTCCGGCGTTGCCCGAGTTGAGGCTTGATGTGCCGGCTGTGGATGATCCTACGTTCACACTGGCTAGTAGTTTCCAGTGGAATGTGGGAGTCAGAGAGAAAGGGCGTGTAGCTGCGTCAGGGCCGGGGCGGTTTGGGACTCGCTGTACGCCGTTCTCTGAGGATGGGCCTGCGGTGCAGATACTTACCCCTGCGGCGGCGGTGGATGCGTTGGTTTATCTTTGCTTGCGGCATTTTGGGAAGGGTGCGCATTGGATTACTTGGGCAGATGGGCTGTTTGGGCTGGGGGTTCTATATTCTGATGCGGTGTGTGAACGGCCTGTGTCGAAAGATGTTAAGTCTGGATATAAACATGACTATGTCGTGGCTTACGCTGTAGCTAGTAGTGGGATTCTTGTTGAAAAGTAATGATATCCTGTACTGATGTGTTTCAGCTGGTAATATCTGATAAATAGTTGAACTGACATAAACAGTAATATAATATCAGGACTCAATAACTGCAGCTACTTCCAACACAAAATCTGGCCATGCATCAGGCCAAACCAGCCATCCTCCTCCCTCACCCACTCCCTCCACCCCCTGGCAATACCCTCAAGATCCTCCTTCCTCGCAAACCCTCCATCAACCGCCCCCTCACTCAGCCCCGAACTCTCCATCCTCTTCGCCATCGACTCCCCCCAGTACTCTCTTTCCTCAGGGGTACTAAAACACCACGTCCCCGCACTCCTCTCAACCCTCTCCCTCTGAAAGCCCGCCTCAACAGCCCAAGCATGGATATACCGTCCAGGATGCGGATTCCCCCCTTTAGCCCTCGCCATCTTCCCCGTCAAGTCAAGCCAGCCAGCAATCCCTGCATTCTTAGGATACCACGACATAGAATCCGACTCGCGCACAGAAACAACACCACCCTTCTTCACAACGCGCCGCATCTCACGCAGCGCCTGAACCGGGTCCGCGATGTGCTGTAGAACTTGGTGCACATGCACAACATCAAACGACTCATCATCGAATTCTAGAGCATGGACGTCTCCAACGCGGAAGTCCACATTCGCATCTAACCCTCTAGCCTTTGCAAGCGCGCGAGCTTCGCCCAGCGGGTCAGAGACATATTCAATACCCGTGACGTGTCCGCCTGGACTAACGAGCCCGGCGAGATCGACTGTGATGCTTCCCGGCCCGCAGCCAACGTCAAGGACTTTGAGGCCCGGCTTGAGGTGGGGGAGGAGATGGGGGGCGGAGTTTTGGGCGGTGCGCCAGCTGTGGGTTTTTAGGACGGAGGGGGCGTGGTTTGTTGTGTATGTAGTCATTTTTTATTTTATTTTATTTTGTTAAGGAGTTGTAGGTAGAAGGAAGAATGGTAGACTGGACTGAATTTATAATTTGTATGCGTGCGGGGCGAGTCGGAGTTCCGACACTCAATACCCACAATTATATCAACAATATGTATTATGTCCTATAGCCGCTTTGTTTGGTTTATGTTGATTTAACATCCATGTAAATGCACACAAACACTAAACAAAAACATCCCAAACTCATCCACACTGGCTACCCACCGCTCAACCCTGTCTCTTCGCGCCCTGGACCCCGTCTCCCCCGACCTCCACAGCTCCGAAATCTCCATCATGCCATCCTCCCACTCATTCAAATACCTATCATACTCTCTGTCCCAAGTTTCACGAGACCGCGCCTCCCAAACCCCCCGTCCCTCAGGCAGGAGAACACCGCGTAGCTCCTCCGCCACAAAATTCGGAAGCGAGTGCTCGGCATTGTACAAGCTGCTGAAGAGGTACATTACGTATATAGCACGGCGCTTTGTAGATGCCACGATCCAGGACTCCCAGGTTGGTTTTGAGCGGGCTAGCTCTGAGCTGGAGAGGAGGCCGTGCCGGGCTGTGCGGAAGGCGAGTTCCATGAGTGTTATCATTGTTTTGTCTGTTACTAGGCCTTGTCCTGGGGAGAAGTAGAGCAGCAGGGAGTAGATGAGGTAGGCTTGGAAGGTGGATAGGTGGGTTATATCAGGGAGGGTAGGGTCCTATCTCGTCAGTATTAAACTGGCAACTGGAAGTTGAAGAAGAGGGATACCTCTGACGCGAGTCGGTCCATCTCTTTCTGCACTGTCTGTACAACTATCGCCTCGCTGCCTGGTGCAGCCTGCATCCACATCCGGACGAGCGTGAAGCAGTTGGCCAGTGCAAGCGGCGTCCTCTCCAAGACTTGGGTGTGGTGGATTATCGGCGGGATGTCACCGTCTCGGACCATGCGACGGGGGTAGCTGCTCAGAACTCGGGAGATATACTGCAAGGTGAACTGATGATACAGTTTAGGCACCTCCTCTCCCAGTGGGGGAAGAATATATGGTCGTAGCCAGCGGTCGCGGATATCGTCTGCTGCGTCATTCGGGACGAGATCTGTAGTTGTTAAGTCGAGTTCGGTTCTATCAAATGCTTGTCGACTTGGAGTTGATAGTGCAGTTCCAGCTTCAGGGCTAGTTAAAGTAAATCCCGTCGCATTGAGACTTGGATCTACCGGTGGACTGGATATAGAAGCAATAAAACTGTCGGGCTGTGGTATCGCGGTGGTGTATTCGCAGACCCGACCGAGCGAGCTGCACCGGGCGCAGACCGGTCTTTCGAGAGTACATCGGACCTTTGATCTGGTGCAGCTGGTACAAGCCTTCTTCCGCGGGGGACGCTGTTGCTTTCGCTTCATTCTGCAGTTGATGAAGTGGCGAAGTTAAGAGATGGAGGTCGGAATTCCGAGAATGTGGTCTGTGCATTCGCCACTTATGATATTATTATGCATATTATTATACATATATATCAAGGAACATGAAATGCATCAAACGGATAAAACGCCGACGAGTCCAGATCCAGCCAGTCTGTCGTCTGCCAGCCATCCAGCATACTGGGCCCCGTCTGGAGGGCGAACTCTGCAGCTGGAATCGCCATTTGCTCCGAGTACAGACCATTATCAGGCTGGAAGTCATTCTGTGGTCTAGTAGAGGATAGACGACTGCAATTCTTTATACTCTGCTGCTGCGCCTCTGAGTGCAGTTCCTCGATGATAATTCCATACCGGTGACTGGACGGTGCAGCCGAATTCCCCTGCAGCAGACGCAGTCGGCAGTTCTCAGCCAGCTCGTACAAAGATCTTGCGTCTTGGTCTTCCTGAGGCCTGGATAGACTGTGTGCATTCTGCTGGATCTCCCATACGTAGACAACCGCCAGCGCACAGAACAGGACATACTGCGTCCACCAGAAGGAATGGAACAGGTGGTCGTCGTTGGCCATATTCATTACCAGTTCTAAAGTCTTCCTCGCAGCGGACAGACACTCGTTGACTCGATCCTTCACCTGCTGGTCGCTGGAAGTGTTTCCATCCCCTAGTAAGAAAGGCCGCGTCGCATGGATCACCGCATGCAGGTACGCAAGACTCAGCGCCGTAGCCTGGCGCCGGAAACTGGGGATTAGAGTCGAAGGCTTCACTGTGCCGAGATGGGGAGGCAGCTCTGAGTGCCAGATATGCAGTTCTCGAACGAGACAGTGTGCTGCTGCTGCGCGCTGTGGGCTTTGCCCTTCATCGACGCGGTATACTTCGCGCGATATCCGTCCGATGATCTTTGCGATTCTAAAAAATCAGCTGTTGTTCCAGTTCAAGACCATAGAAGCATACTTAGCGTGAAATATCAACGAGATGATGTGACTTTCCTCGCTTGCTCCAGTCGTTGAAGGACCATTGCTCCCCATATCCTCGTCGTTCACTGTATCTGGGAAGTCCTGGTCAATCTCATCATCATGCAGCAGACGCGGCCGCCCAAAGACCACGCTCAGGTATTTATCAATCGTATACGCCGTCCAAAAAACACGCTTCGCACACTGGTGGGTAATATAATCCGACCGCTCCCCAAACGACGTACTCGGCTGTCTGTGCTGTCTCCGATGAAGGCCCAGAGACGATATAATCTGATACGCATTGCCAAAGGTATACCACGCCTTATTCATGCGCGACGTCTGCAGCAGATACAGCACCTGGATCAAGCGAGCCTGAGCCGACTCGAGACGAGGAAAGCCCATTTCCGAGTCCGTGAGGTCCATGGCAGCGCAGAAGAGAGCGTCGCTTTCGCGAAACGCACCAGCGTCGAGATCGTGCGAGCAGCCGTTTTCGATCTTGAGTTTGCGGAACCTGGCTATTGCGAAGATTGTAAATATGATCGCGGCGCGTGGGTTTCCAATCGATGTTGTGACTGTGTATTTGTGCGCGCTGTTATGCAGCATCGTGGCGAGCCAGCCTTCTGCTGTCTGTCGGTGCAGCATGCGGTATGTCGCGACGCAGGTGTCAAAGTAAATGGCGAATAACCGGTGCGCGGTCTCTTCGTCAGGGAACACATCGTTACATGTCATATGTCTCTCTGAGTAGAAAGGCCTGTCGCCAGCGGACGCAACAAGCTGGTTCCGCTCGGCATCATTCGAGCCATAGCAGACAGAATTGCCCCGTTCGGCTGAGAGCTTGCTCCACGCTCTATGCAGAAAGGTCAGGCCGGACGTTAGATCGAAGTACTGTCCTTCTATAACCAGTTCAGACGCTGCCCGCCGGTCGGACGCTTCATGCTCCGTGGTCTCGGTCGCTTCCACAGAGTATGCAGAGAGTGACCTGCCTGTAGAGCTTTCGTCTGCTGCAACATGCTGGCTCCCCGGCGTCAAGGCCAGCGGCACACTCGAGGCTGGTGGAGTCGGGGGTCTGCCACGGCCATATCGACTTGCAAACGTGCAGGACAGCCTGCGCCTAGCACAGGTGGTGCATGGCAACGTCCCCGAGCAGCGGATTTTCTTTGCCTTGCATGCGTCGCAGGCCCGACTGACTTTGGGGTCTTTTCTCCGGTTGGATACGCCTTCGATATCTGGGGATGGATCGTATGACCGTTTGGGGGTGGACGGGGCAGCTGGGGAGTTCATGGCTGTATAATCCGGTGAATCCGCAGAAGTGGATTGGAATGAGGAGAAGCAGCGGAAAACACGGAATTTGCCATAATATATCATAATATCAGGGACGATTTGCCCCAGTCCCCACTTGTTGGAGAAGTGGCCCAAGTCTAGCTGGACGGAGGTCCGGTGGAGAAAAGAGCGGAATTGGTTGCTGTTTAGACATGTCTGTCTGAATAAAGTCTATTGTCTATCATTCTTAATATTTAATTAAGCAACCTTGCTCAGCTGCGAAGCAGCAACAGCAGCATGGATCTCCTGCTCAGCGCCCTCCTCCAGAGGCAGCAGCGGCGAGCGCACTGTGGCATGGGATAGAATACCCCGGGCCACAAGGGCATGCTTCAGCGCAACAGTCCCCTCCATATGCGAACCACGGTGATAGACACTCTTCGTCACCGGCAGCAGTTGGTCGTGGACCGCCCTCGCCTTCTTATAATCCTTCTGCTTGCCCGCCTCAATCAACTGCAGCAGCAACTCCGGCGCAATGTTGCCATACCCAACCAAGAACCCATCCACATCAAACGACGTATGCAGCAGATACTCATCATGACAGCTCAATATCTGCAAATCCGGCCTCTCGCGCCTAATCACCGGAATCTCCGTATCCCACCGCCTCATATTCCGCACTCCATTCTTCATCGCAAACACCCCCGGCAGCGCCGCAATATCCAGCATCGTCGCCAGACTATACGTCGCCTTCGTGTTGTCCGGGTACTGGAACAGAATCAGCGGCAGCCCACTGACCTCATACACGCGCCGATACCGGTCCTGCGGCGCCCCGGGCTGGTATCCGAACCGCAGCCAGCCATGCGAGGGGTACAGCAGGCCTGCCTTGGCCCCGGCGTCTTTGGCGCGCTTTGCTTCCAGGGCGGCGACTTCGGTCCCTTCGCCTGTGATCCCTGCGATGATGGGGATTTTGTCGTTGACGGAGGCCACGAAGGCTTTGATCACGGCGACTTGTTCAGCTTGCGTGAGGAAGGTGCCTTCGCCGGCGTGGCCTAGGACCACGAGCCCTTTCACGCCGGGGATACTGCCTAGCCAGCTTCCTAGACGGTGGATTGCGGCGTAGTCGACTTCGCCGGTTTCAGTAAAGGGGGTGACGGGGGCGGGCGTGAGCCCGTGCATATCAAAGCCGACCATTTTAAGTAATTGAGACTGAGGAAGAAATTGAGGAAGAGACTTGTAATAATGGTTGAATTGTTGGTTTGGGGAAGTATACCTCTGCGAGGTAACTGTTCTTATAGCTTTGTCAATGCAAGCACTGATGCTGGTTATAGACGACAACACGGAAATCACGGATATCAGCAGAACAATTTCTCCATAATTCACATAGTATTCGGCTGGTATGGGTCATTTACTCCATAGTTCATCTCCACATCTCCGGGTCGGATTCCACGGACTCGGCGGATTCCCCGGAGAACCCACAGGCGTTTAGCCGACAGCATCTGGTGTCCTCAACGACATCTCTCACATCCTGGCCCACGGGGTAATGAGTTGTACATTTCCGAAAGGCAAGACGTGACGTACTCCGCGTTACCCCGGGATTCAGTCGGATTTGACTATATAATCCCCACATCCAAGAGCTGTCACTCTCATACATCCGCACAGAGTTTTAAAATGCCCCGGAGTACAACCCCAGATACCGAGCATGGCTCTCCTGAGAAAGAGGCGGCCTTGCACCTGGAGCGTCGACCGGCAGATGGCTTGTCCTTTGAAGACGAGGAGTTTCTAGCGAACTTCTCGGGCGACGAGAGGAAGGCAGTTCTCAAGAAGGTGTGCACTAACCATCCTATCCTGCTGTACTCATTCTGACTTATCTCCAGGTCGATGTAGGGACCATCATATCATACAGTCAAGATCTCCGCTAATTTTTCAGTGGCGGCTGGTGCCCATGCTGGTGCTCTTGTATTTGGTGGCATATATTGACAAGACCAACATCGGTGAGTGTCCTTCAGGCGTTATTGTCCTTTGCTAACTTTCCAGGGAATGCCAAAATCGAAGGACTGCTTCCGAGTCTAGGAATGACCGGCGAACAGTACAACATCGCATTGGCTATCTTCTTCATTCCATACGTCCTAGCAGAGGTCCCAAGCAATATGATCCTCAACCACTTCGGCAAGCCCTCCGTCTACCTGGGCACGCTGATATTCACCTGGGGCATCATCATGATGTGCACAGGCTTCGTCCAAAGCTTCGGAAGCCTCGTTGCTATCCGTTTCCTACTGGGTTTATTCGAGTATACCTTCCTACCACCACTATCCAGTCGATGCTAACAACAACAGAGCCGGCTTCCTCCCCGGCGCAGTCCTGATAATCTCGAAATGGTACCTCCCCAACGAAACACAAACCCGCATCGCAATCTTATACACCTCAGCCGCATCTGGCGGTGCATTCTCCGGTCTTCTCGCCTTTGGAATCGCCAAAATGAACGGCCTTGCTGGCTACGAGGGGTGGAGATGGGTTAGTCTCTTGGATCAATCAATATAAAATAACACTAACGAGACGACAGATATTCATCGTCGAAGGCCTCGCCACCATCGTCCTCGCAATAATGTGTTTCTTCCTCCTCCTCGACTCGCCCTCACGGTCAACTTCCTGGCTCACTCCCCGCGAAATCCAATTCCTGGAACTGCGCCAGATCGCCAACAGCATCAACGTCCATTCCCAGTCTGCAGACACACCAGACGAAACCCAGTCAAAGCATAAAGCCAACTACCCAGCCATAATATCCGTCCTCACAGACTGGAAAGTCTACCTCCTCATCCTCGGAAGCTGGTCCAACTCCGTGCCCAACTACGCCATGAAATTCACCATGCCCCAGATCATCACGGGGATGGGGTTTGAATCCGCCAATGCGCAGTTACTAACCATCCCGCCCTACGCGCTTGGTGCATTCTCGGCATATATCTTCTCAGTCTTTGCGGATCGGTATACCTGGCGGATGCCGTTTATCGTTGTCCCGCAGGTACTACAGGTTGTGGCATTTGCGGTGCTATTTACGAATGCTGCGGAGATTGAGGAGAATGTTGCGGCTTGTTATTTTGGGGTTTGTTTGGCTTGTTTTGGGTATGTTCTTTCTTTTCTGCAGCTTGACTGTGGTTGATTACAGTAACTAACTGATGCAGGATGTACCCCATTCTCCCTGGCGTCAACTCATGGAATGTCTCCAACACGCCGGACCCGACCAAGCGGGCGATTAGTATCGGGTATCTGATCTGTATGGGCAACGTGGGCGGGCTGATTGGGAGCTTTATATACCAGGAGGACGAGGCGCCGCGGTATGTCACCGGGTACGGGAATTCGTTTGCGTTTGCGTCGGCCGGGATTGTAGCGTGTCTGGTGCTTGAATTTATTCTCTTTAGGGGTAATCGACAGAGAGAGACCATGACTGAGGTGGAAGTCAGGGAGAGATACAGCGAGCAGGAGCTGCGGGAGATGGGGGAGAGGAGTCCATTGTTCCGGTACACGTTGTGAATGCCAGCAGTGGCTCAGATACAGATCGATTTAGGAATGAATGTACTTGAGGTTTTGTTGTCCCCGTCTAGTTGGGTATACCTGCTACCTGGACAGCTCCATACGGCTCTGCGGAAACTCCCCGACATACCTTGCCCCAACCCAGGTACCAGAATTCTCTACTTCAATCGGAACGAAGAGAACCCCCTCCATGGCTTAGAATAAGACCCCACTGTGCCGAGACGCATTTCGCCCCATGCATGAAATGAGGCTATGAAGCGCATTAGACGGGGCCAACAGCAGCAACCGCTGTTAACAGGACAAGACCCAGCCCGCGGGATAATAATGCAAATGCAATGCACGGAGTAATGTACAAGCGGTGCAGGCGCGGAATTGATTTTCCCGACGCACGTCGTCCAGATTTCCCATTGTGCTGTCGCTAAATGCTAGGCGCCCTGCGCCGCCCGCAATGGCTGAGATGCATATCTTATTGGACGCACCCCTGCATCATAACCAGACCCAAGAAGGAAATAGGCCAGATCCCATCAGCTGGTACTCGATAAGAGTCAAGTTGACGAACTGCTGTTTGTCGGATCCGGACCGCGTGTCGTGTAAATCACGCCGGGCGCCTGGCAGCCTTGTTTTCGAGGGACCTGTAGGATCTCGAGATGGGACGACCTGAGAAAGGCGTGCCGACCGGGAATGAGAGCTGGAAATGAGCGCTGGACATGAGTGCTGAACCGGTAGAGGGGTGTTTCGGCTGGCGCGACTCCGTCAGCCATGGCTGTGTTACAACCGACCTTCCTATTCTGGCAATTGAGGAGTTGTACAGGGTTACACAGGGCCTCGTGGCTCGACGGGCATTGAGGTTGACACTTGACTGAAGCACGCGCCAGGGGATGGGCAGGCGGCAGGAGTGTTCTAGTAGTCGAGACGCTGCGAGGGACAAGGGAGGGCACGGGCTGACGGCAAGGCTGACCGGTGCAGTCTGAAACGAAGCTAAATATAGCATTGATGCCCTTCGCATTCCAGATCTGGGGCTGCGATTGGCTGCAGCACAGCGGTTGTGATCGACCGGCCGGGGGATACGAGATTCCTTCTTCTGGTGCTGTGCTGTGGCAGGACTGTTGGAATGTTTGCAGCTGCGATTGGCGACGCAGGCCGATCGGCATATACCGGACAATTACATTCTTACTGCGGAGAGCCAAAGGCAGTGGATAATGACACTAATCGGACTAACTGCAGTGAATCTCCATACATCGGGTCCCCTAGCCCAAAGCGGCAATCGTCAGGGCTTCACCGTCGCACAACATGCCAGTTCGTCAGAGTGCCCGCAGTTGAAACTCGAGAAAGATTCTCGAATTCCCTGTACGACCGTTCTATTCGCAGCCCACGAACTGGCCCTCGCGGCCTCGCGTGCTGCAGCATTCCATCCCTGACCTGAAACATCGACCACGTTGGCTGCTCGGCATGCCAGCCAGCTTGTTTTTTTTCAACGTGCATGGCATGTTTTATTTTTACCTCGGCCTGCAGATCACTGTCGACTGTCGACTGACGAGCTGGAGTCAGACGGGCCCAACACCGCAGACCGGGCTCACAGCCAATGGCGCCCACCCCCCTGCAGAACCCATGCAGAAGCCTCGTCCTGGGAGAAACGATCTGCATCTCGACTCGAGTGCTCCTTGCTGACCCCCCCTGCGCAACCAGCGAGGGACTGAGACTGAGTCTCGTCTCATCTCCGTCATCTGTACTACATTCCCACGTTCCACGTTCCCAGCGTCCACGTTTCTCGCTTCGAACCGCTGGCACACGACAGGCTTCGGAACTCCTTCTCGATCGATCACGTCGTCACACCTACAAACCCTCGTCCTCACTCAGCGGCCTTACGTGAGGCGAGGGGACGGGGAACCGCGGGGACGGACAGACGGACAGACGGGCAGACGGAGGCCAACAGTTAGCGATCAGGCCCAAATCTCATTCCCAACCCCAGCTCTTGCGGCTGATCAAGACGTGCATAAGTGGCATGCCGCATATCCCTGCTCTGGCCCCTCCAAGCTTCTAACTGGTGAACCGGCCCGTAAGAGCTGACAGGCTGTGAGTCTGCGACAACAGCCCCTCATGCGCCGATTGGCCGATAAAAACAAGAGGAAAGGCACCTAAGATCCATATGCGAATGCGAGGAATGGATAATAATGGGCTCTGTGACTGGCTTTGTGTGGACTGGAATGCTGTTGCACGAGGGAGATCCACTTGTGGAATCCGACTTTAAATTAGGCAGTGCCATGGCTGGCCTATGTAGAGTAACTACTTACCTGCCCTATTCAGTAACTATGCTGCCAAGTTAGTCAAAGTAAGACGTAGGAATTGGTCTCCGGGGCGGATTCCAGGCTGGATACCGCCGTGCCTTATCTAAGCTAAGCCTGAGCTAGACCAAGCCAAGCCAGGCTGGAAATAATTAATTCAAGAATGAAACTAAATAATAACGATTATTATAATGCCAAAAAGTACCTGCTGCGGGCGTAAGAAACATGGCTGGCAGGATTCCGCGCCGTGTGTGATGTTATTGATCCTGTGTCTGGGTAGGGCTAACGTGAACACCGGATTGGGGGGCCGGGGGGGGGGGGGAGGCGCAGTCTCTCTTGTCCTGGCTTGTCTTGCAAGTCAGATATCTTGCTGATGAGGTGTTTTCTTTTTTCTTTTTGATTTCTTTCTTATATATATCGGGAATGCCATCGGGTTGAAACACTCACAACTGATCATAATAACAACCACACCACACCTATACCAATATATATTCTACCAAGGAACCATTCGACATGACCGAACAACGTCGCCGCTGGACAACTGCCGAGGATGCACTCCTCTGGGATCTGTATCAAGTGCAGGAGAGGGGTATGACAGACGTTATATACCACTATATATTGTATACTAACGGACAACAGCTCCGACAGGCAAATGCCAAAAAGTCAACTGGAACGAAATTGCGCTCCACATCCCCGGCCGCAGCAACAAGGACTGTCGCAAGAGATACTTCAACCGGTTTACTGGAGGCCTGCGCAAGGTGAGCTACGGTTATGGTGCCTCTGGGATGAGGCTAACTCAAGCAGGGATCGTGGACACAGGATGAGGATGAGCGGCTGTTCGAGCTCGTGGAGAGATACCAGTATCGATGGGCCATGATTGCGCAGAAGATGGAGACGAGGAACGCGGATCGTTAGTTGCTTCTTTACTGTTGATAAATATATCAAACTGACAAAGACAGAATGCTCGAAGCGTTGGCATCACTGTCTGAACCCGGAGCTGGAGCGCAGTCCTTGGACGCATGACGAGGTATGTCTACCAGATCAAGCCTGACTAGCAGTGGTCTAAGCCAGCCAGAATGCACTCCTGCTGTCGGCAGTCGAGACGCACGGAAGCAGCTGGAAGGATATCCAGAGATCGCATTTCCCGACCCGTTCCGCGAACAATATCAAGAACCAGTGAGTCCATAACACATGCAGGAAAGCCGACCTGCAAGAGCCCCGCTGACTAGACGCGCAGATATACGATTCTCTCGCGAAAACGTCTCAGTCCCGTCCACCTACAACCGTGCTGCCAGACGGCCGAATCATCGCGACGACCCCCCTCCTCCACGCCATCGATGACCGGCTCACAGGGAGGTCCTGGCTACGACGCATACAATTACGGCTCCCTCACCACAAGCTCCCAGGTTTCTGCAAGCGAGTATCTCCCGGCGACCCCCGACGCCTCTGGTTCCGTGCACGGCTATGACCTCCATCCCGGTATGAGCCTGCTTAACGATCCCTGCGGATACGTGCCGCAGTTCCAGCCATCTTTGTATCCGAATATGCCTGACGCCGACCTCGTGATGACGGATCCGATGGGAATGAGATACGGGCTCGATCTCTCGTATTTGCAGGACGGAATCGTTGAACAGAACGGACCAATGCAGGGGTATCAGGGGCTTCAGAGAGGACAGTCGTATGGATACTGATCGGCGGGATTGAGTTGTCATGTCATGCAACAGTAACGAGCATAAACGGCGGGAAGCACGGCGTATGGTTTAGACTGGGACGAAGGGAAATGGTATCGGCGTTGGTTTGATTCTAGATTTCAACTGTCATCGCAATAATTCACAAGACTGTCCAGTTCTCATCGAAAACACATCATATCGAAGATACAAATACAGAACTACAGAATGTAGGATAGATACCATGACACCGACGCAGTGCAGCCCGAAGGCCAGGGGCGACGTCAGCATGCTCGATATAAATCCGTTGATTTCGGTACTAGAGGCATACAGCATTCGACACTCTAACACGATCTTCATGTAGACAAGCCGTCGCTGGGGTGTAGTACCGCGAGGTAGAAAGCAACGGTTACGGGCGATTACGCGGTCGGTTGCGATGCAGCATCGAGCACGCAAGACCGGGTCATCCACGGCATGATGCAAAGGATGAATTGTTGGATAGGTGGATAGGTGGATAGATGAATGGTGTTGTTGATGAGCTGTCAAGAGGGGAAGTTTGTGGGGCGGTGGAACCAGATTTTCCGGTTCAAAGGGGGACTAGCTGGATATGGCTAGTGTTGAATCGCTATTTCGGCCTCAGGCATTCAGCCTGTATACAGGGCCGATGCTCTCGGAGAGACACAGATATAGTGATGATGATTAGCGTAAGGGTTGCAGTAAAAAGATTGAGGACAACAGCAAGCCACGCCTGCAAGCAGTAGAGGAGATAATAGGGCCGCTGCGAATCATCGAGCGCCTTGTGCATCAGAAGAGTGGACTCCCTCTCCCAGCCAAACGCTCTGATGGTGGATAGACCATCCAATGTCTCGACGAAGTGCGAATAAAGGGGGGCTTTGTGTTCAATGTCTAAAAGACGCATTTGACGCGAGGTACGGAGATAAAAGCGCTGTACAGAGTAAAAGACTGTAGCGAGGTATGGGAAACTGACTGCGACGTATCGAGAAAAGATCCCCAATATTACGCATTGAGCGAGACAGACGAAGAATACTGGACTATAATAGGATATATTATGCCTTCCGGGAAATTCTATTCACTCACAAGCGGAAGTATTAGTGGCGTTTAGCGGAAGTTCCATGTCCACTAGCTGCATGTCCTGGCTGAAACTGCATGCTCTTAGAATCGCCAAGTCAAGACCAAAACAACATAGGTGCTCACCGATTAAAGATAGATCCATGCTTTACTGAGCAGAAAAAGTTCATCGTTGCGCTGTGCAGGAGTTAATAAAATAAGGAAGTCAGGGAAGGGCGTTCTTATACCGAGAAACGGTCTCAACGAGTAGAGTATGAAAATATTGGCCGAAATTGGCAATCATCACTATCAGCAGTACCCGAGAACGCGTTAGAGCCGAGATGCATGCAACTGCGAAGATCCTGACTTACCATACTGCTATCAAAAATCCAACATGCACCTAAAACAATTGTAAATATTCCCTGATAGATGAACCATCCTGGGTGTCGGATACCGGGCGGTGGACTCAATGGTTCGATGACCAATCACCGTCCCTACTTTGACGATGTCTTAATTAGGCAAAAGTAATGATATTAAGGTCTCTAAAAAGAGTCTAAATACAGGTAATTTAGGAGATTCTAATAAACCCCTGAACGAATGTATAGCTAACCTAGTTAGGTAGGTAGATGATGATTAATATCGTTGGTTGATCACTGTGGTGGTTACCCGGTCAGATTTAGTATATTTCGACCGATTCTTGGCGGTCAGTATTTTAACACACCCTCCCAGATCGTGAGGTTGAGCTACGATCTGTATATTACCTGAATAGGCAGTTATGCGGTCTTTACGTCGATAAGACCGAGGTGCTGTATAAATACAGCATGTTTTGCGGCTCCTAGAGGCTTTGTGAGGCCATCTGCAGGTTGCTTGTCGGTTGGGATCTATCGCACTTTGATATTGCCATTTTAACACTTCTCGCGGAGCTAGTGGTGGTGTATATCGACGTGTTGAAGCTTTGTAGTAAGGTTTGGCTCGCTGTCTTCTAGGAGGCGGACCGTTTGAGCGTTGTCGCAGAGGATCTCGAGATCTTGGTGTAGATGCAGCTTCAATTCATTGAATAGTCGACGCCACCAAATAAGCTGCTTTCCACCCTCCGAGATAGCCAGGAGTTCCGCTTCAGTGGTTGAGGTCGTCACTGTACGTTGTCTGCTTGCTCTCCAGTCTATTGGGCCTCCGAATAGCTTTATTAGATACCCCTCTGAGCTTTATTGATTAGGATTATCTCCATATGAAGTGTCAGTGGCAAACGCTGCTATTTTCTTCATAGATCTATCAAATTGGATGCCTCTACTGGCTGTACCGACCAGATATTGAATTGCATGCTTGGCCGCTTCGATATGAGCCTTCATAGGCTTCTGAAGGTGTGTTGCTAGCATGCTAGCTACCTTCGAGCCATCTGGGCGCGTCATGACGGTTAGATAGAGATAGGATCTAACAAGTTGTTGATACAACAAGATATCCTGCCTAGAAGGCACCTCATCATCAGCCGCAGGTTCTAGCTTGGATAGCAATGGCGTCAAAGGATATTTACCCAGGATAGGAAGGTTAAAACGCTTCACCAAGCTCTTAATATAAGAATCCTGTATAAGCTAAAGTTTCCTCGCTTTACGGTCCCGTATCATCCTGATATTTAGGAACCAACCACCTTCACCTTCCCTTCTTATTTTATAGGTGGTTTCTATATATAGAACGAATTTCTCTGCTTCCTTAATGGCTTTCCTAGATCTCCGGTGCATGGTGAGAATATCATCGACGAAGAATATGACAATTAGGTGGTCATTCTGCCAGAGACATGGCTCATCACGCACTTGCTTGAGGCCGTATCGGGCTAATTTACTAGATATATCCTTCTGCCAGATCCTTGGAGATCATCAGAGCCTATAGAGAGGTTGTAATAGCTTTAAAGCGCAGTTCTTGACCTTATATCTGTTTGGGAATTTAATGTAGACCTCTTCGTTAATAAGACCTTGTATAAAGGCATTTTGGACATCGAATTAAATTATTTCTAGGTCCCATGCAGCTGCCAGGGCCATTATTAATCTGAATAGCCTCGCAGCAAGTGTTGCTGCAGCTGTATCATTCCTCGTATACGGTTGTAGATCTCCTCAAACTACCAGCCTTTCTTTAAACTTGGTAACGTGTCCTTCAGCGTTAAATTTGTATGCGAAGACCCAACATACAGGGATCACCAGCTTCCTTTTTGGTATATAGACTGTCTCGAATACTCCGAACTTCCAAAGATCATCCCATTCCACCTGCATGGCCTCCTGGAACTGGTTTCTTAGAGGATGTTGAAGTAATTCATTCCACGATTCTGGTGCCTTGGGAATATTGCTTTTATGGAGGTTCGACATGACCATATCCGCCGGTCGTAGCTTCGATTGACTGACTGCGAAGCTCATAGCGATATAAAACGGGATATAATGGTCGACTTTTGCTTGAAGAAGCTGAGTATAATGAGTACGATTCATCTTGGTTCGATTCTCTGCGAGTTTCCCTGCAATTCTGGCACTAGATCGTTTCATTAGAACAACGCTATTATACCATCCGAGCGGTGGTGCATCCTCCATAGCTTCGTCGTTGTTCTCGATTGGCGAAGCATCAATGTTGTCTTTATCAAGGTCATCATTTTGGGGTCTTTCATCATCTGATTCACCTGGCAAGTAAGGCATTAGAGTAGTATAGTCATCCTCGTTATCTTTATCTTCATCTCCCAGCTTTGGAAGCCCTCCAGGTAGATTAAAATTAGTGTTTTCATTATCTTCCGGAAGTGCTCTCCCGTTAATAGATATTGGTGGTGTTCCTGCGTTGCTCTGCTGGTGGGGTTTAAATACTGTCTCCTGATTAGATGATTCCGACGATGAGGTAATCTCATTGGCTGGTTTGGTTTGAGGCATAACTCCAGGCATTGCACCTCCTGTTTCTTGTTATGAGATGCTTTAAATAGCATCATCTACAGCCTCAACCTCCTGAACTTCACCCTCCTGCGGTTGATCTTCCAGATCGCATACTTCCACTATTTCTTGATTATTCAAAGAGTTTGATAGCTCATTCAATCCATACGAAACGTCGCTCTCTAGATCATCCTCTAAACCCACAAAAAACGGCAAATTGATGATATTATAGGGATTCTCGTCGGTTGCTTCTGATTTTGTCATACAGGGCTTAGAGTATCTTAACTCTGCGGTTAATAACAGATTATCCTTCTGGTATTTCCTCGATTCGTCAAATACAACGTCTCTTGCTCTAAAGACTGACTATTTTGGCTTTGCTTTAGGATTCCAGATCCTCCAGATATTATGAGCTTTATATCCAATAAGGTATCTAATCCCTGCTCGTGGCTCTAGCTTATAGGATGCTATTGTTTTCTTTCTATAGAACGCTATATATCTATATAGATATATATTCGACATATCGACAGTGCGCGGGATATTGAGCAGGTTGTACAGGCATTGAAGCGGTAGGAATCATATACCATTTGCATCCCTGGTTGGCGTGCGGTTCATGATGTATACTGATGCTTTTATGGCTTTACCTTCTAGATACGGCGGTAATCCCGATTCTATGTGTAGAGCTCTTGCTTGCTTTATTAGAACTCCTCCAGCACGCTCCGCCGGCCCATTTTGCTCAGGTGTATCTGGGACAGTGACGTTTAGCTGTAGGCTATAGTATCTATTCAGAAAGTCGAATTCGCCGGTCAATAAAGACTTCTCGCCGTCAGAATGAAGAGTTTTCAACTTGCAATTATAGCGCCTCTCCACAGCGTTGACCATATACAATACAGCCTGTATAGAACCCTTCTTATCTAGGTGGTGGACCGCCCAATGGGTCTTCGTCGCGGCATTGTAGAAGTGCGAGATATATCTCTGGTGGTTCCAGGCGTCGCTCTTCAGAACAATCATATCGAAATAGACGATTTCAAACGGTTTTGACATAATAGGCATGGGAATACGCGAGACCTGGCGTGGCACCTCTGTTAATTGACACGATGTGCACTTTGGCTTCAATTCCATGTGGTTCCCATCCTTCTCCTCTAAAATTTCGATACCAGTTGATAATTCTGCAAGCTTAGAGACTGCCGTGATGTTGAGATGACCCATCCGTTGATGCCATAAGTCCTTACTTCCTTTCAGAACCTTTGGTTGAGCTGACTTCTTCGTCGTGGTATAGTACGTGGCCGCGATCTCTCTATCCTCCTTACAAATCTGGTTGTATTCGACTGTATAGAACCCATGATGCCTCTCGAAGCTACAGAAGACCTCTCCATTTTTCCATTCTAACACCTTCTTGCGGCCGTTTATATAGATACCTGCTTTCTCGGCTTTCTGCAACGACATGATATTTATATAGAATCCTTCAACATAGGCACATTCTAATAGCTTCACGGTTGTGTTAGAACCATCTAGCATCTTGCAATTGGCTTTGAATACTCCCCAGTACTCGATCTTATTAGCTGTATTACCAACAAGGACGAAGTCATCAGGATCCGCCTTCCAGATATCTGTCATGCGGCTTAAATCGTTGCTCACATGGGTCGTTGAAGCAGTATCTGCAACTATACTCCTATACAGGGCGTAATCGGGATTTGTGTTAGTCAATGAATAAGATATTGTTATACACGCTTTCTCTCTAGACTTCTCCATATTAAACTCCTCGATAAGCGATTCGATCCTCACTTCTGGATGATTCTTTTGATAGATCTCGATGATCTTTTTGCAGTTGTCATCCTTAGCAAGAGACTTAAAGATATAATCCCGAGTTTTCTGGCTTAAGGTCTAATTGTCAGGCGCGTTATCACTATTAAGGGCCCAGCATTTCGTCGTGGCATGCCTCTGATTATATATCAAACACAAATTCTTCTTCTTAGGAGCTGTATCACTAGTTTTCTTAGAGCTCTTAACCCTCTTAGGCTTCTTAGCGTTATTATCCTTATTATCTGAAGCAGAATTCTTATTGTTTTCGTCGTGCTCTCCCTTAGAGCTACTGACTACAAATATCAACTCCATAGTCCTTCTGGATTATTGGTTGATTACCGTATCTGGTATAAAGGTCTTGCCTTCTCTGAAGTCTTCTACCATATCGAGAAAGTCAACCGATTCACGCCTTTGAAGCATCCTGCGGTAGGATCATGAGAACTCAGGATCATGAGGATAGGTTGCTTGTATAAAGTTATCAACTACATCTCGCTCATCTGTGAGGATCTTTATCTATTTCATACGTCTATACAAGCTGATCCACCTGTCATACCATGTATGGACCTTAGTAGCTGTATTTAAGACTGTATATTACTTTAATTTGGACTATTTTATGCATATCGCAGATTGTTGTGACCCATCAACCTGTTTAAAGCGGGCCTTTAACGTCTTGAGAATCCCTCTTGCCTCTATTTCGTATTTGACTAGGTTTTTAAGCGTCATCAATATAGTGTTAAGGATCTTCTCGGTCAGATCTAACATCCGTGTATTAAACTTCTCAATCCTTTCCTCATATTTCTCGAGCGATTCTGTATATGATCTATACTCCTGCGTAGAAAGATTATTCTCTATGACTGCCTTCTTCCAATTATCCTTTCTAAATTCTGCAAGTCTGTTTCCTTCCATGAAGTCTTCTGGCTTTGGTTGACGTCTGGATAAAGGCGTATTCGGTAATCTCTCATCTTTAACATCTGGATCCATGTATTACCAGATATTCCTTTGTTTGGCAAAGGTCTTAATCCTTTAATACCATTGCTGCTAGTTATCATCCTCCTGTAGTTAGATATTGGAGACCTTACTGGCGAGCTTCCTTATTAGACTGTCTGTATCCATTATCTCGGGGTTGCTGGACACTTCCGTCGTCATCAGGGCTTTCTGTATAGCTTCGGATTATTCGAATCGGTCAAGTATTCAACCAGCTAGATGCTCTCCGGGCTCATAACTGTCGGATACCGGGCGGTGGACTTAATGGTTTGATGACCAATCACCGTCCCTACTTTGACGATATCTTAATTAGGCAAAAGTAATGATATTAAGGTCTCTAAAAAGAGTCTAAATACAGGTAATTTAGGAGATTCTAATGAACCCCTGAACGAATGTGTAGCTAACCTAGTTAGGTAGGTAGACGATGATTAATATCGTTGGTTGATCACTGTGGTGGTTACCCGGTCAGATTTAGTGTATTTCGACCGATTCTTGGCGGTCAGTATTTCGACACTGGGATATGGATCACATGATCATCGGAGTCCGGCAACGAAGCATGCCCTTGCGCAGATGATATCAGCTCGCCATTTGTTCCAGGAGTGGCTTCATCCATCCGGACAGCCATACATTTGCAGGCCAGATCATATGAGCGCTAGACACAATAAAGGACTCTTGTCCCCACTCCGGCCACACCAATCGGATTAGGAACCAAGCTAGCTGCCAGGTCCAGGCCTCCGCGTCTTCGCACTGGCGTGCTCTGTGCATTGCAATATGCGCATTTGAGCTTCTATATTTGCTATTTTCCAAGACGAGATTCCGATCTATAAGGTACATATTAGAAAATCCTGCCGGTCCTTCAAATTAGCATTCTAGCACAATGCGTCACTAAGAGAGGACGTGTAACACCATTGGTACTCATGAGTTTTGTAAGCCTGCCTTCACACTATATTATATAAGTCTCTCTCCCCAAGCAGTTAACTCTTCCATTTAATAAAGTTCCTCGAAGCTATGGGCGCGTTGCTCAATACCGTTATTTGCGTACATTGATTCGAGGCATCCTTAGCCATTGAAGATACACATCCCTCTCAAAAATGGGTTTGGTATCCCATAGGAGCCAATAAAACTCCTGTTTTGGCATCTGCGAGATGCTTTTGGAAACTTTTGTTTGGCGGGAAAAGCTGCATCACGGCACCGTACTCGTAGAGAGTCTCAGCTCTTTCTATAGATCCAATTATCTGGTTTCTGACCATGTCTGCCGTGGTTTGAAGGTCTGTCCCGTCAATATGCGTCCTATTACAGTTCTGCGCTGCACCTTCAAAGGTGTTAGGAGAAAAGGCAATACTACTTTTCTGTTAAAAGCGATGACTACTCACAGCGGTCGAAATGGACAGTCTGCCCGGCTTCGCAATCAGGAAACTGCCAGGAATAATCGTGACCCATGTTTTGGTTCAACCCAGACAGCAGGCCATTATCTATATGTCCTTTGGATAAAGTGTCTCGCGCGTCAACCATAATTCCCGCGCAGTCATCACAACGGAACTAGATCTATCTGTCAGTCTTGCACTATGAGCGTTGGAAATGCGGACCAACCGGTGACCTAGACGTATCCACTTCCGGTAGGTAAGATTTCACCAGAGTACTTCCGATGGATTGACCCGCAGATGAAGCAATCGGATCTTGTGGTCCCAACCCGTCGGTCGACAACGGATTCTCGAAGGATATTATGCCCAGGGAGTCGTTACCTGGGCCGTGAATAGCCTGAGCAGTGGGCGCAGACGAAGGCTGCCAGATATGATAGTCCTGAAAACCTTCGTCTGGCTTATGATGGATTTGACTAGGCTGCGAGACGGATCTTTGCCTAGCCCGAAGCTTTTGTCCTGCGAGAAAAATCAGTTGTGGTACTCATACACTCTGCAAGCAACTTACGCCATTTACGTTGCGCGACAAGATTCTGGATCCTCCGCCTTTCCTCGTAGTCTGAAATTGCGTTCATCCTTGTTCTAGGGTGATCCTGGAACGAAAGGGGACGGAAAAGTAGGGTAGAAGATTCGTTTGCAAGGGGAGGAGCCCCGTCGTTCCTGAACCCTGGGCTTTAAATACAGTCCGGCTCACTAACCGAGTGACTCTGAAAGGAACGTACATCTAGTGTTCAGAAGCACTGTATGGGGCGCAAGAAGAGGGGCGGGGCCGACGCAATGCGGCACAGCGAGATGCATGATCGCAACACCACTTACATTCGGACGAAGCCAAACAGCACATCCCCGGCAATTTACTTTGCTAGCTGTGCCATTAACTCAGACTCCACCCAGCAGATAATTTACCTCCTCAGCAGACAGATAACAGCGTCAGTCATAAATAAGCTTCGGCCCAGGACGAACACTAGCAGCCCAAAAATAAGATAGAACATGTTATCAGTACTGTCAAACTACTATTATCTATTATACAACAACTTAAAATAGATGGAAGCTGATCCGCAGACGGATATACAGTCCCGTACCGAGCCGGACCTGAGATATCCGTAGGAATCCTTGCTGTATCAAATCTAATATGGGAAGTTTATCGGCGGTGCAGGCGGTTGTAGTATTGGTATTTCCCCATTCCTTTTCATCCAAAACTAATTACCTGAAATAATCATCCTTCTTGGCATTCTGGCGCGGCCAGTGTTACTAGTCCATAAAAACCTGCGGTCTTTTCTTTACAGCCACTCGAAAATTTTCAAAAGCACTGCAGCTACCTGAATACTCAATGGCAAATAGGAAGAGGAAACGCTGCCGGTCGCTGGGCAGCGGGAACATTGGAGTGACTTGGACCCCACGTACAGGCTGCTGCACTCGAACCGCTCGATGCTGATTCTCGCTACATGTCTGTGGCTAACGAGCTGAGGCAGGTGTCAGAGTTTCGCGTACTCAAGACCGGGAATACCAACCACTCTCTCCGCACAGAATACTATCAGGAAGGATGTGGGCCGGATCACCCTCCTAGTTTTTTTTTTTTTTTTTGCCCTGGATTCACTCGTCATTTGGAGCTCACTAAATATCTCTCATGTATCCTCCGCATGTGGTCGTAGAGCATGGGTCGCTTGCGACCAAGACCTTCGTTCTCCCGTGCTGTTGCAGGGGTGCTCCCCAGTCAAATGTACCTCATCTCCCTTCAATCAAAGAAACAGCAGGGTTTATATTGTAATACTTACTGTTACAGCTGTTGAACACTCATACTAGGTACCATGAGGCAGCACATTTCTATTACTAGCCCGTACTGGAATTCCAAAGGCTCCAGTTCCGTTCTGGTCACTAGTGATCCTGCGCGTTTCAAAAAGTCCACACCATGGCCCCCAGCCAGAACTATCTGGAGCCAAGGTTCTAACAAGCACCACTAGCTGAGCCTTGCCAGAGGCTGCTCGACCGGAAGGATTCGTGCGTGATCCTTGGGGGGCGGTTGATTGCTCTCTGAGTGTTGAGCAAGGTGCAACACCCGACCCCCCGACGACACTAAGGGTCAGCGCGAAAGGCGCAATGGCTGCCGTTTAAAATGCATTAAAGAAATTTCCTGGGGGGGGCATCTTGGGCAGTCCAGGTCAGTCCAGGTTGCTGGCCTCTGTTGGCTATTTGGGAAGAAAAGAGAGTTACACTGAAACATTACGCGAGGAAGAGTCAGATTAAATTGCGGCCAAACATAGATGGATGGCATGACAGAGCTTAGGTGGACCAGCAGATCCAACAATTATGCAAGATATGGCCTCGACTCCCCACGGCTCCAGTCGCTTGCGCTCAAATAGCGCAATCAGCTTTGCTGATCAGTTACCCGATAGAATAAGGATGCAAGCCATAAATCTGTTGCAACCGAACACTACCAACTGAAAAGGAGGATGGAAGGAGGATGGGGACTTTTTGGCTACCGCTTGGAAACCGCAGAACGGACATATTAGGACTGTTCAAGATGTAGCTTTGTGCTGGACAAAGTCTGACAACGGGAATCATTGCCGTCCAGATCTTAAGCTTTCGGATCAGATTAGATCTCACTGATACGGCCAGTAATTTATTCCTTGGCGCTCTGACGTGGCTAATAATGTTGTCATGATACGGTTTCCATTACTCAGCCTTTAGGAGCATTTCAAGCAAGTTATTGGCAGGATGGAATAAAAACAGACTAGGAACATCAGTAGCGTCAATGTACGAGTAGTCATGGAGGCCCCGCATCCAGGCCACTCTAGGTAGCACCGCTCGATGTCGATTCGTGGTATAGCGGGTGCTCGCAGGCATTAATTGATTCGTCTCTGTCAGCCCCAGGACCTTGCCAGCCAGGCAGCCACGGCTTACTATTCTCTACACTGACTCGGTAATTGCCTGCCTTTCTGTAACGGGTTTCGGAGATGTGCGAGTTGTTGGTTCTGATCCCCCATCCGATCGCATCAAGTCATTCCCCCTCTTTGGTCGTTCAAAAGTGCCATGGATATCGGACGTGCGCGAGTGCCCATTCGCCGTCGTACCTTGCTGACTTTCCAATAATGACCGGAAAGCCGACTCCTGCGCCATTAACTGCTCCGGCTCACCCCATTCGATCACCTCTCCTTGACTCAGCACTAAGATCCTATCGAACTGCCGCACTATTTGCAAGTGGTGCACGATCATAAGCACTGTGGTTTCCGCAAAATTGCGGCGCAACACCTGCATTACGTGCTCTTCACGGGCACTGTCAATGCTGGAGGTCACTTCGTCAAGGATGAGAATACGCGGTCTGGCCAGGAGTGCACGAGTTAGACAGAACAGCTGCTGCTCACCGCGCGATAAAGCAACACTGTCCATTTCGGCATCGAGGCCGCCTCGTGCAAGAATGACATCCCAGATCCCCACTTCCCTCAAGGCCCCGACAATCCGTCCTTCGGTGTGTTGTGAAAACGGGTCCGCATTGAAGCGGACCGTGCCGCGGAGAATGAGTGGCTCCTGCGGAATAGCCGTAATGCTTTGTCGCACTAGGGGCCGCGGAATGCTCGAGAGGGGAAGACCGTCCAGAAAGATCTCGCCCTTAGTGATCTCCGTTAGGCGAAGTATGGCGAGGATAAACGATGTCTTTCCGCTAGAATGGCAGTTAGCTCTGTAAAAGCATGTCTGCAATGGAATCAGACCTTCCAGTACGGCCGCAAATACCCAATTTCTCGCCTGGTTGTATCTTGACTGAGATGTCCCGCAAAACTTCCTTCGAGCCCGGCCTAGAAGAAGAAGAGGATACAGAGTTAGGTGTCGTGAGTACGAGATAAATCAGTCTCAATCGACTTACCGATAATGGCTACTAAGGTTTGAGATGATGAGTTCGCCGTTCGAAGGCCAATTAGCGGGTGGTTGCCTGTGTTCTTGGACAAGATGCTCTGATGGTGTATCTGTTTCAAAAGTCCTCATACGAGAGACAGCACCCAAAGACGTTTCGAGTTCCGTCCAAACCCGTATCAGCAAGGACAGTGTGCTGCTGAACGATAAGATGCTGGTCAAGGAGACACCGAGACCCCCAGCCGACGAACCGTGTACCTGCGTGGCTAACGCCATAATGACCGTCGCCACCACGGTTACAATAGTGTCCAGCACAAACCCCAACCATCTCTGGATACTGAACATCAAGTACAATGGACGTTGGGAGTTATCGAGAAGGCGATGGTTTTTCATCTCGGCAGATGCTTGCCAGCCGAAGGCTCGGATCGTCGTAAGTCCTTGAAGGGTTTCCAAGAAATGCGAGTAGAGTGGGGATTTCAATTCAAGGTCAAGAAACCTCATCTGCCTAGAGGTCCGTAGGTAAAACTTTTGCAAAATAAATAGGATGCCTATCAAGGGTGGGTACATCAATGCGGCCCATTTCGACACTAGAGCAATGAGAATAGCTTCCATTATGCATAAGAATACTCCAAAACTGAAGTCAACGAGTGCGATAGGGAGTTGCATGTCGATGAGCGACATATCCTGACTGAATCGATTGAGGGTCTGGCCTGAATCTGTCGAGACGAAAAACCAGTATGGAGCGGCCATCACCTTTTGGAGCAGAATAGCGTGGAGTTTGTTGGATGACCGGGGTATTCCCGCCATGGCTAGCACATATATGCCCACTATGAGGACGATGAGAGAGATTACGCAGAACATACCATAGACAGTCATGTACATGCTTGTTTGCTGCCCTGGGTGTTGGGTCTCAGCCTCGGACCACCAATTGAGCCAGACCGTTGGGAACTTGGCGCTGAAAGCGAAGAGAGCACAACTGACCGCGATGACTGTTGTGACCTCCCAGCCGAGCATTCGGAAATAGTACGAATACAGGCGTATATCACCGGTCTTACGCAGAGGCTCCGCCCCTTCTGGTTCCTCTTCCATTTGCTCTCCGGTTTCCGGACCCAGCGGGTGAGGATCGCCTTGGTGATTAGCAGCTGCAGCAGCATCATCATCATCATCATCATCATCATCTATCATTTCATAGCCGCTCTCTTCGTCGTCCGCGCTGATCAAGTTGACAGATGATGGCGTGCCCTGCTTCAGGATAGTTCCTCCTGGTTCCATAATGATCATATGGTCTGCCTGATTGGCGTGCTGGACTAGAAGAAAGTCAGTATCATGTTTCATATACGGTCAGCTTCTCTAACAAATGAGCAAGTATGTGATACCTGAATGTGTGGCAAAAATAACAGCTGTGCCGGTCTTGCGGCAAATACCATGTCGCCCAAACACGTTGTTCAGTACGGTTTGCTCTGTGGTCGCGTCAAGCCCGCTCAGCACATCGTCCAGCAGAAGTAACTCTGTCCTCGCGTAGAGTGCTCTGGCTAGACTGATTCTCTGTTTCTGTCCTCCACTTAGGCTAGTACCCTTACTCCCAATGATCGATTTGTCCCCTTTTGGTAAATTTTGGAGGTCTTGGAACAACACACAAGCCCCGAGGACGGCCAAATACCAATCCTTGTCATAGTTGGAGTCTCCCAGGACGATCGAACGGATGTCGAGGTTTGGGAGCCACGGCTCTTGTGCACAATACCCTATTTTAAGCGACGAGCGCGAGTAGACGAATCCCTTAGTAGTATACAGCTCATCCAATAAAGCCAGGAGCAAGGCAGACTTCCCGCTTCCGGTAGGCCCGACCACCACTGTTCGTACACCAACCGCTAAATCTAGTGAAATGTCGTGGAGCACCGGGGGTCCAAGAGGGGTGAAGGCAAACGCAGTACCCTGGAGACACAAAAGATTCTCCGTTTGCAAGTACTGCCGCGCGAACGGATTCATAGTCTGGAGCTTTACTCCATTCGAGGTCTCAGTCTTAGAAGGTGGGATGGAGACGTATTCCTCTCGTTGGGCGGTCTTCAAAAGGTATTCCTGGATTCGCTGAAAGCAACCAGTCGCGGCGGCAAAGTGGATGAGGGCATTAGCAAATTGTTGGATTGGGGCTGCCAGCAGGGCGACGAGCGAGATTGAAGTGAATGCCACGGACGGATTAAGTTCCACCCCCGTTGTCGCTCGAGTGACCAAGACATAAATGATCAAGGTCAAGATGGGGATAGTGGCGCCCGAAAAGTTTGAAAGCACCGCGAAGAATGCGATGATTTGCCGGAACTTCGAGGAAACTGCGAGTTCCAGAACTCGCAGCTGCTGCAGCTCCGCATTAAACACGTCCGACAAGGCGGACATTTTGATTCCCTTCATGTTATCGAGCACTGAGGAGGTGGCAGTGACGCGGCGCTGCACAGCTTCAATCCAGTCCCTTTGGTACTTGACGGAGAGCTTTCCAAAAGCGAACATGCTCACCACGAATACTGTAGTACACTGGGTTAGCTTAATCTTCCCCTTTTTCTGTGTTCAACATCCAGCACTTACAGATAGCCATAATCACTGGCCCGAGACAAGACAGTCCTATCTGAGTGTAGAGCATGTAAATGGCAACGGCGATCTCGATAGGGCCAGCCCAGAGAGCATCAGCCCATTCAAACCCGGCTACGATTCGATCGATATCCGTACTCATCAGAGTAACGGCGGCTGCTTCATTCGCGGCTTGCATATCAAGCTGAAGCGTCGTATCGTATATCAAGCTGATGAGCCCACCGCGCATCATCGTAATGTAGCGATATGTTTTATGTTTATACTGCGCCGTACATACGGCCACCCCGGCATAGACCAAGGCCGTCGCGCCGATCAGAGCGCGACCGATGTCGGTTTCTCTAGGGCCGTCAGGCTCACTCAGCAGTGAAACGGCGCGGTCAATGAGAAGCGGTTGGCAGAATTTGAAGGCGATAAGGGCAATTCGAGGGATAGCAACTGCCACCATCGGCTTCCAGAAGCTGATGAATGTCGCGAGTAACAACGCATAGGACTTTTGCTGTGCGGAGTCCTCCCAGGCGGCTTTCAGCCTCGATTGCAGGCAAGCTGACTCTAGGCCTGGATCCAGCGGGTACAGATCAGACAGGTGCAGTACAGTGGCAGAGCCCTGGCGCAAGAGCTCATTCAACCACCAAAAGACACTCCGATTAATAGTTCCCCCCAAAGTTTCCGGGGACCAGTCTCGATAGGGAGACTGCAATATGGAGCGCTTTCCAACCATCTCTACGCCAAGCATACCCGCTTTCATCGCTGTGCCGATACTGAATACAATGGCAATCGCTATGTCTGTCCGTCGAAGCCAGAGCGTCCGCGTTTGACAGACATCGAAGAGAATGGAGAAAAGAAGGTAGGTGGTAAGGATGGCCGACGGGTGAACCGACCGATCATGTTCCACATACGAGAGCCCGGCGAGCACTATGCTACTGGCGAAGGAGAGCGCGGATGCTGCAATGGACAGTTGCGTGGGATTGTACCCTGGTACCGCCCACAAGATAGTGAGTATCAACTGTGTGATCGCAAAGCCTACTATAGCCGCCTAATTCGAGACCTGCGAGTCAGCAACGCCCTCCAGTCTAGTCTCCCAGAGATAGCAGTCGAGCTCACCTGCTTCGCTGTTATCCAGGGCACTGACGCCGCGGGGATTGTCTTGCTGGGTTGGCGATAGAGCACCCGAAGGCGATACGCGGATGCTGCGAGCACGAGCGCCGAGGGCGCCATCGAGAGAATGGCCTGCTCGAAGAGCAGAGTAAAGTCGAACCCATCGCGGCAGTATGATACCACCGGTCCGAACACGTTGTCGACCTCTGGCTGGCAGCCATCCATTTCTCTAAAGGTCTTGGGATGCTGCTCGCCGTCAGGCAAGTGTGGCTGGGAACAACTGGCAGTGCCTTAGTTGACAGGGAGTTGTAACCTACACTTAGCATAAGGGCCGACGCACCGACCAAGGGGAGCAAGGCAAATGAAGCCAAAGAAGATAAAAGGAAAGATAGTGAGCTGGAGTGAGCTGGAGAGGTGAGTGGGGGAGTTGGATTGGGCCGTTTGGGCGACGTATGGTAACTCGTAATTACATTTCCGGTATTCGCACCAACACAACTAAACGTCGCCGCCTGAAGAGAACAACACTCTGTCGTCGCACCGCGTCTCCTTGGATCCGTCTCAACATAAGCATAAGCATTACGCATCGGATAAGCATCTTATAAGCATAAGCATCAGGAGCTGGGTCTGCGAGGCTGAACAGCCATGGCAAGTGACACTGGCAGCGAGGTGGGCTGTGGCTATCCTTATGAGATCAGGAACAGCATGCTGACTCGTCCCAAGGTGCAGGGCATCCCAGTGATGTGATGTTTATCCGGATTCTGAAACATCAGTCCACCTGCAGCCGCGCATGATATATGACAGTCGTGGTAAGGTATCGTCTGGGGTAGCGTGTCTCCAAATCTTCCGAGCTTGTTCCTGAATCTAATCCCAACTCGAACTCCTTTTGCTTTCGTGAACCATGGATGCTGCCACGACTCTGAACCACGCTGTGGCCGAGCTGCCCATCATTGACCCCAGCAAGCTTGCGAGGGGAGATGATGCTGAGATAGAGAGAGTGTTAGATGCGGGCAAGACACATGGGTTCTTCTATTTGGATTTGACCACCGCAGAAACCCCGCGTCTAGTGGACACTTGGAATGCGGTGCTGGCGTTTATGGAGGAGTACTTCGATCAGCCACAGGAAGTGAAGATGAAGGATGACCGGAAAAGCGATATCCATGGGTATGACTGCACAGTCCGACAGCTCGCCCATCGCTGACGATGCCGCAGGTATGAACCTTGTGGTACCTCTGCCGGGGCCACAGAAGATCGCACCGACCACTATGAGAGTCTGAAGGTATTCCAGCCACCGTTCTCCAGGCACATTGCTGATCCATGATGAGCAGATCTCATTCCAGGAATGCCGAACCCGCTCAGATAACCTGGCGCCCGCATTGCAGGAGCACTATGAGTTGTTAGAGCCATTCATTTCCGGTACTCACAGGCTGACGTTGCTTATTCTGCGTTGCCTTACTAAGGTCCTGGGAGAAAAGCTTCCAGCGACGCTGGAGTCGTTCCACGACCCGTCTCAGCCAACCACAAGCACCTTGTCCATGTTCCGCTACCCCAGCCAGACCGACGAGGAAGCGGCTAAGGGCGTGGGGCACAACAAACATACAGACATTGGGACCCTGACCTTTCTCCTCTGCCAGCAATGGGGCCTCCAAGTGCTGTCACCGCAGCAGAACAAATGGGTGTACGTGGCGCCCAAGCACGGCCACGCCATTATCAACGTAGGTGACTCGCTCCGATTCCTGACACAAAACCGACTGCTGTCCGCTGTCCACCGCGTGCTGCCCTTTGTCAACCGGCAGGTGGCTCACCGGTATTCAATTGCATTTTTCCTGCGTCCAGCCGATGATACCATATACCGCGACTCTAAGGGACGGATGATCACAGCCCGGGAGTGGCATGACCAGAAGTTTGACCATTTCCGGGTTTCGCATTCTGAGCAGGCAGGGGACAGCATCCTCACCGGCGGGATGGAAAAAGCCGACAAGATCAACACATCCATTCTTGTTGGGGGTGAATAAGAGTAACTATCTTGTGCCAGCCGGGCTCATGATGCTCTGGAGCTGTAAAGGGCCGGCGGGGAAAAGTTGACATCAATTGCTACTTTATGTACCCATTTGTAGTCTCTTCCGTATTATGATGAATCCTCTCTATTTCTCCCAAGTTAGCCGCGTGCGTATTCAAGCTAGCCTGATACTTCCAGCCCTAAATATATATTCGACAGCCTTGATCGGAGCATTGAGGATCAAGCTGCCCGATTCACTTTTTTGTATAGGAGGAGAAAGATATCGCCATCGAATTAGACTGTAGTTTGCTAATTACAGATATCAATAGATATTTTTGATGTGCATGGCCTTTAAATATTTAATCGCTACATACATTTAAAATCAATGTGCTTCCATCTGGTTGAACATCGTATCTGTTCATGATATATATATATATTGACCACCAGGGACAAGATTAGTATTCGGAACTTGAGGAGCAAAGCAATAAACAATACCAATTGGTAATTTTATGCTCGCATCGTAGTTCGCTATACTTGTATTAACTGAGGGAATATCCATCGCGAAATAATTACACTTTGTCTACATTTACAAATATTTATTTACATTTACACTGGGGATTCTGGCTGTAAGCATGACTGTGCGTGGTTTTACAGCGTTCTGTCAGGTTCCCGTAACTAGTTAGTTAAGTTAAATTACATAAGACAGCCAAGCTGTTAGTTAGTTACAAAAGGCTCGATCTGCTTCCTCTGGCATTTGTCGTCAACTCCAGTGAACGCGAGAAATTCTCCTCATAAAAAACATTCTGCTGCGGATGTCCGAAACAACGCCTCTGCTCCAGGATGCTGGACGGAACCCTGATTCCACTGGGCCGACGAGGCTAACCCACCGTCGATCAGCAGTGATTGTCCTGATCGCCATCATAGTCTTCATCATTGACCTGGGCACGTCAATGCTGTCTGCATCTCAGGTCGCGGTATATGAACAAATTATCTGCCAACGCTATCTGAGTGGGATCTCTCCTGTCGCGTCGCCTGAGACTTGCAAAGCTGGCCCGATTCAAAGTGAGCTCGCGGCGGTCAATGGATGGAAAAACACTTTAGACATGATCCCGAGTAAGCTGTGAAGCACCACTCGGTTATGGGATGGATTGGTCGACTCATATTCCACAGGCATTGTGTTAGGTACGTCATACGGCTTCATGGCCGATAAAAAAGGTCGTTGGCCCGTCCTGGTCTTGTCAATGGGCGGGATGCTTCTTGCCCAGACCAGCCACCTGGCGATATGTAAGTTTGCACTGCATGTTCATGTTGTTGGGCCCTTTGGTCGCTTGATAATAACACTGCACACACAGGTTGGCTGCAGCCAGTAGTGCCTCTGCGTGCGGTTTGGCTCCCTTCGTTCTTTCAATTGATCGGAGGCGGCGGCGCAACCGCCACGACAGTGCTGTCGGTCGTCGTCGCGGACTTGTATTCGGAGGAGGAGAGGTCAGTATGCCGCAAGCTAGCCCCTTTTTCATGGCAAGTAGCTTACCTGGAGCTAGGCCGGCCATTCTCTCGAGAATATTCGGCATCATCTTCGCCGCCCAGCTGTTGGGGATGGCCATAACTGGGTTGGTCATATCCATCAACCCATGGATACCATTTGCTATGAGCGTGATTATGTTGATGATTGGGTGCGTTTTCACATGCTTCCTTCCTGAAACTCACCCAAGGACAACAGCAGCGAAGATAATCCGCCCCTGTTCACCATCAGAATCTGTCATTGGATCTGAGGACCAAGCTCGCGCTGATTCGGCGAATTATACTTTACTTGATACGATGCGCCAGGCAATGGGTACCATATATGCGATTATGGCCAACGGAAGCGCGCGGGGGATCATTGTTTGCCTGCTTGCGGAGGGCATGGGCACTCAAAGCACCTCACTCATTCTACAGTATGCATCAACGCGGTTTGGATGGACCTACGCAGAGGTGAAATACCATTCTTACAGTAGTTTATCCAAATGAGGAGCTAATCCTTTAGGGGACCAACCTCCTTGTCGCCAAATTGGGCATCAGCACCGGCATACTGCTAGTCGTTTTCCCCTGGCTTTCTCGCGTCTTAGCTACCAAGCTTTCCTCGGACCAAAAGTGGCTCCAAAAAGCCCTGGTACAAGTTAGTTTGGCCTTTTTAATGATGGGCTACTTCGTGGTATTCTTGACAGGACACAGTGTCGGGCTTATAGGGGGTATTGTGACCACCGCGCTAGGGGCAGGCTCGGAATTGGCGGCGCGCAACCTCCTGATGGCGGTTGTGGAGCCAGAGATTCTCGGGCTGGCCTGCTCGGCCATCCCGCTGGTTCAATCGATTGCGTCTCTTTCATCTGTGCCGATGCTTGTTGCTAGTTTCCGATGGGGCATCCGCCAGGGCAACGGCTGGATGGGCGCGCCGTTCTTGGTCGCTACAGTCCTGTGTGCACTGGCGAATGTGGCCTTGACGATGGTGCGAGTGTAACGAAAAAAGCCGTCAGGGAGTTCCATGAAACCGCTACATTTTTAATTAATTACCCGAGACGTCGGTCGGGAATCTTCTTTTAATACGATCAATACCGCAGACTGTAACGCAGTAGCCAACCGTATGCGATTACTTTACTGCTGGAAACAGTGAAGGGCGACTTCCGGCTGGTCTCTTTGATTCTCTTTTCCTTCATCCTGCTTGATTCATGTCCTGTATATGACCCGTGTTGCCGGCCCCACCTTGCCAGCCAGGGGACGGCTGAAAGACTCTGGAGCATACTCTGTACGGTGTATATCCCGCCCGGCGATGCCCGTGGGGGCCGAATTGCTAAGGGCGAGACCTGCCAGCTCAGAGGACCGTGACAGCTCTGGACCGTGCTCTGACCCTTGCCTACCAATGGAGCTGAGACTAAAGTATCGACCCCTTTGTTGAAACACAGGACCTATCGGAGTCCCGCCTGGAATGATCCTGCGCCGACCTCGGAGAAGGGGGTGGGGGAGAAACGACAGCCTAGCAGTGATCTGGTTATGCTTGCTTACTCTAATAATTATGCAGCTTATGAGGCTTACGTAGCTTATGTAGTTTCTTGATTGATTATGACTACGAAGCTTACGAAGATTATGAGCCCGAGCTTTAGTTGTATGGGATTACTGATTTGAGGGTGTGGAGTGGAGTCATGGCGATGGAGAGGAGAGACACTCGACACTTTAGATATGGGGGAATCCGTACAAGAGCCATGATCAGAGACTAGCAATCAGGCTTCCACACATATTAGCAGATATCAATATCGTAAGTTGGTTATCCAAGACGCGTTGGTGCGGAGGGAAAGGCACAATTGTGGCCTCGCCGGGCAAACGACATGTAAGTCAAATGTCGAGCTTCCAGCCCTGATTCCTGTATAGCTGTCGGTCACGACGCAATAGCGTTTAACGTGTGATTACTATCCAAAAAGGAAAAAGGAAAAAGAGTTGTCTCACTAATGGGCATAAGTCCGCAGTCGGTTTACAACGGGAGTCCTCGCAGGGCCGTTATACGACATCTTATATCCCTAGGTCGATTTCTCTTGGGATCCGACCTACCATCCTGAATAATACTGAGGCATATTGTATCAGCTGCGTAAGGACTGAATCAAGCAACCATGGTCCAGAAAGAACCTATAACGATGCCCATAGCCGTCGTCGGCATGAGCTGTCGTTTTGCAGGAGGTGCTACTAGCCCGGAGAGGCTCTGGGAGCTCTGCGCTGAAGGGCGCAGTGCCTGGTCGAAAGTACCCCAAAGTCGGTTTAACCAGGCAGCGTTCTATCATCCCGATGGTCAGAGATCAGGCACCGTAAGTTTCGTTGTCTTGGTCATCAACAGGGATGCTGAAAACCTCTAGAGCAACGCGCAAGGAGCACACTTTCTTGAGGAGGATGTTTCATTGTTTGATGCGCCGTTTTTCAATTTTTCAGCCGAGGTGGCCAACGTACGTAAACCCACAGGCTATTGCAATTAGAGAAGAGCGATGAGCTAACTTGGCCTAGTCAATGGACCCCCAAGTTCGCCTGCAACTAGAGGGGGTATTTGAGGCCCTCGAGAGCGGTACGTTGAGCTTCTTGGACGGATTGAAGAGAGCATGGAGATAACATTCGGCAGCCGGAATCTCGATCGAAACAATCGCAGGGACGCAGACGTCTGTCTTTGCTGGCGCATCCTTTCGAGATTACCACGATAGCCTGATGCGTGACCCGGACAACCTGCCTCGTTTTTTCCTGACCGGCAACGGCGTAGCCATGATATCTAACAGGATATCCCACTTTTATGACCTGAGAGGGCCCAGCATGACGGTGGATACGGGGTGCTCCACGGCATTGACGGCCTTGCACCTGGCTTGCCAGAGTCTCCGCGTGGGCGAGTCGACTACCTCGATTGTTGCCGGTTCTAATATAATGCTCAACCCTGACATGTTCGAGACGCTGGCGAGTGTAGGGTACGAACAAGAATCTGCGTGGCGATATACATGAGCACCCGCTAATAGGAGAGTTAGATTTCTTTCGTCTGCCGGTAAGTCCTATGCCTTTGATGACCGAGCTTCAGGCTACGGTCGTGGAGAAGGTATTGCAACAGTTATTCTTAAGCCCCTAGCGGATGCATTGCGCGATGGGGATCCGATTCGGTCAGTAATCAGGGAAACCGCACTGAACCAGGATGGCCGCACTCCAACCCTTACCTCACCTAGCGAACAGGCTCAGGAGGAATTGATTCTCTCCTGTTATCGAAACGCCGGCCTAGACCCTACCGAGACCACCTATGTGGAAGCCCACGGTACAGGTACACGAGTCGGGGATCCCATAGAGATATCTGCACTCGGCCGAGCCCTGAACCGTGACAGACCGGTAAATGAACCGTTATTTATTGGCTCTGTGAAATCAAATATCGGCCATGCGGAGACAGCCAGTGGCCTCGCAAGTGTCATTAAGGTCGCCATGGCATTTGAGAAACGAAGTATCCCCCCGAATGCGAACTATCAGAACCCGAACCCCGAAATTGATATCGAAGCATTAAATGTAGAGGTAATAAAGCAAGACCAGCTTAAATTGAACTAATCCCTGGAATTGCTGACTGGTGATTAGATCCCAAGCTCCCTCAAACCATGGCCATCAAGCGTCTGTAGGCGGGCATCGGTTAACAACTTTGGGTACGGGGGAACGAATGCCCACGTTATCATGGAGCCTCCACCACAAGATAGGCCCGAGCCCTATACCAATGGACACCATTCGGGAGCCAGTGTGCCTCGAGTTTTCGTTCTTAGTGCGAAGGACGAGACGGGTACTCGTAAGATGATGGCGCATTTGGCACAGTATCTGAGACAGGCCAACGTCGAGAAAGATGAGGAGTTAATGAAGAATCTCGCGTTTACCCTTGGACAACGGCGATCTCGCTTCCAGTGGACAGCAGCATACCCTGCAGTGGACAGAGATAATCTGATACAGGCTGTTGAAGAGAACCAGTTTCTTGTTGCTAGAGCCTCACAGACTCCAAGGATCGGAATGGTATTCACGGGACAGGGAGCACAGTGGTACGCAATGGGCAGAGAGCTGATCGAGGCGTATCCCGTCTTCAAAGAAGCCATTCAGGAGGCAGACAAGCATATTCGCGGCTTTGGGTCTACATGGTCCCTTATTGGTAAGACGCCTATCTTCTGCGCTGGCCCCTGGATCGGGAACAGCTTGATTAGGAATAACCGGTCTTCTAACATGTACGGTAGAGGAGCTCATGCGTGACGAACAATCGACAAAAGTCAATACAGCTATTCATAGCCTGCCGATCTGCACTGCACTTCAACTTGCTTTGGTACGGCTCCTACGGTCATGGAACATCAACCCAACAGCGGTCACCGGCCACTCGAGCGGAGAAGTGGCCGCCGCCTATGCCGCAGGTGCAATAGAATTTGGATCTGCTCTAGCCATTGGATACTTCCGGGGAAGCCTCACTCGTGGTTCCCACGAGAGGTTCGGCCTCAGCCGTGGTGGTATGTTGGCTGTAGGATTGGGAAAAGAGGGTGCGAATGCATACCTCGCACGCCTGAGGACCGGAAAAGTTGTGGTAGCCTGCATTAACAGCACCACTAGCGTGACAATATCTGGGGACATCGAAGGAATAGAGGAGCTAGAAGCTCTGCTGGTGGCAGACAAGGTTTTTGCGCGGCGTCTGAAGGTTGACGCGGCGTACCATTCTCATCACATGGAACGCTTTGCAGACGAGTACACCGTTCTACTGCGCAAGACTGTGCGCCAGGCAGGTGAGTTTGGCGACGTTTTGTACTCCTCTCCAGTCAGCGGAAACACTATCGAGTGGGCCTCGGAGGTGAGCTGCGCGGAGCACTGGGTGAAGAACATGGTGCAGCCAGTGCTTTTCTCCGACTCTCTGTCGAACATGTGCCGGGATCCCACCGGCAGCCAATATGTGGATACAATTGTTGAAGTAGGGCCACATGGGGCCCTTGCCGGACCCATCCGTCAAACCATGTCTCTTGATGCTTTTAAAGACATGCAGATAGCATATACGACGTGTTTAACGCGAGGCCAGGACGCCGTAAAGACGATGCAAAGTCTGGCGTGCACACTCATCAATCAAGGCTACCCGGTCGACTTGGGCGCAGTAAACTTCCCTAGAAGTCGCCATGGGCTCCGGGTTCTGAGTGACCTCCCATCCTATCCCTGGAACCACAGCCAGAGCTATTGGGTAGAGCCTCGGATCAATAAAACCCGCCGGCTGCGCGCAGAGGGTGCTCGAGGGATTCTGGGCATGCCAACGTGGAATAGTGATAGCCCCGCCTTGACATGGCGAAGTATTATTCGTTTGTCTGATTTCCCTTGGGTGCGGGACCATAAAGTCCAATCCGACGTTGTATTTCCAGGCGCGGGCTACGTGAGCATGGCTGTCGAGGCCATCGCCCAATCTCAACGCTCCTCGGAGGGGAATATAAGTGGATTCAAGCTCAAGGAAGTTGAGATCCTAAAGGCTCTTGTCGTTCCAGATACCATGGAAGGGGTCGAGATAAATATCTCCCTCCGCCCTTGTGGCGATCGAGTACTATCCGGAAAAGAATGGCGTGAGTTTGCTGTTTCTTCCATTTCAAACGATAGTACCCCTGCTATTCACTGTCGAGGATTGGTGTCAGTCCTGCTAGAGGGCTCAAGTGACAGGCCGTCTTTGCTTCTGGATCCCCCCTCTGTGGGTGATTATGAACAATTCAATACAGCTTCGACGGTCTATACCAGTAATGTCAAACCTATGGGGTTGTATACTACGCTACAACGCCATGGAATCCACCATGGACCTGTGTTCCAGAACTTGGTCTCAATTTCGTGCGGGCAAAGCTGCTCATTGAGTCAGCTGGAGGTAGTGGACACAGAATCCCTAGCACCCCTGCAACAGGAGCACAGCTATGTCATACATCCGGTTACTCTTGACAATGTACTCCAGTCAGCCTATACACCTCTCCTCGGCCAGGGAATGCAGGTGTCAAGTGCCATGGTTCCTCGGTCGATCAAGGAAATATACATTTCTGCTGAAATCAATAGTACCCCTGGACATCTGTTCAAAAGCCGCTCGACCCTCAAAAGAGCCAATGTACAGGGATTCGAGGCTTCAGTGGCAATGGTTGACCGCGCTGATGAAGCATGCGCTCGACGTCTGGAAATCACCGGACTTTACTGCCAGTCACTCGGCAATGCACTCCATAAAGCAGACGACGATGAAAAAGAACCAGCCTTCTGTGTTCAATGGGCTCCAGACCTGGATTTGACCCCCAAAGGAACCCTGAAGAAATCCATCCAGTTCCCGGTTGATCTGGCGGAGATCGACAGCGTTCAAGACATCAGACGCGCATGCTTCCATTTTGTGCACAATGCTCTAGCTTCCTTGACCGAAGCTGACATTGTGCAATTCGAGTGGCATCAACACCATTTCTATAAATGGATGAAGTCTGTAGTCGAGGCAGCCGGCGCCAACGCACTGGGCCCGAAGAGTTCGGCATGGTTCAATACAACCTCTGATGTACAAGCACTCATTTTTAAGAGAGTCCGGACATCCAGCACCGACGGGAAAATGGTTTGCCAGATAGGCTCTCAGCTGCTTCAGATTTTGCGAAACGAGGTGGCACCGCTGCAATTGATGCTCGAGGATGACCTACTATACAGGTATTATGCCGAAGCAGTAAAGTGGCAGCGGTCTTACCACCAGGCACAGGAGGTAATCCGACTATTTGCACACAAGAATCCCCGAGCAAATATCCTCGAGGTTGGCGGTGGTACGGGGGGCTGCACTGAAGTGGTCCTGGATGCGCTGGGAGGTGCTGGTGACTCTAAGGATAATCTCCGTTTCGCCCACTATACGTTCACAGATATCTCCCCCGCATTCTTCAAAGCAGCTTCTGAGAAGTTTGAAGGCTGGGGTGATCTAATCAGTTATCAAAAACTTGACATTGAGCAAGACCCGGAAGCTCAAGCCTTTGAGTGTGGTGGATATGACTTAGTGATTGCCTGCCAGGTCCTACACGCCACCAAGTCGATGGCAGAAACTTTGACTAACGTGAAGAAGCTGCTGAAGCCTGGTGGTAAACTTCTACTGATAGAATCCACCAGAAACGAGCTGGACTTGTCGCTGATATTCGGTGTTCTCCCAGGATGGTGGCTCAGTAAGTAAACCCTCTACACACCCGACTCGTCATCTAAATTGCTTGGATTTGCGCTGAGACACAGGAACTCGACTAGATGAGAGATCGGCGCAGAATCTCAGTCCCTCCCTGACTGTTGATGAATGGCAATCCTTGCTTGGGAGCACAGGGTTCGGGGGTCTGGACTTGGAGGTCCATGACTGCGAAGGCGAGGAATTCTATGTGCTGAGTGTTATGCTGGCTACTGCTAGCGAGGCGGAAACGGTGCTCGTAGGCCCATCTATCTCCATTCTATATGACACTCCACCTCCACAAGACTGGTTAAGTGGTTTGACCGAGGCGATCAATGGCCTGTGTGGTGTGGAGCCGCAGGTAGGCCACTTGTCAGATGCCATAGTGGAGGACAGGGTATGTATTGTTCTCACGGAGATGGATCGGTCGTTTCTTACGGCTCCAACGAGTGAGGGGCTCGATGTTCTGAGAAGGCTGGCAATGAGTTCGAAAGGCATTCTCTGGCTATCGCGTGGAGGCGCCATGGAATGCGAGGATCCGCATGCCAGTCTCAGTACCGGCCTGTTCCGTACCCTCAGAGCTGAATTCACGAGCAAAGCATTCGTCACGCTTGATCTTGATCCAGGCGAGGAGTTGTGGGACTCCAGCACCATTCGAACCATAAGCGTCGTTCTTGAAAACGCTTTCAGCCAGCTACACGACCATCAGGTTGTGGATTCTGAGTACGCTGGGCGAGATGGCACCGTCTTGGTCCCCAGACTATTTCCAGTATCCCCTGTCTACCAGACCACTCGCGGTAGAGACCTTGAGAAGCTGGGTGAATTACAGCCTTTTTTTCAAGATAATCGAGAGCTTCGCCTCGGGGTTGGGACCGCAGGACTACTTGATACTCTCGCATTTTCGATCCAGCCTGGTGCTGAACCTCTGCCTGACGAATGGGTCGAGATTAGGCCTCGGGCATTCGGCCTCAATTTTAGAGACCTTATGGTAGCTCTTGGCCAGCTTGAAACCGACATAATGGGCTATGAATGCAGTGGTAAGATCGTTCGCTGTGGAGCTGCGGTTCCATCAGACCAGCTGAACGTTGGGGACCGGGCTTGCGCTTTCTTGCGAGGCCACTATTCGAACGTTGTGCGTGTTCACTGGACGAGTGTGCAGCGTATTCCCAAGGACATGTCTTATGAAGTAGCGGCCTCGGTCCCTATGGCGTTTACCACCGCATACTTTGCGCTTTACAACACCGCAAATCTACGGAGCCAGGAAAAGGTACTGATCCACTCAGCAGCTGGAGGCGTGGGCCAGGCAGCCGTGATGCTGGCCCAAAGAGTTGGCGCTGAGGTCTTTGTCTCTGTTGGCTCGAAAGAGAAGCAGGAATTCATACAGCAGACCTATGGGATTCCCGCCGACCATATCATGTCCGGCAGAGATGCCTCCTTTGCTGCTGATATCATGTCCAAGACACAGGGTTACGGTGTTGACGTCGTGCTGAATTCTCTGGGGGGCGAGCTCCTGCAGGCAAGCTTCAATTGTCTGGCCAGCTTTGGGCGGTTTGTTGAGATTGGCAAAAGGGATCTCGAGCTCAATAACCATTTGGAGATGCAAACCTTCAAGAAGAACGTCTCGTTTTCCAGCGTGGACTTGATCCTGCTTGGCACCCAGAGAGGGCCCGTCTTTGCTCGCGTTCTTGCAGATGTGCTGAAACTGTTTGGGGAGGGTGAACTGCAGCCAGTGAAGCCGCTTGATGTGCATCCAATTTCAGACTTGGAAAAGGCCTTCCGGCTGATGCAGACAGGCAAGCATATGGGTAAAATCGTCCTCGTTCCTGGCGAAGACGACCACGTCAAGGTAAGAAACTGTATGGTACCCACGTTTTGAGTCGAGCTACTGAACTGGTATCACAGGTATTGCCCCAAAAGTGGTCGTTGCAGCTCGATTCCACAGCCACATACCTCGTTGTTGGTGGCTTGGGCGGCATTGGGAAGTCGATCTGCAGATGGATGGTGGACTGCGGGGCGAGAAGCTTCATCTTGCTCACCAGGAGTGAGAAGACTCGTACAAAGTCTGCAGCCTTCCTGGATGAGCTGAAGGCATCTGGCTGCGTCGTTGCGGCTCCATGCTGTGACATCGCCAATCTCTCAGAACTGCGTGCAGTAATCACCGCCTGCAGTGAGTTCATTTCTCCGATCCGGGGCATGATACATTGTGGGATGGTTCTCCTTGTGAGTGCATTCCCCTCATATCACTGACAGCAGCTGTTAATCTTGATCAGGACTCAATCTTTGAACGCATGAGTCTAGACGACTACAATGCTGTCATCCGCCCAAAGGTTCAGGGTACCTGGAACCTACACCAAGTATTTGCCGATGCTAACCTGGACTTCTTCGTGATGCTATCCTCCCTTGCCGGCGTGACAGGGAACGTGAGCCAGGCCAACTATTCATCAGGTGGTAGCTTCCAGGACGCAGTGGCCCGGCATCGCAGTGCTCGGGGGCTGCCTGGAGTTGCCCTCGATCTTGGACTCGTCAAGTCCGTCGGATACGTCGCGGAGAACGAGGACATGATACCCCGATTACAACGCCTTGGTTTCAACGCCCTGGAAGAAGAGGAAGTGCTGCGACTGGTTGAGTCTGCCATAGAACATCCTCTCCGGCAGGGAACTGGCTCCCAAATTGTCACCGGTCTTCGTACGAACCTGGCTGGGCAAGCAGTTGCGGACGCCTTCTGGAGCAATGACCGCCGCTTCATCGGTGTTGCGCAAGTCCAAACCTCACAGACGGCCTCGAGGAGTAGCGGATACGACCAGGAGGACCTCAAAAGCCAGCTTGCAAGTGCCGCCTCCAGCGAAGATCAGGTTGCACTTCTCACTGCTGCCATTTCCCGGAAACTGTCTGACATGTTTCTGGTACCGGCCGAGGAAATTAGCCCAGATCACTCTCTAACTCGCTATGGTGTTGATTCCCTTGTGGCTGTTGAGCTGCGGAATTGGCTCGCTTCTAGTACTGGGACCGACCCCTCGATATTTGAGATCATGCAGAGCTCGTCCCTAAAGGACCTGGCGGCTCAAACCTGTGAAAAGCTTTGACAAGAGGTTTGGTCTCTCTTCGTTTGTTCGCTATGATTTCTATTCTGTCCTTCTCAACTACCTAGACGATTATACGGCTTGGAAATATCATGTGTTATCACTTAGCTATCTAGGCTTCTGACAGCGTAATTACCCTCTTGAAACGTGGATCATCAATTCAATTCGTTTAACTTTATAGCCCTCTATATCATATATAATGGAAATACCCTCTCTACATGCGTCCTTGGCTGGATTGCGCGCCGATCAACTGCCTCGGCTGGCGACTGTCACCTAGTCACCAAGGTCATCACTGTCATAGCTCGTGGCGCTGTCACAACTGTACGTTCCAACCGCATTGAGTTCCGGCTCTGGGTCCAGCCCATCCACTGAACCGAAGAATCTTTTCTTCGCAGTCGTCAGCAGTCGCTGGAATCCTGCGTCCGGGACGACCAGGTGTAGCCTGACCCCGAGATTATACAGCTCGCCGAGCTGGCCAAACAGCTCCGCGCCTTCTTCGCGGAAAGTCGCGGTCTGCTTGGCCAGAGTTGGCAGGGTATTTGCTCTGCTATATGATGGTTTGTCCTGGGTCTGTCAGTGGATCAGTGAGACTCGAGCCTGGCTTAAAGACCTACGTCATTGATTGGGCGCTTCGGGGGACTTCGAGCCTCCCCAGGCACTTGCTGTAGAGGCATTAATCTTGTTCTTCACCCTCCACCATTAATCTATGTACACACCTGGTTCAGCAAGAGACGACTAGGATCAATCGGGTGGCGGTTGTTCTATGGGATCGTTCAGTAGCGAGCCCGGAATCCGCCTGGCCTATGTGACCTACTTCAACGCTTGGCCCCCATGTGGAAGCATTCAGTCCCTTGGGGACCTGTAAGTACCCTTGAGCCAGACTCGACTCGTTTGGTGGATATGCTGGCTGCGGTAGCGGGAGTAAGGGTTCTGTGAAAGACCAAAGGCTCGGTTTCCAGGACGCATTTGACCAACAGCCGTTCTGCACGTCTGCGCCTTGGCCCAGACATGCGTCCAGATCGACGTCGCATTGCGTTGAAGATGCATGATTCGGGTTGGGCTTTGAGTACATCTCTGGTTCGTAGCGATCGGAGGCTTCCGAAGGCATGGGTCCCGGATTGAGGCCGTTCTGCACTGCCTGGGGCCTGCGGTCCTTTCGCAGCTTGGCCTTCTCGCCTGAACAGGCCCAGTCAGCTTCCTTCTGCCGACCTCTCGTATGGAGCTTGTTGGAGACAAAGGAGGAACACCAACTTACGGAACTTGCGTTGAGCGATACGGTTCTGGACCCTCCTACGAAGACTGATCCCGGATGACTTCTTCCCTAGTCGGCCGCTAGCTCCCACGCAGGGTCTCGCAACATTTGCCGTGTCGATAATGGTTGCGTCCATGATGATATTGCTGGAGAGAACTGGTTACAGGTGGGCAAACTGGCTTCATATCACCGGCCCTGCGGCTTCACGCGGCCGGATTCTATTTACTGACGGAGGATACAGGATCCGCCCGCCGGGAAAAGCCTTTCATGGGCAGGGCACGCGTTGGGCTGTTTACCAACAGCACGATGGTCATTCATTGGTCTGGTGCAATACTGTATCTGACGTCGTATTCCTTTGCCCTACCTAGCGCTTACGAGAGCGGTTATAGAAACGCCACGGCTTCAGAGAACCCGACAGATGGCACAGCAGACGGCAGGAAGGTCACAGTTGCAAGCCCGAGGCATTGTGTGGATAAGAGGGCTGAGTCCTTCTCGTAAATTCATTCTCATTTTTAGTGTGTAAGTCGTCGGTTATGAAAGAATGGCTTGTTCTACTGTGCCTGGTTAGTGCTTATAGTGCTTATAGTGCTTATAGTGCTTATAGTGCTTATAGTGCTTATAGCGCATACGGGGCTCATCCGGCTACACCCTTTTTGGGATGCTCATTTTGCTTATGAGCTGATCGAACTTGCACTTACCATATTGCTTATAATGCTGATCGTTCTTATGGTGCGTAGTGCTTATGCTGCTTATGGTGTTGACGGTGTTGATGCAGCGAGGTACGGGTGGAGGGAGTCATGGAGCATCAGCGACAGTAGTACCATAAGCCCATAATCATAAGCCCATTCAGCGTTCCAAGCACGAACTACGCCACAGAGGGGCCGGTAAGCCGTGGTATTGAGAAGAATTAGTCCTTGTTGACGAGTCTAGCATAGCTATGGCTTTGCAGAGCACGAAGGGATTTTGATTACTGAGTACAGTCCGATCTGGTGTAAGATATTAGCAAAGTCATTCCGCCAAACGTTAGGGTGGCCAAAGAGCACGTCGCCATTCTCGGCCGTTGTTGAGGTTCGAAGCTGTATTGCGAAGTTGCGATTGAGCTTTTCGTGCTGTCCGGGAGACAATACCAAGGGTAGCATATCAGCTCTCAGAACCAGAGGTCTGTCTCTTCAAACACTATAATCACTGATCGCATTGCTTTGATATATAGGTTAAACTGAAGATGAGAATGAATACTGCGGACGATATGGCCGCGTCGATCAATGAAACTACCAATGAAACCGCCAACGGAAATGGGACGCTTAATGGGAAGCTTGCGCATAAGCAGGGACTGCTATCCCCAGGACAGCTACACGAGTTAATGAGCCTTCGCTTTGAAATTGCAGATGCTTATGGATTTGACGTGGATGCGGTCGAGGATATCTACCCTTGTATGCCAATGCAGCTTGGGCTGTTGTCCCTGGCATCACGCAAGCTGGGTAACTATACGCTCCACGCCCATTTTGACTTGAACCCAGAAGCTTCAGTAGAGAAATTTCGAAAGAGCTGGGAGGAAGTACATCGCAGCACCGCCATTCTACGGACCCGAATGGTGCATCACCCCAGCTACGGCTATTTGCAAGTAGTGCTGAGGGAAGAACTGGAGTGGATTGAAGCGGAGGATGCAGGACTTTATGTTAAACGACAAGAAGAGAAGGAATTCCAGCTTGGCGCATCGCTATGCCGATATGCATTCGTACAAGGCAAGAATGGGCAGAGCTCGCAATTTATATGGACAGTCCATCACGCCCAGCTCGATGGCTGGGGTGCTGTTGTGCTGACTGCCAGGGTCTCCCGACTGTATCACGGTCTCGCTTGTGAGCCCCCGGTCCAGATAAAGAGCTATATAGAATATCTCGAGCAGCAGAACGCGCCGGAAGCGGAGGATTACTGGAGACAGGCCATAGACGGATTCGCGGTGCAATTCCCAGCCTCTGTCACCCCAGGCGGCACGCCCACTGAGTTGGTGCGACGAGAGCACCAAACCACAAGAGTCTCATTGAAAGGCCTTCGAGTCAAACGATCGGCCCTGGTCTATGGGGCTTGGGCTCTCGTGGTCAAGTCACTCACGGGAGCAGACGCAGTCGTCTTCGGCACAGTCTTGTCTGGACGACGAGCTGCAATGCCAAAGGTTAAGCATGTTATCGGTCCGACCGTTGCATCGGTACCAGTCCAGGTAAATATTGACCAAAATCAGCGGGTCACCGAATATCTGGCCTCTATCGAGCAGGAAAACAACCGACGGGAGAAGTTCTCGTACTTAGGGCTGGCCAATATCGCCAAAATCAACGCCAGCACCGAAAATGCATCCAAATTCGGCACGATTATCACGGTCCAGGCAGGCGACGAGTTTCTTTACAATGATCCAAGCATGGGGGAATGGAAGAGAGGCAAGGAAACCATGGCAAATTCGTCCTACAGCCTCAACATGGAGTTCTACATGATGAACGAACACTCGACTAAGATGGTCGTCGAGTATGATCCCCAGATCTTCGAAGAGAGAACTGTGAAGACACTGCTGGTGCAGACAGCCTTTGTGATGGAGCAACTCTGCGGGTGTGGTGACGAAGACCGCATCCGCGATCTCACGCTGGTCAGTCCGGAGGACCAGGACCAGCTGTGGACATGGAACAGGACGGTGCCTTCTGCCATGGAGCGCTGCCTGCACGACTTGATCGAGGAGCAATCTCGAGCACGTCCTCATGCCCCCGCAGTCTGCGCTTGGGATGGAGAGCTGACATACAGCGAACTGGACGGCGTTTCCACCCAGCTTGCCCACCACCTGGTCAAACAAGGCCTGGAGCCAGAGGCTATAGTGCCTTTATGTTTTGAAAAGTCACTCTGGGCAACTGTCGCCGTCCTTGGAGTGCTCAAGGCTGGAGCTGCGTTTGTCATGTTAGATCCGAAACACCCAGACAGCAGGTTGCGTTCTGTTACTGAGCAGACAGATGCCCAGTTCATATTATCGTCTGTGTCGTGTCTCCCTCGAACCTCTCAGATGGCTCCGCAGGCCATAGCAGTAGGCCCAGACCAGATTCCCAAGGCTGACAAGCAGAGCCATTTACCGGTTGTCAGCCCAGTGTCGCCGATGTATGTCATCTTTACCTCGGGGAGTACAGGTGTTCCCAAAGGAGCCCTGGTCTCTCACCAGGCGTTCTGCTCGAACATTCAACATCAGGCGGGCCTACTTGGATACCACGCAGGCACTAGGGTTTTCAATTTTGCGTCGAACGTCTTTGATGTTTTCGTTTATGACACGGGCTTGACCCTTGCAACGGGTGGATGTATCTGCACACCGTCCGAGCACGACCGAGAGAGTGATCTAGCAGGAGCTATCAGAGCCATGAAGGCTACCCTTATCATTATCACACCCTCGGTTGCTCGGCTTCTAGATCCACGGGAGCTCCCCAGCCTGCAGACGTACGTGTCCGGGGGGGAAGCTATGACGCTGGATGTTGCCCGAAAGTGGAGAGCCTGTGTAGACGTGGTCAATACATATGGTCCATCAGAATGCACTCCCAATGTTGTCGTTAATGCTCATTCACAGACTGCAGAAGAGATAATGCGTCTCGGCAAAGGTGCTGGTGCAGTAACTTGGGTCGTTGACACTGCAGACCATGATAAGCTTGTTCCTATTGGGGGAGTTGGCGAACTACTGCTTGAAGGCCCACTACTAGGCCTTGGATATTTAAAAGATCCAGGGAGGACTGCTAGTATATATATTCGCAATCCCGCATGGTTAGTAGCCGGTACAGCCAACCATCCTGGGCGATATGGTGTCTTATATAAAACTGGCGATCTCGTCAGCTATGACACAGACGGGAATCTTGTTTATAAAGGACGCAAGGATACTCAGGTCAAACTGCATGGGCAGCGTGTCGAACTCGGTGAGGTCGAGCATCACGTTAGGGAGTGTGTCCCCGAGGCCCAGTGTGCCGAGCAGCTCGCAGCGGAGATAGTCGAACCGAGTGGTGACGGGGCACATCCTCTTCTGGCTGTTTTTATGTCACGGTTAGACGACAACAAGGCCACGAAGAGTGATCGACTGAGTATACTCACGGTTACGGGTGGGGTTGAAGACTTACTAGCTGAGCGTCTGCCCAGGTATATGGTGCCAACAGTCTACTTTATCCTTGCCCGAGTGCCGATGACTATTACGGGAAAGACTGACCGCAAGCAGCTGCGGGGGATTGTGACGTCCCTAACCGTGCAGGAGCTGGCTGACTTGCGAAGCCAGGCTGAAGGAGAGAAGCATATGCCCTCGACAGCTATGGAACAGCGGTTGCAGGATCTATGGGCACGGGTCCTTAATATCAGTTCATCAGGGATTGGTGTCGATGACAGCTTCTTTCAACTTGGCGGAGACTCGATTTTAGCCATGAATCTGGTTGGTGAAGCCCGAAAAGTAGACCTTGCGCTGTCTGTGATGGAGATCTTCAGGCATCCGAGGCTGGCTGCCTTAGCAAGGCATGTGTCTGGCGGCGCCCTTGCTGCTGAGCTGGACACTCCTATTCCGCCCTTTTCCCTAATGGATAGTGGTTTTCAGCTGTCCGACAATGCACTAGAGATTTCCTCCAGTTGCGGGGTTGAAAGCAATCAGATTGAAGATATCTACCCCTGCATTCCGCTACAACAGTGTCTTCTTGCCCTAACAAGCAAGCAGCAAGGCGACTATTTACTACAGGCAGTCTTGAATTTGTCCCCAGGCGTTGACCTTGCCCGGTTTTGTGCAGCATGGGAACGGGCAGTACTCGAAATCCCCATCTTACGGACCAGAATCATTCAATTGGAGGATCTTGGGCTTGTTCAGGTCGTGGTGAAAACTGGGATCGAATGGGCCCAGGCCAACAGTCTGGACGACTATATTAAGTCAGACCTCTCCACGCCCATCAACCTTGGGCAGCCTCTGACGCGGTATGCCGTGGGACAAGGACCAACCGCCAAATGGTTTGCATGGACTCTCCATCATGCTGTGTACGATGGCGTTTCATTGCCGTTAATCCTCGAGCATGCCAGTGCTATATATCATGGAACTATACCCCAGCCGCCTACGGATATCCGCGCCTTTGTGAAGTTTATCGGGTCCCGGAACATCGATGAAGGAATCAGGTACTGGCATAAGGAGCTCGGGGACTATGACTCCGTGCCGTTCCCATTGGCAACGGCACAGACGCAGCTATCAGTTGCGGATTCCACGGTTGAATATCTTTGGAAGCGCCCGGTTTCACGGTCAGACACCACGTTGGCAACCCTTGTCCGCGCCGCGTGGGCGATCGTTGCTTATATTTACACTGGCACACCAGATGTTGTATTTGGCGCCACCGTATCAGGCCGGAGTGCACCAGTGCTGGGTATTGAAGAAATAGCTGCTCCTACAATTGCGACTATTCCGGTACGCGTCCAGCTTCAGCCTGACCAACTAGTAGCAGACTATCTACAGGCAATTCAGGACCAGGCAACAGAGATGATCCCCTTTGAGCAAGTAGGGCTGCAAGCGATTTCAAATATCAGCAAAAACACACGAGCAGCTTGCGGTTTCCAAACCCTTTTGGTTGTGCAGCCGCCTGACGAAGACTCGTTCGGTGATTCAGAGTTCGGACAGTGGAGGATATACTCCAAGGAACAGTCATTCAGTACCTACGCTATCACTATAAGCTGTTCTATAGGTCGAGACGGTATCAAGGTTGTGGCAGCGTTTGATGCAAACGTTATCAGTCACCAGGATATGAAGAATGTCCTCAGCCAATTCGGACATGTCATGCACCAGCTCGCGGATGCCACAGCAGGACAAACCATCAAGGATATCGCCACCATTACTCCCAGGGACAAGGAAGATATATGGGTGTGGAACTCGACAGTGCCACCACCAGTAGACTCCTGTTTCGTGGACCTTGTCAGGAAGCAAGTAAATACAAGGCCTGATGCTCCGGCCATCTGCGCCTGGGATGGAAAGCTTACCTACCGAGAAATGGATGAACTATCAAGCAAACTGGCTTATCACCTCATTCGATCTGATGTCAAGCCGCAGACAATTGTCCCACTGTGCTTTTACAAGTCAGTATGGACACCAGTGGCCGTGTTAGCTGTGCTCAAAGCAGGATGCGCTTTTTTAATGCTTGATCCCACCCTACCAGAAGCTCGACTGAGCTCTGTCGTGACACAAGCTTGTGCTGAAGTTGTATTATCCTGCCAGGATTCCTACCAGCTCAGCTCCCGTCTGGTAGGCACTGTAATTACAGTGGGCCCTGGGTCCATTCCGGAGAGCGTCCAACCAACCACTCTGCCACAAGCTGATCCAGAATCACCCATGTACGTGGTCTTCACGTCGGGAAGCACTGGAGCTCCCAAAGGTGCTGTTATATCCCACCGCGCGATGGTCTCTGCAACAGTGTATCAGTCTGGGAAGCTTGGCTTTGGTCCTACGTCCAGGCTTTATGATTTCGCATCCTATGCCTACGATGTGTCCGTCAGCAACATTACCAATACACTGGCAAACGGTGCGTGTCTGTGTGTGCCGTCGGAACAAGCCCGGAAAAACGACCTGGAGAGCTCCTTTTGCGCGATGGATGCCAACATCATGGAATTGACGCCCTCAGTGGTCAATATCCTTGACATGAGTCGCCTTACTGGCCTGCGCACTCTCATTCTGGGTGGCGAAGCCGTCCGACCGGATGACCTGCGCACAATCCCAGCTCATGTTCGAGTAGTCAACACCTATGGCCCGGCTGAGTGTACACCGACAACAGTTCTTAGCCTGGACTTGACAAGTCCTGCAGGCGAGATCAGGATTGGCAAAGGCGCTGGTGTAGTGACCTGGGTAGCCGATCCAACTGATCATAACAAACTCGTACCTCTTGGAACAGTAGGGGAGCTCCTACTTGAAGGTCCACTTGTGGGCCTAGGGTATTTGAATAACCCTGACCAGACTGCTAGCGCCTTTATTAAAAGTCCGCAGTGGCTGTCAGACGGCACACCATCACATCCAGGACGGCATGGTATTCTCTATAAGACAGGAGATTTGGTTCGATATAACATGGATGGTAGCCTTAGCTATATTGGACGCAAGGATACGCAAGTTAAGATCCGTGGACAGCGAGTAGAGCTAGGCGAAGTGGAATACTATGTCCAAAAGTACGTGCCGGAGGCTCAGAATGCAGAACAGGTAGTGGCAGAGGTTATTTTACCATCAGGGGAACAAGCCAGCCCGTTACTTGCTGTCTTCTTGTCTGTTCCTAGGGAGCAGTCTGGAACAGTTAATTCGGACGCCAATGATGTCTTGACGCACGTTCTCGCCCTCTCCGATGAGGTAGAGGACCGGTTGACCGAGCACCTTGCAAGCCATATGGTGCCTTCGGTGTATTTCACGTTGCGCTCGTTGCCCATAACAGTTTCCGGGAAGACGGACCGTGGCCAGCTTCGTGCAATAGCAGCCTCACTATCTATGCAACAGCTAGCCGATTTACGCAGCAAGACGCAGGGTCCCAAGAGCATGCCGTCAAATGAGATAGAACAGCAGATGCAGCAATTATGGGCACGGGTGCTTAACATAAATACTGCCAGTATTAGTCTGGATGACAACTTCTTTCAGCTTGGTGGAGACTCAATAACTGCAATGAAGCTTGCCAGTCAAGCTTGCACGAAGAACCTGGTCCTGTCGGTCATGGATATCTTCCGCCACCCAAGGCTGGGGGCGTTGACACGCCTCACCTCCAATTACAACCCCTCAGACGAATCTCAGATTGCTCGGTTCTCTCTCATAGGCAGTAACTTCGACTGGGGTAAACACGGCCCGGAAATCCTCGCCAGGTGCCATATGGTTAACTCGGTGGAAGACGCTTACCCTTGTACTCCTCTGCAAGAGGGTCTACTCGCCATCACAAACAAGCAGCAGGGCAGTTACCTGCTCCAGTCTGTCCTTAAACTTGCTCCTGATATCGACCTCGACCGTTTCCGCACAGCCTGGGAACAAACTGTCCAAGCACTTCCGATTCTGCGTACACGAGTTATCCAACATAACGAATGTGGTCTCCTTCAGGTGGTTGTAAATGAACCCATATGTTGGCGTAGAGCGCAAGACCTGAAAAGCTACGTCAAAGAGGATATATCAAGTCCAATAGAGCTTGGCCACCCGCTGGCACGATATGCCTTGGTTGAAGACACGGAGCGCGCGCAAAACTATTTTGTATGGACTCTGCACCATGCGATATACGATGGAGGCTCGTTGCCATTGATTCTGAACCAGCTAAGCACGTTCTATACCGGAAGGCCAAGCGCGGTCCACACCGACACCCGGCCTTTCATCCGGTTTCTCCTCCAGCAGAATAGGGATCGCACACGGGCATACTGGATGTCACAGCTTTCCAGCTACAACTCCCTACCTTTCCCGTCTCCTTCGACCATTGAGCAGCCAATGGCAGACCAAACAATTGAGCGTGTGTGGGAGCGAGTGCAGACCACAGGCTCAAATACGACCCTGGCGACTCTGGTTCGTGGTGCATGGGCAATTGTGGCTCATACCTACACCGGTACGACGGACGTTGTATTTGGGGCCACGGTTTCTGGTCGAAGTGCACCTGTAGTAGATATTGAAACTGTTGTAGCCCCGACAATTGCAACAGTTCCAGTCCGAGTAGGCATCGATCCGAAACAGACGATTGCCAGCTATCTGCAGAACATCCAAGATCAAGCAGCTGAGATGATTCCGTTTGAGCAGACCGGTCTCCAGGAAATCTCAAGATTCAATGACAGCACAAAGGCGGCCTGTGACTTCCAGACCCTATTGGTCGTTCAGCCACCAGATGAAGAAACGATAACCGAATCAGGGTCTTATCTGGGTGACTGGCAGGTCTCATCCTCGGAGCGGGCCTTCAGCACCTATGCCATTACGCTAAGCTGCTTCATAAGCCAGGAGAATGTAAAGGTCGTTGCATCCTTTGATTCCAGGATAGTCAGTAACTGGCAGATGATTCGGATCGTCAGACAATTCTGCTATACTATGCAGCGCCTGGCTGAGTCTGGAAACCAGGGGACACTCGCAGAGGTGGCGACTATCATGCCGGACGACAAAGAGACTATCTGGAAGTGGAATAGCACTGTCCCCCCAGCAAAGCACTGCACTGTGCATGCACTAATTGACGAAAAAGTGAAAGCATATCCAGATGCACAGGCAGTGTATGCGTGGGATGGGATCCTGAAATATAGCGAGCTGGACCGGCTATCGACTAATATTGCCTATCGCCTACTTGAGCTGGGTGTTCAGGTTGGGATGATAGTGCCACTTTGCTTCGACAAATCAATGTGGACAACGGTCGCAATGCTAGGGGTGCTTAAGGCTGGAGCTGCCTTCTTGATGCTTGACCCTAGCCATCCAGAGAGCCGGCTTCGCGCTATCATCCAACAGGCTGATAGCAAACTGTTACTCTGCTCGTCGTCATGCCATTCCCTGGGCACACGGCTTATTGAGCAAGTATTGGAGATTGGTCCAGGGTCGATATTTGAACCTTCGAGGGTTGACGTGCTGCCATATGTTCCTCCAGAGTCACCTTTATATGTTGTGTTTACCTCAGGCAGTACTGGGACGCCAAAAGGAGTTGTTGTTTCCCACGGGGCAATGTCGTCAAATATACAATATCAAGCAGCCCCCCTAGGGTTTGAGCCAGGCTCTAGGGTTTTTGATTTTGCTAATTATATTTTTGATGTATTCCTCTATGACCACGTTGTGGCCTTGGCCACAGGAGGTTGCATCTGCGTGCCAACAGACGCTGATCGCAACAATCCCGTGGAGCTAGCGAATGCAATGTCGTCTATGGGGACAACTCTTGTTCTTCTTACACCTACTGTTGCAAGGATATTGGATCCTACTAGTATCCCTTCTCTCAAGACCCTGATCTTTGGTGGTGAGGCATCTGCTGTATCGGACGTGGAGAGATGGTGGCCATATGTTTCGGTTTTCAATACATATGGACCGTCAGAATGTACTACTAACAGTCTGATAAACTCATCCCCTGCAAGTCCGAAGGAGGCCGTACAGATTGGAAAAGGTGCAGGCACAGTAACCTGGGTTGTGGACCCTAATAACTGTAATAAGCTGATGCCTCTTGGAACTACCGGTGAGCTGCTACTCGAGGGGCCTCTCCTAGGCCTTGGCTATCTGAATCGTCCGGAGCAAACAGCATCCGTATTCATGCACAACCCTGCGTGGCTTACAGAGGGATTTGGCAGTCATCCAGGACGTTCTGGGACACTTTACAGGACCGGTGATCTTGTTAGATACAATGAAAACGGCAATCTCACCTACATGGGTCGAAAGGACACACAGGTGAAGGTTCGCGGGCAGCGGGTAGAGTTAGGAGAAGTCGAATACCATGTTCGAGAATGTCTCAAGGAGGCAAAAGACGCAAGACAGATAGTGGCAGAGGTGATCATTCCTTCTGGAGAGTCTGCCACTCCGTTGCTGGCGGTGTTCCTCTCTGCCGGTGACCAGCCTGGATATGAGCCCATTCAGGTGCTCAAGGTGCCTACGGATGTCGACGATAAGCTTTCAGAGCGCCTACCCAGCTACATGGTCCCCAAGGCGTACTTCAGCCTCGCTCGTCTGCCCATGACCGGCACTGGCAAGACTGATCGCATGCAGCTACGCGCGCTAGCTGCGGTATTCTCTGCAGAACAGCTTGCCGAGCCGCGCACGCAGAACAAGGCAGAGAAGAGGCAGCCATCTAGCGAGGTGGAAAGGCAACTGCAGCAGCTATGGGCCCGTGTCCTAAACATTGAATGTACTAGCATTGGCATGGACGACAGCTTTCTCCGGCTGGGTGGTGATTCAATCACTGCCATGCAAATATCCGCGGGTGCTCGTCAGCTTCAGCTTCGGGTTTCCACTGGAGACATCCTCCAGAAGAAGTCAATCTCCCGTCTCGCTGCTGGGGCAGTCAAAAATTCATCTTCCGCCGGACCCCTAGCCTCAAGAGCTCCGGAAACTTTAGACCAGCCCTTTGGCCTCACCCCCATCCAGGAGCTCTATTTGGGGTTACGAGGTAGCACCCTTGGAAGCTTAGATCAGTGCTTCTTCCTGCGCATAAACAAGGGGATCTCATTTCAATGGTTATTGGCAGGCATTTCGGCCGTTGTCCAGCGCCATTCCATGCTCCGAGCGCGATTCCGCAAGGACAGCAACAGCCGGTGGGAGCAACATATCTGTGGTAATGTTGAGCAGTCCTTTATCTTGCATCACATCGAGCAAGGTAACGAAAGGTCTGTCGTCCAGATTATATCAGACTGTCGGACAGCCCTCAATCTAGAACATGGGCCCAACTTAACAGCCGCGTTCTTTGATACCGGCGAGCCCCAGTGCCTATTCCTTGCCGCTCATCACCTTGTCATTGACTTGGTCTCATGGCGTGTGCTGCTGCAGGATCTGGAGAACTGGCTTCTTGGTGATCCTTTGCCAGAAAGCTCCTCGCTTTCGTTCCGAAGCTGGCAGGCGATCCAGGCCGAGTCTGCCCAACAGCTGGAATTGGCTAAAACGCTCCCCTTTGATGTGGCCCCAGTCGATCTCTCCTACTGGGGAATCGAGTCACCAGCTGACTGGAGTGGACATACCGAGACTGAGATGTTCGTGCTTGAGAAGGACATCACGGACTGCCTCCTGGGTAGATGTAATGAAGTATTCCAGACACGGCCTGTCGATATGTTGATTGCTGGGCTCATCCACTCCTTCTCCAGTGTGTTCTCTGATCGCGCCTCACCTGTTGTGTTCAATGAGAGCCATGGCCGTGCGACATGGGATGACTCGATTGACCTTTCTAGGACCGTGGGGTGGTTCACCAGCATGTTCCCAATTCGAACCTCGCCAGCCAATAACTTGCTGCAGACGATTCGCGAAACCAAGGACTGCGTCCGTCTGTTCCCCGATAATGGCTGGGCATACTTTGCCTCCCACTTTGCAAGCCGGGCGGCAGCACGGGATTTCATCTCTACGTTCCCCGTGGAGGTACTATTCAACTACCTGGGTATATATCAACAGCTTGAGCGTCGGGACGCAAAGTTTAGCATCCAGCCACTTCCAGACGGCTGCAGCCAGGTACAGGACTGTGGAGTCCGATTCGCATTGTTTGATTTCTCCGCTGTGGTAGAGAATGCCTGCGTTCAAGTCTCAGTGTCCTACGACAAAGCTCTAAAACACCAGGAACGAATCTCCGCCTGGGTTCAATCATACAAGGCGACGTTGATAAAGGCATGCGACCTCCTTGTAGACCGGAGTATGGAATGGACATTAACTGATTTCCCGCTTGCGTTCGCATCATACGATCATCTTGATGAGTGCCAGCATGGTATCATCCCAGCGTTGAATATCAGCCTTGAGGATGTGGAGGATATCTTCCCCTGCTCACCTATCCAGCAAGGAATCTTGGCCAGCCAGACAAGAGATGCGAGCGCATACCATGTAGAGATTCTCTGCGAAGTCACCCTCACATCTGGCAGCTCAGTGGACGTTGACCGGTTGTGCCAGGCCTGGAAGACAACGGTCCGGCGACACCAGGTCCTCCGATCCCTTCTTGTTGAGAATATCCCTGGCTCCTCGGGATTCAGTCACATCGTGCTGAAGGATCCCGAGCCAAGTATCCACATCGTCCGAGTGGCTAGAAGTGCCGACAGTGTCACCATCGAACAGCTGCAGGCCCAGAAAGGATCTGCGCATTCGCACAAACAACCGCAACTAGAGCATCAATTTACGATTGGTGTTTTTGAGGATGGCCGGGTCTTTGTGCGTCTCGATATCAACCATACCATCCTCGATGCGCACTCCCGAAATGTTATCCTTCACGATCTTCACGCAGCCTACAGCAAGGATCTGGGTTCACCGAGTGCCCCGTACAAAAGCGTCGTGGCATACTTAAAGGACCAACCTCATGACCAGTCTCGCGCTTACTGGACCGAGCTTCTGCGTGGTGCTGAGCCTTGTATCTTCCCAACTCTGGCAGACACACTGCCTGATAAACCCCACGAATACGCCCACGAAAAGACAATCAATGTGCCCAATCTCGACGCAGGTGTAATTCATGCGTTCTGCCAGCAGTGGGAGGTCACGCCGGCAACAGTCTTTCAGTTAGCTTGGGCCTTGGTCCTTGCTCGCTATACCGGGTTAAAGACTGTGTGTTTTGGCAATCTCACATCCGGCCGAGACTTGCCTATAGATAACATCAACAGTATAGTTGGACCTTTAATCAACATGCTCACTTACCGAGTGGATCTTCTTCCAGATAGGGATCTGATTTTCACACTAAGATCCATACAGAATACCTATGTGCGCAGCCTTCAGCACCAGACTTTCCCCCTGATTGAGGTCAACAGAGCCCTGGAGCTTGACAATACTGGTCTGTTCAACACCGCATTTTCCTTCCAGAGACTTGATACCGAGCAGGAAACACAAAAGGATGACCTGACCATCCGTGACGCGGCATCACGCGATCCCACTGAGGTAAGTTTATGCTCATGCTCTGGCGGTAGATCTAACCGTTTTTTAGTATGATATCATTGTGAACGTGGGCCACAGCCCTACAGCTATCCATGTTGAGGTTGCCTACAAGCCCAGCTGCCTGATGCCCATGCAGGCCCAGAGTCTCGTGGACATGTTCGATAAAACGCTGCAGCTTATAATCAACGACCCACATACATTTGTTGGCGATGTCCACGTCCTGTCAGACACAGATAAGGAGAAAATGTGGGAGTGGAACGGCAATGTTCAGTCTGCAGTAGAGCGATGTGTGCACGATATTATACATCAACAAGCAGAAATGAAGCCTAACGCCCTGGCTGTGCGTGCTTGGGATGGTGAACTAACCTACAGTGAACTTGATAAGCTGTCTAGTAACATTGCTTACCATCTTGTCGGCCTAGCAATCAAAGTCGGGGAAATAGTCCCCTTGGCCTTTGAAAAGTCACTCTGGACGATAGTGGCACTACTGGGCGTCATGAAAGCTGGTGGTGCAGCTTTAATGCTTGCTCCTAACAATCCTGAGAGTCGCCTTCGCTCTATTGTATCCCGAACTGGATCTCGAGTGATGTTATCATCAGTTGCCCATCACCACCTGAGTTCACGCTTGGTGGAAACAGCCATTGCCGTGGGCCCTTCAACTACTCTTACTGAAGATAACATTGAATTGAGGGAGCTACCGTCACTAGAACCTACAACGCCGATGTATGTGGTCTTTACATCGGGTAGCACAGGTGTGCCCAAGGGTGTTGTTGTCTCTCACCGGGCAATGGCGACAAATATATATTACCAGGCAGCACAACTTGGATTCCGGTCAGACTCCAAGGTTTTTAACTTCACATCCTATATATTTGACATTTTTATGTGTGATTCTACAGTGACCCTTGCTACTGGAGGTTGCATTTGCGTGCCAGAAGAGTCTGAACGGACTAATAATCTAGAGCGCGCGATATCGTCCATGGCAGCAACACTTGTTATTCTTACTCCAACTGTTGCAAGGCTAATCAATCCGGTAAATGTGCCGTCCTTGAAAACGCTTATTCTTGTTGGCGAGGCCTGTACTTTATCAGATACTGAAAGATGGTGGCCATATGTCTCTGTAATTAACGCATACGGCCCATCGGAATGCTCGACCCTCAGTGTGGTCAATTCCACTGCCCGCAACCCTACAGAAGCGGTCAATATCGGCAGGGGAGCAGGTATTATTACATGGGTGGTTGATCCAGAAGACTACAATCACCTTGCAACTATTGGGACTGTGGGTGAGCTACTTCTTGAAGGGCCACTTGTCGGATTTGGATATCTCAAGGACCCTGAGCTCACGTCAAAGTCATTTGTCCAAGCCCCTCAATGGCTACAGGAAGGACTCTCGTCGCACCCGGGACGACAGGGTGTTATATATAAGACGGGCGACTTGGTGAAATATAATGCAGATGGCTCTCTTGCTTACTTAGGGCGCAAGGACACCCAGGTGAAGATCCGCGGTCAGCGAGTGGAGCTGGGAGAGGTCGAACACCATGTTTATGACTGCCTGCCAGCCTCATACCAGGTGCAGCAAGTGGTAGCTGAGGTTGTTGTCCCTTCTGGAGCAGGGTCTTCTGCACTGCTGGCGGCGTTCGTGGCAACCGGTCAAGACTCCAGCATAGATGAAGGCAAGTTAACCCTCGCAGCCCTCCCGTTTGCCAGTGAGGTGGAAGAACGTCTCTCGGACCGCCTGCCAGTATTTATGGTACCGACAATATACTTTACCCTTCCCCATTTACCGATGACCGCAACGGGGAAAACTGATCGACGGATGCTGCGCGGGCTGGTGGCCTCGTTGACTGCCCAAGATCTAAACGACTTGCGGGCGAAGTTTGCGGGCCAGAAGCGCATGCCCTCGACTAATATTGAGAGGGAGTTGCAAGGTTTATGGGCGCGGGTTCTTAATATTGACACTGCCACGGTTGGGATCGACGACAGCTTCTTCCGCCTGGGCGGCGACTCTATCACGGCCATGCAGATCTCGTCAGCAGCTCGCGCTCTGCAGCTCCGGATCTCAACCGGCGACATTCTGCGGAAGAAGACTATTGCCCATATCGCGTCCAATGCTCGGCCCCTCCAGCCTCCTATAAGCTCACGGATCACGGACGACCCGCCCAACAAACCGTTTGGCCTGACTCCTATTCAAGCCCTTTATCTTCACCTTCAAGGCGGGACTACTGGAACTTTTGACCAGTGCTTCTTCTTGCGTCTCCGTGAGCGCGTGCCCTTCGAGGCCCTGTTAAATGCCTTTTCCACTGTTATACAGCGGCACCCCATGCTGCGAGCTCGTTTCCACAGAGGTCCACGCAGCAAATGGGAGCAATCCATCTCAGAAGACCCCAAGGAATCTTTCTACCTGATTCAGGCGGAGCCTCAGACTACTGCAGAGACAATACAGGTCCTGACCCAATGCCGTGCTCAAGTCAACGTCGTCACAGGTCCCGCCGTGGCTGGTGTATATCTGGTCTCGGGACAGCAACAGTCTCTCTTCATAGCAGTGCATCATCTTGTGGTTGATCTTGTTTCATGGCGTATCCTGCTACAGGACTTGGAAACCTTGCTGCTATCTCAGCCACTGCCTGTTCAGGCTTCGCTACCATTCCATGCGTGGCGAGAGGTTCAGGCCAGGTATATGACCGAACACGTAGATCCAAGCAAAACAATCTCGTTCGATCTTCGCCCGAGCATACTCTCCTACTGGGGGGTATATTCCACATCCTCCCTGAGCGGTCATACAATCACCGAAGAGTTTGTCCTTGAGCAGGAAGCCACTGCGCTGCTTCTTGGGCGCTGTAATGACGCCTTTCAAACCCGACCCTTCGAGCTCATGATTGCGGGACTGATCTCCGCCTTTTGTACAGCATTCCCGGAAAGGCCGTGTCCCCCAATCTTCAATGAAACCCACGGTCGTGAGACGTGGAGCGATGAGGTCGACTTGTCGCAGACCGTGGGATGGTTCACAGGCATGTTCCCAATACAGCTGGCCTCCAGCACACCAACAAGCCTGTCTCAAATAATCCGAGAAACCAAGGACTGTGCTCGCCGCTTCTTGGAAGAGAGCTGGGCATACTTTCCATCCCGATTTGTGGACGAAAAGGCCGCGGAGTCGTTCATGGCGGCCTTCCCTACAGAGATTGTCTTCAACTACTTGGGTGTCTATCAACAGCTGGAACGAACTGATTCATTCTTCAAGAATCTCCCCATGCCAGGGGGCGATTTGTCCGCAGCCGCTGCACCGCGGATAAACCGGTTCTCTCTTTTTGAGGTTGGCGTCGTAGTGGAAGAAGGCTGTGCGCATTTCTCTTTCACGTATGACCGGGCCATGGATCAGGAGAAAGCAACTGCCTTGATCGGGAAGTATAGAGCTACTATGGCGAGCATGCCAGAGCTTCTCAGCCATAGAGTACCGGAGCTGACACTCAGCGATTTCCCACTCATGTTCAAGTCATATGCAGAACTGGAGTTTTTCACCCGTAGTACACTCCCAAGACTGGCTATCCAACCAGCAGACGTGGAGGACGTCTTCCCCTGCTCCCCCATTCAACAGGGAATCCTGGCCAGTCAAAGCAAGGATCCAACGAGCTATCGCGTGTCTATCAACCTGAGGGTTACCGCGGCCGACAGGGGGCCAGTCGATTGTGCCCAGCTGCAGAAGGCTTGGAAGCAGGTCGTCCGACGTCATTCACTACTGCGAGCCGTCCTGACTGATGACATGCCAGGCAGCTCTGGAGTTGCTCATATAGTGCTACGGGACCCGCAGCCAGACATCCTTGTCTTCCAGGCGGCAATAGGGAGCGACGGTCTGCAACGCTACCAGACACTCTACGACCCAGCAGCCCAGCAACAGCTCGGTGGTTTGCAACACCACCTTGCCCTCTGTCAGCTGAGTGATGGCAGCGCATCTATCTTCCTGACTATCAACCACGCAATCATGGATGCACATGCCCGAAACCTCATCTTCCAGGACTTCCAGCGTGCATACACTGGAGATCTGGATCTGTCCGGCCCATCGTTTAGAAACGTCATTGCATACTTCGAGCAGCAACCAGACGAAGAGTCACGCAGCTACTGGGCAGAGTTCCTCAAGGACGCTGAGCCATGCCTGTTCTCGTCCCTGAGCGAACAGGCCGACCAAGGCTGTAGAGAAAGAACGGTCTCAGTCCCTGGTCTGGATGCTCGTTCAATGCGTTCATTCTGTCAGGAGTGGGAAGTCACAGTTCCCACCATCATCCAAGTGGCGTGGGCCTCAGTACTCAGTGCCTATACAGGTTCTCCCGCGCCGTGTTTTGGCAATCTGACATCCGGCCGTGATCTTGCAATTGAGAAGGTTGTTGATATCGTCGGTCCGCTTGTCAACATGTTCGTCTGTCGGGTGCCCATTCAGAGTTCTCAGACCATCCTTGAAGCCGTAAGATCTGTCCAGGATAGCCATGTGCGCAGCCAACCGTATCAGGCCTTCCCCCTAATAGAGGCTCACAAGCTCCTGGGACTCGACCAGTCGGCCTGGTTCAACACTGCCATGTCCGTCCAACGAGTCGAGGCAAGTCAAAGCACGGAGACAGCAGCCCTTCTCATTGAATCCCAGGATGGACGCGACCCAACTGAGGTAGGTTTGTATCAGTGATGTCTTTTCAAGTCACTGATTGGATGATAGTACGCGATAACCGTTAATGTTAGCCACGGCACCGAGGCTCTAGATGTCTCGCTCGCAGTGCAGAGCAGCTATCTCACCCCGGAGCAGAGTGCCAACATTGCCAGCTTATTAGGGAGAATTGTCAACACGATTACCACAAGTCCACACCTGCCATTGCAGGCCTTGGATACGCTGTCAGATCCAGAGCGAGAGCAACTCTGGACGTGGAACCGCAGTGTTCCATCCGCACTCGAACGATGTGTCCATAGCGTTATCTACGATCAGGTTGAACTGCGGCCCAGTGCTCCAGCAGTCTGTGCTTGGGATGGCCAGCTTACATATGGCGAGCTTGATTGGAGGTCCACCCAGCTGGCTCTCCACCTAGTAGAAGCCGGTATTAAGCCCCATGATGTGGTTCCTCTCTGCTTTGAGAAGTCCATGTGGACGACCGTGGCTGTTCTTGCTGTTTTGAAAGCAGGAGCAGTGTTCCTGATGCTAGATCCATCGCACCCAGAATCCCGTCTGCGCTCTATTGTCAACAGGACAGCAGCCCGGGTGGTTGTGTCCTCGACCTCGAGTTTATCCCTGAGCTCACGTCTCGTCAACAAAGTCATTGAACTCTGCTCCAATCCGGTTCCCGACACGCCTGGGGGTAGTGGGCTTCCCCATATTAGCCCATTGTCCCCAATGTATATTGTATTCACATCTGGCAGTACTGGGGAGCCAAAGGGGGTCCTAGTTTCGCATCAGGCCTTTGCCTCAAATATCTACCACCAAGCCAGTGCCCTGGGATTCAACTCCGACACCAGGGTGTTTGACTTTGCAACTCATATCTTTGACGCGTTTATCTACAGTACAATAGCCACCTTAGCAACTGGCGGCTGCCTGTGTGTCCCATCCGAGTGGGATCGGAAGAACAATCTAGCAGGATCGCTTGCTAGCATGAAGGCGACACTAGTTGATCTGACGCCGTCTGTTTCACGCCTTCTAAATCCAGATGATGTGCTGTCGCTCAAGACACTTAAATTTGGTGGAGAAGCCCTCACTCTCGAGGATACAACCAGATGGTGGGGTAAAGCAGAAATAGTAAACGTGTACGGGCCATCCGAGTGCACGACATCTAGTTTAATGAATTGCAATGCACCGTCTCCTGCTGAGGCAGTCCGTCTCGGACGAGGTGCTGGTCTACTCACCTGGGTCGTGAATCCTGGAGATCACGACAAATTAATGCCAATTGGCACTGTGGGCGAGTTGCTCCTGGAGGGGCCACTCCTTGGGCTAGGGTACTTGAATGATTCACAGGCAACCAGCGCCGCATATATTCATAATCCTCCATGGTTGGTGGCAGGATCGACCAAGCATGAAGGCCGCCGCGGCATCCTGTACAAAACAGGCGATATGGTCCGCTATAATAAAGACGGCACTCTCAGCTACATGGGTCGCAAGGACACCCAGGTCAAAATCCGAGGACAGCGCGTTGAACTTGGAGAGGTGGAACATAACGTCCGGGCCCATATCCCGCAGGCGCGTGGTTCAGACCAAGTGGTGGCAGAGGTCATTGTACCCTCTGGGGAGCAAGTCCAACCATTGCTGGCTGTATTCCTGTGTGTATCTGGTGATACCCAGCGTAAGGACAACCGTACGAATGATGATGATATAGATATACGCATTCTCCCGGTGGCCGAAGACAGTGAAGATCGATTAGCGGAGCACCTCCCAAAGTACATGGTGCCGTCTGCGTTCTTTACCTTGTCCCGCATGCCAATGACAGCAACCGGCAAGACAGATCGCAAGCAGCTGCGTCAAATCGCCGGCACCTTTTCACGGCAGCAGCTTGCAGATGCGCGCGCTGAAGCTGAAGCTGGAAGGCCGAAGCCATCTACAGCAGTGGAGCGGCAATTACAACAGCTCTGGGCCCAGGTGCTCCAGATTGATGCTGGGAGTATCAGTAGCAACGACACATTCTTCCGTCTTGGGGGCGACTCCGTCACAGCCATGAAGCTCGTCAACAACGCTCGGCGAGAGGGCCTTTCTGTATCTGTGATGGATATCTTCCGCCATCCAAAGTTGACAGGCCTAGCCCGATCGATTACCAACCAAACCTCGGTGGTTAATAAAGAGATCTCGCCATTTGCCTTATTGCCGGGTAGATTCTCCTCAGCGCACCTTTCGGCCATTGCTGCCCGCTGTGGAGTGGACGCGAGCCGAATCGAGGATGCGTATCCTTGTACTCCCCTGCAAGAAGGGCTCCTTGCCCTAACCACCAAGGGACCAGGCGACTACACTCTCCAGTCGGCCCTGAAGCTGTCACCGACGGTAGACATCGAGCGTTATCGCGCCGCCTGGGACGGGGCTACACAGCTTGTCCCCCTTCTGCGCACTAGAATTGTCGACCACCCCGATCTCGGCCTGCTTCAGGTTGTTCTTCGGCAGCAAGATAACTGGGTACATGCCAGCCATTCAGAAGACCACCGGTCAATCCAAATCATGCTGTGCAAGCCTCTTGCACAATTCTACATTGCTTCCAATATTCAATCAGGCTCGTATTCCTTTGAGCTGACCGTCCACCACGCCGTTTATGACGGAGCGGCTCTGCCATTGCTCTTAGACCTGGTGGCGAAGTTATACAATGGCCTCCAGCCGGACATTCCAATGGAGATGAAATATTTCATAGACCACATTCAGCAAAGTCGCGAAAGCAGTGCCGTGTACTGGAAAGCAAAGCTGGAAGGCTACCATTCTGTGCCGTTCCCCTCGCTCCCGCCGCAGATAGAGGAGGTTACCGCAGACTCTAAAGTCCAGCGTCACTGCGTTTTTCCGCCTATGGAGCGTTCTGATGTCACGCTTGGAACACTTGTTCGAGCCGCATGGGCGATCGTTGCGTGCAATCGCAGCAACGACAACGACGTGGTGTTTGGAGCCACGGTGTCTGGCCGCAATGCTCCTGTTCCCGGAATCGAGACGATGATTGCGCCAACAATTGCAACAGTCCCTGTGAGAGTTCATATAGAGCCTCAAGACGCAGTCTCCACCTTCCTACAGGCAATTCAAGATCAGTCGACTGAAATGATCCCCTTTGAACAAACTGGTCTGCAGGGCATTGCCAAGTTAACCTCGAACACGTATGAAGCTTGCCAGTTCCAGACACTCCTGATTGTGCAACCTCCGGATCAGGATTCCCTAGCAGAGTCGGAATTTGGTGAATGGGAGCTGCACTCCGATGAAGCTTCTTTTAGCACCTACGCTATTACATTGAACGCCTACTTAGCGACCGGGGGAATCAATATCGTTGCGACTTTTGACTCTAAAGTTCTCAGCCGCTGGGAGATGCAGAAGATCATCGACCAGTTCAGCTTTATCATCCAGAGCCTTTCTAGATCCCGCGGTTTCGAGACTATTGAGAGCATGATGCAGTTAACGCCAGAAGATCAAGAAGATATCTGGTCTTGGAACCATACTATTCCTGCTGCGGTGGACCGCGTTATCCACGACCTTGTACGGGAGCAGGTTCTGGCACGGCCCAATGCACTGGCAGTAAGTGCATGGGACGGAGAGTTGACCTACAGTGAATTAGATCGTATATCGAAATTGGTTGCACACCAACTGGTATATCTAGGAGTCACGCCTGGGTCAATAGTACCGCTATGCTTTGAAAAATCACTATGGACAACTGTTGCCATCCTAGGAGCCCTTAAGGCTGGCGGTGCATTCCTCATGTTGGATCCCAATCACCCCAAGAATCGACTTCAGTCTATCATATCCCAGACCAGTGCACGGGTGATGCTATCATCGAGCACCCACTATAGCTTGAGCTCAGGTTTGGTTGATGTGGCAATTGAAATCGGGCCAGGATGTATACCAGAGCCTCTCAGCCAACCGAGCCCACTTCCAACGACTGACCCTTCAGGGCCGATGTATGTCGTGTTCACGTCTGGCAGTACTGGACTTCCTAAGGGTGTCGTTGTGTCTCACAGGGCACTTTGCTCGAACATCTACTACCAGGCAAAGGTATTAGGATTCCACGCTGATTCTAGAGTATTCGACTTTGCTTCGTATACCTTTGATGTCTTCGTGTACAATACAGCTGTTACACTTGCTACCGGCGGCTGTATCTGTGTATCGGCAGAATCAGATCGAAAGAACAGGTTAGCAACAACAATCGCTGCCATGGAAGCCAGTCTAGCTGTGATCACCCCTACTATTTCCAGGCTTATTGATCCCATTGAAGTACCAACATTGAAGTCACTCGTCTTAGTCGGCGAGGCTTCCACGCAATCTGACATTGAGAGATGGTGGCCATTTGCTTCAGTCATTAATGCGTACGGCCCATCAGAGTGTACTACAAACAGTGTGGTAAACTCCACATTAGACCCTAGGGAGGCAACCTGGATTGGAAAAGGCGCCGGGGTGGTAACATGGGTCGTTGATCCAAATGATCATGATAAGCTAATGCCCGTTGGAACCATCGGCGAGCTGTTGTTAGAGGGGCCACTGCTTGGTTTAGGATATCTAAATAATCTAGATCAGACCAAGGCAGCCTTTATTCAGGACCCTGGGTGGCTAATCCGGGGCATTGCCAACCGTCCTGGCCGCCGAGGAACAGTCTACAAGACTGGTGACCTGGTCCGGTATACTGAAAGCGGCAGCCTGGTCTATGTCGGACGCAAAGACACACAGGTCAAGATTCGAGGCCAACGGGTGGAACTGGGTGAGGTCGAATACTATGTCCGCCAGTGCTTACCCGACGCTCAGCAGGCCGAGCAGGTGGCTGCAGAGGTGATTATGCCATCAGGACAGGGAGCGAGTCCATTGATCGCTGTCTTTATCACAGAAGAGTCCCAAGCAGGATCTGGAACGACTGAAAGCCAGCCCCTGCGCGTACTCGCCATCTCCCCGGATATAGATGAGAAGATGCTGGAGCATCTACCAGGATACATGATGCCAGCCGTTTATTTCATGCTGTCCAGCCTGCCCATGACAGCAACAGGAAAAACTGACCGCAAGCAACTCCGAGCACTGGCAGGTTCATTCTCGGTGCAACAACTGGCCGACTTGCGCAGCGAAGGCCAAAAGCGAATGCCCTCATCTCCTGTTGAGAAACAGCTGCAGGTACTCTGGGCTCGGGTGCTCAATATTGAGCCCGGCAGTATAGGCATGGATGATAACTTCTTCCGCTTGGGAGGTGATTCAATCACGGCCATGCAGATTGCTTCTGCCGCTCGCTCCCAGCGTCTGTCTATCACCACCGGCGATATCATGCGCAAGAAGGCCATCGGCCGTCTCTCGCGAGATATCTCGAGCGCCAGGAGGGCGACAGACACTGCAGAACTGAGCAACAAGGAAGTCGTCGATCAGCCATTTGGTCTTAGCCCTATCCAGCAGATGTATCTCTCCCTGCAGACTGACGACCAGGCATTATTCGACCAGTCTGTATATCTACAGTTCCGGACGCGTGTTGATTTTTCTTCCTTGACCAAGGCCCTCAGTGTCCTTCTTCGTCGTCACGCCATGCTTCGTGCACGCTTCACCAGGACAGCAGAGGGCCACTGGCAACAGTACATTGCGGGCGCCGATTCGAAGAGCCCATCGTCATCTGTTCGCTTGGTAGAGTCCAGAGAGACGCGGGTGATAACAGCTGCTCTGGTGCAGTGCCGCTCAGATCTGGACATCGAGCATGGCCCGGTTGTCAGCGGTGCATTCGTCGACAACGAGCAGTATCAATGCCTGTTTCTCAGTATCCACCACCTCGTCGTCGACGCGGTATCCTGGCGTGTATTGCTGGAGGAGCTAGAGGATCTCCTCCAGGGACGACCACTCCCACCAGCACCCCGTTCGAGCTTCCAGTCCTGGCAGGCCGCTCAAGCCGAATACGTGGCATCCCATTTCGATACAACGAATACCCAGCCCTACGACAACAGTTCAGATCTGCTGCATTACTGGGGTATTTCGTCCAGCGCAACCGCCGCCGGCACACTCGTAACGAAGGAGTTCACGCTGGGTAAGGAGGCCACCTCGCGGATCCTAGGAAGCTGCAACAACGCCTTCAGGACACGGCCAGTCGAGCTCCTGCTCGCAGGGCTTATCTATTCCTTCTCGGTTGCTTTCCCAGACCGGATGCCGCCTCCAATCTATAACGAAACCCATGGGCGCACAGCCTGGGACGAAGACATTGACTTATCCCGCACGGTGGGCTGGTTCACCAACATATTCCCCGTACAGGTGGCGCAGGACGCAGCCCATTGGGATCTATCCCAGGTTGTCCGTAGAACCAAGGACTTCCTTCGCAGATCTGCAAACCACTGGGCCTATCTCCCATCCAGGTTCTACAGTGAGAACGCCAAAGATGCATCACTCTCCGAGTTCCCTGTCGAAGTCCTGTTCAACTTCCTGGGCATGTATCAACAGCTGGAGCGTGAAGACACGCTATTTAACGTCGCTGAAAACCCCACAGAGAGCGAGCCCGACCCTCGAGGACGTCAACGACTGGCGCTCTTCGAAATTAACGTCGGCGTTAACCACGGCTCTGCTGCAGTCTCTGTGACATATGACAAGGCCATGCAACACCAGGACCAAATTGCAGACTGGATCTCCCAATACCAGGCCATTCTACTGCAAGTGACGACAATTCTAGCATACCAGCCCTCACAATGGACCTTGAGCGACTTCCCCCTGGCGTTTACCTCGTACGATGCCCTCTCTGACTTCCAGCAGAAGGTAGTCCCGCGAATGAACCTGGCCGCCGAAGACGTCGTCGACGTGTTCCCTTGCTCTCCCTTACAGGAGGGAATCATGGCCAGTCAGTTCAAAGACCCGAGTAGCTATCGGACCTGTTTCGTCTTTGAAACAGTCCCAGCAGCGGGCCAGCAGATAGACATCGCTCGCATCCACCGTGCATGGGAGGCCGTAGTCAGACGCCATGCTCTCCTTCGCGCCCATCTGATGGCCGATATACCAGGCAGCACTCGCGTCTTCCATGTTATCTTGAAGAATCCAACACCAAGTGTCTCCGTCTTCCAAACAGAAGACGACACCATCGGCATCCCCGGATTCCGAGCCCATTTTGATCCATCTCATGATCACCACGGCCCTCTTGAGCATCACCTCTCAATCTGCCAACTGAAGAACGGCCGAGTGATGCTCGGACTTGAAATGAACCACGCTATTCTTGATGCCCATTCAGCCGGACTCCTAAGCCGCGATCTGGCAGCCGCTTATACGTCAGAGCTGGATTCGGAAGCACCCTCCTACAGAGATTTCATTGCCAATATCGAGCAACAGTCGTACTATCTCGCTCGTCAGTACTGGACAGAGCACTTGGCTGACGCAGAACCGTGTCACTTCCCCAGCCTGGCACCTCCGAACAGCAGCAAAAATCGCCGATACATGACATTAGAAGTTCCTGGTCTGGACTGGGCAGCGATAGACAGCTTCTGTCGCCAGTCAGAAGTGACCTCTGCAATTGTTCTCCAGGTTGCATGGGGGTTGGTCTTGTCGCGGTACACTGGCTCGACAACCCCATGCTTTGGCAGCCTCTCGTCTGGAAGAGATTTGCCTCTGGATAATACCACTGATATTTTTGGTCCTCTCATTGGCATGCTGACGTGCAAAATTCAGCTTGATGAAGAGCACACCGTCCTGGACGCATTACGGGCAGCGCAGTCTGACTATCTCAAGGGTCTTCCTCACCATATGTATCCCATTGCAGACGTCCACAAATCCCTTGGACTTCGGACTTCCACCCTGTTCAACACAGCCCTATCTTTCCAGAAGCTTGAAGGCGAGCGCGAGAGCCACAATTCGGGTGTTTTCTTTACCCTTCATGAAGGCGTTGACGATTCTGAGGTAAGTCGGTACCCCAATATAATGAAACAGCAGATGGCTGACAATCTCCAGTATGATATCACACTCAATGCAGTGCAGAGTAACATGACCCTCCGCATTATAATGACTGCCAAATCCTCCTGCCTATCCCCCAGCCAATCATCCAATGTCGCTTCCTGCCTCAGCCGGGCCATCAACACTCTTGTGGCGAGCCCTAACAGTTTGATATCACAGCTCGACGTGGCCGATCCGGAGGACAGCCGCCAGCAGTGGGTGCTCAACAAGGAGGTACCGTCGTATATTGAGCGCTGTATCCACAACCTATTCGAAGAGCAAGCCCAGGCGCGGCCCCTCGCGCCAGCAATCGCCGCATGGGACGGTGCTCTGACGTATGCTGAACTAGACCAAGTCTCGACCCTACTCGGGAATCATCTCGCCAGTCTCGGGGTTGGGCCAGATACGATGGTCCCCATATGCTTTGAGCACTCCAAGTGGGTCATCATTGCAATGCTCGCGATCATAAAAACAGGGGCTGCGTTCGTGCCGCTGGATATATCGCAAAGCGCCGCGCGACGTAAACAGATCCTGGCACAGACAGGCTGCACCATGGTCTTGACCTCTGCAGCTAACGCACAGATTCACTTAGCACCCGGGGTAACGGCAGTGCCTGTCGACGACGAAACCCTAAATAGGATCAGGGCTGCGCCGCCCCACAAGGCCTCTAGACGTGTGTCTCCGGCTTCGCTGTGCTATGTACTGTTTACCTCCGGCAGCACTGGCGCCCCCAAGGGAGTCATGGCCGAGCATCGAGCCGTTGCCTCGAGCTGCACATACCACGGGGCAGTAGTTGGCGTTGACCATAGCTCTCGCATGATCCAGTTCTCCGCGCACACATTTGATGCGTGCGTCTTCGAGATCTTTACCGGGTTGATTCATGGCGGCTGCGTCTGTGTGCCATCCCCAGACGACCGTCTCAGCGACTTGGGCGGCCAGATTCAGAAATTCGACGCCAATATGGGTCTACTCACGCCGTCGGTTGTGCGGCTGCTTGACTCCGCTGCCCTGCGCCGCTTCAAGGTCCTCCTGTTTGGGGGGGAGGCGGTTCCAGAAGCTGACTACCACCGAGTCGTTCGCGATACAGCAATCATGGATGCATATGGCCCGACTGAGACAACGGTTGTGTGTACGCTGGGGCTGTGCAAGCAAGGAGCCAACCGTCAGCCAAATAGCCTTGGAAAGGCCGTAGGTGCCTGCTGCTGGGTAGTGCAGCCCAGCAACCACCACTCCCTGGCTCCATTCGGTGCGGTTGGTGAGCTGCTGGTAGAGGGTCCCGGGCTTTCTCGCGGGTATCTCAACGACACGGAGAAGACAAGCGCAGCATTCGTCGAGAGTCCGCCCTGGTTAGTGTCCGGCAGTCCATATGCTCCCGGACGACATGGGCGTCTCTACAAGACCGGCGATCTAGTCAAATACAATGCAGACGGCAGCCTCAGCTTCGTTGGCCGCAAGGATACGCAGGTCAAGATCCACGGACAGCGAGTTGAGCTGGGAGAGGTAGAGCACCATGTGCGCGAAGCCGTCCCACAGGCCCAGGCAGCCAAGCACGTCGCTGCAGAAGTGATCCTGCCACCACGAGAAGATACAAATGGCAAGATAGTCGTCTTTGTGGAACTCGACAACGTGGCTATTCCCGATGAACCAGCCCTCCTGGAGCCCCCATCCGCTGTCACTGACCAGCTTTACAAACGGCTTCCCGCGTATATGCTTCCTACCGCCTATGTGACGCTGTCGAGGATTCCCATGTCCACTGCTGGTAAGCTTGACCGCAAGCTTCTACGCGAGATCGGTGCCCCGTTCCTGGCGCAGAGGCTGGCAGCCCTGCGCGATGCCCCTTCAACACCGAAGCGCATGCCGTCGACAGACAATGTAAAACAGCTCCAGCATCTGTGGGCGCGTGTGTTGAAGATGGAGCCGCTGGCCATTGGACTCGATGACGACTTCTTCCAGCTTGGGGGCGACTCCATCCACGCGATGAAGCTCGTGGTTGAGGCGCGCCACAGCCAGCTCAAGCTCACCATGGCAGACATCTTCCGTCAGCCATCGCTGGCTAACATGGCCGCCGTTGCCCGCCGAGAAAATATGCTGCCAGAGGCTGCTGCGGTTCCGGATCCGTTTTCTTTGGTGGCGCCTGGTATCGCGCAGGCATTCCTTGCCGGCAGACAGGAGGGGATCAGTTGGCCTGATCCTGCGAACATCGCTGATATTCTTCCCACCGTGGGCTTCCAGAAGCACAGTCTGCGACTCTGTGATAGCACGCCTCATCTTGCGCTCAACTACTTCTCCCTCGGCCTGGGACCGAGCCTCGATATTGACCGGTTCAAGGCAGCCTGCTCTCATCTGCTGCATGCCCATTCGATCCTTCGCTCGGTGTTTGTCCGCTACAAAGAAGACTATTGGCAACTGGTGCTGCGGCAGTTAGACCCTCTCCTGAGAATTGCTGACATAGAAGGCGATGTAGCAAAAGCCATCCATGAGCACTTCATCCAAGAAAGCCAGCAGCCTCTGCTCCCCGGGGCTCCATTCACAGCATTCACTCTGTTCAGGTACAGAGACCGGGGATTCCATCTGATGATTCGACTGTCGCACGCCCAGTACGACGGTGTCTGTCTCCCTCTGATTCTGCAAACACTTTTCGACGCATACCATGGAAGGCCTCTCGCCATCGAAACTCCATTCTCTGCGTATCTGGCACACGTCAGCCGCCATCGAGACAGCTCACAGAGATACTGGCGGCGGCTGCTACAAGGTGCCCGAGCGAGTGCCATTCAACCCACTCTACATCCAACAGACGGACTAGAGCCCACATCAGTGCCAGTGGAGGCGCAATCCTCGATCCTGATACCGGCCCTCCCGGTCGGCATCACCATTGCCGCCCTGGTCTCCTCGGCGTGGGCACATGTTGTGTCGGCAATCGTCGGCCGCGCCGATGTCGTGTACGGCCAAGTGGTTGCTGGACGCAATGCAGCCATGCCTCGCATTCAAGAAGCAATCGGTCCCTGTGTCAACATCATTCCAGTGAGAATCCGCGTCGACCGTAGCCACTCGCCGCACGAGCTGTTGGCCGCGATGCAAGATCAATTCCTATCCCTCGGACCGGCCGACGCAGTTGGGTTGGATGAGATCGTCACAAATTGCACAGACTGGGCTCCAGGCACTCAGCTGGATTCAGTGGTCGAGCATTTCGGCGCCGTGAGCCTCCCCAAGGTCGATGCCATCGATGGATCTGTGCAGCTTGAACACCTCAAGCATCCAGAAGCGACAACCTCGCACGTCGGAGTCTTCTCCACGGCAGAAAATGGCCAGCTCACGCTAAAGGTCACTGGTAGCAGCCACATCCTGACTCCCGACACGGCGCGCAAACTCGTCCACATGCTGCAGACTGCCGCAGTAGCCCTCGGCGGTTCAAGCAGGCCTGTTCTTGAATGGTAAGCGCAATATAGGACAGGCCGAGGTGAATTCCGCCCGATTGCAAGTGTTATATGTCTGGGTTTTCCGCTCAAGCTGTTAGCAAGGGTGGTATTGGTATACTTTTTCTTTTTTGTATTTACTCTATTTCCGTGCAATCTAATGTAGTTGAGGCTTCTTATATCAAGTCCTACTATCGCCTCCAGTGCTTGCTACATAGGGCGAGATGTATGTTCAATTATCAGGCAGATTAAACCCCTAGTGAGATATCACCAACTGCCTAGTAATATCTATAGGGCTTGACGAGACCGAAAATAATAATTGTATAATAAACAGTACTAACAATAATCGTTAATATTAATTCTCCTTCTTAAAGCAGCCAGACAAGAGACTAATTTTCTTCTCTGTATATAGCTTAGTTCTGGGGAATGATAGCGAACATATAGAGCAAATACAAAATATAGAAACAGACAAATATATAGCAGTATCACCTTCCTCCTCTTCGCATCCTCATCAATGTGTTTAAGAACCCAGCCCTTCCTGCTCCCAGCCAACTCAACAAGCACCTTAACAATCACCTCAATACCATCCTAAATCTTCACTATCTGCAAGTCCCTCGACCAGATCCTCAGAAAGATTTCCAAAGGGATCCGGCGGCTCCCCTTTCTCCGGGTACATAATCGGCTTCACGATCTTCCCCGTTATGAATTCAACCCCTATTTCCATCTTCCTATCCATATCTGTATCTGCATCGCCGTCTTGATTTCGCCAATCATTGGTATACAGGAGGGTATCTCCCTTGTCATCCCGTCCTAATCTGCCTCAGTCCGCGGATTCACCTGGATAATGATTGTCAGTATAGCTGTCTTAACTATATAACTAATATTGAATATCTTTACTATAGATTATTTATTTTGGAGTCTCAAACTAACTCTATTAATATTATATTAGATACTCTTAATATTTCTGCCGCGAGATTGCTGTTCTATATTAGAAAACATGTTAGTTTGAAGTCCTAGTTCATAAAGATAATTTCAGTATGAATATTATTAATACTGTTTTCCTTCAAGAGGATGGTAATTTTATCACGGGCTGGTTCAAGGGAGTCCGCAGCCTAGATCTCTAGCTATATACTAGCTAACTAATTGATTTGTAGGTATTGACTCAGCTACCGTGCGAGCAGGAGAGGGGAAAGAGATTAAGAAGGTGGGAGTAGCAATAAGGATTAGTTCCTGGAAATGAAAATAACATATAATTCACAGGCGAGCCGGCCATCCAAGCGAGCTAGCCACTCTACCTAACTATGCATTAGAAATTAAAGCTATGTATAATAATATAACTTTTTCTATTTTAATTAAAATTAGTAATTTTTTTTCATATAAGATAGTTTATTTCAATACATTAATAATATATATGATCTTGCTAGCAGACTTAGCGATTACTATCAGACCTATGATATTAGTCGGCTATCACACAGCGACTAAGACTTGGAAGATCCTTATCCGGTTGACTACATCAGAACAGTCAGACAGATAAGATGAGTTTAAAACTGTAACACGCAAGTACTCATTAGAAGTCAAGCTGGCCCCGGAGGACCCTGTGCACTTTGAGCCAGACTCGGAGGGTGCTGATTTCGATTCAGAACTTGCTGTGCTGGAACAGGTGACGCACATTGCGATGTACAAGGGTACACCGTTTCTTCTTAAATACAATGGGGATGTCCAGGAGTATGACTGTCTTCCACTTGAGGCCGTGCTACGAATCGAGAGTCCTGGTTTGAATTGGGTGATTGAGAGGTCGAAGAACTGGTTATGGGTGCCGCCATTTTGAACTATCTATTGTGAATTATTTTATTATCGATAGAGATATATTCATTGATAAAATATTATGAACTTCTAATGGCTAGCAACTGTAGCATAAGAATGGCATTGAACATTATATATCATGTCCCTAGATATATCTTCCAGTAATGCCGTTTGCCTGACCAGTCCAGCTGAGACATGAATTGACAACTGGTAACATAGAATTGATTTAATGTTCAATACACTGTTCTTAACCCAAAGCTGGGTTTCGTGCATGAAGGGACAGGCCTGTCTTTGTCTGGCCAATCTGGATCAGCTTGAAACGCACAAGATAAACAATGGAGCACCGGCCAATATAAAAGACGAACCCCAGATATTGTGAATTTCATTATATTGTAGTTGGGTATAAATTGCGGTCCTACCAATTTAACAGGTGTACGGACTACTTTTGTCTTTACCCATATACTACTTCAACTCCTTCGCCCGCCCAATCTTGCCACCAGCCACGCAGCAATGCCGGTGGAATTCATTCGCGCAGCAACGATGATTCACGGGGAGCTTCCTACCTGTAGTCAGGTCGAGGCGCTTGATATACTTGGGGATGTGTATGATGCAATGTGTTCTACAGACTGCAGCGTCTGGGAAATTGTTATTTTCGGCCGGGGCGCGCCAGTCGATAGATGAACGCTATGGGTGCAGTTCAAAAGGCCCGCAACTGCGGATGAAGAATGGGAAGAACAAGCCGAGAGAACGGTGTCGCATACAGTCGAAAAGCGTTTTCTGGGGATGAAGTTGTACGATGGGTCACCACTCTTGACGCTCGTTGAACCGCTAAGAGCGCGCAATATTATCAGGCGTCACCAGGAAACGGCAGAGCAGGTGTTCTGGGAGTCGCAGTTTATAAGGTATTACGGTCTTTCATTCCTGCCCTACTGTGACGGCAAACTGCAGCATGTAGATGAGAGGCACTGGATCCTCCTACTATTGCATATTGATGAATATACACTATACAGGACAGCAAAGAGCGAGAAAGCCCGAGACGAAACCTGGAACAGGATCCGGCTAAGCAAACGTGGACAATCGATCAGTCAGAGAATACTCGCCGCGATAGATGCAGCAGGTGGGCCTGACGGTCTTCTGGACTAGGATTCTGCTAGATTAGAATTATATATCTATTCATTTGTGCACAGTACCTGAATTTATCGTAGTGAAAGCCAACCTGCAAGCAACGTCGAGACGAGTATAAGTCTGGGCAAATATCTCGTGCTAAGACCCCTTAGGCCAGTTGAACCTTCCTTTATTACCTTCTGATGAATGAACTTGTATGGGACAGCGAAACCCAGAAGTTGCATCGACTAGGTTATAAGGACAATGCATCATATTACACACTCAGAAGGCAACAAAGGGCAGCTGCTTAGAGTGTACGCCGGTCGAATGCATAAATGGTCAATGATCATACAAACAGTGAAACAGTCAATGGATACAATGAATCCTTGGTCTGCTATTTTCCAACAAAGACCATAACAAGAATAACACACTAATACCTAGACAAAGCTGTGGCTCCACATCAGGGGGGAGTTCCATGCTCCTAATAATGATTTCCATTTTTATTCATCTACTCGTTGCAAACACCAATACTTCCACGAAAGGAGATGGAACGTGCACGTCCCTGGATACTGCTGGGCATCTTCTGCGGAATCAATCAGTGCCAAACTTTCCACGGTCATGAGCAAAGGACGGACACAAGGACCGTATCAAACCTGCGCCATCAATGTTTTTACCTTTCCCCTTTTGGAATATAAATATCCCGAGTCCACGTACTTCACAACCAGGGAGACAAGATAACATTTACCTCTCATCCAGGACTTGCCACTGTGAGTGTATTACTACAACCATTGTGCAAATCGGTCGCCTCCCTGAAAGCAGGCAGTTTATCTGGCAATGTCGCGAATCTTGGATAAAGGAGTCTTCCTATTTACAAGGCTGTCAAACTACAATCGAGAAAAGGCACAGGGACTTTTCCACTGTCTAACTGAAAAACTCCGTATACTAGGATGCCGATTCTTTGAGGTTGATGTTGAGTTTTGGCCTTCCCCCAGCAACGGCTGGGTAGTATGGGTGCAACTAGCAGAGCCCGAGGGAGCTGGACCGGGATGGCTGGATTATACCAGGAGAAGACTGTGCGATCTGGCCCTTCAAGGCTCGGACTGCTTCCAGGTAATGGGAGGGTGGGACACCATCCGGATAACGACTGACAGCAGGACGAAGCTGGGAGGGTGTCAAAGGTTCTGGGTTATTGTATATCAAGATATACCATTTCTCGTTTCATACGATGGCGAGTCTCATGATTCTGATGAGGATGCCAAGTATGGGTTGAACCTGGCGTACTATGAGTTACAAATAGCGACCAAGAATAACCGGCAGGTGCGCGAACAACAAGCCAAGGTGCAGGAACTGGAGGCAACGCTGAGACAAACATATACTTGGGAAAGAATTGACTCTCTGGCAGGAAAATAACCAATGGCGCGCCCGTTAGAGCCTGGATGGGAGATTGATCGTTATATTGTTAATCCGTTATGGTTAGTATTGCTTAATATTACTACTTTGTGATCATTTATCTGTCTAAAAATGCTTAAGCGGGTTAAATAATAAACAGACTGGCTATTTTATGCGTACTTGCTGGTGAAGTACGTACAAGACAGCTTCTATTAAAAAGCTCTATATAAATCCTGTTTTGTAGGCCTAGAAACTCACCCGAGACCACTTGAATGTAAAATGCCTGTAAAGGCATTCATAAACGTCAACATGGATGAATACTGCCTCCTGGAACTATGTAAGATTTCAGTACAGAGGAGATGATGAATATGACTGATATCTTCGACTATTAGTTTATTTTGTCGTCAGGACTGGGAAACATCTAGTGAAATAGAGTTTCATGCTAGGTACTAACTATAGGAATGGGTGATATGCTGATTTAATGTTGTACATTTGCCCTGTCTGCTGATAGTAAGCTATAAAATGGCTTTAGTGGCTTGCCCTTTGAATCGTCGGCAGTGACGGGAGGGAGCCACCAAAGTCGCCAGATTTGAAACAGACTACTGGCTCACTAGGGTATATCAACCCAGGTCATAACAATGTGGGATCAGGAATTGCCGCCTTGCAAATGCCGAAAGGACCTGTCAATGGCCCTGTTAATAGCCTGAGCTCCAGATTTATTAAACCCTTCAAGTTGAAAGAACCTAGTGCGTCCTAAACAACATGAGAAATGTTATACGTGTTTAAACAAAGGAGATTCTTAGGACGTTTTCGAACAAGCAGCCGAGGGATGAAGGGCCTTGTGAGTGAAAGACGGTTAAAGAAAAACACCATTCACAGCTAGGTAACACTGATATCCCACGCTTATTTAAAGACGATATGCCCCCCCTTCTTCTGATCCTCTGTAGCCTCCATCGACTATACTCTCCCCTTTAGCTGTTTATATCTAATACACTTTGCTACCGCCAAAACGATGCCTCGGTGCAAGGTCGAGTACGAACTATCAGATGTCACTGTTGAACAATCAGTGACCATTCTCCGGAACTTAAGGGTGCAAGCGGAATTGCATATGGCGAATTTCTTCATCTGCATTGGACAGCTAGTTCCCGAGAAAACATGGAAGCTGGCCCTCATCACAGACGAACTGGGCATGGAAAAGGCAGCGAGTGTGGCAAAGATACTCGGGGCCTACGGCGAAGCCTTGTCTGAGTTTGTTGAAAGTGTCATCGAACCTTCCATGGCGCCTTCAGATGCTTCGGCATTTGTCGCCAAGTCACTCATGCCCAACGATATGACATTCACGAATACCACAGCTGTCTGTCAGTGGGACGGTGCGCCAATTTACCCCATATATAGGGGAGTGGTCGAGCATGAGACCATCAAGAGGCTCATAGAAGCAATGGCTTTTATATAGGGTCACACTTTATTTTACACGGTGCTCAAGCGTAACCATTTAGCGTATTATCAGTTGGAGATAGGTAGATTAGTGCTTTGTTCGTCGTGCTCTGGGGACAGTTCATGATATCTCAGGCTTCAATACCAACAAGGGAATTAAATGGTCGTTTTTTACTTTCAATTTATTTTTCCTTCCTGTATTCCTTCTTAGGCTATTGTCCTCTTTGCGTAAAGTACATAACAACCAGCACGATCCAGATATGGCCCGGTTGAAGGGCCATAATAGGAACGCAACATCACATCGTTAATATATCGTAAGCCTATACGATCCCACTACAGTTGCGCCGCTCCATTCCAGAGCCAGCGCAATTGTAACCAGCTACAGATAAGCTAAACACGGAAAAGTAACTTGAAACCTGGACAGACAGGATACAAGAACGGAACAAACAAGCATAAACCAACGACCCTATCAGGGACTCGGGGAAGGTCCAACACTCCCGACGAAAACCACTTCTACCGCAGTAAACCTAGTCTCACGTCAGTATAACTACCAGCATCACGGATATGGTGGATGGTGAAACGTACGCGGCAGTTGCGGCAAAGATTTCGGCGCGACTTGCTTTGGTCAATGCTGCTAACGCAGCCGCAAAGACAGCGGTAAACCCGAATATGAAGAGCATTCGGGCATTCGGCGATTGTACCGCACGGAGAATGATGATTGCCAACGGTGGCAGCATGGCAGACGTCGTGGTTGTGATAACGTTGCTGACGGTTCTTATTCCCTTGTTTGAATAGACCCTGAACGGAGCACCAGCACGGCTGGGCTTCTATAGCCATGTCAGTCCTGCGTCAACGCAGAGGTTTAGGGGTAGATTTGGAATCTACACACCTTCCTTAGTCGGCACAGCAGGTCATGGATCCTGATGACGCAGTAGTGGTATACATCCACCATGAAACCACTCAGAAATCGTGTCACTGGGTCTTCTCTCTGCTCGCGGGGGTCGAGGGTGATGAAGTCACCGTCATTTACCGCATCCCAGGTAGACCCCTCTGTACCCCTTGGAAAATCATCGTGTATATGAGGAAGATATCCACGAAGAAATTCAATTTCTCGTTTTGTCGGCCTCGGTGCGTTGTTCAATTCCATCATCTGCAATAAGGTGGTTCCTGTGGGAAACAACGTCAGAACAAGAACCTCAATCGAGAATTCGCAACATACTGTACTCGGTCAGGGCCGTGTGTATCTCACGATGAAGGGCCATTTGCACTTCGCCCAGGTCGTTGGCTCCCATTTCGTAGAAGTCCCTTGCGAATAGTGTTCGAGGGCTGTCCACTGCATCATCCTCCTTTTGGGCATCCCTAAGCCTAAGTTGAAGATCAATCAGTTTGGCCTCCATAAAAAGGAGGTTTTGCATCTGCAGATCCTTGAACTCCCTGAATATGGCCGTCTCTGTGTTGGTGGCCATCATATTCGCCAGGGCGGGATACCCGGCGACTGGCTTGTAGGTAGATGGTTCCTGGGTGCTGTTAGTTTCAAGGCACCAACCCTTTCCAAAAAAAAAAAAAAAAACAAAAACAAAAACAAACAAACAAACAAATGGAAACGAAAACAAGAAAACATAGTCAGAACATACAGGAGATTCCGACATTGCGTGTGGCTGCTGGAAACCCAAAGGCTTGGAAAGTGGCAGCGCGTATTGATTTGCCTGGTGGCCGGAGGACTTCGCCCTCATTATAAGTCTCATTTTGTACTGGATTGGACTTAAGCTAACTGGGACTGCGCCCGTTTCGCATGATGCTGGTATCCCGGTAGTACTTTCGCGATTCTCGACTCTGTTTGAACGGCGAGAAATCGTTTGCCAGTGCTGAAGGATCCGTAGCATCAATCACCTTGCACGTACACGAGCCACGTCAAGCTGCAAATGATATCTGCATGGTCCCGGGTTTCAACTAGTCAGAAGAGCGGGAATCAAACGCTTACCGCGAGTCTATGGGGGCATCAGGCTGGGCATTTGGCAAAATATGCAAGTCAATGCAAGCAATCGAAGATCGCGTTTGCACGAGATGAGAGACATTCGCTCGTGTACCCATTTCCACCAGTCTCCCGGCCAATGAAAATAGCAATATTCCTGGATTAAGGTGGCGTTAGACAGGTAGCTTTCTCTGTATCTATTTCCCCCTGCCGCCTCGCTAACCCGCATACCAGACATGGACTATCCGACGAGGTGCCCACAGCCAAACACTCGCACAAACAAGGTATTATGCACTCAGATTTGCTGACCGTGTGAATATGAGGCAGCGTGTCATGAACAGATTTCTTCATTTTTCCCCATAACCGTCCTGGAGGTGCCTTGTACACTTCGCGTGTTATTCACCCGTTATTCCCCTGTTGGTCGCCTCTTACATTGTCCACGGAAGCTTTATCTCCTCATCCCACACTTTCTCTCTGTGGTATATCAGTTGTTCTTACCTATGGATCCTCTTGCTACGGCGATCGTCGCTGTCGGTGTTGCACGGCTGACGGACGACGTAACGAACAACCTAAGGAAGAGGAGATGGAGGGGATTTGAGTCCGACAAAACGCCCCCGCCACTGGATGAACTGGTTATCCGAGTGAAGGTGTTGCAGGATATGACCGAGACCATCTCGCAGTCCAGTCGCGGGGTCAGTCCAAAGGTTCTCGCGGCAGTGCAGCTGTGTGGGAAAATGTTTGATCCCCTGGAGATACTCGCCAAAGATCAGAAAAAGTCACTCAATCCCGGCAGGCTTGAGAGGATCTCTGTGCCTTTCTTGCGGTCTGTTCATTTTCTACAGATCTTGCTTCTCGAGTAAGCCCGTTGTGCCCCTGGCTCCTATTGACTCCTTTGACTGACGGGATGAAGCGAACGTCTTCGGGCAATTGACCATGATCTCACATATGGGAACACCGCCAAGGACATCCATGCTTATGATTGGAAGTTCATAGCATCTGTGCGCCATTCGGGTGGGGATGGGGTCCAGGGTACGGCCTTGGATTGCCTCCTCGATACTGGTAGTGATGCCAACTTCGTGGACACTGCCACTCTCCACAAACTCGGCATTTTGCTGCAAGCAGAGGATATAGACCCTAAAGAGGTGCAAAGCTTCGCCTTGGGCTCGGGGTCCTTCCAAATCAAACCGACTAAGAGAATCCGCCTTATATGGCAACAGCACTCGGCCTCGGGTGTTCCTGGAGAGGAACAGACGGCGCAGTTCCTCGTGGTAGATAAACTCCAGAATAATATTGTGGTTGGACGCCCTTATATCGAGTGGTATTCTCAGACGAAGTCACCATCGAAGAGTTTTAATGCGATCCGGCTCCTGGACAAGGGGACAGGTACGTTATCACAAGCCAAAGGGCTATGAATACACTCTAACCGCCGCCACAGAGGATATCGACAAGACCAAGAAAAAGAGACAGCAGGATGATCTGATTCGTGCCGAAAGGCAGAAGAAAGCGGCCGCCGAGCGAGAGCGGCAGCGACTTGTGACGCCAATAGCGCCGTCTCAACCACAGCCGCAACCGCAACCGCAAAACCGCCTTTACAGCTACGCTGGTTCTTTATTTCAAGCTGCATTCGACGCTCTGAAAGCCCTGTTCACGGCCATACCGCAAGAACAAGCAGAGGAAGAAGAAGAACAAGAAGCAACAACAGTAACAACAGACGTGCCAGTTGCCAGCGGGGCCTTGCCTCCCCCAATGCCTTGATAAGCAACTGACATTGGCCTCGCGTCCTGAGGTCTGTAGGACCTGTGATATCGTTCTTGTTGCGTGACTATACTCGTGGCTCTTCAATATGATGCGCTCACACGGCTGTCAGTTTGCGATGGCAAGCATGTTTGAATGGATGCTTTATTGAAGGGTAAACTAGTAATAAGTAATAGCTATATGTTTGTTTTAGGGTTCTTATGTATCGTACGAGTTTTCTTTGTACTTGGTAGTTTTTCGTATTCTATCAACAAGCTCGTGGGCAGCGCTTTTCGCCTCCGGATCATGGACGTCTCATCGAGCCATGGAAACTGACGGGCATCTATCTCTTACGTGGGCCTGACAGCTAAATACAGCTTCAAAGCTAAATTACACGTTAAACCGGTGCCCAGTTCAACTTCATCAGAATGCTTCAAAAATCCAAGCTATTGGAGACATCAAGTAGACTCAGGGAGGGCTAACTACAAGCTGTGCAAGGCTGTTTGGTCTGGCGGTCTAGTGCTCCGGAGGTTTACTTTGGAATGCCTCCAGCCAAACAATTCTTCATCATTCTGTGGATCGTCTGCTGATTTTCCACTCTTCCAGCACGGTGCGTGGCGTTAGATTTCCAATGGATACAGGATGAAGGGCTGTTGGGAACGAAGTACTTTGCCGAAGTTACACAGCAGGACCAAAGATTGAGACAGGCTCTGAGGCTATCTATCTTGCACGGCCATTTCCTGTAAGCTAAGGGCCTAGTCTTACCATCTGTTGTGGTGTCTTTCTCCAATTCAAGTCTATCACTAGTATCTTCTGGTTTCACTGACGAAAAAGCCAAACGAGACGAGGAAGTAGTTGCCCTGACAGAAACTGCACCTTTGGCCTTTTATATCCCATATACGTGCTCTCTAACGTGTCCAACTGCGGTCTCTCGTCCTCGCTTCGCTCTCCTCTCCGTCCGTGGCCATCTCGCGTAGGATGGCGCGCCCTTGATCCTGCAGTTATGCCCGAATCCGCAAGACGCAAAATATAAATCAATAGTTAGGTGGGCCATGTTTGCTTTTTGCACGAAGTAACCCACTAAATGCAATCGAGAGCGGCCTGTAATGTTTGCTGCCCTCCGGAAAGGGGACGCTGTTTCCCAACAGCTTCCATCGGCCATAACACGAACTATCCTCTATCACACCTGGTGTCTTGGCCACTCATCCCCAATGAACCCTTGCGGAGCGAGATTTGCAGTCCGCACCACCAAAGCATATGTTCAATTAGGCGGCGATGGTTGGTCGGGAGCGTACGCTTTTTCTGTCTCTCAACTTAGCTCTGTACTAAGTAGCCGGGGGGTATATTCCCTATGTTAGGCAAGCTGCTAACTTAAATCGAGGTAATAGTAGTATTAAGAACCCCGAAAAAGAGGATGATCAAATGAATGCTACCAACTCTAAGTAAGATATAGTTCAGGTGGTTCGTTCCCGACTCGTCACGCCACTCCCAGGTCGGCCTTTCTTTACCCTCCACCAGCAGCAGTGAGGGAAAGCCATGGCGACAGCAGTGGTGGCGAGCTCTTAAGCTTCTATGGCAACTCAAATCGTGCAGAATCGTCCGGTGCTGCGTCATGGTTCATAATCCCTCCATTATATATCTCCATCTGTCCATGAGGTAGCTTAATACATCGAAACACAGACCAAGATACCACACACACCCTGAAATATTAGTTCCCACTAAGGAAATATGAGGGATCTGGACGAGGCAGACCAGCTCCCCGTCAAGCACCCCACAAAGGACGCCAATCCTATATGCTATATCTGCAGCGCTGACTTCACCGAATTCGACGGAAGCACCAAACTCATGACAGGAATATATTCCCCTGAGTCTGTCAATCCTTACTTTCGGAATCGGGAGGGTGGTGGGTGGTGTCGCTTTTATCGTATGAGTATGCCTGCCCTGTTGCCCTAGTGCCTTTGCTTTGCTTCCCTTTCCTTCATTCTGTTTGACTCTGTTAAACCCACTTGATATGGTCCATGGATACTGGCGCTAATGCAGATCGACAGTCCTCTTCCATCCACAGAAACGTATTTGCCGCCTGTCTGGCGTATCATATTTCAGCGACAAGGACCTTGGCTTCCATACGCGCCAGGCGCCGTGGGACGAAGACAAACTGATCATAAGGTCAGAAAGCAATCCAGGCATGCATGAAGAGCTGCTACGGCGCTGCAGCATGAGGCGCAGCACCACTCTGCCCCGGATAGGCTCACATGTTTTATGATGCATGCTCGATGCTGGCAACTACTTCGCAGGCACAAGGCTTGGACATTATCTGGGGGCGACATTAAGATCATACTAAAGGCGCTACGCCGCAAGAGTGCCCGGGACTGGAACGATTCACTATACAATCCTGACGAGTTTATGGATTTACTCCTGAAAAAGGCTTCCAGATTCTTTACGATGATATGGGTAATTGAATTAGCCACATTGTTTGGGACCCTCTAAATATGGATGCTAATTGCTGGAGTTTCGCCTGCTAGACCCTTTTCATTGTCCCCGCGCACAGGAAATTATCCGACAAGCTCGGCGAAGGAAGTTATACAATACGGCCAAAAGAACACGTACTTGGATCATCTTCCACCAGAAATCTTACAGCTAACCGCAGATTTGCTCCCTTCCGCGGACGTTGCAGCAGTCCAGAAGGCAATAGGGTCTTACTTAGGTGATATGTATTGGCGCTCGAGAATCCCAGATCTGTTCCATGAAGTCCAAGATTTATCTAGTGAGACCCTAGACTGGGAGTATCTATGCTTTCAGCTGGAGCGGCTCGAATTCGACTGGAACGAGCAATTGGATGGTCGGCGATATGTTCTTCAACATTTAGATGGCATTGCCTGCTTTGTTTCTGATATACTACATGGCTGACAATACTGATCAATTATTGTTTTTTTACGTGGTCCATGGATCCTTTTCAGGCCGCGGCCCTCACTATCAGCGCGGCACAGATGACCACGATACAACAAAGGATTTAAAGAAGAGAAACTGGTTTGGACCGTGGTCAAGTCGAAATCTCGCCTCATTATAGAAACAGGCACGCACCTCTCCTATATTGGCCGACAGCTAAAGCTATAAGTTTATTCATAGACTAGATCTGTTTCCTATCTATTTGTCAGATCTCCAGTAATTCAGCTAGGAACTAGTTTATATCTATTGGTTTGTTTTAAGATTATACTCCATCATTCGGAGATCAAGTAGATTCAAGGAACACATTGTTAGGGTTTACTGGGCTAGATAACTCTTCTGCATTTCCGTATTTACATCTCTATTGGCTTCGCTGCAGTTGGAGTAAAATCCCCGAGATTATCCCGGATGGATCTAACGGTATGCATCTACCAGGGATTGACTGATTGAGCTGCGGGGTTGACATGCAATCCTGGCATGTTTTAAACCCGGCTTGACGCTGTATCCTTCACCCAGCCAGAACTCTTCTACTACAATCAGTATACAAAATGAAAGCCCTCGTCTACACCGGCCCCGGAAAAGTCTCAGTCCTCGAGCGTCCCAAGCCCACCATCAAAGCCCCCACAGACGCAATAATCAAGCTCCTCCACGCCTCAATCTGCGGAACAGACCTGCACATCCTCAAAGGCGACGTACCCAGCATCCAGCCAGGCCTCACCCTCGGCCACGAAGGCGTAGGCGTCGTCGATGCCGTCGGCTCAGCCGTACACAAGTTCCAAGTCGGCGATCGCGTCCTCATCTCATGCATGACCTCCTGCGGGGCCTGTCGGTTCTGCCAGCGCGGGATCACATCACACTGTGTATCAGGCGGGTGGGTGCTGGGGAATCGGATTGACGGGACCCAGGCGGAGTATGTGCGTGTACCGCATGCGACGTTATCGTTGCATGCCCTGCCGCTGTCGATTCCCCCGCGCGATGCTGTCGCCGTGTCTGATGCGTTCCCGACGGGTCTTGAGTGTGGCGTGTTGAGTGCGAATGTCCAGCCTGGCGGGTCAGTGGTGATTGTGGGTGCTGGGCCTGTGGGGATGGCTGCGCTGCTGACGGCGAGATTGTATACGCCGGCGCTGGTTGTTATGGTGGATCTTGACGATGCGCGGCTGGATACGGCGAAGAAGTTGGGTGCGCATGCTGCGGTGCGGTCCTCTGACCAGGATGCGGTCCAGCAGCTTCTGGACTTGACGCAGGGAGAAGGGTTTGATTCTGTGATTGAGGCTGTAGGAGTGCCGGCGACGTTTGCGCTCAGTCAGGAGCTGGTGGCTGTGGGAGGGCGCATTGCGAATGTGGGCGTGCATGGGACCAAGGTCGACTTGCACCTTGAGACGCTGTGGGATCGCAATATCAGTACGTTGACTTATCCAAATCCCAGGTTATTCCAGTATCTGAGTATCATGCTAATCTACAGGCATCCACATGTCCCTGGTCAATGCAACGACGACGCCGCAGCTTCTACGCCTGGTGGAATCGGGCATGCTGAATATTGGCTCTCTGGTGACGCATCGTATGCCTATTATCCTTACACTTTAATAGACAGAAGTTGATTATTGCAGACTTCCCATATACCGAAGGGGACAAGGCATACGCGACCTTCCAGCAGGCTGCGCAGCACCAGGCCCTCAAGGTGGCCATCGACTTTGAATGAACCCTCTAACAGAATCAAACCATGACATATTGGGGCAGTTTTATTTCTAGGAAATACTGGTTTGCTCTGTAATCCTGTCCATCTTCATAGTTGTCCACTACCCAGGTTATTCCACTATTCCAGTATCCTAGTATTCTTTTACTCCAGTTATTCTGTTCTTCTCCAGTTTCTATTAAAGTCCTTTCATTGGATTTCGTACGCGCAACCATATTCCGGATCCGGATATCATCCTGTCCATCTTCTCCAACTCCATTCCCATCTCCAGCTCCAGTTAGTTCCCCACTAACATTCGTAGCTCCAATGAAATGAATTAGCCGAGTCAAGCGGGGTAATCTGGGGAATATTAATTGTCTCCCGCCCGTGTCCTCGATGCGAACCCAACCTGCCTCGCCTCGATGGATGCTCCTAGCACCACACGACAAAAGCCACCAGCAGCTGGAAGGCCTCCGGGGTCCCAGCGCCCCCGGATCAGACCTTCGCGCGGGCGCGGCTTGAGGACGTCGACAGGGTGGTGAGTAAATACACTGCCCCAGGCTTCAAATGAACATCAGTCTAACCACCTACCACCGAGAATAGCCTCACCTGCAGAGAAAGGCGTGTCAAGTGCGACGACAGCAGGCCACAATGCATTCGGTGTACCAAGTCCAATAGGACCTGTCGATACGGCCCGAGTGCTGGCCGGCGGCATGACACTGTTGGCAATACGAGGAATGAGGAAGGGCGTTGTGAGACTTCAGTCCAGGTCAACAACTCGATTGAGACACCAGAGGACCATATCCCACGCCAGGGCAATGAGCAAAGCCTGGCCAGTCCTGACACGGCCTTCTCCGCCACTCCGCTTGCCTTTAGCCAGATACCTCTGCTCAACATATCCCCCTTTGAGTGGTATGACCTATTAGCACGCGATGCCATCAGCAACATCCAACGGCTCAACGAAGCCTCAGCGGGCGAGTCTCGCTGGAATCTCCCAGCGATTACGCTCTCCCGGAGACAATCGTTCGCTCCTGAATGCCCCGAGCCTCATCTCGACCAAGCCAGGGCAGTCTCCGAGCAACACACCAGCCTCGCTGGCTGTCCCTGGAACACAGACGCTGGGATCGAACTGTCAACCGTCGACCTCATGTTCCTGCGCTACTACACCGAAGCCGTCGGGCCCATCTTGGACCTGTTCGATCCAGCCCGACATTTCACCAACGTCGTACCACACCTTGGACTCCAAAACACCGGTCTTTTAAAATCCATCCTCGCCGTGGGGGCTAAGCATATGTCTCTCGGCCTCGCAGAAGACACAGCATCAGGCCCACCGGCGGCTGACCCATACCCTAACCCAGCACACGCAGCCGCACAGTACTACTACGAAACCCTCCAATACCTCTCCCAGACCCTCCTCTACCCATCCTACGCAGACTCGCGCGAGATCCTCGCCACATCCATCATGATAAGCACCTACGAGATGTTCGATGCCGACCGCGCCTCCACAAGCGGGGACTGGGAGCGCCACCTGCGCGGCTCGTTCTGGATCCAGCGATCCCAGGATAACGACGGCGAGTCCGCTGACGGGCTCAGACGCGCTGTATGGTGGGCCTGGCTGCGTCAGGATATCTGGGCTGCGTTCCAGGCGGGCAGGCCTACGCTTACTATATGGCGTGCGAAGAAGCCACTCCAAGAGCTGGACGCGGATGAGCTGGCGACGAGGATTGTTTATATCTGCGCGAAGTGTGTGGAATTCGCTGCGGCGGACAAGAATGCAAGTGCAAATTCGAACTCAAATCCACAGGGTCGAATTGAGCAGGGGGATCGGCTTCTCCGGGCTCTTGATGATTGGGCTCGTGTTCTTCCTGCCTCGTATAGGCCGGTTACTATTCATCAAAACACGGTCCTCACTACTGACCACGACTCGTCAAGCTCAAGCTGGACGAGTGAGTTCCCGCCTGTATGGATCCATCCAGCTAGCCACGCAGGTGCAGTGCAGATGTATCATTTCGCAAAGGCCCTTGTGCTGCTGAATCAGCCTACAATGGGCGGACTAAACGCGTACTGTCTCCGCGAGAAGCAGCTGAATGAAAGTGTGCACACTGTCTGCGGCATAGCCAACGCTTGCCAGGAGGGTGATTCTGCGGTCGCCTTTGTCAGTGTACAGGCCTTGTTTTGTGGTAAGTGAAGTTTCCCTCTATAGCTTCATCTGGCTGACGGACCCAGTTGGCCAGTTCGTTCAGTCGCCTAGGATGAGGGCAGAGTTGCTCCGTATCTTGGAGAATATGCTGGATATTAGCAGGTTCCCTGCCAAGGGGGTTGTTGCAGAGCTTAAAATGGTGTGGCAGGGGTGTGACTCAGTGATCGCTGAAACAATATGATATATAGGGCTCTACTATACTCATTTCTAGATACATAAATTCGAATAGTCTAGTAACAATGAAACCACATGGACAACCCCCGTGATAACCTACCACGCTCCAACTATACCAGCAATAGGAATGTCGATACCAGTCGTGTAAGATGCACCGTCCGAAAGCAGGTATACATACCCCCCACCAAGCTCCTTGGGCTCCGCCAATCTCGGCATGCCGCCATAGTACTGCATCTTGAGGTTCCAGTCCGGCGCCTGATCCACAAAGTAGGTCATGGCAGTCTTGATAAATCCGGGCGAGATCGAATTTACGCGAATCCCATGCTGCGCCCACTCCATCGCCAACGTATGCACCATATTCCTCACAGCACCTTTTGTAGCGCCATAGGGAGCCGAGGGCGCGGCACGGTTCGGGCGATAGGAAGTCATGGACGCCGTAAACACAATAGACCCCTTAATACCTAGATCGATAAACCGGCGCGCAACAGCCATTGCGCAGAAGTAAGCGCCAAACACATTCAGGTTGAACAGCTGGTCAATCTGTGCGCGGCTGAAGTCCAGCGCGGGCTGGTGCTTCGTCATTCCAGCATTCGCAACGAACCCGTGTATGGCACCCCGTGCGGCAATGGCAGAATCGAGCGCGGAATTGATGCTCTCCTCAGACGTCACATCGCAGTATATGTACTGTAAGCGCTTCGGGTTGGCTGCTTGCAAGGCGAGGAACTCTGCGCCGGGCTCGAACAGGTCCAGGCTGATGACTGCTGCTGCTTCGTTGGCGAGGCAGACCTCGGCAATAGCTAGGCCGATTCCCCTGTTAGCCCCGGTGATTGCAATAACTTTGTCCTTTAGGGTGATTCTCCAGTCGTGGTCTGGGCCTGGTTGGGTGTTGAGGAATGTTGAGTCGGCGGCAGGAGACATTTTGAAGACGTTTTGTTCTATGAGGCGAGGTATGAAGGACAGATTTAGGTCTCCCTGCTCGATTGTTTCTGGGGGATTGCCTTTTTTAAGCCCGCCATGGCCTGTATCTACCCCGATGTCGCATGAATGCGCACAGTCTGGAGCTCAACGACTGGTTGAAGCCAACCTTCATCGGGCCGCTTCAGTGTCTCGCATCGAGGCCACACTAGGGCACCGCAACGAGCATGGTCAGACTTGGCAGCTCGCTTCCTAACACGATTGGTCTCCAAGTAACAAATCCAAAGCGTTCAAGCATTCTCTATGGACCCCGGACAACGGTCAAATCCCCAAATCAACCCCGGGGTCGGCAGCTCTCCACGGTAAAAACCTGGAGAAACTACCCGCCATATATAAGCCATTGTACGGGTGATAGAACCATACCTGTCACTCTCTGTTCATCTTGTTCAACTCGTCCAGAGTAACTACCGAAACTGCCAATTTCTCAACATGGAGACAAACAGCCAGAAGGACGTCCAGGACGCTGACCATGTTGAACTCAGCCAAGACATCTTCTGGACCGAGGAGGAAGAGAAGAACCTTGTTCGCAAGATAGACCTGTGTCTCCTGCCAAACATCTGGATCATGTACCTGCTCTCCTACATGGATCGTACCAAGTGAGTGTCCGGATGTAAAGGAAAAGTCTGCCTCTCTGACCCGTTTCCAGCATTGGCAATGCGAAGATTGCAGGAATGGCCGATGACCTCCAACTCACATCCTCTCAGTACAGTATTGCCCTTGTTGTCTTCTTTGGTAAGGTCTTTCCCTCTATAAGCAGACAAACACTAAGGGATGCAGTTGGATACGTCGCCTTCGAACCGCCATCGAACATGATATTAGTCCGAACACGCCCCTCCCTCTACCTCCCTGCTATAATGGCCATATGGGGCGCTCTGACATGCGTCATGGCCGTCGTCAAAGACTACCACCACCTCATAGTCCTTCGAATCTTCGTTGGGGTGATGGAAGCCGGCTTCGCCCCTGGTGTGCTTCTCATTATTTCATCTTGGTACAGACGCAACGAGCAATCCAAGCGTTTCGCTGTCTTCATGTCTGCAGCCATTCTTTCGGGGGCCTTTGGCAGTCTTATTGCCGGTGCCATCACTGGAGGTCTGGAGGGCTCCCGCGGTATTCGTGGGTGGCGCTGGCTGTTTATCGTCGAGGGTGCTGTGACGGCTGGGTGGGCAATCATTGCCAAGTTCCTGCTTCTCGACTTCCCAGCTACCTCGAGCCAGCTTAACGAGCGAGAGAGAGAAATTGCCGTAGCCCGGCTGCAGGCAGATACTGTTGTTGTCAGACGGGGCGACGAGAAGATGGGGACTATGCAGTCTTTCTTGCTGGCTCTTAAAGACTGGCGGACCTGGGGGTTCATTATTGGCTATATGGTAAAGCCATTCTACACTTTTCCGGCTTATTTATATACTAAGGATTTCTTTCTAGGTCATTGTAGGCTCCTCCACCCTGACCTACTTCTATCCCACGCTCGTCGCTGGCCTCGGCTACAGCGACCCTGTCCAAGCGCAATACATGACCGTAAGCAATATACTATCCTTACTAATTACCGTGGGAAATACTGAGAATCCTGGTGAATTACTATCTAGGTCCCCATCTACGCCGTTGCCTTCGTATGTACTGCTATAACAAGTCTCTTCGCCGATAGACTCTCCAACGCCCGGGGTGTCATAATCGCTACTTGGCTCGCCTTCTCTATGGCCATGTCAATCGCAGTCTGCACAGTATACAATTTCGTCACGCGATACGTCCTGCTCGTCCTCATGGCTGCAGGGCTCTGGGCATCCAACGCCGTATCGCTGAGCTTTGCGTCCTCGGCATTTGGGAACATGGATGCAGAAGTCCGCGCTGTTGCGCTGGCACTGGTCAACGCACTGGGCAATCTAGCGCAGATATATGGCGCGTATCTGTTTCCTGAGGATGATGCGCCGAAGTATCTAATGGGATTTGGTGTTATTTCTGGCATGTTGGGGGTTGGGGTTTGTGTTTATGCAGTCATGCATGTTCTTTTGAGGCGTTGAAGTTGTATTTGTGTAGATGATAGTGTCCTGGATTAGCCTATGCAATGAAAACAGGAAGCTGCCCATGTGTGGACTTCAAAGCGCATTTTGTGTGGATCTGATATTTCCGGAGATCATTCTACCATCTACCTTCATCTACCTTCATCTACCTTCATCTACCTTCATCTACCTTCATGTTGAGGTGACAGCAGTTCCCATCTTAACTACAAGACAGCCATAGCAGACAAGGGGTTGCGCAAATGAAGCTAGACGTTTCCTACCATCGAGACCACACAGATTTTCGTCGTAGTCATTTAATTCAAATGCATAATATACCTAAATATCCAACTCTAATGCCCAAGTCCAACGCTCAACCCCCTATTCAGCTCCCTGAAATCGCCCCTCAAGCTTGCAATGCCAGCAACCCTAACCTCCTCCACCAAATCCCTAACCTTCTCGGCAATAACCCCCGGCACGAATCCAAAATGCTCATAGATCTCCTTACAAGGAAGGCTCTTCCCAAAGCTATTCATCGACACCGACGCATCCGCATACCGCTCCCACCCAGTCGACGGATACGCCTCGATCACAACAGCAGCTTTCCCAGCACTTGGCTTCAGGACTGAGTGTTTGTATTCCCGCGTCTGCTGCTCGAAGAGACGCGTGCAGGGGAATGACACAATCCTTGCCTTGATGTTGTGCTGCTCGTGGAGAATGTCACGGGTTTGCATGGCGTAGACCATCTCAGACCCGACGCCGATGAGCGTGACATCGAAGTCGTCATCGTCGTTGCTGTCGCCATTACTGCCTTTGGTGCCGGCGAAAACATACGCGCCCTTCTGTACACCCTCACGCGAGGAAAACCGCGGATACTGCGTTAGACTCTGTCGCGAAAGCGCAAGGACAGACGGGGTGTCCGTGGCATTCAACGCAGCAATATAAGCGCCTGCAACCTCCTCGGCGTCACACGGCCGGATGAATAGGATATTCGGCATGGCGCGGTACAAGGCTGGGACGGCGATGGGCTGGTGCGTAGGCCCGTTCTCGCCGACGCCGATGCTGTCGTGGGTGGCGATGTGGATTTGGTGGAGGCCCTGGAGGGCGCCCATGCGGATTGCGGCGGCGGCGTACAGGTGGAACATGAGGTATGTGCTTGTTATGGGGATGAAGGTGCCCTTGTTGAAGGCTGCGAGGCCGTTGGAGATGGCGCACATGGCGTGCTCGCGGATGCCATAGTGGATGTAGCGGCCGCTGTAGGCTCCGGTTTGGCCACAGGTCGTGCGGAGATCAGGCTGCGGAGCCGTTAGCTATCCTATATCCTGCAGCTGTACGTGTGAATAGTGTAGGTATGAAATGCACTTACTGATTGGAAATCGACCTTGTCCTTGAAGGCAACGTTGCAGGAAGGGGTGAGGTCTGCGGTGCCGACCAAAACGGAATTCACCGTCTGTCCAAGGGCGTTGGTTATGGCACCGGCGGACTTGCGCGACGCCGCGGACGCAGTAGGCTGGTCTTCCTTGCGGGGGATACATTTGGTCCAGTCTGCGGGCAATTTTCCTGCGACACGGAGAGCAAACTCAGCTGCGACGACAGGGTGTTCCTCATGATACCTGGCCAAGGCCGCCTGCCACGCCGCCTCTAGGGCCTTGCCACGGCGGGGGATGTCGTTGAAGAAGTCATATACATCCTCAGGGATGTAAAAATGCCTGTCTGGATCCAGGCCAGACGACTTCTTGATGTTTGCTACCTCCCCGACTCCAAGGGCGGCCCCGTGTGCATCCGCCGTGCCCGCCACGGTAGACCCGACGCCTATCGTCGTGCGGATGTTGATGAAGGTAGGCTTGTCGCTTGAGCGGGCTGCAATGAGAGCGTTTACAATAGCTGCTATGCATTAACACGTATACCCACTACAAAGCTAAAAGAACTTTGCTAGACCTACCGGCGATGTCCGAGTCTCCATTATGCACATCCAGCACGTTGAACCCAGTAGCTCGCATTTTGGTGTTGATGTCCTCTGTATTGGCAACGTCCGCAGACCCGTCACAAGTAACGGAGTTGTTATCGAATATAACGCAGAGGTTGTTGAGCCTCCAGTGTCCAGCCAGAGACAGCGCCTCAAGGCCAACCCCCTCCTGCAAGCAAGCGTCCCCGACCATGCACCAAGTCATGTTGTTCACCACCTCATGTTCAGGTCTGTTATATGTCGCCGCAAGGTTCTTCGTGGCCATGGCCAGGCCTACCGCGCTGCCGAGGCCCTGTCCCAGCGGACCAGTGGTGACCTCGATGCCCTCATGTTCGATCTCCGGGTGGCCTGGGCAGACGGAGTCAATATCGGCTGAGTGGTACGATTTGAGTTGCTCGAGAGTCATGCTCTCGACACCGACAAGGTGCATGAAGAGGTATTGCCATAGGCAGGCGTGGCCTGTTGTTTGATACTTTTAGCTCATTGTCTCCTGGTTCTCAGTGGTACAGCATCCCTACCGTTAGATAGAACGAATCGATCTCGGTTGAAATAATTGCAGTTCTTCGGTGAGTACTTCATGACATACTTGTACAGCGCAATTCCGATAGCAGCCATGCCCATGGGCGATCTGTGGGTGTACCTTAGTTAGCGTTGTACTACCATTTGAAGACCGGCCTTGTCAACTCACCCAGGGTGGCCATCGCCATATTGCTGGACGAGATCAGCAATGAATGCTCGAAAGACACTCAGAACCCGCTGGTGCTTCTCTGGGCTCTCGAGGTTGACAAGGGGAGCGGCGGATGTCCCGTTGCTGGTGGTCGGAACTGCCTTGACAGGCACGGTCTCGGCGGGCTTCGGCAGGAGTTCCAGCGCAGGTGCCATAGTGTGAAGACGAGAACTAATTATGAGATGGAAAATGTTTCTAGGAGAAAGGCGCCTAAGGATATCAAGCGGTGATTATCTGACGGAGCAGTCGAGCAGACTGCGAGCCCTTATAGTTCCTCGTCTTCGTCCATCGCGTCCAAGAGAATGCACCATAATCGGTGATGATGGATTGTAGCTGTTTGGGATCGATGCGAGCCACACCTAGATATCTGGGCCAGATCTCTAGTACCAGAGAGCATCGAGCTGGTTAGAACTAGTGGGCTCGCTTCGAGGCCGAGCTGGACTCGATGCGAGGCTTCGCAACCGCCACCCACACCAAGGGAAATTTACGGGACAGTATAGATGCCGACAGATCAAAGGTTTTGTGGACTTGTTGAGAATCGAGCTTCAGTCTCTATTATTTACAAATAAAACTACAATTGTCACGAGGACAGGACTACAATAGCACTTCGGGATTCAAGAGTTCGCGCAAAAATACCATAATTCCATTCTGGAGCAGTGAATAAAGTAGCAAACGAGCAAATACAATTTCACAATCTGTGAATGAACAATAAAAAAACGAGATGGGATGGACGGATATCCACATCCCCATCCGTATATACTTCGGAACAAGGTCAATCACATCCTAATCAATTGATTGGAATCAATCCAACCCGAGCACATGACGTGCAGAAATCAGTGACAGAATCGGCTAATTACCCCGCCTGTCCAAGATCGCTAGCATGCTCGTTATCGGGGTAGAAGAACGCGGCGACAGCAATAATGACGTACGCCGCCATCAACAGCGCTCCTTCGAGATAGTTGCTGCGCCCGTCGAGGACGAGGAAGTTGACGACAAAACAGGTGACGAAGAGAGAGATGGTTTCGAAGAGCGTGAAGTAGAGAGACATATCTTTGTCCATGCACCAGCCGAGAATGACGACGAGGGGCGTGACGAAGATTGCTATACGATAAATTAGCATAAGTAGCATAATTATTAAGAGAGCGGCTTACCAATTTGAATACTACTTCCGACGGAGACACCGATTGACAGATCCATTTTGTTTTTCGTGGCGACCGTCACCGCCGTGACGTGCTCCGCGGCGTTACCCACGATAGGGAGGATGATCAAGCCGATGAAGGCCTCACTAACGGAGGAGCTTTCGACCATGGCGGGGATTGCGTCGACGAGAAATTCAGCACACACGGCGACGAGACCAGTGGATAGAAGCAGCATGACTACCGCAGCGGTGCGCGACATTTCGGCCTGCGGCTGCTCCTGGGGTTTCTCGGAGTCAATGGTTGGGTTGACCGCGGTCGGTATACGCGCTGCAACCCTGGCGAACTGGACAGCGTTTCCGACTGGGGGCTGACGATGAGGCGCAGGACGCTGTCCGAGCGAAGGCAACGAATGCGTACGTCGCAAGCCGTTACAGTTGCCCAAGGGATCATTTGAGGCGGTTGGGGGTGGGTTTGTGAATACAGTGTTCGACAGCAGAGACGGGAGATTGGGGCGGAATGGAGACCACTTGCGTGGAAGCTCTGAGGTTTCGCCCTGTTCGAGAGACAGCGCCGAGACGCGGGAGTTTGGTGCAGGCTGAGAGGGCAGCGTTGGAATAACGGCTTGCTCTCTCGTTTCCCGTCTGGCGACCTTCCTCCGCTTCTTCTGCTCGCGCTTGGATCGTCTGCGGCCAGTCTCGGTGGTGTGGGTACTAGCCGCCTGGCCGAAGTCTCTCGACTGCGGTTCGACGGATTGACTGGCACTAGTGATCGGATTGATGTTCAAGGTCTCATCTCCAAAGTCCCTCAAGCGCGGTTCGCTCGGGTTCCTACTATCCGGCTCCAGTTTGACGTCCGTGTCGACAATGTACGAGCCGGCGTCATCGCGCTGGTTGGGGCTCGACTCGCTGGCGATACTCATTTTCCGGGGAGGGAGTGATGAGACATCGACAGTGGACGATCTGTTCACCAGTTCAGGCGAGGTGGTTCCCCGCGAGCTGATGCTGGCCTTTCTGTGCTTGCGGTATTTCATTGCACGCTTGATACGCTTTGCCGTTGTCCAGGAGGTTGTTGTATCGTCGGATTCGTCAGAAGACGAGCTGCTCGACGAGTCGGATGACGAGTTCATGAAATCCGCCAACACACCGGGGTGGGACTCCTCGTCGATGATTTGCTGGGGGATACTCGCATAAAGGTAAGAGTGCGACTTGAGCTGGAAAATGATGTACAAGACATAGATCAGAAGGAGCACAACGCTGGTACCGCGAGAGACCTTGAGGGTCGATTGATTGGCATCATTCGTATCCTGGAACGAGGCGTGGAAGGCGGTTGGCAACAGGAGACTCATGACAGCCAAACTAAGAAGACATGCACTCATCTGAGTGACGGTGCTGTTGTAGATTTGTTCCTGGAATCGGAGACCTCCAAGGAGGAAAGCCATTCCAAGAATCAACAAAAGATTGGCTAGGATAGATCCTAGCAGAGAAGCCTGAACGATCCGAATTTCATTCTTGACAAGGGCAATAATGAAAATGATCAGTTCGACTGCGTTGCCGAAGGTGACGTTGAGCAGGGCGCCGATAGCATCACCCATGCGGCTGGCAACACACTCAGTAGCATGGCTTAGGAGTCCGGCCAGGGGGATAATCGCCACTGCATTCATGGCGAAGATGATGGCGGGATCCATCCCGACAGCCTCGACGGCAATTCCAACTGGCACAAAGACCAGCAGGACGTTGACCCAGCTGTGGCATAGTGCTGTTCTGGTGTGGCGAACGAAGCGGATGGCAGCGTTCTTGGTACGAGGGACAAGGCCCTGTTTCTCAGAGTTGTTTCCATCACTTGGCGAGCCCGAAGCCGGGTCGCCAGCGGGTTTATTCACTTGATCATTTTGACGACGTATGTCGGGATCGTCGGGGCGATCGTTGGATTCTGGGGCAGAGGCCTGGAGTTGGGAGTCGGCAGTGGTAGAAGCGTGAGCTTTCGCCCACGAACGAATCCGGTCTGGCAATCAGCGTCAGTAATGCATTCGACAAGACGAGCCAAGCTCGCGGATGGCAAGCCAAGCTCAGGGATGGGAGCCAAGACAACGCGTATCGCGTATAGGGAAAGGAAGCAGACTCACGCATGTATTTCAGGACCAGGCAGATGGTCGATGGAGATGGAGAAGATGGAAAAGCCGGTCGGCTGAGCAGCAAAGAATGAAAGAAGGAAAAGAAGCAAGCGGCCTCAGGAGTGAAGAAGCTTCAGCGCCTGGGGGATCGGGAGGCTTATGTACGTGTGCCAAGGCGGCTAACAAGCCTCACTGGGCTGACTGTTATCATTGTTCATTTGTTCCTGTTTATGCTCTTTCAGGAGAATGCTATGACGCGGCAGTCTACGCTACGTAAGGTTTCAGTCAGGACAATGTCTGTTATTATTGACCGGCTATCTGTTGCGAGTCAACCAGCACTCCTGAAATCGACCACTGCAGCAGTCCTGGACGAAATGGTGTCATTGCTCCACAGCTGTGGCCAGCAAGGATGTTGAGCCAGCCTGAGTCTGGAATCTTCGTTTCAACGAACGACGATCTGGCTGCCTTTGCAGCGAATAGGGCCGCCAATTGGGAGTATGCACCGCCACAGTGGCTGAGCATGTCTTCTGTGATTGGCTGTTGCACTTCGGTTCGCTGTCTCCGAAGCCCGAATCGCATCCCATTACCGTATCCAATACGGAAAGTTACCATGTGCCGTGGCTGAGGTCAGGATGACATCGCGTCAATATGACAAGGGATGCAGATGCAGGGTGAATAAATGGTTAATGAATGATCAATGAAGGCGATCCATTCATAATCTTAACTCTGTTGCAGTTGATTGTCGCAGTGGGCCGTTCCCCGCAACGCCTCACTACCAGAGCCAGCCACCCACAGTCCGGCCTCAGGTCCACTGCAAATAACCAGATCACGCAAATCGCCATATTGACAGTTTTACACGTAGTGATATTGATTGCTGACCGTTGTTGTTGTTAAGCATCCCTTGTTTGTGAAGCAGAATATTGGAAGGGATATTGTGCTGCCTAATGCAGCCTTATGGGTGACGTCTATCCTTGCTCAGGCCATGCAGGCTTTCGAGTCTGGAGCCCCTTGCAGGCGATCATTCAATCACTCTAATAATCCCTCAGACTTGGGTGCCATCCAGGGCTCGACGAGTGATTTCTCTGTTGGTTTTGTTGGAGCTATTTTACGCTCTTAACATGAGATTGACAAGTCTTGAATGTCTTTTCTATTCTGGGCCAAGATAAAAGTTGACAAAGGTTATCCTAGACTCCGCGTGTAGTCGTTATAATACAAGTCTGGAGCTTGCACGACGAGAAATCCACAGAGCATACCGGTATCAGATCAACAGAAGTAATCTATACATGTCAGATCGGTCGATTTCGACCCACAACCCAAAAGCCCACCTGAAGCGGGTCAAACAGTCAGAGACAAACCTCCCGGCAGAAGATCACTCCAGTTCTCTGTATATCAACCTTTCACACTCATCTGCTGTTCTTACTCGTCCTCTGGTTATGCATGAAATATGTCTCCTCCCCAGGCGCATCCATTGCTCCCAACTACCTAAGTACCGGTTCCCCCTTGCGCGGTGTGCTGTCGACTGACGCGTATGGGTTTGTTGTTGGACATTCCACTGTCCTACCATCTAATCTAACTTATGTGGTCTTTGTGTAGTGGGCTTTGATGTTTTGTTGCTGGAATGGGAGGCGGTTAGGGGAATTATAGTTGTGACTTTTATTTCAAGATAGAAACGGAATATGAAGATTCCGGTACGCTGATATTAATATATAATATAAATGATTAGCTATTAAACGTAATGGACAGCTCGATATACTTATATATAGGACTACCAAACGGCACGTTTATTTAATAGCTAGTAAATAGATAAACAGCTACTATTACCCTACCTATCTCTGCATTATCGTCCCCTCAGCATCCACCCAGTACTTCCTTCAGGCGGCTCAAATCCCTCGGCACGAAGTAAAAGCTATGGCTCCGTGGAGCCATCACCAGGTCAGTAGGACCAGTACATCCCGTAAGAGGATCAGCATCAACCTGGTGTACGGCCTTGATCTCGAACGCGGCGATTGTTCTGACCGATGCCACATAAATATCGCGGTTCGCAAGGTGATACCCAGGACACACCCGGTAGCCCAGTCCGAAGGCAAACAACGGCAGATCTGGATTCTCGAGCCACCTCTCAGTACGAAAGACTTCCGGGTCTTCGTATACTAAGGGGTCTAGTGTGGTTCCGTCAGACATGTTGGGGGTAAATGTACAATAGGTAGCATGCCCATGTTGCACGCCCACGCGTTCAGTAGAACCATAGTTTCTGATGGGACATCTTTGCCATCGTACTCGAACTCTTGAGTAGTAAGTCGAGGAAGGGACAGTCGCACTGGAGTATAAACCCTACCAGCCGTCAGACAGTGGCAGCTACAAAATGAGCAGATCACGTACCGCAGACACTCACGAAGAAGTGCCCGTATATACTGGACTTCTTCTGTCTCCGCCACCTCAGATCCAAAAATTTGTTTGTCATCAGGGTATACTTGCCGGATTGCTTCATATGCAGTATTCTGGATCTCAGGCTGCGCCGCAAGAATCGTGAAGCGTATTGCGCGTCGTCGCAAGGCCTCCAGAGAGACAGCTCAACAAAACAGCCGACAGCTCGCTTTGAGCCAACGCATGCGAACTGAGATAATTCTTCGTATAGAGACAATTCTCATGGATTCCCTTTTCAAGTTTATAGTCCGCCTCTCGGTTAATCCTCACTACACAGGCGTCTCTACGCACTTGCAGACATCTCGCCCGCCGACTATTCCCATTCAACGGCCATCTTCGAAATAGCGGAATGTAGTCCTGGGGGTTCCCCGTCGTGCTGCGCAGGAAATTAATCTCATCTTCAACAGAAAGAATTTCATCTGTAAGAGGGTCTTCAAGAGATATCTGCCGGCCATAGCACAGCGACGCCGACAAGCTCAGTGCCATTCGCGCGGCTAATCGAGACGGTTCAACCGCAGTCAGCCCGTTATCACCGTGAGACAGCAATTCCGTTACCAGTTGCCGTGTTTCCCTGGCGATGTGCGGCAGGTTCGTTTTCACTGCTGGCGCGCCCAGTCCTAGGGCTGTTTCTTTACGGCTCCGCTTGAAGGCTGCGCTGTTGCTCGATGTGCCTATTGTCGGGCCCATCTTTCGGGAAATAATCTTTCCTTGTTAGTATATATACAGCCAAGCAGTGAAGAACATTCTTCATGAAACGTATAGACTCCGCCGTGATGCTAATGCTGATGACTTGCCCACTAATATCTTTTGTGCTGCGCTTGCTGGGTTTATGACTAGGACGGGTATGACGCCGAGTTTAACCCTGAATACATCGCTGTAGACAGCAGCACATTTCGCATATTGTTTTTCTACATTTATATTACCAGTAATTGGCCATGCCGGTGGTCCAGGGAACTGGAATAGGGATTCATGGAAAGAACGAAAACCCCAATATGTGAGCAGAGAACAGATGACCAGTGCAATCCATAATGGTGCCGATATGTCGATGTTTGAAAACACCATATTTCAGACAGAAGTTGTAATGGAAAGATTTCTTGTCGTCTTCATATACGAACCCCAGAAGGGCCAAAGGAGGGGGGTTAATCACCGACAGCCATTGTGTGAAACCTTATGCAACTGGACATGACGTATGAGTGCAGGGGAGCGAGTATACGGTGGACCCTTCTTTGAACTCGGATCTTTGGAATACGAGCCTGGATTTCGCAAACACGAGTATTCAGGTACACTCAAAACGTCTTGGTGAAGACTATACACTGGCTACAAATGGAGACTGAGGGTTAAGTCTTATCCGATCGAGATAGTCGGTTGAATACGCGAGAACAAGATTGCCGAGCAGGTCAGTTGCTAGCTAGAGTATAAATACAGAATACCGTAAGCCTTTTGAGCCACTAAAATATGATTAGACATTTGACTCTTCAACGGAAGATCCAGCTGACGAGAAGATTAACAAAGCCGCCTTGTTGAACTGGAAAAGACCCCTCCACACTCTAAACCGGTGGCAGTTGTATATCCCCTGACAGCGCTGTAGATTCTGGGTTACAGCCCTCTTCAAGAGCCGTACACGATAGACATTGCCCGCACAAGATGAGACACTTAATCCCCGGTCTCAGCGCTCGACATCATACTACATGACTGATGCAGTGTCCGATGTACATGTGCCCTGTGTTATCATATCTTGTTTCAAGATATCCCACTCTCATCGCTGCGAATCCAGATTAGCAAAGACAGCAAGAAAGGTCAAACAGCGCTGCGGGACAACAATTGACAGAACGGTGAGAAAGGAAACCAGTAACAGTCCTGCCTCTTGGGTGTACTCTGGAAAGACTTGCCCCAGCCTAGTATTGATACCTATCTATTCTTTCAAAACATTTGTGAGACATAAGCCAAGCGATGTATCCTCTGTTAACCAGACTACTGCTTCATGAGCTATCAAAAAGAAGCATCATATTGTAAAGTAGCCCTCTTGTGATAACAGATAGCTAAAAGTTCAGGCCCAGTAAAGGCTAGATCAAGGATACATCCATACATCCATCCAAGCAGCGGCACCACAGGTACGGTAGAGGCAGGAGTGGACTCGAGACTAGAGCAGACTAGATACTCAGCCTTCATCCATCATTCTTCCTTCCGTGGGTCCAAAAGCCAAACCCAACCCGGCCCGGTGCGGAATGGCAATCGTGGTCGAATTCCGTGGTCTGGACCGTTTCAGGACAGCGCACGATGGGGCGGCGGCGCAGAGTATATGCGGGCTAACACCCAAATGGCACTGCCAAGTCCAAGTCTAGACTGGATAGGTGTAGACGAGTCTACGTCGGCTCGCTACGGAGGAAAGCTGATAGCTGATACGCTGGATATGTCGGGATTCGATCAGAACTGGGGGAGGGCAGGGCATGCACTGTCAATCGCCCGTTGGTGCAGATCCAGGGTGGGAGTTAACTGTCACTGTTAGGTTGACTGGTGATGGGTCACTTAACTGATAGCTGGTAAAGTACCTGTTTCAGCTCACACCAATAAGTTGCAGTGTATTAAGGAGGAGATTATTATGTCCTTCCTTGCATTGGAGGAAAAGCTGGGAAATGGTGGTGGGCCTGGACCGTTGGGCCTAATAACGCCTGATACCCACCTCGGCTGGCCGGAGGATTTCCCTCATTTCCGCTGTTAGTTTGTTATTTTTGCTGTTTCTATTATTTATGGTAAAATATTATAGGCCGGGTGGACTCCATTTCTGACTTCTTACGTATCAGGTAATCTGTCCACCAGTGCTCAGAATGGTTGCATTCCTTAATTCCTCGCTCGAGCGGCAAGACAGTCATAGGTATAGTGTATCACTCGATATGCAGTATGCAGAATGCAGCAGCTCCTGAATGTGAAGTAGAGAGGCCAGTTATGAGACCAGAGACAAAACAGAACTTTTCCGGGTATCCAATGCACCGACCGACCAGATAAACGCCAGATAGGAGTGATAAACCAGAAAAAAAGGATATATAGTACATGAAGCACGACTGAGTCAGTCATAATAAACATAATAACCCGGAGCAAGTCAGTAGTCGTCCAGTTAAGTAAACAAAACACCAATAAATGAATATAAAATGGAAGCCTAGCAATATCCCCTCCGGTCGCGATTCAGCGTTAGAATCTCCTTGCGTAACCGCTCGTTCGCATCCTGGAGCTCTTGCATGTACGTGATGGCATTGCTCAGGATCTCAGACTTCTTCAGCGACGCAGACGACTTCACCCCGTTTGAAGCGGCTGTTGATGTGACAGACTTGGATACACCGGCCGGCTTCACGGCCATGGCCTTTTCCAGCGCCACGAACTTGGCGTTCATGTTGGTGCGGTAGCGTTTCTCGATGATGTTGTGGGCGGCGCGTTTAGCGGCGTTGCGGCCTCGCGCGGTGTCATCTTTGTTTGCTGCGCTGCGAGGCTTGCGTGCTTGTTGCTGTTGTGGGGGGAGTTCTGGGGAGGAGGAGTAGCGGGTTGAGGTTGATGTGGAGGCCTTGCGCTTTGGGAGCTGGGCCTGGGTTTCCGAGGGGTGGATTGTCTGGATGGGCGAGGGGAGATCGATTGCTGAAGGAGGAGTGGAGGACATGAAGTTTGTTGGTGAGAAGGACTGGTCGTCGCTTTCGTCCTGGTTCAGTCAGTACATGGGAGAAGATGAAACGAGATGATGACATACCGAAGACAGCGAGTCGTCGTGAGAGACAGTAAAGCCGTTGATGTCCGTCGGGGCAGCAAAGAAGTCTGCGGGCAGGTCCTTGGTATCCCAGAGCATGTCGTTGGGGATGTCCATGGGGAAGGACTCGGGGACCATGGTGTTGAGCGAGAACAGGTCGATGGCGCTGTCGTAGGACCAATTGGCCGACAGGGGATCAGGAGAGGTGTACGCCATGAGAGTGTGAATAGACAGTATAGTGTAATATGATATTGTTGTGGTAAGATGGAAAGATCATGGGCAGCCCATTTATATACCATGTAAACACCCGAAGCAGCACCCGAGCGACCAGAAGGAACTGCAGCTCTTCGGATTCAGACTAGAGCCAGATGACAACTTCTGCACGGTGACTTGCTCGGTGAAGCGCAGCCGAAGTCACCCCAGACCGGATGCTGCGTATCCAGATGGCCATACAGCGTCGGCCGGGTCCGAAGCGCTAGCAGAAGGAAAAATTAAAAACTGAGCAAGCAGAAAAATGACAGCAGTGGGTCCGAATGATCGCTGGATCCTCGATTGTTCCATAAGTCGGCCGTGGCTCGGAGCCGATACTCCTATAGTATACTTACTATACTTACTATACACCGTAATATAGGTACCAAGTCCTGTTAATGCTGGTAGCTGCTGGTAACTACATTTTATGGTCTCATTCGAGTCAGATACTGTAGACACTGCAATTCTACGTATACAACTCTCCACCCACTTACACATGTAGATACACAAACAGGAATCAACCGGAGCCCTCCGCCTCTCCATTATGGTCTGACCTGGATCTCGTCTCTCCGCGTCACCTCATCAGTCACCTGCCGCCCGGCTCCTTCGTGCGCTTACTTGCCGAGGCGCCTGCTGCATCTGACGGATAACGGTTTCCTCTGATCTGATTCTGCTGGACCCTGCAATCCGAGCGGAAGAAATCATACCCGCCGTGCTGTTGGCCTCGTCTAGTGGTGCTTCTGACGGGAATCCCCCGGTCAAACCATCCAGTCGACAAAGTCGGATCGTATGAATGGAGAATCATAGCTGTCATCGGGTCTCTTCCGAGCGGAATTCAGCCCCGTCCAGACTCAGGATGCACTGCTGAAACGCTCAACGGCGCTGCAGGAGGCGCTCATCACACGTCACATAATCCCTGTTGTTTTGCTACGGACTACGTACTTCCCTACCGGGAAGTTCTTACGCTGGATACAGAATACTGGATCCTTGTCATCGTCAGACTTGCTGCCTGGATTTTCCGAACTGATGCCGTGGTGTGCTGTCAACCTGTATACTACTATACTACTCATATCGGCCGGTTCCGTCCCGTTATTATGCGTTATAGCCATGCTGATGTCAAACTGGTGTCTGAAGTAGTTAGGTAGCTCATGAACATCTAAATGGATATTCCGGCGTACTGAATTTACCAAGGTCAGTATATCGCAGTATGATTGAAATGTGGTCCTGCTCAGGCAGTTGACGATATGCCTATCAAGCATACTCTTCCTACTGACGAGTCAAGTCAGGCACGGCGTTACTATCATCATGCCCGCCATCTGTCTCCAGTCTTCAGACATGTTCTGCCATCCTCTGCCACCGAATTATAGACATCAAGACGGACGCTCGATACCGCCGAACCACTCACAAATACACAACCCGAAAGCCATCCCATCGGGCCGTCACAGTATAGCAAGGGCCTCATTCCTCATCTTTCTCTCTGGCACTTCTTGAAAACCATCACCATTACCATGGCTATGGCAATAACCTAAATCAGGATAAGGTTCCCGGCCGTCCATCCACTTCAGCGTCATCTCCAACTCGGGATTCAAACCGTTCAAACCCCGGACAGCCAACCATTTCGTTTTTTGTGTTGCTGACACCGGTATCGTCGTGATCTGAGGGGGTCAGACAGATCTGGGATCTGAGATGGGTGTCTTGACTCTCCAGGGTCTGCGTGGGTCGTGATCTGAGCTGATCGCCGCGACGTGACGGCGACTGTTGGATGGCGATCGGATCGACTGTCTCGGTCGAGATGGAATCATCGACCTCAGTCCTGGGCCTGATGAACCGTTTCCTTGGGTCAGTGGGGGTTGTTCTCGTATTCAGCAGGTCTTGTAGTGCTCTTCCAGTCGACAGGTGGATGGTGAGGACTGGTGGACTAGTCAAGTCGAGTCATCTTGGAGGAAGTCCGGTCGCCATTCCATCGCTGTCTATATCTAGACTCTGGAGAATATCGACGTGCAATTCCCAGAGTTGAAATGTTCAAAGTTCACTGTTGACAGACATAACTTGTACTATCCAGTTATCCAGTTATGTACACACGACTTCTATTTTCGCTCACCGGAAACACCCGAAACCCACCCGGTGACACCCGGCTGTCAGACACCCAGCCAATAGGACGGCATTTGCACCGTAAAAATATTCTCGATCATATGCAGGAGAAAAAAAAAACTTGAGACAAACAATGGAATAATATTATCAATTGAAAAGAGGAGATTGGCTGGCCAAGAGCGCCACTGTCTAACAACAAACAATCGGGACAGCCCGTAGCGAACAGAAAAAAGGAGAGGAGATGATGTCAAACCCGGATATCATTAGTTACAGCCGCTGTACGGATACAGGACGGTTATTCATTCATAATTCATAATGGATAGGTGCCATGTTATACACCACCCGTCCCAAAGAGCTCCATATGCACACGCGTCTCATCAACACCCTGCGCGGTCAATGCCTTCTTCGTATCAAGCATGAACCCCGTCGGCCCGCAGACGTAGTACTCCGTCTTGTCATTGTCAACAAACAGGTCCTTGGCGCTATCGAGCTTGGACAGGTCGACTCGCCCGGCGTGCGTGTAGCTCTCGCCCTGCTTGTCACTCTCAGTGGGACTCGTCAGGAAGTATGTAGTGGACAAGTTCGGGAGAGTCGTAGAGAGGGAGGCCAGATGGTCCTGGAAGGCGCGCGAGGCAGACGCGTGTGCGCCGTGGATGAAGTGGATGGGCCGTGTACTTGCTTCCACTGCAGCCAGGCTGTTCACCATCGACGTTAGCGGCGTGAGGCCGACGCCGGCGGAGATCAGGACGAGCGGGTGTGACGCGCTCGGGGAGTCCAGGTGGAAGTCGCCGTAGGGGTGCGACAGCTTGACGGTGTCGCCGACGTGCACGGCGTCGTGCAGGATGTTGGACACGTAGCCTGGGTGTGCGGGTGCACTTGGATCCGCCGGGTTGAGGCCTGGGTCCTTGCGCACGCTGATGCGGTAGTATGTGGGCTGGGGCTGGTCGCTGAGCGAGTACTGGCGGCATTGGGCGTGGTTGAGCTGGGGCACGGGGACTTGGATGGAGACGTACTGGCCCGGGAGGAAGGAGGGCAGGGTCTCGCCGTCGACGGGCTCAAGGTAGAACGAGGTGATCACGTCCGACTCGGGCTCTTTGCGTGCGACGCGGAACTCGCGGAACTCGGTCCAGCCGTTGGCGGCCTTGTACAGGTCGGCTTCCTTGCTGATCATGAGGTTGGCGAGCTGCCAGTAGGCGGCAGCCCAGGCGTCGAGCAGCGGCGGTGTGAGGGCATCGCCGAGGACCTGGCCCATGGCTTCGAGCAGGAACTTGCCGACGATCTGGTAGCCCTCGGGCGGGATACAGAGTGAGGCATGCTTGTGGCAGATGCGCTCGACGGCGGGGGAGAGCACGCCGAGGTCGTCGATATACGTAGCGTAGGCAAAGAGGGCGCCTGCCAGAGCACGAGGCTGGTGTCCGTTGGCCTTGTTGGAGGCATTGAAGATGGTGTTCAACTCCGGGTGGGCACCCAGCATGTTATTGTAGAAGACGGTAGTAATGGTCTCTCCATGCTGCTGGAGGACAGGCACAGTGGCCTTGATGAGCGGGATCTGGTCCGGCGAGAGAGACATGGTTCAGAAGGAATTGACTTTGGAGAATCGTGGTTCAGCAAAGTGACGGTGATGAATCATGATATTTATACATCGGGTCCAGCCCGACGATACCGCACAATCCCGACTGCATGGCGTGGTCCTGCTGTTTCTCCGCGGAGGTAAAAAAAGTGTGGAGCCATTCACAGCATTGCCATTGCATTAGGGCAGTGAACAAACTCGCGGGGAATACCTAATACCTGATAATGCAGGCCACGATAGACTGACTGCACTTGATAGGGCTAACTTGCTGCAGTTAGAGGTTGCAACTTGGTTGCAGCTTGATAAGGTTGCGCCAACTGGTTGGTCAGTGTTGGTTCACGCTCCCTTAGGGTTGGAACGCTGGTTCGGCTCGTATCTGGCGAATGGCGTGGCAGCAGAACAATGAAATATACGTTGCATTGGACCAGACTCGAATGTCTGGTTAACTACTGCGAACAATGCTGCCATGGCTTGCCCGCTCGTTTCCGTCCATCTTGACGTCGTCCATACGCGGCTCAACGCGCCTCTACATCGCATTGGACGAACGTATTTCCATATACTACAATCCTGGAAACAATTCCCGTCTAGACCACTCCACGGGGTTTCAGCCAGAGCCTCAGGCCAGGCCAGTCATGACGTTGATAATCGCGAAGAACGGCTATAAAGCAGCCGGCGCAAGCCAGCACGTTCGCGCAGATGAACAGAAAGCCCAACACTAGATCGCTCTATCATCACTAATAGATAGCAATATGCGCGTACCAAAGCTCTTTGGCGGCGGCCGGGGGGATACCCCCGTCGTGCGTCCCAGCCAGAACCAGCTGCCCATGCTGCATCTGGCCGACACCGTCCGCAACAACTTCATCGCAACAGCTGGCGAGTTCGTTGGCACATTCCTCTTCCTCTTCTTTTCCTTTGCCGGCACCCAGGTCGCAAATACCCCGAAGCCAGTGGATGGCGCACCGCCGAATATCCCGGCCCTGCTCTACTCGTCTCTCGCCTTTGGCTTCTCGCTGACCGTCAACGTCTGGGCCTTTTATCGAGTGACCGGAGGACTCTTCAACCCAGCTGTATGTCTTCCGGATCTGCCGGACATTCTGTGGCAAGCCAACTAATGTGTAAAGGTAACCCTCGCGCTATGTCTCGTCGGTGGAATGCCAGCCATCCGCGGGCTGTTCGTCTTCGCAGCACAGCTCATCGGCGGCATTGCTGCAGCTGGTGTCGTCAGTGCTTTGTTCCCGGGTGATCTCAATGTTACAACACGCCTCGGAGGCGGCGCATCCATCTCGCAGGGCCTCTTCATCGAGATGTTCCTGACCGCGCAGCTGGTCTTTGTGATCATCATGCTGGCAGTTGTCAAGCACAAGTCGACATTCCTGGCGCCCGTCGCAATCGGCCTTGCATTCTTCGTGACAGAAATGATTGGTACTCTCCTTACCCATTAAACCATTCATATTAAGCCGTTCATGTTCATGTCTAACTATGACTATCAGGCGACTACTACACCGGCGGCTCGCTGAATCCCTCACGCTCTCTCGGCCCCGATGTAATCAACCGGTCCTTCCCGGGATACCACTGGATCTACTGGGTCGGCCCGCTGCTGGGCTCGCTGCTGGCATGCGGTTTCTACTACTTCCTGCGGCTGTTCTCGTACGAGTCCGTCAACCCGGGGCAGGACTTCAACGAGTGGGAAGCCAAGATGGGGCCTGGCTCGTGGGACTCGATGCAGGGGCGCACGTACTCGGACACGACGACCTTGAACCGGGGGGTGTCGCCGCGGGGGGAGCGCAATCTTAATAATGGAGCGAGCAGTCACAATCACGCCACGCCTCCGTATCCGCAGCCTGCGCAGGGGGCGGAGCAGGTGTAGCTGTTATAGTGTCTGTGCGTTGTACCCCAATACATACCAATCCGTAGGCAGGACTGGACCTATACTTCCCATAGCATATAGGATGTAGTATACTCCGTCTCATCATACCATACCATATCGAATAATTATACCCATACTCTATATCTACTCTATATCTACTCCGTATCTCCTTCCGCAGTGAATTGCTTTCCTTTTCTGTTCATCAATGCAGATCATTCGCTCTCGAGCTCAAGGTGAGCCCTTATCTGCCAATCAGAGACGTTGCTGCAGTGGAGTTCTGCATGCGAAGAGAGTCTGCCAATCATATCCGCCGGCCTACCCGGAGAACAGTCCCATGCTGATCGCTGGTTCGATCATTGCGCCGATCCCGCCCCACCAGCCCCCCTTTTCCTTGGCAGGGATGCTCGTGCGGAGATGAACTGGACTGATCCTCATGAAAGAATTCGATCTTCCTTTCCAAAGTTCCCTTCATCTGTCACTCTGTCTTGACTCTTGCTCTTGCAGCGAGCGGCGACTGCAAATGGGCGAAATGCACTCTCCGCGCGGCGCTCCCGTCGCTGCGCCCGACCTGGGCGACGCGTACGACCAGGAATTGCTGGGTAGGCTCGCCACTGACTGATCAGTCTGGAGTCGCTAACAAGTGTCCACGGTGTAGCGAAAATGGGATACAAGCAGGAGCTGCGGCGGCAGTACTCGACGGTGCAGATATTCGCGGTCGCGTTCAGCATCATGGGGCTAGTTCCCTCGATCGCATCGACGATTGCCTTCTCCCTGCCTGCGGGACCGGCGGGGATGATTTGGGTATGTCATTGATTTGTGTTTGTTTATGTCTTTGGAGTGCTAATCTTGTAGGGCTGGTTCACGGCGAGTATCCTGATCTTCTTCGTTGGCCTGGCCATGGCCGATATGGCCTCTGCGATGCCCACAGCCGGCGGCCTCTACTGGTGGACGCACTACTTCGCCGGGCAAAAGTGGAAGAACCCGCTTAGTTTCCTCGTCGGATACAGCAACACCCTCGGGCTCATCGGCGGAATCTGCTCGGTGGACTATACCCTCTCCCTCCTGATCCTGGCCTGCATCTCGATCGCCCGCGACGGCACCTGGAGCGCATCCAACGGCACCATCTACGGCCTGTACGCCGGCCTCATCCTCGTCCACGGCACCTGCACCATCCTCGCCAGCAACATCATGCCGCGCATCCAGACGTTCTGTATATATATCAACGTCGCCATTATAATCGCCACCGTCGTCGCCCTGCCCGCGGGGAAGGTCGCGCGCGGGGGCACCCTCAACTCGGCGCACTACGTCTTCACGCATGTCGATAACACCAGCAACTGGCCGATCGGGTGGAATTTCGTGCTTGCGTTCCTCGCGCCCATCTGGTCGATCGGGTTCTTTGACTCGTGCGTGCATATGAGCGAGGAGGCGATGCATGCGGCGCGCGCTGTGCCGAGGGGAATTCTCTTCAGTGCAGGCAGCGCGTGTGTTCTCGGCTTCTTGATTCTCAGTGTCATTGCGGCTGTTATGGATCCTAACGTGAGCAATACGTCCGGGACAGTCTTTGGACAGCCAATGGCGCAGGTACTACCTCTACTATTTTACTTCTTACAATATGGTATTAACAGAGGCAGATCTACTACGACGCCCTCGGCAAAAAAGGCGCATTGGGCTTCATGGCTGTTCTCATCCTCATCCAGTTCCTCATCGGGCTTTCCCTGGTATGTCCTCTTTCCACCTAGATATAGGTGTCAATCTAATGAAACCAGATCATAGCAGCCTCCCGGCAAGTCTTCGCCTTCGCGCGCGACCACGCCCTCCCCTTCTCGCCCATCCTGCGCAAAATCACAACCTACAGCATCGTAAAGCAACAACCCATAAATGCCATCCTCTTCCTCGCCGGAATCTGCATAATTTTCGGCCTACTGGCGCTGATCAACAGCGTCGCCGCGAATGCACTGTTCTCGCTCTTCGTCGCAAGTAACTACGTCGCATGGGGCACGCCCATCTTATGCCGATTGGTCTGGAAATCGAGATTCACGCCCGGGGAGTTCTATACAGGGAATATGTTTAGTACGGGCTTTGCTTGTGTGGCTGTGGCTTGGTTGGCGTTTGGGTTGGTCCTGAGCATGTTTCCGACTGTTAAGGATCCGGGGCGTACGTTTCCCTCCCCTTCCCTACTTTCCTTCTTTCCTTTTCTTGACTTGCTTTTTGATTACGTGGCTAACTACAACAGCCGCTGATATGAACTACACGGTCGTGCTGAACGGGTTCGTGTGGCTTGCGAGTATGCTGTACTACGTGGTGTATGCGCGTAAGGTGTTTACGGGCCCGCGCACCACGATCTCGGATGGGGAGGCTCCGTCGTCGTCTGGAACTGAAGGGTATGAGAGGGAGGCGGATAGAGCGCAGAAGTCGGAGATATAGATTAGAGATGGACTGGACTGGTTGTATTATAGCGAGGGGGGTGGTGTGGTTGCATAATATATATATTAGAGAAGTGATAGTATTAACTGCGATATATCCGGTACAGCCCCATACTGTATGCCAAGGAAGGTAGTTATACATGAGTAACACGAGGATCTGGTTAAGGGCATTGATGTGGAAGGCGTACTCTTGCTATACAATCACGGCAGTTTGCTACAGCAACTGAAGCCGAGCAATTAATCTATTATCGGGCATAAAGCTGGGCTGGCGACATTCTGATATTAAATAGGCTAAAACATGATTTCCGGGTAAGTAACAGTAACATCGACAGAAGTACCTGTGGGGTGGCAATTTCGTTGAAACAATGATATAAATGGTACTGAAGGGAAGCCATATAAAAGTGCCGCTGACAGCATAGTTCATGATCTTAGCAATATATCCTCTTTCCATTGGCAACGCACCATGTACAGACTAAGCATTCTTACCCTCACCGTCCAATGCGCACTCGCTGCAGCCAGCTCTGCTGGATGTGGCACGAGTCCCTCTATAGACAGCGGAGTCAATCAAGCAGATGTCAATGGGCAGCAACGCGAGTATATCATCCAACTCCCCGAAAACTACGACTCGAGCAATCCATACAAGCTTGTTATCGGATACCACTGGCTTGACGGGTCAATGGACACAGTTGTGGACGGCAGTTTCTACGGCCTTGCACCACTCGCTGCAGACTCGACCATCTTTGTTGCTCCCCAGGGTCTCAACGCTGGGTGGGCGAATACCAACGGGGATGATCTCACCTTTACAGACCAGATTCTCGACGCGGTCCAGTCCAACTTCTGCATCGACCAGGACCGTATCTTCGCTGCAGGCTGGAGCTATGGCGGCTCCATGAGCTACTCCGTTGCCTGCTCACGCGCAGATGTCTTCCGCGCTGTTGCAGTCCTGTCCGGTGGGGAATTGAGTGGCTGTGACGGTGGAAGTAATCCTGTGGCATACTTTGGCCAGCATGGAATCAGCGACGATGTCCTACCAATCGACTCGGGCCGGCAGCTACGCGATCACTTTGTGCAGGTCAATGGCTGCGACGCTGCGAATCCTGAGGAACCAACAGCTGGTAGTGGAACCCATACTTCTACAGACTATACTGGCTGCTCTGAGGGGTATCCCGTGGAGTGGGTTGCTTTTGATGGAGGACACCTCCCGACGCCCTCTGATGCTGGGGCTGCGGATTCCTTTACCCCAGGTCTTATCTGGGATTTCTTCTCGCAGTTCTAAGCCTGGAGTAGCTTGCGGCAGTGAAGTGGCTTGCAACTGCCGTCTGGTGTCAGATGTGACTGTCCTGTCCCGTTATAAAGGAAGATCGTCCAATTGGTTATACTGTGATTGAGCCGATCCTGCTATTCTGGCTGATATGTGGTAAATATCCATAGATATAATATTATATTTATGTAATGAACACGGACACATGAAGAACAGGGGTCCGGAAACAATCAGGAGCTTCATTCCCGTTTATCCGCTACTCCAAGTACTTATGCAGGAAAGATCACCATGTAGGAACCTTGAATCCTTGTAACGGTGCCAAATATGGTATTAAGCCAGCGGGGTCAACCTCGTCGGAGTCAAGAATAGAAGAACGTTGCATGCATATTTTACTGGTGCCTCCAGTAACTCGGTTAATAGACTGAATTATCATATACTCTTGAATTCCCCGAGACGGCTCCTAGGATATGAATAAGACAGAGGCACAGAATTATATCAGGGCAGCAAAAGATCTGATCGGAAGGTTTTCATCGAGTTCATTATTACTATTTTTTTTATTATATTTGAAGCCATGTTGTCTACACTGGCAGTCACCATCGCCTTGTTCGCCGTTGGACGAGGCGATACAACACTACAACAGCAACCTGTGATATGGGAAGATCTTGCAGACACGGATATCTTTCGAGTGAATGATACCTTTTACTACTCGGCTTCCACCATGCATTACTCCCCTGGGGCTCCAATATTGTCAAGCAAGGACCTTGTTCACTGGGAGTTCATCGGACACAGCGTCCCCACGCTTGACTGGGGCTCGAAGTATTCTCTCCAAGACGGCTCGGCATACGTACAAGGGATATACGCATCAACGCTTCGAGCGCGTCCTAGCGATGGGCAGTGGTTCTGGGTTGGATGCGTTGAGCATGGCAGCTCATATGTCTACACTGCGTCAGGCCCAACGGAGGACTGGAGCCAACTATCCCAGATCTCCGATGAATGTTATTACGACAGCGGTCTCTTGTTTGATGATGACGGAACGCCTTATGTTGCTTATGGGAGCTCTGAAATCAAGGTGGCCCAGTTGTCTGATGACCTACAGAGTCAGGTTCGCACCGAGTCTGTCTATACCTATGACAACAGCGCCGAGGGGAGCCGGATGTACAAGATTGACGGCACTTACTACATTCTCAACATTGACCCTTCATCTCGGATTCAGTATGCACTGAAATCGGACAGTCCCTTTGGACCCTACGACTCGGCTATAGTATCGAACAGCCCAGCCTGCCCTTCGGACGTCGGCGACCCCCCTCACCAGGGCGGCATAGTGGATGATGGTCAAGGCAACTGGTATTATATGGCGTTCTGTGACTCGTACCCCGGGGGACGTGTGCCCGTCCTAGCTCCCATCGTGTTCAACGACCAAGGGTTTCCGCAACTAGCTGATATCAATACGTGGCCTTCCAGCGTGACGGTCCCCCTGGACGAGGTGCCCACGCCAGATTTCAGCTACACGGACTCGTTCACGGGCAGCGGTTTGAGCCCGCAATGGGAATGGAACCATAACCCAGATACCAGTGCATATAGCGTCGACAACGGGCTGACCCTGAATACTGTCACAGTAACCGACGATCTATATCAGGCTCAGAACACTCTCACCCATCGTGCTCTGGGTCCTAGCAGTGCTGCTACAATCGAGCTTGATTTTAGTAACATGCAGCCTGGGGATCGGGCGGGGCTTGTGATGCTGCGTGATAGCTCCGCATGGGTCGGGGTTATCGACAATGGCGATAGCAAGGTAGTGGGTGTCTGGAAGGGCCTTAATATGGCATCGGGAGACAGCGGCTGGTCGACTGAAGACACTGGGTCGTTGGAGACGTCTGAGGACATTGACACCGGTGGCTCGACAGTGATCTACCTTCGTGCGAGGGGAAACTTCAGGCCTTCGTCCGACAAGTCTGTGCAGTTTTCGTACTCGACCGATGGCTCCACATTCTCGGATATTGGCGAGCCATTCGTCCTGAAGACAGAGTGGGAGTTCTTTATGGGCTACCGGTATGGCATCTTCAACTTTGCAACGGAGTCACTTGGGGGTAGCGTGAAGGTATCGAGTTTCACTATGGAGGCGGTCGATGAATAAAGACGGGATTGTGTTGCTGATTGACTGTTTTTTGCTGCAAGTGTTGATAAAGCTGGAAGTAATAACTAAAATAAACATAGTTACTTGTTGGCTATGAAACACCCGTATGGTACTGTAGGGTACTATTCCGGATAACCCTTTCAGTTAGTCCGTTTCACTTCTGGAGAGCTCCTGAGTTTCTATGCCCACGCCTCAACTTGAAGCATGTTTCAAATAGACCATGTGGAAGTCGTCGCTGTTTGGCTCATTGCACCGCCCTCTCCGCTCCAGGTTAACTGGCGTTCAATTTTCCTTCCTGATTCTCAACCGCACCTTCCAGACGACAGTTCATATTAGTCTGTCTCTCTGTTGATTGTTTCCTGTGGCTATGTACGGTAGCTGTCATTTCCAGTGTCGATTTCAAGGTCCTTACATTCTAGATGTAATATACTGTCTTTGTTCACTTAATGCCAGGCCCTAGTTTGTGACTGCCCTGTTAAATCTACCTTGCCAAATTCTCTTCTCATTGTACACTAAATACACTTATACGTTCAGCGTCAACACACCCGGCCTCCAAGGCTGGGTGTTGTAATCCCCACCAGCACCGCTTGGATCCTGGCCCTGGTAGAGGAGCTGCAGGTTGCACGGATCAACCAAGTTGGTCTGGTCATCGCTGCTGCGAACCAGATCACCGTGGCTAATATCATTCGTCCAGGTGGCGCCGCTGTTGGCCTTTCCAGCAAAGGGCTGGCTTTCCGTTGACCCCTGGGACGTCCACTCGCCGTCGAGACTATCAGCCACGAACGAGCGGAAATAACGTCCCTCAGACCCAATTGCCTCCACAATCATCAGGTACTGGTTCTGGCCGTCCACGGTGTAGACCTGGACCGCTTCGAAGAGGTTATTGGAGGTATCGCTCATAATCTCGTCAAACTCAGTGCCGAAATCACCGGGGAAGTTGTCAATGGGCATGCTAGCCCGGTAGATTTTGCCGTTGTCGCCAGCGAAGAACAGGTACATATTTGTATCGTCTCCAATCACGGTCTGGTCAATCGCTCCGGTATCAGAGCCGGTGATAGTTCCAGAGAAGAGGGCTTCCTCCGACGACCAACTGCTGGCATCTGTAGGGTCGCTTGATGTACGGTAGCTGAATGCAGTCGCGCCCCACTGGTAAGCCAGGATCCAAGTGTCCTTTGGCGAAAAGTAGAAGAGAGTTGGGGCAACAGCGGCGAAATCCATCGCATTCTGACTTGCAGAGGCCATATCAGACCAATCCGAGAAAGGGCTAAAGGCCATCGATCCGTAATTGCCACTTTGGTCCGCGGTAGACGCATATACGATATGCTGGCCATTGGAGACAAGGGCGGTAAAATCCTTCAGGGCTACCTGTCCTGATGCAGGTTCAGCCAGAGCTTCAGTTGATGTCCAGCTGTAGGTTGATGGGAGGCTGCACGCCGCCAGGGCGCCTGGAATTGAGAGAAGCAGCACGACTGCGGATGGCAGAGAACTTTTTATCTTGGAGAGACTCATGATGGTAGGAGGGATGGACAGTCAACGCATGAAAAGAGTATTATAGGCTGGACATCACAGAAATTCATCAGTTTATATACCCTTCCAGCTCTACTACTGAGATCAACGGCAGTTGATGCTCTGTTCTATACCGATGTAGATACCACGTACTTATTAGGCTATTTCGCTGCGATGGTTGTTTCAGGTTCATTGCCATGGGGCATTAACTGCCAATGATGGACAGCCCCTACGAAACAACACTCCCTCCTGATGTCGATCAGACAGGGTGAAACTGTTTCTCCCGTTTAGCCCTGATCAGTGACAATAGGCAGTATCAATGGCCTATAAAGAAAGAGCTTTTAGTAATAGTAGGCCTGCCAAGCTTATACATTTCTTCAGCGGTGGGCAATTAGGTTATTCCACTCAGAGACTACCTTTGCTCTTAATTCATATCCTGAGTACTCCAGGCATTCATTTAAGTCACCGAATCTGAAAGAAGTTTCCGACGCGATGACATATATATGTGTAAAACTGTACCAGAGTCAACATGAAAGGGTATAATATCATTTATGTCTTTCTATCCTACAGTAATCAGTATACGAGACTTTTACTGTATAAATAGTGAGTGTCGACCTTGCCATTTTGACATTGATATAGGTGAACCACCCCACCGGGATCGTCAATTCGACAATATACAGCATTTAGGCAGTAGGAGCCAGTTAATGCCAGTTGGTATTTATTCTGATCATTCTCTTCGAGATGCATATATATATATATATATCAACCGGACCATCTCATTAACCAAATGTGAACCATATCTCCCTCTATGCTGCCGCGATTACAGCTCACAGCTTCAACTTAATAAAATAATGAGACTTGTTAAACCAGTTATTGTGCTCTTATGGCACTTGAGATACTTGAGTAACGGAGTATATTCCCCAACAAGGCAAGACGCCCCGACGGAACTCGAACCTCGGCACAAACCGGTTAATAACAGTTAATATAATGACATACGCCCAGACCCAAGCCAGTCCCAAGTCAGACCCAACTCCTTCAAGCCACTGACGAAGTGAAACTGCAGGCGAATTCCGGCTGTTTGTTTGTCTGTGGGACAAGGTAAGACAGTGGAACAGGCAACAGGTCCAGATCAACAGCCAAGACGGCACACATACCGACTAATCAACGCCATACTGGAACACCCCGTCAGGCCGGGGAGTTTGACTTTGGTCATAAGGCAGAGACAGTGCAGATCTGGAACACCGTTCATTTCAGGAGTTGGCTGTTGGAGGCCCATGCGAGATGAAGGACGATCATCCTGGGGCCAGAAGTTTCCCCGGTGGATGCCGTTGCTTATGGTGCCATTCAGTCGAAGGATTATGATTACGGAAAGTGAAGCGAATATCCAATGTTTTAACATCATTATTTCATGTAACATACAGTGCATTGGGTGTATCATCTAAGGAGCGACATTCATACATTATGTACCAGGCAAGATAAAGCAGGTACGTGAGGTAAATATATCAAACAAAACCGGTCTATCCTGAAACCAACGGGAAAACAAAAGCTGTTTTCACGTTTACAGGGCAGCAACAACACCCATCATGCCGACAAGACCAGCAACGCCCATGAAGGGGGTGGCATAGGCAGCGCCGTCGTCCGTGGGGCTGGCGTCGTCACCAGCGTCAGTGCTGGAGGGATCAGCGGCCACCGAGCTGGTGATGGTCGCCTGTGTGGTGGTGGTCGAGCCCTCGGCGTCGGTGGTGGTGATGGCAGAGGTGAAGGTGGTAGGGGTGGCGCTGGCGCTGGCGCTGCCACTGCCAGAAGCACTTCCACTTGAGCTGCCGGTGGCAGAGGCGCTGCTGTCGGTGCCGGTGATGCTGTCGAGGGCAGAGGTGCCGCCGGTGGAGATGTCAGAGAGGATGGAGGAGGCCTCGGTGGGGATGGCGCCGCCGGACTCGGTGATGGAGTTGATGATGCTGGTGGCCTCGTCGGGGATGTTCTCGATGCCAGAGGAGGCCTGGTTAATGATGTCGTTGAGGTCCTGCGCGCTGGAAAGCGCGGCGAGGAGGAGAGAGGAGGCAAGCATGAACTTCATTGTGGTGGTGGTAGAGATGTAGGTTGAGATAGATATGGATATAGAGGTAGAGTGAGATAGATAGATAGTGATAGTGAGATGAGTAGAGATAGATAGAAAAAGACAGACAGACAGGAGAGTATTTATGGCCATCACCGCCACTGCTTGCCACTCGCGATCCCCGGGCTGGTTCCCTCATTCATTCATACTCCACAACGCTGAGCCCTGTGGGCCCGTGGAGCTCTCGCCTGTGAAGGAAATTGCACGTCAGCCCAGTTGCCGATCTAATTTTAGTTGCTGCTAGACTTTTCTAGTCCATTTTGATGCCGTTCCAGCCTGTTGAGTGGCTCCAGACTGGGACGTTGATCCACTGTCCCAAGCTGATGACGTTGCGCCTAGCAGTGGTGCAAGACCGCAATAATCAGTCACCATAGTATCCGCAATAATCCAGTAAGCCAGACTGTTCTTGCTGGCGAAATCTCGAAATTGGGTGCCTGTGCCTGTGGTGGCTCAGCCTGCGAAGTGAACCATGGAAAGCATTTGCCTCCCAACCCAAGAATCCTCTGCATGACTCCAATGGAAGAACTGAAGCTGAGTAAGAATTTAGCTGCCTGGCGTTCACAAGCAACGGCAGCATGGTTGTCGCAATGCTTGTCGGCTCAGCCCGCATATGAAAGTGTACAGCCTCAACAGCCTCAGTCAATGGCCAATCTGATCCTTAATCCAACTCAACCAATAGCCGACAGCCAACAGCCAACAGCCAACAGCGAACAGGAATGAGTTGGAATCCTGTCAGTGCCCAGCTGCGAGCTGAGTCGCAGCTGCGAGCTGAGTCGCTGCTGCGAGATGAGCCTCCATCTGATACATCCTCCATTACGCGGCCCGTTGCTATTTGGGGGCAGCCCTACATTGGCATAGCCATAAGCCGGTTTTCACGCAGGGTTTAGTCTGAATTGCAGCCTGCATTGTTAACCTGCTAACTACATTTCTTTCTCGCCCTTGGATTCGTCCGACTTGCCCAGGGCCCTGATGATGCGCACCCCGTCCTCCACCGCACTCCCTTCCCAGAACCGCCGCTCCGAATCCAATGTAGCCTCACGCAGCACAGTGTCAGACTGCGGAGACGGAGGATCGGTCGCACTCGTGTAGACACTGACGCGGTCGCGGAAGCGCACTCGCAGCTTTCCACTACCCTTGGGGCTGCTGCTTTTGCTGCTGTTTCCACCCTGAGCCACTTCCATATACCCCTTGCGCATTGCATATCGCTTCGCCCCCTCTCGTCGCAACACACTTCCCAGTATCTTAGAAAGCCCCGTGCTCACCGCAAATCGCATGGCGAGGTACGCCCACTCCGCAACCAGGATGGTCAGCAGGAACGACGACGCGCGGATCTCAGCCAGCCCGTCGCGGTACAGGTAGACGATTGCCGCCGTCGACAGCGTGCCCAGCCAGGTCAGCACCTCCAGACCCTGCAGGCTGGGCCCGATCGAGTCCGACCGGATGGGCGGCGGGCGCTGGCACTCGAGACTGAGCTTGAAGAAGTCGCCGCGCAGCTCGAGCCAGTTGTTGGCCAGGAAGCCGAGGGCGACGAGCGGCCAGGATGCGCCGAAGAGCGTGAGGTAGCCAAACTGCACGCACATCTCGAGTGTGTCTTCGTGGACGTTGTACTCGTCTGCGTCTGCTTCTCGGCGCACGCGTGCCAGGAAGGCGCTTTCGTCGGGGTCGTCGAAGAGGAGGGTGTGTGTGGCGATGGAGGCGCGTTTGCGGTGCTGGAGGGCGTCCTTTTTGGCCTGGTAGTCGCGCCATTTCTGCCAGACGATGCTCTTGACGTAGGGGTATACGATCTCGCCGAGGAAGTCGAGCACCTGGCCGGTTAGTGTTAGGTAGATGACTTCCTGCTGTAGACGGCTGGGGTCGACATTGAAGTCGAGCGGGTTCTCTGCGGGTTCACCGCGCAGATGGGCGACGTCCAGGTAGGGCACGATGGTGGCGCCGAAGGGGACGTACACGAAGGCTGTAAGCACGGTGGGGAGGAAGGCTGTGATGAAGTGCATGACGAACTGCTTCGCTGTTTGCGCGAGGTCATACTGGTCCTGCGTGCGGTAGTTCTCGTACTTGGTCAGTCTGGTCGCGATCGAGCTCAACAGGCCTGAGATGGAGGGCAGAAACAGCGAGAAGATGACCGTCGGCAGGAACTCGAGATAGCCCTGAAAGGAGCCCGTGTAGACTTCTGAGATGAACACTTCCATCGCAAAGGTAATCACGATCAATCCCCCCAGGGCGGCTGCAGCAACCGACGCAAAGGGCACCAGCAGCAGCTGCCGCAGGAACTGCCGGTATGGCGAGAACACTTGCACGGTCTGCCCTGTGATGGGATCCTTGACTTCTTTTTCCCAGATATACTGCGTGCGAGTCACCTTTAGGGCTCCGACGCCCTTGACCTCCCACCGCAGACTCAGGTCCTTCTCACGGATCTTCCAGTACTCGACAAAGACCATGGCCCAGAGACAGTTCCCGATAGCGAAAGTAATGGAATAGGGTCCTAAATACCACCATGTTACTGTTCCCCAGACGGCAGGGAATACCAAGAAAGACGAGTATGACTGGATGAAGGCGAAGTAGAACGCAACCTGCAGCATTATCAGTCCAGAACTCAACTCGGTCTGATATCAGGCAAGACTACCTTCTCGCCAAACAGAGCCCGAATGGCATCGAGATCCTCCGCAGTCAAGAGTATTGTCCTGCTCCACTTCCGCAGCAGCTCAGCATTGGCCTCCTGGTCATGCAGCGGAAACGCCGACGCAATGTTCTTCCACTTGCGATGCCTCGGCGTGATATGGGCACCGCCCAGCTCCTTCTTCCAGGTCACTGCATGGTATACCGATCGGAGGGCCTCGGCGGGCGTTTCGGCGTCTGCTATCGTGTCGTCGTCGCCGGCGGGGATTTCGTGGATGATGCCATACAGCCAGTCTTTTACCCTACATCAACCATTAGTATTGAGTAACAGACAGGAATACAGAATACAGTACCGAGACTGATACACGAGATTACCCAGATGCAGCCGCGGGACTCGAATGAAGACGAGAAGCGAGGCCCCGTGGCCATTCCGCACCTGTGTTTCGAGATGTGCTTCGTGGAGGTCGTGGATGAGCGACTCGAACTCCTCGATCGCTTTGGACGAGTCTTTGCTTGTTAGCAGCGACAGGCTGTAGTCGGACTGGGCATACCGATGTCGTCGAATTGATAGTGCACAACCCAGTCGACGCCGAAGTTGTCTAGCTGGGGGGCCTGTTCTGCAGGCTTGTAGTCGGGCGTGAGGCTCATTAGAAACAAGACAAAACCAGCATTTTAATTAGTGAATATCTAGGGTTGAGAGGTAGAGGGAGAGGGACAAGTATGGAGAGTATGGAGAGCACGGATAGAGATATAAGGGAGCAGGTGGGGGATAGTGCAAGGAGACTCAGGGCGCGTATTAGTTATTCTTAGCCTGACTCTGCCCTTCTGATCCTATCCCTGGCAGATCGTGCAACGTATCCCAATTCCAGAATCAATAATCCCCATCCAAGACGGGGAAGCTGGTCAGCCCTACAGGGCTCGGCCAATGTGCTTGGCCTGTCATTCGCTGTGGGCTCGCTCTAAATTTTGTTGCCTACGGATGTCGGATACATTATTCTCTTGTTCCTTACTCCTTGAGTTAGACTTGACTCTCTCTCTCTCTCTGAGAGAGAGAGTGTGTGTGCACTGAGTCAGGAATATGCAGGGAGTGCCCTTTTGAGTAGAAGCACACCGATAGATGCACCGTGAGCTCGTGAACAAACTCGCAGCGAGAACACGCAGAGACGAGGGGCTGCGAGAGGACAGAATGCGGTCAGACTGCAGAATCCTGCTGCCTACGCCCTGTCTGCGAGTCCCGATTGGGAGCTATACAAGCCGCACTCGGTGGGACGCGGTGGAGAGCAATGTGGAGCTGTGGCGCAAACATTCTGTTCCAGCCAATGAAATTGCCTTGTCTGGGCCAATATTGGCCAGTCTGGGGCATCCTTGCAGGCAAACAACATTCTGGTTGCTTGCTTCTCTCCGGCGCTTCCATACAAGCCTTGCTCATGAGATATAAGCTTGGGCGATGAACGGGATGAGCCTTTCTCGCCTGCATCTGCACTGCAAATCCTCACCTGCAAGGTCTGCCTTACTGCTTGAGAAATCAAGGGGGGAAGGTCGTCCACGGATAGACTACGCTTCCCTCCTTTATTAGCCTATAAGTCTTTAGTCCAAAGCTTCTCTCTTGATCGTCTCTATCTCGATCGTCTATATTACCATGCTTGCGATTGCTGAATCCATGGCCCGCCAACTCTTCCCCGGGCAGAACCTGGCCTTTGGCCTCAGCCTGTTCCTGTTCACCTTCATGTTCATTCCAACGCTGGTCGTGCTCCTCGCTGTCGTCGTCTTCTTCCTCTTCTACTATCCCCAGCTCCGGAAGCCTTCATGAGGTATGTCGTATCTTCTGCTATCAACACTGCTAGTAAAGCCAAGTGTTGACTTATAACATCAAGTATCTATTACCGACTGCACCTAATACTCTAATGCTGGCAATGATGAATGTACAATAGCCTAAAAGTTGTGGAATTGGCCTATATTTATACTGTTACACTGTTAATGTACTGTTATACAATCTATATAACTATTTATCAATATATAACTATTTATCCAACTTCTCAAACCCCATACTCTCCCACTTCCCAAGCACATCCCTCTTCACATCCTCAGGAAACGACTCCTTGAAATCTGCCGCCTCCCAGTCTCTACCCTTTGTATACTCAACCGCCAACAACGCATCTGAAACAACCTTCCCCCCACGCACAGCCGACGCCCCGCCATGCCCATTATACGGAATCAGCGGAAACGCACGCACATCGTCAAAGAACACCTCATCCGTACCCGGACGACACCTCGTCGAAAACGCCCACATCACCTCCTTATCGTCATAAACATCGATATCCTCCCCGACAAGCACGACCCGGTGGATCGTGTACCCGGCCTTGTGGTTGAAGATGAGATCGCCCACGCGTTTCGCGAACGCCTTGGGTGTTGTTTGCATCGTGCGGAGCTTGGCTGTGTCGATGCGTAGGGCGACCCAGGTTACTTGCGAGATGAAGGGGGCGAAGGCGTCCAGGACCGGCAGGGAGGCTTTTTGGCATATTTTGCGGATTTCGGCGGCCGCGAGGGAGCCGATCATTGTGTGCTAAGCTATTGTTAGTATATAAGTTACATGGATGGGTTGATGGTATAAGGAAGCGTACCGTTTCATCGGTGAGTTTGCCGCAGGAGCTCATGGGGAGGATGGCATTATCTCTGTATGTGATCTTGTTGACTTTATATTTCGGACAGAGGTGTGTGTCTCCGGGGAAGATGTACCTTCACTCATTAGCATATCCAACCCTTATTGTTGAAGGAAAGACAAACCCATGCATCTCCCCAAACGGACCCTCCTCCCCGGTCTCCGTAATCGACAGTGTCCCCTCAAACACAATCTCCGAATTCGCCGGAACATAGAGACCGTTCGTATCGCACTTCACCAGCTCAATCGGCTTCCCAACCATCGCACCGACATACTCCGCCTCGCTAACACCATCCGGGATGGGCATGCTAGACGCCATGATCGCCGCAGGGGGTACGCCGAATGCCAGCGCCCAGGGCACATCGCGGCCCTCCTTCTTCCACATCTGATGCATCTGCCATATATGCTGGGGCTCGATGACCAGACCTGTCAGGTGGTTTTTGTCAGAGATCATGGCGCGCGCGATGGACCAGTTTGTCCACTTGCCGCAGGGGGATTGGACGATGTGCATTCCTAGCAATTAAGCAATTAGACATTTGAATATTAGGTAGAGAGGAAGACATACCGTATGTCTGGATGTATGCACCCCCGTCGGACTTATGCACCATAGGCGCAGGGAGCTGTGTGAGATCGATCTGGTCCCCTTCTAGACTATTCTGCTTACACGGCCCCGTAGGGACAATGACCGGTGGGATCGGAGGTAGCTGGTCCGCCTCGAGCATCTTATCCAGGATAGTCCTCATGCTCGCCGTAGGAGGAAGACCCAGATGACGCGCAAGACGGCCATATCGCTCGCCGGGTGAACTGCGGAGAGAGGCAGGGGCACCGAGGATGCGGAAGAGGCCGTCTTTGGCGCCGATGAGGTTATTGAACAGCGGTGCCTTTTGGTCATTCTCGCATACGAGACGGGTGATTGCGGCTGCTTCGAGGGTTGGGTTTATGGGGGTGTTGATCTCGATCAGGTCGTTGTCTGCCTTTAAGGCTTCGACGAAGGAGCGGAAGCAGAGGTGGGGTTCGGACATATTGACTGATACACGGATTATCTGTGATGAACTGTCTGGATTTCAGGAATCAGTTATAGGTTTATATAGTCACCGGCAAACCGGCTTGTAGACTCGGGCCGATATCACATACTGGATATCTCGGGCTCGGAGGCTCGGAGAAGTCGTCATGGATCCGCAGAGACCACGGGATTCTAGTGATTGGAGGTTCGGTGAATATGTGGAACAGTCAGTCTGATCTCAGAATACAACTAGATTTAATTATTCGAGAACAATTCAACATAATAATACATATAATAATAGAGTATGGGCAGTGGATCACGTGAGTTTCCAATGTGGAAATCCGCGACATCCGAGTCACCGAGTGCCACTCGCTCTCACCTCATGTTATTTTATCGATTGTCTAGTATCATTCTCAGGTCCGTACATACAGATAGGCTGATTAATATATCGGGGTGCTATACTTGGATAGTTAAGCCAGTTCCATGAAGGTGGTACGATGGACTCGAATATCGAACGCCGAGAGATCGACCGCGTCCTTCGCCTCAAGCGCAAGCAACGCGAATCAAAGGCATGTTATCCCTGTCGCCAGCGAAAGGTCAAGTGTGATGGCGCCAATCCCTGCAGGACTTGTGTCAGGCGAGAGCACCCCCAGATATGCGCCTACAACGTCGAAGAGACTCGGAAGAAAGCACATTCCAACGGTAATATAACAGACAATACATCCCAGAATAGCCTTAGACGTCATGTACAACCGTCTCATAGTGCAGAGATCGGACCGAGCTCCCCGGACAGCCCTCGGAGCTCGGCGCAGAACCAGGACTACGTCTTCTCCGGGGATAACTCGCTGGTCTCGATACTGCGCCAGCAGGACCCTGATGGGAGTATGGCTCGCGAGGCTACGTCTGTCCTGGGCCTGCACAATACGTATCTGAGCTATCCGTTCATCGAGTCGAAGACGCCGCATGATCGGTGGGTGGCTATCCTAGACATCCTGCCTCATCGAGACGAGGTTCTAAAGTACGTACCCTTAACTGTTTGCTGCTTTACTGCCAGTGCTTATTGGAAGATTCTTTCATTTCTACCGCATATGTGCATACCCGTTTAACCCGATCCTCATCGACGTGGACAAGTTCGAGTCGGACATATGCATCTACCTGAGCACGTATGCGTCAGGCGAACTGAGCGACCGGGATAAGATATCGGAGCAATGGACATCAGGAAGGTCTGTTGGGCATATCAGTCTCCTCCTGGCGACACTGGCAGCCGGTGCTCACTTCTCTGATCTGGAGAACCCCCAGCGCTCTGAGTTGTGCCAGGACTTTGGTAGGTAGCCTATGCATGCCATGTACTTCTATTACTTACAAGTCAGCCCGCCGCTCTTTTCAGGCTCTGCGTCTTGCAAACTTCCTGCTTCGGCCGTCGCTGGATGTCGTCCAGTCTCTCCTCATTCTCGGCAATACGCTCCAGAACAACGGCCAGTCCGATGCAGCCTGGGCTTTGCTGGGAACGACGGTCAGACTAGCTCAAACGCTGGGCCTGCATACAGAGAGGGGCATCTCGCACTGGCCCGAGCACGCGAAACAGAAAGCTAAACTATTATGGTACGCCTCTTCTTCTCATAGCTTAAAAGTGCTGTCTAACCCCCTTCAGGTCAATGACAGTTTGGCAAGACAGCCTCCTAAGCCTCTGCTACGACCGCCCACCCATCGTCTCAAACATGCGCTGGACACCAGAAGCACTATCGTCGCCTGGGCTGGAACTCTCATACGTCAACCTCATGCACTACTTCTGTTGGGTAGGGCTTGAGATCATGAAGATGGAGGAAACCGCCGAGCCCCAGCCAAACCACAACCTCACCCTGCTCACTAATCTCGACAGTGTTTTTAATCGAGCACAGGCACATCTCCTCGCCCGCGAGAACTGCCGAAATCTGCAACAGCACCTGGAACATCTCGCATTGCGCATGCACATGTCTTCCATCGCCTCCGCGCTCTGTCGACCGGCTATCAAACGATCACCAGGACTTTTAAACGAAGATCCGCGTTTAATATCCCTGAGATCTCGAGCACGAGAAAGTCTGATCACTGCATCCCGTGCTTTTCTTGATTTCCAGGCTCTCTCTGTTGTGCCCCTGAGGACGTGGTCGATGGTTCACACCGTGCTCAGCTCGACGCTGCTTCTCTGCACGTGGCAGGAAACGAGGGAGGATGCGGAATGCCACGACCTGCAGCATAGAGTCATTGAGGTATTCTCTGGGGCTGGGAGTGGGATGGAGACGGGGTCGGAGTATAGCCAGTGGCTGTCAACCAGACATATCCGGGCGTTGATTACGCTGCGTCAGACGCTGAGGAAGCGGACACAGACTCAAGATACGGATGCTAATCAGAGTGAACAAATGAGTGCAGTTGGACCGAACATGCAAGCTGGGGATGAGAATATGATGTCGACAGAGCTCTCGTATAATGAATTGTTTCCGTGCCTGGACTATGGGTGAGTAGCTTGATTGATATACGGGCATTGCTAACTGTGTAGATTCCCTGTTCCTGGTGAAATGGACTTTTCGCCGGTGACTTATCTTGACTCCATCATGAATGGTATGTATGCCAGATATGACATGAGCCCTGCTAACAGGACAGTTCCACTCTTCGACTTTCCAGATACCTGATCATACTAATAGACCCGACTGATCCGCATCTCGGACCCTCGGACCCTCGGGTCTCGGACCCATTAACCTGACAGTATCAATCGGCTTCCCGATGCCGATTGACAGTAAAAGTTTGATTAAAAGACTACGGGCCGATAGTCTTATATAAAGACCTGTAACCTGACGCAACGGCCTCAATCACTGTATACTATAACCTACACAATGCTACCCAATTTCTTCAACACACCCCAACCCACCCAACAATCCGCAGACCCGCCGAAAATGAACGAGACCCCCCGAAAGCGCATCGTCGTCGCAATAACAGGCGCAACCGGCGCATTAATGGGAATAAAAACCCTCCTCGCCCTGCGCCATCTCAACATCGAAACCCACCTCATCCTGAGCAAATGGGGCGAAGCAACGCTAAAACACGAAACGGACTACAAGCCCTCAGCGCTAAAGGCACTCGCCTCCTACACACACAGCATCCACGACATGGCGGCCCCGATATCCAGCGGGTCCTTCAAAGCAGACGGGATGATCATCGTGCCGTGTAGCATGAAGACACTGGCGTCGATCAACTCGGGCGTCTGCGACGATTTAATATCGCGGACGGCGGATGTGATGCTCAAGGAGAGGAGGAGGGTTGTGCTTGTGGCGCGCGAGACGCCGCTGAGTGAGATCCATTTGAGGAATATGCTGGGGGTGACGAGGGCGGGTGCGGTGGTGTTTCCGCCTGTGCCGGCGTTTTATATTCGGCCTGCGAGTGTGGATGAGTTGGTGGAGCAGAGTGTGGGTAGGATATTGGATCTTTTTGATCTTGATACGGGGGGGTTTGAGCGGTGGAATGGAAGATTATGTACCTGAGCTGTATATTGTTTGTATATTAATGACATGAATGGTGATTTTCTAGGAGAATAATAACAGCGTATAGACTATAGCAGCAATACTAGGAGAAAGTCCTTATATAATACGAACATTAAGAAAGACCTGATCCCTTGGAACGAGTCTATAAGAGAAATCTGTTCTTCTCTATAATATTACTATATTACATATAGTAATATTTCCGCACTCAGCCTTAAGCTACAGATCGTGTATAATCAACTAATCAATGGCTGTACGGAACTCGGTCTCTCGGATGGATCTCGGGATAGATTGGAGTTACCCCTCATCGCGGTAGAATTCCGGGGTATATAAGTCTGCGGGCTGGGGAGTCTGGCTAATATTCCTGCAGCAATATCAATATCTACATCAATATTCGGAATGTTCTACGAACCCGGCGTAACAGACCATGGCCTTCCCCATGATCCCTTCAAGGTGTGCCTCTCCATACATATACTGTCACTATATTTACATATTTACACAGGCCTGCGTGATCCCCCGCCCAATCGGGTGGATATCAACCCAAAGCCCCTCAGGCAGCGCCAATCTAGCCCCCTACTCGCAATTCAACAATCTCACCTTCGACCCGCCGTACGTGATGTTCTCATCAAACCAAACAGCGTCAAACAACCGCAAAGACACCGTCATAAACGCCGAAGCGACGGGACAGTTCGTATGGAACCTCGCCACCTACCCCCTCCGCCACGCCGTCAACATCACCGCCGAGCAGGTCGCCTACGGGGTGGACGAGTTCGATCGCGCAGGCCTAACAAAACAGCCCGCGTCTAGGGTAAGCTGCCCCATGGTCGCGGAGAGTCCGGTCAAGTTTGAGTGCGAGTATCACAGCACCATCCGGCTGCCGGGGAATCCGCCTATGGGGACGGTGGATGTGGTGATTGGGAAGGTTGTCGGGGTGCATATTGCAGAGAGTGTGCTCACTGATGGGATACTGGATGTTCGCAAGACGGAGCCGATTGCGCGGTGTGGGTACTATCAGTATACGGTGGTGAGGGAGACGTTTGATATGGTGATTCCGGGGATGAGTGAGGATGTGCTGTATGGGCTGGAGGGGAGTGTGAGGAGGAATCGGGAGAAGCAGAAGCATTTGAGAGAGGATGACCTGAAGTTGTAGTCATGGACATATCTTAACAACCTTAGAGTGCCAGTACGGTATGAATACTAGAGTGTAAATGACTCTGCGGAAGTTGCGGTTCGTTAACTTCTGAGTAGTAGAGGGGTATTAAATATCAGTATTTGCAATATTAACTTGTAGTTTAATTCCTTTCTCAAGCAAGATGCACATCAAAGAGAAACTCGAGTCTGCCTTTCCAGACACCGTCTACACGCCGCTCACCCACCCAGACAAACACCCAGTATTCACCTACAAAGGCTTCCATCCGAGAAAGACCGAGAAACCCCCCCCCCCGGGGGACATGTCAGGCAGCCTGGAAGAGCTGTTAACCGACCAGGGGCCGAATCCGGCAGAGTGGTGTGGGAGGGGATATGCAATTTGTGATATTGACGCACGCGGCTGCGGCCATTCAGAGGGAACCTGATGTTCTGGAGTGAACAAGTCAGTATTGCAGTGTATTCTTAGCTTCGTGGTTCACTTCGACTCATATACAGAGCTTTGCGGGAGGCCATACGTAAAGCTTTGGATGTCCTGCAACGAAGCAGACGATATGGACGTGGTTGTCCAACTACACAAGGTCTCTTCTACAAGGGAGCTTCTCGAGTCTCTAAACTGGTCTCCCATGCCTAAACCTCAGCCAGAGGTTCCTGACGTCAACGTGGCCAAACATCTTGGCCAGCAGGGTATGCTGCGCGCTTCACACCATGTCAGCATGCGGCCTGGAACGGATGGCTCCGATTTTCCAGTGTATGAGCATGATCGTCGCCAACCTATTGCGCCTGGGACAATCGTTCCCCTCTTTATTCCTATTTGACCAGTTGGGATGGTATTTGAAGCCGGGGAGGGACTCATGGTACGTGTATCTGGCCACGACATGTCTCTCCCAGAGGTGGAGATGCTGAGATTGACAGAACCGGTGGATCAGAACCGCAAGAGACATATCGTTCATACGGGCGGTGATTATGGAAGCTTCGTTGCTTTGCCAGTTATCTCTCAAGAGAGGGACTCCTAGATAATAGTAGTAGGCTTTCAACAGCAAGAGACGCAATGCCATTCAAGAGAAAATGCTATTCTTAGTAGTTGCAATATTAGTACAATATTCCTGATAACAACAGAAAATAGAAGTGTTGTCTGTCGCCATAGCACGGCGGTATCTGGCCCTGTTTAATCGCCGGGCGCATCTGCATGAGCAGTGCAGCACTGCCTCAAGCGCTCTGGAATGTGGCGATAATCGCGCTTGCGACCGGGATGTCTGCGGCACGGCATACTCGCATGTGAGAAACAATAACTGGCAAGTTGCCAATGTAACATGACAGATAGCTGTCCTATAAATGACACAGCCAAGTGGATATACAGTGGGATCGTGTCATGCATGGCGTATCCTTAGTTACAGGCAGCGAGAAGACTAAATCGTTCAGGTCAAGTGGAATGTCTGCATGCCGGTGAAACAGACTGATCCATAAAGAATTCAAGATTGACCCATGGATGATTGTTGAGCTGCTGATCGTGCAACAATTCCTGAACTTCCTTGGTGCCTGAGGTGGCGATGCCCTAACTCCAGCCTCTGTAAGGACCGCAAGCAAGGCCAAGGAGGACTCCGATGCAGTGCAACACAAATCAGTTGCAATCGAGAATCGTTCAGATGCAATCATGCAAACCCTTGTTAACTCGCCAGTTACAGATTGAGACAAGACCAGTGGGAGGACATTCCACGGTCCACCGTGCAGCGGGCCCCTGACGATCTCTCCACCACACACGAATCCCTCCGATATTCGTCATTGATTGGCCATTAATTGGCTGTTATTTTGGTCCTGAGCCAGGGCCACTCAGCGCTGCGACCTGGCAATCTCCGCTGCCCGCAATCACGATGCTCGTGCCTTAAGAGTGGCCCATCCCTTGATGGCTCGCGTTAAAGAACCAGCAGTCCAGCACTCTGCTCATCTCACCCAGTCACTCTTTACATATCGAGCATGCTGTCCTCTCTTTCTCGCGCCACAGCCCTGTCGCTGGCGGCGCTGTCCTGCCTCACTGCCTCTGTCGCCGGCCAGGCGTTTGAGCGACTGAGGGGCGTTCCTGACGGTAAACCTGATCTGAAGCGATACGTATGATGTATACTAATGAATTAGGCTGGCGATACGATGGCACTCCCTCCTCCAACCAGCCGATCCGCCTGCGAATTGCCCTGAAGCAGCAAGACGAGCCCGGCTTCGAGCAGGCCCTGCTGGACATGTCGACCCCCGGCAACGCCAACTACGGCAACCATTACGGCTCGTATAACGAGATGAAGCAGCTGCTGATGCCCAGCGACGACTGCACGGCCTCTGTGCGCCGCTGGCTGCAGTCCGCCGGCGTCAGCGAGTACGAGCAGGACGCCGACTGGATCAACTTCCGCACGACCGTCGACCAGGCCAACTCGCTGCTCGACGCCGACTTCCTCTGGTATACAACCACCGACAGCAGCAGCAGCAGCGACGCCCGCATCCTGCGCACCCTGCAGTACACCGTCCCCCAGTCCGTGGCCGAGCACATCAACATGATCCAGCCCACCACACGCTTCGGCGGCCTGCACTCCAACCGGGCCACCATGCGCGCCAAACCAGCCTTCTTCGAGACCGGCCGCATGATCCTCGAGGCCATCGCCGCCGGCACCCTCGACCACTGCAAGAATGCCGTCACCCCGGGCTGTCTCTCCAACCTATACAACACCTTCGGCTACGTCCCCGACCCCAAGCGCGGCAGCAAGGTCTCCTTCGCCAGCTTCCTCGAGCAGTACGCCCGCTACGACGACCTGGAGGAATTCCTCGAGAAATACGCGCCCCTCTCCGTCGGACAGAACTTCTCTGTCGTCTCCTTCAACGGCGGCCTCAACGACCAGAACTCCGCCGAAGACAGCGGCGAGGCAAACCTCGACCTGCAATACCTCCTAGGAGTCAGCGCCCCCCTCCCCGTCACCGAATTCACCACCGGCGGCCGCGGCAAACTCATCCCAGACCACAGCTCGCCCGACCCCGCCGAGAACGACAACGAGCCCTTCCTCGACTTCCTGGAGGGCATCCTCAAGCTCGACCAGAAGAAGCTCCCTCAGGTCGTCTCCCACAGCTACGGTGAGAACGAGCAGACCGTGCCAGAGAAGTACGCCCGCACCGTCTGCAATCTGTACGCCCAGCTCGGATCGCGCGGCGTCTCTGTGATCTTCTCCTCCGGCGACTCAGGCGTCGGCTCAGCATGCGCTACAAACGATGGCAGAAACAAGACGCACTTCCAGCCTCAATTCCCCGCATCCTGTCCCTGGGTGACCTCCGTGGGTGGTGTTAACGGCTCCCTCCCCGAGCAGGGCATTTACTTCTCCTCGGGTGGGTTCTCCGATTTCTGGACCCGGCCTAAGTACCAGGATGCTGCTGTGGGCGCGTATCTCTCGCAGCTGGGGGATAAGCAGGCGCAGTACTTTAACCGCAGTGGACGTGCGTTCCCTGATGTCGCGGCGCAGGCGGAGAACTTTGCCGTCGTTGACCGGGGTCGTGTGGGTATGTTCGACGGCACGAGTGCGTCGACGCCGGTGTTTAGTGGGATTGTGGGACTGTTGAACGACGTGCGTCTTGCGGCTGGACTGCCGGTGCTGGGATTCCTGAACCCGTGGCTGTATCAGGATGGAGTCAAGGGGTTTAATGATATTGTTGATGGTGGGAGTACCGGCTGTGATGGCAATGATCGGTTTGGAGGCCCTGATAATGGAAGTCCGGTCATTCCTTATGCCAGTTGGAATGCGACCAAGGGCTGGGATCCTGTTACGGGGCTGGGCACGCCGGATTTCGCCAAGTTGAAGAGTCTGGTGCTGAAGGCTTGATCGTTCTACTTTCGCTTTATAGACTGATAGAGTCGTAATATTCCATTCTATATTCATATACATCGTCCAAGTCTATATGTACCATGTCATTTATATAAAGAAGACCACCAGCAACAGCCACAAATAACCAACCCCAAGCGCACTAGACGAACTGGTCTCCCCCGGCTGCGGCGGCGCAATATAATACGGCAGCTTGGGATCCTCAACCGGTCCATCATCCAGTCCTCTCCCCTCATTCACACCCTCAGTCCCATTTCCGCCTTGGACAGCGGCAACTGCCGTGGTAGCCACCTTATTCGGCCTCGCCAACATCCCCTCCTCCTCCGCTGTCTTAATCGCATCCCACCACACCGCCGCCATCTCCTTATACCCCTCGTCGTCTGGATGCGTGCCATCAACCAGCTTATTCGAGGAGACAAAGTAGCTCATCTCAGCGAGGATGACACGGTCGCCCTGCGCGCGCCGCCGAGCCGCCACACCGCGGTATTCCCCGCTCAGCCGCTCAACGACTCGCTGGATCTGTGTATTCGGGATAAGCGTGGAGAGGATGATGGTCGTGTTGGGGATTCGGGCGAGGAGGTCGTCGATGAGGGTGTCGATGCGGTCGCCTGCGCCGGTGATGTGCACGTTTTGGATTCCGTCGTTTGTGCCGACACTAGTTACATAATAATTAGCCTTCGTAATGTTAAAGAAAGGAGAGGCGTACTTGATTAAGATCACATTCGGCTGCAGAGGAGCGGAATCGACCGCTGCGTTGGCGACCTGGTCGATTGTTTTGCCAAAGTGGCCTTCGTTTTGCTGCATTCATTAGCATCTCCATTCGCGTATCCTGTTAGGCTAAGTGTTCAAGTAGGTAGACGTACGTTATCCTTCATCGTCCCGTTCGCCAAACTCCCGACCATGTCGACCTCCCACCCCGCGAACCGCAGCTGCTCGCGCAGGAACTTGCGGTACCCATTGCCGTCGCTGGACTGGTATCCGACTGTGATTGAAGCGCCGAGGGGCAGGATGCGCAGGAGGAAAGGCTTGGATGCGCGGGGGGCATTTGCAGGGCTTGAGGAATGCGGGGAGCAGAGGACGGTTGTGAGGAATGTGAGGAGGGTAAGGATTGTCGCTGTCGACGCTGATAACGGTAATCGGATTCGCATACCTGGTGATGGTTAGTATCGGAGGGAATAGCGGGGAGGGTTCTGATGGTATATATTGTGGTTCTGCAATTTGTGGTCGTCAATGACTGTCTTGCTTCGTCAGTAAGAAAACTGCAATAACTGCAGAATCAGGACTATTGCATGAGCTCATCGTGATGAGGAAGTTGAAGTTGTTTACAGCAGATCTCTTGGCGCGGCTGCTGGGGAAACTAGCGGGGCATTGTGATTGGCTGATACAGTGGATATACTATATATATATATATTATATATTATATATACTCCCTAACTTAATGAACATGATAATAGTAACAAGACGACTAGCATCTATTGTAGAGACATTTCACCATGGCATCAGTCTCGTCGACCGTATCACGATCAACATGCTGCAAAGGAGTCTTCCCAACGCGATCGGCCTTGGAAACATCGCATCCAGCTGCGACAAGGCGTGCAGCCGTGACTTTGCCGCAAATGCACGCCCAAGACAGCGCTGTGCGGCCCATGTTATCAACCGCATCGAGATCCACTCTGAGGTCAATGAACATCTGGACAAGTTCCGGCGATCCTATCTGTGCTGCATGAGAGAGCAGTGAGCGCCTTGCACTGTCTATATGGTGTGCATTGGCCCCGGCACGAAGCAGCAGCTGTGCCGATTCTACGTAAAGACCAGACACTCGTGAGCCATGGCGTTCCAGCAAAACGCGAATTGGGTCGCCCAGGGAAGATTGTCTATTTTTGTAAGACCCCACGGCAAAAGTCAAAGGTGTCATCTGGTTGATGTCAGTCACGTTGGGCTGCGCGCCAGCATCGAGGAGTATGCCGATAGTGGCTACATTCCTCCATGCGGCGGCGTAGAACAGCGCAGTCCGGCCGAATGTATCGACGCTGTTAACGTCCGCACCATGGGAGATCAAGCAGCGTACAACGTCTTCATGGTTATGAAGCGCAGCCCAGGAGAGAAGGGAGAGTTTGTACAGTGTGTCTTTGGTGTTGGGGTCGACATTGGCAGCTAGCAGCATCTGCATTATCTCAAACAACCCTCTGATCGAAACAGCCACTGCAAAGGGCTGCATTTCGTGGCCCTGGGCAAATCCACTTCTATCACTGAAGTCAACATCTGCAGTGATATCGGCACCGGCATTGATCATGAGCTTCAACGCCTCCCCTTTACTACTGCTGATGGCATCGGACAGCATGGGGCTGTCCACATTGCTGTCCTGAAGTAAGAGTTCCACTCCCTCGAGGAAGTTGTAATACACGGCGCTTTTGATAATATCCCTTGGGTCAAAGCCCGGCTGCTGGACATGCTGAAGGAGGAATTTTAATGCTGCTATGTTGTGGGTCGATACGGCGTGTTTTAAGAGAGCCTGGCTGTTAGGCATAATGAGCGATGTTGGAGCACGCCCGGAGAGAATCATAGCCATGAGGACGTTGGCGCTAAACCATCTATCTCGTCGTACATCATTCTCCACATAGGCGTCAATCTCCGACGAAGGTGCCCGAGCCATAATCTTGAGGAGCGTCTGATCTGACAGCCTCTTAACAATTTGCAGGGTCGATTTCCTTGCTATCTTGATGTTAGCAACAGTAATGCTGGAAGCATGCGGAAGCAGGAAGTCAATGGCTCCCTCTCGACTATACTGTACTGCTTTTGTTAATGCCACATTGACGTTATATTCGGCGTCTTGGCCAGCTTCATACAAAGGCAGCAGTCTTTCCAGCTCAGATACATCTCCAAGCGCCGCAGCGGCAACCAGCAGTAAATCAGGCCTGTCATATCCGAAATGCTTGATCCAGGCGTCGTAGAAAGTACGAACCTGGAGATTCATATCCAATGCACGCTCAAGATAATTCATATCCAATGAACGCTGATAATATATCCTCTGCCGTAGCCTGGAAAAGGTTGGAGCCAAGGACGCACCCTTCTGCAGGAGGAGCTTGCAAATCTCCTCCGAATTCCCTTCCAGTGCAATGTATAGAGGAGTCGCGCCCAATACATTCCTAACATCAACATCTGCGTGAAACTCATCCAACAGCAACTGCACGACATCCTTGCTTTTGATCTCACATGCCACATGTAAAGCCGTGTAGCCATAAGCCCTGCATGGGGCATTCACACCGGAGCCCGCCTCAAGCAAGAACCGGACCAGGTCAAGCAACTCGGGAGAGGACCTGTGTTTGAATCTCTCAATAGCAAAAGAAAGTGGACTGGCGCCCAACAAGTCGCGTCGCTTGACTTCCACGCCCTTGTCAGCTAAGTACATCACCTGAGGTAATAGGGATGAATCGCTGCGCCTGGGTATGTCGAAGTCTCTGTGACATAGAATATAAACTAAGTTATTACCATCATCTGTTTGATTGATGTTTAAACCGTTCTCGATCAATCGATCAGCCATGGCTCGATTCCATGGCTTGCGGCCGAATAGGAGACGCATCACGTCGTAAAGGTTGAGTCTTGTGAGATCAAACCCAGCAGCTAGAAACAGCTCCAAAGTCTCTGTTGAGCCTAAACTTACTGCATAGTCTATTGGAGTATACCAAGTGACAGTTAGGAACCTGTCCTCAGGTCTGTTAAGCTCTGGCGGATTGGGCGAGACGGTTTTGAGCATGCCACGCACGGCGTCCAAGTCTCCAGCGCGACAGGCAGATAGAAGAGAATTATATCTTCTCAGGGCAGTCGGATCAACAACTGTTATTCCAAACCTGTCACGCAATTCGCGCTGCGTGAATTGCTGCGGCGGTTCATGTAGGCTACCAGCCCATAGTAACACAGTGTCCGCCGCCAGTCTGGCTTTCTCCTTTGTTGTCTGGTCTGCGATGTTTCGAAGACTTTTGCATGTCGCGGCAAAGGCCTTGAGGGACTTTCCGGCGAGATATTCTGCGATGTGTATGCGAAGTTCTGTGGGTATTCTGATCAGGCTGGTTTCGGGATACATGGTGATTCGTGGTTCAGTGTGCGAACAATAGATTGAGACTATATGGCACCGGTCAACGGTAGATACTTTACAGTTTTACTAAGGGGGATGTGGTTCTTTTATACTGCGCATGCTTTGTAGCCTTTCAATGTATTCGAGTATTCATTCTGAAACTGGGAATGCGGCACCTCTCAACTCAGACAATGAGTCCATTGAGTTTGGATCAAAGCTTTCCTCTTTATGTACACTGTTTCAATTTAAAGGTTTGTTAACTGATGGACCAAATAGACCACGCCGTTAATTTCTCAGCAAGATAGCCTCCCTGCTTGAATTAGGCATAGAGCCTTAGACCAGACCCAAAGCCTGTTCTATGTATAGCAGAACATTTCTCATTCAATAATATTCGAAGATTATAGCTGGTAGGCTATCTAGACACTATACCGCTAGACCAAAAGCCATGCACATTTCGTGATCAGCCAGCTATCTCCAACATAAGTCGTCGCCGGCTGTACATGGCGTGGGCATAACTAACGCCCCCGATTAATTCAGTATTGAAATAGCCCTGCTGTCACAAGATAGCTTATGCTTTCATTATCGGTAGCTAATTAAGAGGCCACCCTGAGTAAACGGCGATTATCATGACTTCATAAACATATACCTAGTTGTATCCCGACGGGGTTCACATGTTGTGAGGCTGACAGTGAAGAGATGAAGCCGTAGATATCGACCCCGTCTGGCTTATTGTATAGAAATGCAGTGAATACAGGTATCACCAATATTGCCAGCTTTAAACCCCCGCAATTTAAGCTATGATTATTTGTAGAGCACTGATAGCGGGTATGAATATCTGATCTTGTTGTTAATCCACTATACTTCATGGCGCTGCCAGGTCCCAGAACAGACCGGTTATATGTGTCTATTATCAGTCATATCTTTCGAAGAGGACTGGGGTCTTTCGACCAAGCTGGCCAGACAGGAACATGAGCCCCGAGGTCTGGAAAACTAACTCTTAGTGGCTTCGTGTTTTACTCTGTTTGCTGTTCTAATCTAGTTCTGTCCGAGGTGCAATGTATACTTCAAGTACAGAGTAAGCACAGGTTGGTCCAAGATAATACAATTAAATACATGATATCAATCTAACAAGCCATCACTTCGTAGTTCACGCCATCAAGCCATAGGAACTCAAACAGAATCAACAGCTGGATGACCAGAATACAAGGCTGCAATCACAGCATCATTCTCTGCCAGCTGCAACGGCGTCCTCCCCAGACTGTCAATGGCAGACGGACTACAGCCAGCACTCAACAGCACCGAAATCATAGGCGCATCCTGATTCTCAGCAGCAACGTGTAACAGGGTCCTATCTTTACACCGATGGATGCTCGTACTTGCTCCATGCTTGATAAGAAGCCACGCAATGTCAGTATCGCCATTTTCTACAGCCCAGGAGAGCGGTGTTTCTCCCTGACTATCGACCACATCCACAGTTGCCCCAGCTTGCAGCAATATTTCGACAACGAGACGCCTGCCCCGCATCGCAGCGATACTGAGCGCAGTTCGACTTGCCCTATTAGCCTGGTTCACAGCTGCCCCGTTCTTGATTAGGACCCGAGCCGTCTCGTCTCTGCCATACGATGCAGCGCAAAACAGGGGGGTATTCCATCTATGTGGGCCGTGCGAGTTTATATCAATACCATGCCTCAAAAGAGCCTTCAGGATTTCCTTGTTTGGGCGCTTAGCCGCTGAACGAAGAAGATTGTTAGTGACGTTCACCTGTGCTTCTAGCAGTTGATAGACTGCAGGCGCGTTGCATTTAGACACAGCATAGTCAATAGCTGATTTGCCGACACGATTTATAGCATTCAGGCTGGCCTGCCTGCGTATCAATTCTCGCACAACATCGACATTGCCGGTATCAGGGTCATCATCATCACAAGCACGGATCAATGCCGTGTCACCATCAGACGATTTGGCCTCCAGCTCAACACCTCGCTCAATCAACCTCAGGGCAATATCGCTATAGCCGTGGTCGATTGCACACATCAGCGGAGTGTGGCTTTCGAAGGTAGTATTCAGCGTTAGACCGTTGTCGATAAGCAAGTGGGCGATTTCCCGACGCGAATGATCAATTGCTCCGAATAGCAAAGGATACCGGTCTTGGATTTTCAGTTCCAATTCCTTCATGTAGTTTATCAGAGCTTCCGCGGTGCCCCGGTTGTCAGCGCTTATTGCGTAAAGAAACGCATCGGCAAGAGCCCCTGTAATCTGCTCCTTCAATGGCCTGCTCGCCATGAACTTCTCAACGAGGAGGGAGAAAATCGCCGCAGTTTGGGTTCCAGCTGCCTCAGTTAGCGGCGTGGTATCGTCCCTGGTTTCCGGGGCGTTGTCAAGGTGGGTGTATGGGAGGAGACGGCGGATTATGTCTTCAGCACTCGGTCCACGCTGGATTGCGGCATGGATGGCACTCAATCCCCGAAGGTCCTTGTAATTGAAGTTGGAGAATCTGGTTTCATCAAGAAGGAATATAACCACATGTAACTTTCCTGCTGCACACGCCACCATCAGTGCTGTTATTCCGTATTTGCTCGAATCAACATCGACAAAGCCGCCGGAGATCAGTGTCTGCATGGTGGTTGTATCTCCAGCAGCGGCAGCTCCCTTGAAGATGAGATCATAGCAGTTCATCCTTCCCAGCTGGTCTAGACAATGGTGGTAGATGATTTCAATATAGCCCCCCCAGTTTTGCTCCAGGGCCTTCAACATGAATGTCTTGAACGAGCGGGAATCCGTGTCTAATTTGAGACCCACATCCAGCAGAGCAGCCAGGATTACAGGCGTCTGTTCTTTTCTCTGGGATAGGGCATGAAGCGCAGTCTGGCCGGTAGGAGGGTGTTGGCGGTTTGGATTTGCCCCGTTGGACAATAACAGCTGTACCATTTCTTTTGTTCCCTCTTTACAGGCTATATGTAAAGGGTGATAATCTCCGTCGCATGGAGAGTTGGCAATCTGCTTGTCGTGCTTTAGTAGACGGTCGAGAATCTCAACATCCACGCTCGAGCTCTGCTCAGTGCCGTAGAACAAATACGCCACTGGGGTTTGTCGAGCAGAGTTAAGATGGTGATAGCTGATACCATGATCCAACAGCACTTTGACACGTTCCGGTATCCATTTACCATCGTTGCAGGCTTTGTGAAGCAGGTTTTCTTGTTTCTCAGATAGTATCCCCAGGTCCAGGCCGTGCATCAGGTCTCCCACAATATCCCTGGGGGCAAGGCGAATGATATCTGCGGTGCATTTAAAGTCGTATCTTCTTAGACTTACACCGGTAGCTAGTAGCATCCGGATGATATCAATATGCCCATGCTGAATGGCGACAAAAAGGGGTGTGCCGATACAGTTTCTCACCATGTCGTCGCTTGGGTCGGGTGGTATTCCCGCATCGAGTAGGATACGCACGGCCTGTTCAGAGCCTAATAGACACGCATATATCAGGGCCTCTGTCTGTCGTTCCGGGCTGCGTTGTATGGCCTTGATGCTTCCCTTGAGAATACGAAGCATTAGCTGTTCTCCGTCTGCGGTCTCCGAGATGGCGTATTTCAGTTCGGACATCGAATCAATATCTGCAGCTTTCAGAGCCTTCATCGAGACTGTATTATTATCTTCAAGCTTATAGAGCTCCTCCGAGACAAGTTCGCTTGCCTTTTTTGACACTCTGGCAAACGCTGCTCGAGCTGGAAGGCTCAGGTGCTTGAAGATGGATAGAATCATCTCGTTGGGGAGGTTCAATATATTCCTAGTCATGATAGCGGTAGTTAGCTGTATAGCACGTAGTTCAGAGCAATAGATATAAACTGCCTTGACAGATGTTGAACTGTATTGAGGTATCGGGCATCAAAATAATATCAGGGTGCACTGGAATAGGCCAGATAAAAATGCATAATTTAAATATTTTGTGGATATCAAATGCATTGTCTGGTTTGATTCACTCATTCTTCATTATCAGTGCAATACAGCTTGCAACTGGTCCTTTATACTGTGCTTTATTGCGAATGCAGCCAATTATGGTTGTCTTGATGCTCCCATGACAAACAACCATGGAAGTGTCTAGGCCAGCACAATACAGTCAATGGAAGGCTAGTAAATCTTTATTCTGTGGGGCTGAGTAGCTTGGCTAGTAGAACTATAGGGTTATATCCACTGTTTCACTGCTATCTTCACTATTTCAATTATTTAGTTCACATACCGCCACCACGAGCTGGTCATGCACAGTAAAATCAGATCCAAAACCTGAACCGGATCTGACTTTACAGTAGATATCACATTCGAGCTTTGGATTCAAGCTGAATTCACGTTAAACTACAGTTGCTGCGGATATTGAAATATAGTCTACCGTCTTCCTACGAGGATGAATACAGTTTCAAATGTTTTTAATATTTTATTTCGTCTTGGTATATCCTCACTAGCACCTTGGTATATACCCCAAATAGATTCAGCACCCAAACACACGCATACAGAGGCAAGTTAGAAAGGAAAGGAGATAAACTGATCAGCTAGAGTCCCTCTCCAGGCGGTCATGAATAATATCCGTGATAACCGCTAACGTAGGAGAAGACTGATTACACAACTGCAGCGCAGTATTCCCCTGCATATCATGATGCGAAACATCGCAACCGGCATCAACAAGCAGCTTAACAATCTCAATCGACCCCTTCTCACACGCATAATGCAACGTAGTCTTCCCAAAGACACTCCCAAAGTCCAACTCCGCCCCACGGCTAATCAGCAATCTCACAACAGACGTCTTGTATTCGTTAACAGCATAGATCAGCGGCGTGCGCCGCAGTTTATCACGGTCATTCACATCCGCCCCATGGTCAATCAGAGTCTCAACAGCAGAATACTGTCCCTTCTGGCTCGCCAGCATAATCGGAGAAGTCCCACTCGTCTCAGCACCCGTCCCGTGGACACTACATCCAGCCATGAGGAGCAGATTAAGGGTCCGTGTGTTTCCTCCCTTGGCTGCATAATGGAGTGCAGTTAATCCCTTTGAGTCCTGCGCATGGATGTCGGCGCCGCGCGCTAATAGATGACCGGTTACCAATGCAGAGGACCTGTAGTCCTGCCCGCCTACGGCCTCCATGAGCGCAGAGACACCCGCGACGGTGCTGTTTGGGTCGACGCCGCCATCGAGGAGAGTTGAAACGGATTGTACGTGCCCATTGGCGCAGGCACATAGCAGGGCCTGTACTCCGAGGAGAGGGTTTGTTCTGCTGTGCTCCAGGAGATCTGGTAGCAAATTCTGCATCAACGGGCCCTGGTCTGGGGAGTTAGCGGCACATTTGAAAATCCATAGTTTCTCGGCAGGGAGTAACTCGTCGATGACTGATTGGGGAAGTTTCTCAATGGCTAAACTTGAATTTACAAATATATTCAGGCTCTGGGATGATAGGTGGCTGCATATCTCGTTTACCAGTTCCCCAGGGAGCTCGAATAGATCAGACATGTTGCAGATCAACGTATACCGGGGGATTGGTGACGATGTTGACGAAGTGAAGGATACACGAGGCCCAATATTATGGGGATTTGAGGTGCTATTTGTGTATGATATTTCCAGTTTTGCTGCATTGTTGTTTGTTCCATCATGCATTGTGCGAACATAAAGAATCAAGTAACCCCAAACAGGAGGTATCAAGATAAGTTCTTTGTACCAGCCAAGCGATGAACATTAGTTAACCCTCTCAAGCTGAACATTGGTAGGAGAGGCATGTTTGTATGTTCGATGAGGGTGAGCATAAAGCAGCATTGTAGCAGCGACCAAGACCATGACGCAGCCAATGATCGAAAGCGCATGTTGAAGTCTGAATAAGGTATTCATATGCTATCCCATTATCTTAACTTGATGGGTTATGCCCTGGAACTGGAAGTGGTTCAGATTCTCGGCGATATCAACAAAGTCGCCGACCTCAAGGGTTGAGATTCGGCGCCGTGAGAAAGCCACCGACGAGCGAAATGGGCTAAAATTGGAAAAGGGCAATTTGTATTATCTGCCTAGACAGACTATAATCTCATTTTGTCAGTACGGCTGGGCTAGAATGGATATTCTAGCCGATTGTCGTCAGAAGCCTTTCCTGCTAAGGTTGGATCGCTCGGTCCAAAATCATTTTAAATCAGACATTGATAAACATCTTTTCCTGATACTAGCAGCGGCCCTCGAAGTCCATCTACTGATAATAATACCTAAATTCTGGAACTGGATTGCGGTGCATATGCCTCTACCAGCCGTCCCGGGGCATCTGTTGATAGCACATCAAGCCGATTTAGATGCAACTGTCATATCTACAGCTTGCCAGCCCCTTTCTGCTCATCGAAGACATTCTCTGGTTTCATGCCAACGATCTTCTCGTATATTTCAGGATCCGTGGCACCCTCGAGTCCGAACAGCAATACCTGGCTATCGGCTGTCAGGCCCAGCTTCTCTCGTAGTAAACCGTCATGACCAGCCCTCAGCAGGATTCCCATACTTGCAGCAGATGATTCACCGCAGACAACAGGCACATCACTCCCGCTGCCCCTCGCCAGCGCGCGCATACCATCGACCGCAAACGAATCAGGCACGGAGACGAAATCACTCGCCAGCCAAGAGAGGATCTTCCATGCCGCCGGCGATGGCGTCCGACAGGCAAGGCCTGCCATCAGTGTCTGGAGACTACCTTGGGATTCGCGCGGTACTCCTCGTATAGCACTCTGCAGCAGACAATCTGCCTCTATGGGCTCAACCACGACGAACCGTGGCATGTCCTCATTACCCCCCTGCACCTCCCACCAACGTATAGCAATCCCCAGAAAAACAGCGGCTGCAATGCTCCCCACACCCCCACAGACAAAAACATGCGTGATGGCCTTCAGCGACGCCTGCAGCGCAGACAACGCCTCGTCCACCACGACCATATACGCATTCATCACATCCCGCGGGATCGCACTGTCGAAATCATCCCAGGACGTGCTGCTCACAAAGTACCAGCCATTCAGGTCTGCATCTTCTTTAGCCCTCTGAACCGATTGCTCGTACTCCCCATTAATGCGGATAACAATGGCACCTAGCTCCTTCATCCGGCGCGCACGGCCGGCGCTCACATGCGCGTGGATATAATCCACACACCGACAGCCGAATATCTGTGCTCCGTACGCAAGACCCCTTCCCTGGTTCCCATCCGTGGCTACGCATACAGTCACTTGTTCTGTGATGTGGCGATACGTTCCAGATCGTAGTTCTGCAGAGGATGGACGAACTGCGCCTTCAGTCTGTTTATAGACTTCCTCCGCGAGTATCCTGTAGACAGCGTATGGGGCACCGAGCATTTTGAACGATGCAAGCGAAGAGCCGAATCGTTTACTCTCGTCTTTGAGAAGGAGCTTTCCGATTCCACTTTGGGAGGCGAGATTGAGGAGGGAGTGAAGTGGCTGCGGGGAGTATTCGGGCCATGTGTGGACTTCATCGACAGCTGTTTGCCAGTCTGTTAGTTTTTGGACGGATACTGCAGCATTTTGTTCCGCTGCTTTGCTGAAACGGGCTGTATTTGAGTGATGTATATAGTCCATGGTTTGCCGGCGATAGTGGGATCTGTGTACAGGGTAGAGCAGGTAATCGTTGTGATTAGACTACAGGGAGTAGTAACGGCGCTATTTATACCTGCGATCTCGTTACTGGCCTCGCTTCTAAATTATATGGCCATTGAAGTACGCAAAGTTCTAACGGTAGTCCTCGGTGGCGTCCCACCGAGCAGTCCTGCCACATTCGGTGTACCGACGCCATCGCCGAGTATCCACCACACCACGGGTATATGTTTAATACTGTCGAGGGTTCCTATATTACTACAGTAGTAGTTAAGGGAAGCTAATCTGGTTAGGCATGGGCCGTCAAAATCACAAGAATTCCTTTATTACTTCGAATGGGTTTAAATCTATAAATACTGTCGGTTCTGCCCCTGATCTAGACTCGGAATATAGCAAGAGCTGCATGTTATGCTTGAACTCTGGCAATCTCCGCCTCCAGCAATTCAACAATGTCCCTATTGAAGGCTGCTCGAGCATGGTCCAGTACAGTCAGGCCATAAGCGTCCACAGCCATAATATCTGCAGTGGCAGCAATCAAGACCCGAACCGTCTCAATATGACCTCCCCGAACTGCAAACGAGAGAGCCGTGCGTTTAAGACTATCCACACAATTCACAAGACGAATGTCCCATTCCATTAGGGCTGTAACCACCTCTGTCTTTCCGTTCACCGCGGCGAACTGTAAACTTCCAGTAGTATCTGCGGGCTCCAGTAGCCAAGGCCATTCATCCTCTGAGCTTAGAATGCACTGATCCAATACGCCCCTCCCCAGTAGTAGCTTCACGATTTCGGCGTGATCACTCAAAATAGCTTTCTCTAGAGCTTTTCGTAGACCGAGACGAGTACTCAATCCTCCATCTAATAGCGCCTTGACATGTGCGGTATGGCCTTCTTGACAGGCGTTTACCAACTCGTCAAAGGCCATGCTTAGGTCGTTGTAAGACCTGGATGAATCTATTTCAACGGCGGTCCCTGGGAGCTTCATTATGATCTGCAGAGTAGAGAGTTGCTAAAAGGTAATGGCATTCTATTCAGGCTTGAATATCATAGTTCTCAGTCGTCCTTCCCGTCCTTGACAAGCTGAAAGACCAGTAGATAAAGGCCCATTATATACAGGGCAAAGGCATCAGCAGTACCTACAAATATAGCTGCGTACCTTCACACCTTGCATCCACAAGTACCTTTGTGCTGATATCTACTGTAACTTTTTCTATATATGATAACTATACCTGAAAAACATCATCCACCCTCACCGTCTGCCCGGTTCTAAGAGACTGATTCGCACTTATGCCCGTGAGAATCGACAACGCCCCGTCCACATGAGACGCAGCTCTCCTAAAGGGATCATCTCCAGATACTTCGCCAAACAGATCATTCAGCAGCTGAGGATCCCCTCCGCCATGGCCTCCACTCCCCTCCGGAATCTCTATATCAACAGGCTTTCCAAACAACGGCCGCAGCACAATCGACCTGCTTTCCAGTGCCCCCTCGAGCGCCTGCTCTCCACCAGAATTGACATACGACTGTTCCACAACCTCGACCTCCAACCGCCCTTTGGTTCCATTGAACATCACTCTGAATCCCTCCCACGGCGCATACGCGGTCAGGCTGTATGTTAACACAGCACCAGACCGATACCGCACCATCACGCCCATAGTATCCTCAATGCTTATCCCGTCGCTGAACACAGACTGGTCACGGTAGTACGAATCCTCCTTCTCAGCGTCCAGATACATGGCCTTTAATTGCGGGTTACGGTCAAGATGCAGCGCAAAGTGATCGTCCTTTGCGTTGTCACTCCCATACGCACGCGAATAGAACTTCGTCTCTCCGCGCCTCTCTGCATTCTCGCGTCCGTAGAACTTCAAATCGCCCATTGCAACAACCGTCTCAGGCTGTGACTGTAGCCAGAAATTCACCAGGTCGAAGTGGTGGGTTGATTTGTGGACTAGCAATCCGCCGGAGTTTCTCTTGTCTCGATGCCTGCAGTAACATTAGTCTCGAATGTGTACTTTTTTCCCTTATATATATATATATATATCTTTCATGATAATACTCACCATCGTCGAAAGTAGTCAGCTCCATGCTGTGTATTCAGCAGCCACTCAAAATGCACCGAGGTCACCTCGCCAATCGCTCCAGACGACAGCAACTCGTATATCTTCGTGTTGTGCGGTGCATAGCGGTAGTTAAACGAGACCGTCACTTTCTTCCCAGTGCGCTCTACAGCAGAAAAGATCTCTCGGCACCGCGGGACATCAATAGTCATGGGTTTCTCGGTAATAACATTACAGCCAAGCTCCAGGGCACGGACAATGTAGATGTTATGCGTGCGGTCGATGGTGGTGACTATCACATCATCCGGCTTCGTTTCCGCAATCATGCGATCAAAGTCTGAAGCCAGAAATGTTGGAACCGGCGCATGGCCAAGCGCTTCAAGACGGGAGTTCGCATAATCCAGGCGCGTCTGGTTCGTGTCGCAGAATCCAACCAGCTGTGCGGTTTGAGGGAAGTCTTTGACTATTGCGGTGTAGAAGAAGATGGCTCTACCGCCGGTACCGATGAGGGCGTATTTCTTCACCATTGTGTACAGATTGTTCTACCTATGCAGGTTGCCTTTACTGTGGTTGATTGTCTGGGACTGTTCAGGATATAAGATGAGGGGAAGTTCGGGGTGAAGGAGCCCGAGCTGCTCCAACAAGTGGCAGTTTGTTAGTATCTGCTAAGCTCAAATCAGCAAACGCCCAAGACTGATGTGGGAATGCCAAATAGCCTGAAAGAAGTTCATTGTCTTGTCGCTGATTTTCCATCAATAGGAGTCTCAGCACGGCGATGATCCCACAGCCCCCGCATGCAAAGGATGGAGAAGCCATGGGGTCAATGTCAGAGCTTTGTCTTGGTGAATCCTGGAGAAACCAAGCATCCAATCTCTGTCTTTCGCTTGGGATGGGGATATTATCCTTCAAGGACCAAAAGTCACCGGGAAATATATCACCGCGGGTGGGATATATAGGGCTAGACTCCCCAAGTTGGAGTCCCACACACTCATAACCAGCAAAATGACGACCAAAGAACCACCTTCCAATGACCACGTCGAGTCTGCGGACATCATCGCACCTGTAGTCGATGAACCGCCCAAAACGACCCCCACCGGCGAGAAGGCCGCGCAGTTTCTGGCTACAGTCGGCGGAGACCGCACATTCACGCCGGAGGAAGAGAAGAAGGTGCTGCGACGGATTGATCTGCGTGTCCTCCCATTGCTGCTGGGTGCATATTTCTTCCAACAGCTCGACAAGTCCAGTTTGTCCTACGTTTCTATCTTTGGGCTGGTTGAGGATGCAAATCTCGTCGGTCAGCAGTATTCATGGCTAGGCTCCATCTTGTATATTGCCCAGCTGGTTATGCAGCCTGTCGCAGCTCTGGTTCTGGTCAAGCTCCCCACTGGAAAGGTTATTGGCTCTGCAATCTTTCTCTGGGGTTCATCGCTGGCGATTATGGCCGCCTGCACCGACTTCCCCAGCCTCCTGGGGCTGAGATTCTGTTTAGGCGCGTTCGAGGCGATGATAGGTGCGTTATCGAGTAACATGGCATTGGCAATAAACTAACTTGATAGCTCCCTCTTGCATCGCTGTCACGCAGATGTGGTGGCGGAGAGGAGAGCAGACATGGTAAGCTCCCACCCTGCCATGCAACTTGGCTAACACGAACAGGCGGGCTGCCCTCTGGAACGCGATGAACGGGGTGACTGCAATCGTAAGACTCTCAATGGCGCATCTGAACCCTACTAACTGGGCAGGTTGGGAGCCTTTTCACATACGGCCTTGGTCACATACAGAGCGACACTTTGTGCTCATACCAGGTATATCCGTTCCCTTTTCCACGCGAACAACAGCTTACGAAGTCCAGACCATCTTCCTCCTCTGCGGCCTGTTAACAGTCCTCTACTCCGTCCTCGTTCTGATATTCATGCCCGACTCCCCCATGGAAGCCAAGTTCCTGGGCGAGCGCGAAAAAGTCATCGCCGTCGAGCGCCTACGCGCCAACCAAATGGGCATCATATCGCGCGAGTGGCGCTGGGATCACGTCTGGGAAACATTACTCGACGTGAAGACCTGGATCTGGTTTATTCTCATCATTGCTATATCGTATGCTGCACTCGCACTCGCCACCCGATAAATACACTCCATACTAACGCATACACGCAGCATCCCCAGCGGCGGAATCAGCACATTCGGCAGCCTCATCATCACATCCTTCGGATATACAAATTTCGATGCAATCCTGTTCAATCTCCCGTTTGGGGCCGTGCAGGTTGTCATTATCCTAGGGGGCGGGTGGCTCGCGACCAAGCTGCGCACGAAAGGGCTGGTGATTGCCGGGATTGCGATGATTGCGGCCGTGGGCACGATTCTCCTTCTTACTGTGTCGAGGGAGCAGAAGGGTGTGCTTCTATTCGGATACTACCTGGTGGGTTTTTATAACCTGGTGCTGGAGTTAGGAGGCTAACAATGTCATGTTGCAGGTATCCTGTCTTGCGGGAATCACACCGCTGGTCTACGCCTGGGAAGCTCAGAATACTGCTGGTGATACGAAGAGAAAGTGCACGTCAGCTGTCGTTTTGATTGGCATGTGCACTGGGAATGTATGTTTCAACCGGTTGGCATATGTGCTACTGGTACTGATATCACTCTAGGTCATCGGCCCTCAACTCTACTCTCTAGACCAAGCACCCGAGTACCGGCCCGGCTTGATCTCGAACCTAATCATGTTTGTCCTTGTTGCGATAATCGCTATGTATGTCTATATTCCTATTTGCTTTGGTTCTAGGCAGCTAACGGGGCTAGTATCGCGGACGTATACCTCTACTGGCTCAACAAGCGCCACGCAAAGAAACGAGAAGCACTCGGTAAGACCGCACAGATTGTCGATGAGTCCATGATCGGAAAGAATAAGATTCAGGCGAGCAAGGCCGCTGAGGTGGAAGATGCTGGGAAGGGGGAGAGCCGCGAGGTGGACAAGGGGTTCTTGGATATGACGGATTTGAAGAACGAGGATTTCATCTACGTATATTAGGTTACTAAGGCATATATACGCATTTTGGGTATATAATGCTACTTGTGAGAACCACTGCTATGCAGCCTAGTCCACTCGACTGCTAAATCGATGCACGCCAGACCCAACAACAACCCTCTTCTTCCCATCTGTAGGACTGCCAGGGACATTCACAACAGCCTCCGTATTGGGCGGAACCCTAATAGACAAGCTGAACTTGCCTCCATCAACCCTCCACTTCGTCTCCGCAGATCCATACGGGGTCAAGTAGCTCTCCTCAGCATGGGTCAGTCCACCGCCAGGCTTGACATCAACATTAAACCTCTTCCACCCGGGCTCAGCAGGACTCAAGCCACCGATATTCTCATGCATCCAGCTCCCCACGGACCCAACAGCGTAGTGGTTGAACGAGGTCATCTCGCCCGAGTTGACGCTTCCATTCGCCAGCATACTATCCCACCGCTCCCACGTCGTGGTCCCATTCATAATCACCTGGAACAGCCATCCTGGTACTTCCTCCTGCAACAGAGTCTTGTAGAAAACGTCCGGGGCGCCATACTGGGACAGCGCATGGCCGAGGATATGTGTCCCCGCAAACCCAGTACCGATTTTATACTCATTTTTCGCAATGATATCCGTAAGCCTCTCGATCGCATTGCCATAGTGCGAAGACTCTGTAAATAAATTGAAATACAGCGGCAGTGTAAGCCCAGTCTGCGTCTCATTTGCCACAGTCCCATTACTCGAGATCCAATTCTGCCCAAACGCAGACGTGAGATTCGCGCGGTCCCGCACATACCTAGCCGCATTGTCCTTCAGTGACAGGTGCGAGGACATATTCGCCAGTATCTCCGTGCTGTGAATGAGGTACGCATCTGCGACCAGGAACGCACTCGTCGTCGCATCGCCCGGCTCATCAGGCGGTGCCAGGGGGTCGAGCCAGTCTCCGAACTGGTCGCTCGAGCGATCCCATAGCCCTTCTTCATTGCGTGGGATACCCTTGTCGACCCAGTCTTGGGCGCCGGCGTACTGCTCCCTGAGCAAGTCCTTGTCTCCGAATGTTTGGAAGAGGGCCCAGGGGGCGGCGACGACGACGTCGCCCCAGATTGCGGCTGCCTGGTTCCTCTTCTCGGTCACCACTTGTGGGATTACAACTGGGGGGATAACTTTGCTTCATTAGGCTTTGATTTTGTGAGAGGTCGAGGTGCGGGCTTACAGTCATTCGCCACTTGCTCTGAATATACGTCCTTCAACCACCCACGGAGGAATCCAGCAGTGTTGTATATGAAATTCGCCGTGCGCGAAAAGGCATTGATATCCCCCGTCCAGCCCAGTCTCTCATCACGCTGCGGGCAGTCAGTCGGGATAGAGAGGAAATTGCCACGCATCGACCAGATGATGTTCTCGTGGAGCTTGTTCAGAAGAGGGTTCGAGCAGTTGAAGAACCCCGTCCGCTCCATGTCCGTGTTGACCACGATGGCCGTGACAGAGTCGGCGTTCAGCTCTGTTTCCTCTGGCCAGCCTTCGACCTGGACGAAGCGGAAGCCATGGAATGTGAAGGAGGGCTCCCATTCTTGCTCTTCGCCGGAGAGCGTGATGTTGTCTGTGGCTTTGGCGTTTCGTAGAGGTCTGGTTGCCACTTCGCCGTTTTCCATAACTTTCTTCATTAGCATTTCCTAATGTAGTATAATGATGGTTAAGTACCTTCGGTATGGACAAAGGTGATAGTGCTCCCCTTTGGTCCCTTAACACGAACGCGGAGCCATCCAACAAGATTCTGGCCAAAGTCGAGGACCGTCTTGCCCGACGCACTCGAGAAGACGTTCTCTAGCTGTCTTTCTTCAACGCGACGAACAGGCGGTGCATCCGGGGCAGCCAGGACGCTCTTGTCGAAGTCGACTTCATGAGTCCCCAGCCATTCCGAAGCATCGAAATCCGGCGAGGACCAGCCTGCTATATCTTGAGTCGAGTCGTAGAACTCTCCATCATATATCTGAGACGACACAATAGGCCCAGTTGCCGATTTCCACGTTCCATCCGAGGGTATATAAGTTGTCTCACCATCAGCAGTCTTGATCGCCAGCAATGACAAAACACCAAGGGTATCTCCGTAGACATTTCGCACATAATCCCAGGTCAGCGCACCGGAGTACCAGCCCTCCCCAACGGTAACACCAATCGTATTCTGGCCCTGACTCAGGAGGTCAGTGACATCGTAGGTGTTATACTCGTGACGGAAATTGTAGGCCTGCCAACCAGGCGCAAGGACATGGTCGCCAACACGCTGGCCGTTCAGCTCAGCCTCATACAGGCCCAGAGCAGTGATATACAGCCGTGCCGAAAGAACCTCTTTATCCACGGCGAAGTCCTTGCGGAAGTAGATCGGTCGGTGCGTGCTGTTCACCTCTGTCTCTCTATCCGAGGCAATAGCGACAGCATCCTGCCAGTCGTCCTCGCTCAGCAGACCCGGCTCAACAGCAAAGGGCTCAGACCAGGACGAGTCAGACTGGTTTTGGCGGCCGAAGGAGCGGACTCGGACGGTGGCCTCCTCGCCAGACTTCAAATCGTCCCCTGGCCATGGAACAAGAACGGAGTTCGAGGAGTTTACATGGAATGAGCTTGGTTCGCCTCCTCGGTTAATCTCTAGTTCGTAGGCACCCTGGTGCCAGTCGGAGACGTTGCCCTCGAACCGCCACGAGATCCTAGGGCTCGGCTCCCCGATCCCCAGAGCAGAGCGGTGGTGCTCGAAAGAGACTTGCGAGATTGATAGAGCCATGATTGTCTACGAAATTCAGGGAATCGCCATGTATCAGGTATAAATAACATTCCGTCACACGCAGGATCCCCGCAGTTACGCAACGGCACGAAACAGGGGCAATTATACCCCGAGATGTTTCGTCACTTGCATATAGGGGGTTCAGACGACTAATTGGATGTCTTCTGGGCATTTTCTGGGGTCGGGAAATTGCTTGACAGGCACTGCTGTCCCCGCATTAACAGTGTCGATCGTTTAAAGTCGGAGCCAGACACCCCGAGCAGCCGAGTCGGGTTTTCCGGGTACGAATACGAAGCTGGACGTCTGATCATCATGATTTAATAAAACTATTCATGTGTCTGAATAAGTTGTTCGGAATTGAATCGCTGCATAAATTATCGGTGAGCATGCAGGTAGGGCTAGGCCGCGGGACAGCGGCAGGACAGGCAGCAGGACAGGCAGCAGGGCCCTGTCGAGCTAGGCATTTGGTGGATTGACTCCATTTCAGCTCACTTGATCCTGCAGAAAACGTCGCTGCGTGTTTTAATTCGCTAAACTGACTGGTAAGCTGACATCCCAACAAACTCCCAACCGCGGTCCCTCGAGTGTTGAATACGAACGGCGTCTTACCATATTAGCATCCTTAAATTGGATAGCTTCCTGTTATCTTCTCCTCTCCATCTTCGAATCATTAGAATTTTAGCCGGTAAAAAATGAACTACAAAGGAAGCTGCCACTGTGGTGCTGCCACGTTCAGCTTCAGCCTGCCCGCTGACATCTACGAGACCGAAGTCCTCAGCTGCAATTGTACGCACCTCTCTTCAATTAAATAGCTCCAATTGACCGTCCTCAGGCTCAATCTGCTCGAAGAATGGCTATCTGATGGTCTACCCCAAAGCCTCGGACATGACCATCCATCACTCGGAGGATGCCGTTACAGTTCGTCGTCCTTCCCATAATTATAAACACACTAACAGCACCAGGAATACCGCTGGGCATCGAAGCAATACCCGCATTCCTTTTGCTCGAGCTGCGGGACTAGCCTCTATGCTAAAGGCCCTGAGGGGAGTGATCTGAGAGCAGTCAATGTATGAACATTCTATATTCGGTTTGAATAAACTGCTAATCGATATAGGCTCGCACTATTGAAGGGGTAGAGCTCGAGAAGCTAAAGTTGAAGCCCATTGATGGCAGAAGCATATGATTTGCATATACTCATCGAGTGGTATGGAATGGCATGGTGAGAGGAGTTACTGGGGTTGGGGGCTTGAAGGTGTTTGGTGTCTGCCGAAGAGTTATTTAGTAGTATAATAAATCTAGAAGCTAGGATTAGGAAGTGTAGCACGCTGTGTTAGTTCTGCAACAGGCGCAATGCTTGCATCACCGTCGTTGGCTACAATGCAATTGCAATCAAATTTGCCCATGAAGTCAACTGCGATTTACCAAAATATGATGAGGACCATGTATGGCAGTATTGACAGTCTAGGACGAGAACCTTTATTTACAATTAGATTCAGCCAGCAAGCCCCATCCTCACATCTCGATGGTTATCCCAGCCGCCGGTCAAAAAGCTGGGCAATATCAGGGTATACATCATGCCTCCGCTGGCTGGTGATGGGTATCGCCCTGCGCGCGTCCTCAATGACCACAGGGTCCAAGGTCGCGAAAACAACGCCGTCGTCTTCCTGAGCCTGGGCAATAATGGATGAATTTCAGCAGCGCCTCATTCCAGCTTGCCCAGCCTTCGCTATCTCTACCTATGGATATATTCGAGGAAGGGAGCTTCCCTATTGCTCAGGCTTGGTAGGTCGTTCGTGTCGTCAACGAGGAAAGGGCAGCGGGGAATTATGCTTGTGCCATCGCCTTACCAAAGGATGATGGCGGCGGGGTGGGGAAGTACACGTCGTATTCAAGTCAGCGGTTTGACCGAGTCTTGCTGCTGAGAAGAGAGGGTCACCCAGGTTGCCCTGGGAGTTTGTTTCAGTCCACATGGTGGAATTGCCGTCCTCTCCTTTGGACGGTACCCCAAATGTTTGATATCCCACACTCACGCACCTAAGATGATAACATTGTATTGCTCAGCGACAGGCGGGATATTAGAGCCGTTCAAGTATTATGATGCAGGATTCATTGTCACATCAAATCTTTCTTAGTTATAGACGGTAATCCCCACAACGTCCGGCGCAAACCCGGTAAACCCACCCTCGCCATTCTCATTCCCAAGCACAACTTCATTCAAACCAACCTTCCAATCCCCTGTCAAGACCCCCAAGCGCGCTGAATCCCACCACCCCAGCCCCGGTCCAAAAAGCTCACTATGCCTCCCACTCAGGGGAACCTCTAGCCTGACGGGCTCGGCATCATTCACGCGGATCGTGAGATTGCGCGAGTTGGACCCCCACTCCCACGCAGAATCGAATGCGACTTCGTTGTTGATGTAGTCGATTTCGATGTATTTAAGGCCTTGGGCCGTGGACGGGATTTGGGCCGTTGCGCTGCTGTTGGTGCTGAGGTTGGTGATTTTGGATCCGGTGGGGATGCAGAAGTCGTCTGGGCAGGTGAAGGTGTCTGCGGAGCCGGAGAGAGTGAAGTCTTTGGTGCCGGTGTAGTAGGTAGAATTGGGAGGTGTGACTTGGATGGAGGAGATTGCGGGGGCGTTGTGGATCGTGACGGTATTGTTGGAGCTGGCTGCGAGTGAGATCTGGGTGGTGATGGAAGACGATCCTGCTGGAACTGATACAGACACTGGGATTTTGCTGGAACTTGTGGTGATGGTTATGTTGGCACCTTGCGATGGCTGAGCAAGTGTCACCTTCAGTCCGTAGTTAGGGCTGGATGTCACTCCATAGACTGCCCCAAACGTAGTCGCACCACTAATACTGTTAGCATGATTCAATTTCAACAATTTCAGTAATAAACTCACCCATTCGTCGCAGCAAAGATATCACTTGAATACTTCCCAGCAGGCAGCGTCTCGCTAAGCTCAACAAGCATCGTCCCATGCGCCGCCACAACCGCCGTATACTTCGTCTTGACATCCTCAGCACTCTCACCAGCCCAAATATCCCTCAACCCCCCAGCAAACTGCAGCCCAACATCCGGCAGATCAAGGGTAATCTCCCTCTCCTCCCCCCTCCAATTAATCACCGCAACAACTACCCTCCCCCCCTCCAACGGCCCACTCCAAACCTCATAACCCTGGTCACTCCACCTCCTCCTAAGTGCCGCACTAACCCCCAGCCCATCCTGATTAAAGCCAATAACATCCTCATTCCGCAGAATATCCAGCGACCCCTCCCTCATCCCATCCACCTTCGCGCCAATCGTCAGCGGCGCCTTGAGAACCCCCCACAGCGAGAAATGCGTCTGCTCCTCAGGAATCGTAAGCACATCTTCCAGGCCAACAAGCAACATATCCGGATCCGGCCACTGGCCCGGTCCCGCATAATCAGTCTGCGGCACGGCCTGGTTCAGCGTGCGGAAGATGGATCGCCAGTGCGGCGTGATGTCGTTCCCTATCCGCCATGAGTGGCCGATTTCTGGTGCCCAACCTGCTGGGAATGAAATCCCCCATTCGCAGACTTGGTAGAGTATGGGGCGGTCTTGGGCTTGGAGGTAGCGGGACATGTTTGCGAAGCGTGGTTGCGGGGAGGTGGAGGGCTGGTAGTTGACGTTTGGGTAGTTTGTTGCGGCGTCCGAGTAGCAGTTGTCATCTGAGTTAATTAGCATGGTGTTTCTGTGCTTGAATGATATAGGTAATGTTTCAATGATTTTGGGAAGATACATTTTAGTGAGTCAACCTCCCACTCGGCGAAAGTCCTGGCGTCGATATCTTCATGGTCTGCATATCAATTAGCACCACACCTCCAAACCCCATTATAAATTCCGGACATACATAAACTCCCCGTATTATTCGGCGGACTACCGCACAACAGAATTCCACTGTCCTGGTAGACGCCAAACAGAAGTCCCAAATCATGAAGATACCTCCCCATCGCGGGAAACCCATCCGGGAAGAGGGTCTCATTCCATGTCAAACTGCCATCGGCCAGTCTATCTGCAACAGTCCAGCCGCAGTCGATAGTGACATAGCGGTATCCAAGGTCTGCAAGGCCGGTAGCGACCAGAGCCTCGGCGTTGAGTTTCACGGCTTCTTCGCTTGGGAAGCAGTTGTATTGGTTGTAGGTGTTCCATCTGGGAAGAATGTTAGTGTTTAGATAGTGCCGTAGCTAGGTTGAGAAGCTGGGACGAACCCCATTTGTGGAGTGCGGGCGAGTCCATCTTGTAGACGGGGTTTGAGGGATGAACTGCCTAGGGCTGTGGATGCGAAGAGTAACGAGATAAACGCTGTATTGGCCATGGTCGGCCAGAGCAGTGGGTGTAATAGTGCGGCCCTTTGTATTTACTCCGGTGGACGAGTTCAGTATGCCTTGCCTTCATACAGATTCTGTGGACAATTTATAGATTACATCTGCCGGAGAATTTCCTGATGGAGATGTAGATCTTCCATCTGGGCATCTTGGGTCTCGGCTAATATCAAAGGATGCGGGGTTGAATATGCTGCTATAACCCTCTTAGTAGCGTGTCTCGGACCTGTCTGTTATTGCCTTGATTCTTATGGGGATGCGATTTACCCCGTATAAAACATCACTTTCAGATGCATAGTGGATAGGTGGAGTAAATCATGTAATCAATTACTACTGTATAATCTAAGTCTAGGACATCTTCTGTCTCTCCTCCTGTCTCCCTCTCATCCCATCCGCCTCCAACCTCCGCGCAAAAAACATCTGCGCAACCGCATCGTCCGTCTGCAAATACGTGCGGTTTCCACGCAAGAACCAGAACCCCAGCGCCACAACAAGCATCACACCAAACACCGCAATGGCGTAATTCATATCTGCAGGCGCCGGACTCGGATCGCCGGGGAAGAAGAAGAAGACCGTCGTGATGATGCAGTAGATAAGACTGATCCAATTAATGAGGGTACCCCAGCGGCCGAGAGTGAAGTGGCCGGGCGGGAGTTTATCTCTGCCGACAATCAATAAGGTGGCGATGGGGATCCCGTAGGAAATGGTGAGCGCGATGGTGCTGACGCTGAGGATTGCCTCAAGGACTGTGCTTGCGAAGAGGTAGAGGATGCCGACGAGGGCAATGAGGAAGCCCTGCAACCAGAGGGAGCGGACGGGCGCTTTCCAGTACGGGTCGACGAGGGCAAAGTATGGGCTCCAAGGGAGACCGCCGTCGCGAGCGAACCCCCAGGTGAGTCTAGATCCCGTGGTCAGAATGCTGATTCCCTGACCGAGGCCGTTGAAGATGAATAAGGAAATGAGGACGGCGGCTGCTTTCAGGCCGACTGTTTCCAGCATGAGTTCGATGAAGGGGAGGTCTGCGTCAACGACGCCGTCGATGTCTTGGATGCAGAAGAGGCAGATGACCATGAATATGAAGCCAGTGATGGCGCCGAGGAGCACGGCGAGCCAGATGACCCGCGGGGCGTTGCGACGCGGGGACGGCATTTCCTCGACCATGTGGATGACGGCGTCGAAGGCTGTTAGGCCGTAGGCGGCTTGTACGAGGCCGGTGAACCAGACGACACCGTCGGACCAGCCGGTGCGGTTCATCCACTCGCCAAATGCGAAGGAGGCGGGCTGGTATGATAGACCGGGTTTGATGCCGACGGAGATGAGGAGGGCCAAGGAGAGGACGACGAACAGGCCGGCGAACCAGACGCCGACGAAGTTGTTTATCCACGGGAGGACCTTGTCAGATCGACAGCTGACGACATTGGTCAATGTCAAGACGAACACCACCCCAATATAGACGACAAACTGAAGCCATCCTTTGCCGGCACCCTCCCACTCAGGGGCGAACAAGGTCTTCATGCCGAGCAGAAACTCCGCCATGAAAGCGACCTGCGAGGCCGTCAGGGTCCACCAGCCGAACGTGTTGATCCAGGCGGTCATGTACGAGAGAAAGCGGCCAGAGGGCGTGTCCCAAAGCCGGTGCACCCAGTACGCCTGCCCCAGCGCAGTTGGCATACTGCTGGTCAGTTCGCCGAGGGAGACGGCGACGCAGATATTGCACGCGGTGACCAGCACCAGCCCCCAGAGGATGGTGATGGCGCCGCCATTGGTGAGGCCGCTGCTGAGATCCTGAGCGAACGTCGAATAGGTTCCCAGGACGCAAAACGCGAGGGCCAGCATGCTGGGGATGTTGAATTTGCGCGAAAGAGCCTGCACGTGGCCCATTGCAGCCAGGTCCTGCTCATCTTCGCTGTGGGACGACCCAGGAGGCTTGACGGGGCCGTCGTCGTCCATGGTCAATTGAGGATAAAATTGAATCAGCTCATTTCTGAGGCGGGCGAGGGACTCGATATATAGACTCGATATCTCACGCGGAGAGCATGTTGGAGAGGCAGAGGGCGAATTTGGTGCGGAAATTTTCGATTTGCGGGGAAACTGGAAGTGACGCAAGTGGGTCTATCTCACTACAAAGTTCATTGTCGTCTGTTCGTGCTCTGTTGTTGAAGCCAGCGATCGCTCCCCTTCAGGCAGGTCCTTGCGTTGGAGGCTTGGAGCTCCCCGGCTGTCTCTGCTCAAACCGTCCAGTCCAGCCGATGCCGATCTGGCAGTGGGTTCTTCTCCGCATCTTCTCGTGTTCTTTCCTGATAAGCATTGCCTATCTTCTATCTCCATTACCTCATTCTCATGTCTATCTCAACGGCACCTCCCGCGCATGTCCAGCCGAGCAGGACGTCCTCCCTCGGTGCCAACTTCCAGTAATAAACGACAATTCCTGTTCGCGGCCCCAGCCTGAGACTTAGTAAGTTAGTGCTGTATATCAGTGAGGAAGTCAATTAACTTCAGGAAATTGCTTCAGGCACCAATGCTTCGAGCACGCTGGAGCTGCAACTCAATCCAGGCCTGCCATGCTTCAGGACTTCTGCCATAGCTATATTGCGAAGATGTCAGCGCTTCATCCTTCCCTTGTGAGGGCAATCCACGACGGTCAGATCGCCTTCTATCCCGTCACGTCCACCTCCGCCGGGGTATGAGCATCTCAACATTCATTGCCAGTGGTCTTTTGATGCCTTTTTCTTTTCTTTTCTTTTCTTTTCTTTTTTGACTGAATTTCTCCCCCTTTGTATAGATACATTACCCTAGATCAGGATTTTCGCTGTCGATTTGTATCTGACTTGGCTATGTATATCACTGCTGTCGAGTTAGCACGCCCTAATCAAATCCGATAGCTTTATGCACTCCAGAGTCCAACCCTACAGGAACATACAGAAACACTCGTGGCGGCCATGTCCATCGGATATATGACTAAGCAGATGATGCTGAGTGACGTGACCGGAGATAAGAGCCGATAGCGGTCCCTGAACCCGACTGCTCGACAGTGCAGAGCAGGGCAGACTGCATGAGGTTGAGCAGGGCCCCCAAAAATACAGTGGCTGCAGATGACCTGGGGGGTTAGAATAATAGCGCAATGAGTTCTTCTTGCTTCATTTCAAAGCATTGGTGCTGACCAAGGAGCTCGATTGGTCAGCGGCGGTCCATTTCCGCTCGGATTTAAGATTCGGATAACGGTCCCATTCCAAATGCGGTGATAAGTCGGGGTTGCAACTTTTTTTTCCCTCTCTCTCTCTTTAAATATCCTTTCCATCTTCACTGCTGTGACAATTGCAAAGCAACATGGGTGAGACCGAGACTGGTGAGAAGCCTGAGGAGGCCCCAACTGCAGTGGGCTTCTTCGATCCCCGACTCAACGAGGTGCGCCGGAAGGTGTTCGTGAAATGGGGGCGCACTGGTATGCAAGCCCAAACCCTTTGCTTTTTCTGAAGAAAGCTCACGCGTCTGTGTTACAGTGCTCCTACTATGTGTCTTCATTCTTTCCGTCCTGTCGCTCTACTGGGCGGTGCAGTTTCGCTCCGAGCATAAACTATCGTCCCTGAAAGTGTGGGTGGTGGACTTTGACAACGCCCAAGATGCACTTGTCGGGCCTGCCGTGACGGACCTGGCAGGACAGCTGGGCGGGGGCCAGAACCTGGGATATACTGTGAAGCCACCGGCCGAGTTCAATAACGACCCGGTCGCCGTGATCCAGGCCGTCTACGACCAGCACTGCTGGGCCGCGGTTATCGTCTCCCCCGACGCAACCACCCTGCTCCGCGACGCGGTCTCAACCGGCAACAGCTCCTACAATCCCAGCGATGTCGCGCAATTCGTCGTCATCTCTGCCAGAGACCAGACCACGGTCGAGACCTACATAACCCCAGCCCTCAATTCCTTTGAGCTGCAGCTTCGCGCGCAATTCGGGCCAGAATGGGTGCGCAACATCGCGCAGCAATCAGTCGACCTCACCCAGGTCCCTCAAGCTATTAACCCTGCAATCGCATTTAACACGCTGGACCTGCGTCCCTTCGCGCCCACTGCCGCAACCCCGTCCGTCACAATTGGCCTGATCTACCTCATAATCCTCGCCTTCTTCAACTTCCCCTTCCTCATGCCCGTGCACGCCATGTTCGTGAAAGGGCCCCACACCCTGAAAATCCCACAGTGGATCATCTGGCGGATCCTCAGCTCCATCGCAGCATACTTCTTCCTCTCCCTCTTCTACTCCTTCGTCTCGCTCGCCTTCCAGATCCCCTTCTCCAACGACCCGGCCCCGGACACCGTCTCCGCCGCCAACCCCAACGCCTACGGGAAAGGCTCGTTTGTGGTATTTTGGATGCTCAACTGGGTCGGGATGGCCGCGCTGGGTCTTCCGTGTGAGAACATGGCCATGATCCTCGGGTTCCCGTACAGTTCGATGTTCCTTATTTTCTGGGTCATTACGAATGTCAGCTCCGGGTTCTATGCGCTGGATCTGGCGCCCGGATTCTTCAAGTGGGGGTATGCGTGGCCGTTGCATAGGAGTAAGTCTATCCACTTTTATTTACATATCAAAAGCTAACGGTTCATTAGTTGTCAATGCACTGCGCACGATTCTGTTCGGGACGCATTCGAAGATCGGACTCGATTTCGGGGTTCTTTTTGCGTGGATTGCGGTGTCGCTTGTGCTTTTCCCGTTCGCGTCGTTTATTATGCGATGGAAGATGAAGAGGGGGTTGTAATTAACTTGGTAAACTGAAACTTGGGGAAGCCACAACTTTAATGCATATAGAGTATATAGACAGAGGATGCTATAATGATGAAATGAAATAAATATGTGAATGGCAAACTTAATCAGCACAAGCTTTTTCTTTCAGTGGCCACATTCCTCATAAAGTGTTTAAATGTATATTTCCAAACCAGCATTCTGGTTCAGCACCGCAGATTCCCGGCAGAGGCTGGTGTTTCATGAGGCATATCATCGACGTGGGAGATGCACTGTTTTGATTGGCTTAGATGGCATGCTGGTATTCGGGTGGGCCTATACGAAGGGCAAATCGTATTCACTGTGTACTGCATAGTAAGAGTATTCAGAGGATTGGTGATAGCGGAATATTAATGATTCTTGATAGATTACTTGTGTAGCCTCTGCTCGTGTCTACCGGGTACTAACAAGCAATGACTGGATAACGACGAGGCAGTTAACTCACTGCAAGTCCAACTGTTACTGTGGATCTGCCCTACAAGGGATCCGACGCAAGGAATTGGAAACCAAAACATTGGGCCGCTGAGTCTGAATTGTTGGCTCAGGGGTGGTTCTCATTGGCCCGAGTTTCCCCAGCTCGTCACCCAATTGGTTCTCGCCTGCTGCCAAGATTCAATGTTTCAGAAAGATAAATATAGGCAGTCCAGCTGGTCATGAGAGACTCCAGCTTTAAAAACTCTGCCTCCTTCTGTCTCTCTGTCATCATCTCTGTCATCATCTCCGAATCTGCTTCATTGCATCCATCGCATCACGTCTCTCGTTCCATTGCTTCATCTACACTCGCTTACTCAAAATGTCTGCCACCACCTCCTCCTCCGCTGCTGCCACCTGCACTGGCAACGCCTGGGTCCTCCCTGTCCAGGACATCGCCTGCGGTCTGATCTCCACCTCCGACAAATACTCCGACATCATGGACAAGTGCTGCGGGGACGCCGACGTCGAGAGCTACAACGACGACTGCGGCCTCTACTGTCTCGCCCAGGGCCAGTCCGGCAACGACCTCCTCGACTGCATCCGCGAAGAGGGCGCAAAGGACGGCGATTTCTTCTGCGGCGGTGGAAACCTCACCCATACTGCCTCTGCTGCTTTGCCTAGCAGCACGGCCAACAAGGATAGCGACAATGACAACGATGCTGACAGCGAGGATTCTTCTGACGGCGAGGATAATGCGGCCGTGCGTGCGCCGGTTGTGAACAAGGCTGGACTGGGTGTTTTGGCGATGCTCTTCTGCACTGCTCTGCTTGGTTATGCTGCGTGAGCTTCATGCAGAGTATCGGCATTAGATGGATTTGCGGGACATATTCAATCATGATCTGTTTATTTTTTTAGTTACTTTTTTATTGGTGTACTTATACTTGCATGTGCCGGTGTGGCATACTACTTAATTCGGCTTAATAGTTGCACCGTGGAATGTGAAGGTGCCACAGCTCCCTTTTCCACCCACCTCCTTTTTCCTATTCTTCCTTCTCGGCCATGGTCTCTTGCCCTGGTCTTGTCAAATTGTGATGGCGACATTGTCTGCGTGACCCAGTTGAGGCCGTCCTTGCGTCCCTGGCATTCATCTATACGTCGCCTATATATCCTTGATAATCTACACTACAGCCCTACTGCCCTAGTAATACTGCTAATCGCAAAATGTCGTCAACGAAGCAAACCTTAGAGGCCCTCCCCCTTACCAATAATGCCAACCAACTCGACCGCTCCCTCTCCTGGCTCGGCGCCACCGGCCTCGCCTTCACAATCACAAACTCATGGATGAGCTACGCCGCAACCTTCGGCACCGCGCTCGTCGACGGCGGTGGCATCACAGTTCTTCTCTCCGTGCTGATTGCTGGCCTTGCCCAGTGGATTGTCCTGCTCGGTGTGTGCGAGATGGTCTCTGCAATTCCTTCTTCTGGTGTATATATACCCATCCACCTGCTGCAACCAGGTATCAGTTGGCAAGAAAAAAGAAATGAAAAAATTTTGAAAAGTGTTTAATTAAAGTAGGGCTGCTACCATTTCACGTACTTCCTCGCGCCTAAAAAAACTCGCGCCTTCGCCTCCTTCACCGTGGGCATCATCAACCTCCTCGGCTTCTGGATTGGCGGCGTTGCCGGTGCAGTTTATACCATTACTTCGATCTTCGGGATTATCACCTTCTGGGTTGATGGGTTCCATCCGACTCAGTGGCAGGTGTATCTTGCTTATGTGGCTTTGGTCTTGCTTTCTCGTACGCTACCACCCATCAACCTAGCCCTAACTTGTTAACCTGGCTCTAATGGATATAATACAGTTATCCCAATATTTACAATCCCACCCTCCAAAACCAAATACCAAACAACCGCAACTCTATCCCTCTCCCTCCTCCTGCTAACCCTGCTCGTCGCCGTACTCACATCCCTAGCCCGGACCCAATATCAAAAACCGAACCTGTCCCTCCATCAAAACAGAAGCGGGTACGATAATTCAACGGCGTGGCTCCTCAGTATCACCGCGGGGATGTTCTCCTTCTCATCCACAGGAATAGTCGTGCACTTATCCGAGGAGGTCAAGGGGGCTGAACGAGGGATTCCTGTTGCTATGTATGGCCCCAACAATAAACTCCTTATTCTTGCAATTGAATTTTGAATCCGCTGGCTAATATGGTTAGAAACTCAACTATGGCCCTGGGTCTTCTTACCACGATCCCCTTTGCTGTTGTTCTCCTCCTGGGTATGCAAGATGTGCAGGCCGTGCAGGACGCCTGGATACCGAGTTTGGAGGCGTTTTATCAGGCGACGGGGAGTAAGTCTGTTGCGACGGGACTGCAGGCGTGTCTGGTGTTGCTTTATTTTGGTATGTCCATGTCCATGTCCCATTCTCTAGTTATTGTGCTTGCATAGATTGTACGGGTGGATGGTATTATAGGAGAGGGGAGCCGGGGTTAGACTGGACCGTGGTGGTGCTAACAAGGAATTTATTGTTTAGTTACGGTCTGTACACAGTGGGTGTCAGTGAGTCGGAATGCATGGGCTCTTGCTCGAGATGTAAGTACAGTACTCCTTAATCGCTATATATATCAGGAAGGACATCGTCTTAACGAAATACAACCAAAGAACGCCCTCCCCTTCTCCCCCTACTTCGCCCAGATTTCGCCAACGCACAACATGCCCGTCCGAACAACACTCCTCTCGGTATCCTTCTTCATTGTCTTCGGCCTGCTCTACATCGCAAGCAGCAAGGCCTTTAACTCCTTTGTTAATATGGCGGCTCTTCTCGTCAATATCGCGTACACAGTGCCGCAGGGTATCCTGGCGTGTCGGAGGCGGGACAGGCTCTCGCCCACTCGGGCGTTTAATCTGGGGAAGGTAGGATACGTCGTGAATGCATTCTCGGTTTGCTGGCTTATATTGGTGGGAGTGCTGTTTTGCTTCCCTGTGAGTGTTCCGACGAGTAGTGGAGGAATGAATTAGTATGTACTCTTTTCTGTTTGTTTGTCTATATTTTTACAGATCTCGTTCCGGTCATGTCTTTCGTTTAGTTTCGTTTAGCTGGTTGTTGAGTATGACTGACCGACTGGCCAGTGGCTCCGCCGTCATCGTCGGCCTGTTCATCGCTATACTGGCGTTGTACGCCGTGCGCCGGGACATCTTCCACGGACCTAGCCATATCCACGGCCATAGCTACAATCTCTCATCGATACCCAAGCCTACGCCCGCTGGTCCCACTAGCCCTGCTATACAGCCTTCGGCATCCTTGGGAGTCCACCCCAAAGCAGCAAAATCGACACAGTAAGCGCAATAGCAAAAGGCTGCAGGACCTCCACGCCCTTCGCCTGCGCAACGGCCCCAATGGCAAACGGCAAGATAGCTGCACCGCTTGCCCCGAATGCAGCGGCGAAGCCAATCGCGCTGACGTGCAGAGCGCGTGGGAGGAGACGAGTCGCGACCACGACGGCCCCGGGGAACATGGGGCCTAGGAAGAAGCCTTGGAAGGAGACTGCCACGACAGAGGCGTAGAAGGACGGGACGAGCCAGAATATTAGACAGAATGCGATGGCGAGGACGAGGTATATCTAGAGAATCAATCAATTCATGTTAGTTTCCAGTTGGTGTACTTGCGGACCCATGCGCGTGGTAGGCGTGGCATTAGGACATACCGCAATAGCCAATTTCTCCCCAATCCTAGGCGTCACGAACCCCAGCACAACACGTCCAACAGTAATCCCAAGCCAGTACCCCGTCGAGCCCATCCCGCTGGCGAACTCGGCGCCGTTACGCACGCGCATGAGGAACGTCACCACCCACCCGCCAATCGCGACTTCAAGACCAACGTAGCCTAGGAGAAAAAAGGCGAGAATCCAAGTGACGCGGGCGTAGCGGGGGACGAACAAAGCGCGGCGCACGCCGCCCTTCTCCTCAGCTCCGGCTCCCTCAGAACCTTCCTGTCCTGCTAGGTCGGAGATGTTGCGCTGGGATTCGCGAAATGCAGCGGCGTCGGCGTCCCAGAACGCCCAGAGGCAGGAGGCTAGTTCGATGGCGGCGCATGCGACCTTTTCCATGTAAGTAACCCATTTACTTATATGGCTGGGGTATAAGGTACGGAGCTTACCATGATATAATAGAAATAAAACCACCCCACCTTGGCCTCTGTAATCAAGCTCGTTGCAACCAGCGGCGCCATAACCGCGCCGAGACCATAAAGGCCGTGTAATAGGCCCAACATCTGGTTTGAATCGGCCATGTTCCCAACCCATGCATTCCACGCGGAGTCAGCTAGGCCATTCCCTAGTCCTGCGAAGATGAACGAGACGACGAGGACTGGGTACGGCGGGTGCAGGCAGTTGACGATGTAGGCGATCAGATGGCATCCCGGGGAGAGCCAGGCGATGCCCCGCTGGCCCAGGTGCACATGAAGTATGTTATTTGTGAATGCGGCGAGGGTGTATCCGCCTATGGGGGAGAGGAAGACGAGGGATACAGTAGTATAGCTGAGTCCGTACCAATTTTCCAGCTGTTTGAGTTGGATTTAATTGAATACCCACGGGGATATGTCCGAAATCACTCACATATGGAATCAAAGGCTAGGAGAACAGTCAGTCAGTGCATTCAACATAAAATGCCAAAGTAGAAACTCACTCCGTACGCAGCGTCATTTGCGCCCATTACCAGAAACGCCCAGAAGGTGGCCATGGTCTTCGCCGTGTTCCCAGGGGAGTTCCAGCGTTCCAGCTCCTCGTCATTGTTGTCGGAGCTGGTATTCCCACCGCTGCCCCGCAAGTCGGACTGTGCCTGAGCTTGGAGACCCTTCTCAGCGTCTTCAGCGTCGCGGGGCTGCTGGTGTTGCTGAAGCTGTTCCTGCGGTTCGGAGCTTGCAACCATTGTCAACACTGCTCACCGTGACTCGACAAGGAAGCGAACAACAACCAGTGTAAGAAACAAAGAAAAAAAGTGTGATCACAGGATTATAAATGGCAGATCTGGTGCTGGTGCTGGTGCTGGGCGAATTACTCGAATAGGCAGCTATCTCAGCAGCGAACCAAGGCCCTAAACCTGTTAGTGCTGGTGCTGGCTGGTCCCAGACAATTCATCGCCAATTGGCGTTTAGATCGGCCATGGACGAGAATAAGTTACCTCAAAAGCCTTGCACATGCCTGGAATGAAAGATGTTTTTTGATCTATTAATCTAGAGATACATCATAACCATAGCCACATGCTCCGGTCTCGTACGGCCCATAACGGTAAAACAAATGAAATAAACACACAGAAAAGAAGAGAAATAGACAATTATTAAATATAATAGACCACCTGCACATGCAAAGTCATTGTACATTCATGCCAGTATCGGGTTTTTGACTGAAGGTATGATTGTGGCCATGGACGGTTTTATCCAAGTGGCAGCCAACAACAAACAATTGCCGTCGACCTTCAAGTCCAGCTTAAATGAGTTACTCCGGCTTTTTTCCTATCATGAGATACATGGGCGTAAATAGCTTCTGTTCACCACCGGCAACAAGGCAGTCGGCAGCCAATGCCAGACTGTCGGCGGTCTTTTGTGTGCCCCGGGGGAAGAGCTTGAATGTTTCCATGAAGCCAACGAAACGGTGAACGAAGCCACGGCCCCACCACGTCATGCGGGCAATGGTGAAGAAGTCCCAGGGCGAGGTCATGTGCTTGAACGAACCAGCAAGAGGGTAGTACCAGGGGATCGCATCCGGGCGATCAGCCAGGTCCTCGTGGTGGAGGAGCTCGAGGCCAGCGCCCTCAATGGCAGCCAGGCCCTCGGACACCTTGACCATGTTGGAGATACCGTCTCCCTGCTCAATACCAAGACGGATTGTGCGGTGTTCGGGGTTCTCGTTGTCGTACTCGTCGGTCATGAGCCACTCGTAGACACCGAAGATACCACCAGGCTTGAGCACACGCTGGATCTCCTTGTAGACTCCGACGAGCTCGGGGGCGTGGACGGTGGCCTCGATAGCGTAGACAGCGTCGAAGGAGTTGTCGGGGAACTGCATCTGCATGAAGTCGCCCTTGACGAAGCTCAGCTTGTCGCTCAGGCCCTCACGCTCCGCATAGCGAGTGGCACGCTGGATCTGGTAGTCGTTGTTGTTGAAACCAACCACGTTGGCGTCGGTGAACTTGACAATCTCACGGGCAGGACCGCCAACACCGCAGCCAACATCAAGCACCTTCATGCCGGGCTTGATGCCCATTTGGTGGGCGAGGTAGTGTTCGTGGCGGGCGATGGCTTGGTAGAAGGGCTCTCCGTGGGCAAAGCGACAGAAGTGGAAGGATGTACCCCATCCATACTCGTAGAGATCGGTAGCAAGGTTATAGTAGCTGTACGAGGTTAGTTTTATTTCTCTCATCGTTTCTGCAATCAGACACGTACTGTCGGGTCAACGTAGCGTACTCGGCGCGACGGGCCTATTCAGACAAAATGGTTAGGATCATGCAACAGCCGAGGAGCATTGAATAAAGCAACATACAGCACGAGTCTCCTCTGTCTCAACCTCAGCAGACTTGTTGTCCCAGTGCTTGAAGTACTCGTCGACAGCGGCCTTCTGCGCAGCAGCGCTCTTCTGGCGCATGGCAGCGAAACCACCCTGAGCCTCGGCGGAAGAGCCGTGGAGGGCACGGTTAAAGTCAGCATCACGCTGGTGGTTTTCCTTCTCTAGAGAAGAGGGGGCCATTGTCGAATTGAGGATTGAGGTGTGAAAGAAAAATGAATTGGTTTTGTGTTAAAAGGGGCGAACCGGGAGAGGGCCTCAGGGAGTCGGGGATGGGGTGAGAATTGAAAGAGCACAACAACGACTGTCGACTTGCAGATTGATGGTCTTTATAACCACGAGAGAACGACGAGACAACCTGAAGTGCTTGGGAAAGAACGACAAGGAAGAAGCGAAGAATGTGAATACGCAGTGAATACGATAGATGTCCAGACGACAGGAAAGGAGGTGGTTTTGAGATCCGGCTTTTTGGCTCTGCCGCCCAATCACGGCTGTTGCTCAGGGGCAGCCGACGCAGCCTGCTAGCTACATTGGGGCTAGTCTGGGGTTGATCCGAAAGTCCCTGACAGTTGAGGCACTGAGGCAGTTTACACCGTTGCGGTATTCAAGAGCACGGCTCTGCAGTTAGCACGCAATACGATTTGTCTCGCGTGGTTCGGACTGGATTGTAGCCGATCAACAAACATTGGAAGCCGGGATATCCTGCAGCCTGCAGGTGGAAATTATCAAACATCGTATTCGATACGATAGATCTTTTTTCACCACCGCCACTACTGCCTGAGGCCCAGACCTCCAAACATTCATGTGAAAAGTTTGTTAGGTAATTCAGCCACATCTGCGCCACACGCAGCCACACCTATTCAACTGTCGATAGTTATTCATCATTTCTGTCTCATACGGCCTCGCTGTCACTCTCTTCTACAGCGGCCAACATGCCTCCTCAAATCAAACAGGACCTTAACCGGTCGGGCTGGGAGTCCACAGACTTCCCTTCTGTTTGCGAAAGCTGCCTCCCAGAAAACCCCTACGTCCAAATGCTCAAGGAAGACCACGGCGCCGAATGCAAGATCTGCACCCGTCCGTTCACCATATTTCGATGGAAGGCCGACCGCACCGCACGCACCAAGCGTACGAACATTTGTCTTACTTGTGCTCGACTGAAGAACTGCTGCCAGTGCTGCATGCTCGATCTATCGTTCGGTCTCCCGATTGTCGTTCGCGATGCCGCGCTGAAGATGGTGGCGCCTGGCCCCGAAAGTGGGATCAACCGCGAATACTACGCACAGGGCCACGAGAAGGAAATTGAAGAAGGCCGAGGTGCAGTCGAGGAATATGAAAAAACAGACGAGAAAGCTCGCGAGTTGCTTCGGCGGCTTGCGCATTCCGAACCATACTACAGGAAGCCCAGACAGCAGCTCGAAGGGCCGCAAGAAGACGGGGAGGAGAAGGAAACTCCGACAGACGCGCCGGTTGTCAAGAGCCGATATGGAAACGCGCCAGGGCCTGTACGGACAAGTGAGAGCAGAAGAGGCACAGCACTGCCCGGTCGGGGTGGCCGAGGAGGTGCGCGCGGCGGCCGCGGCGGCCGACCATTCCCTGGCACCGCGCAGCTGCCACCATCGCAAGAAGACATCCTCCCCCCCGCGGATCCGAACATTACGTCTCTGTTCGTTACTGGTGTTGAAGACGACCTTCCCGAGCACGCTCTTCGGTCGTTCTTTGTTCAATTCGGCCAGCTCCGGTCTCTAATTTGTTCCCACCGTGCTCATTGCGCATTTGTCAACTATGCCTCTCGTGAGTCCGCCGAAGCTGCCGCGAAACAATGCCAAGGAAAGGCTATTATTCAAGGCTGCCCTCTTCGCATTCGGTGGGGTAAGCCGAAGTCGTTGGATAATCTGGATCGGGAAGAGCGGCTGAAGTATGCCCGTGAGGGTCGGCAAACCGCAGGCCCCGCGAGGACTGGAGGTCAAGCAACAAGGGCAATCACAACAGGGGCTGAAAAAGAAGAACGGCCACGCAATGTGGCTGTTGCGCCCCCTCCTGGTAGTGGCGATGTTCAGTACTCGAGTTTGTCTGGTGATTAAAGCATTTTTTTATTCTTTAAGTGGGTATGGTTGCTATTGGACTGAGGGCTTCATGTCATTAGAAGCGGGCGTTATTGTATTTATTCTATTAAATCTCACTGCCATGAATACCCAAAATAGGACAGAAATGCCATTCTATCAAAATTACCCGTAAAATTGTCATGTTCTCAAGTGTGGGTAGCCGTTCAGACTCGTAGAACTAAATATATATCTTAAACCTGAGGGACCCCATCATGTTGAGTGTACCACTAATTCTTTATTATATATACTCATTTTAAATGATACTGCTTGGCATTATTCCCCTCCATGAGCGTACGATATATTTTTCAGCCTGCTCATACTCCAGATTATGATCCAATTCCACCACGCCCAAACCTATGGATGCAGCTGTAGCTTGTACAATCTTAAATTCTCGAATCCTGTCAATTCTATCGCTATAAATGTCCCAAGACGCCAAAGGAGAGAGAAAAGGTGGGTATACTATAATACAACTGCCCACATGCAATCAACCAATATTATACATCGCATCGCACATCGCACTATAGGCAATAGGCCCTCATACCACCCCAGACCAACTATGATGAGCACGGCTTATCGACCTTAACGCTCTTCCCTTCAACCTTGATCGAGTCGTTATCGCCACGCTCAATGTCATCGTGTATGCGGAGTTCTAAAACGTTCAAGCAGTCATATTAGCTTCTTTGCCACCCATGATGTCCAAGACCGAGGACGTAGCTCCGCCAGTCCACCAAAGGAGTTTTGAATACGTACCCCACTTCGCATTCTCATCTGCCGCCGCATCCCGCGCACCCTGCACGATATTGTGGCGCAGAATATTCGCAACCTCAACGGCGTGGTTGATCTGCATGGGCGTGTCTATGCCGAAGCGGCGGTGCTTTTCAAAGTTCTGGCGCGCTTCTTGGCGTGCGGCGAGAAGGACTCTGGTGTCATCTGTAGCAGTGAAAGTAATCAGTGTACTGTTCGGTAGAGTGTGCTTGTTGTGCTTGAGCAAGACTGACTATGGAATGCGATCCGGGTGGCGCGGAGGACTTGTCGGTAGGCGCTTAGTGCTGAGACGGCGGGTTGAGAGGCCATTGTTGGTTTGAATTGAGACGTAGGATCCTTGAGTATGAGGATCTCTGGAGAATTGGGTATTGATTCGGTGGTGGTCTTGAGGTTATGGCGTTTTGCCCGTTGATATGTTAGGGGCGACGTGGAATTACTACCCGGGAGCGGCCTGGAAATAAAGACAGCAGGCAGGTTCAAGACGAGTGTTAGGTTATTCCTCTGGAAGATAATAAAACAAGAAGATAGGCAGTATGTTTGTAGAAGAAACTGGAAGGCGTCTTGATGTCCAGTTCCACTTTCGATGACCTCCGAAACGCGCAGTGGCTGATTGGTCGGACAAAAGGCGGCCGACATGGGCAGAAAAAAATATCGTTTGCCCACTCGATTTTCTGATCTTCGTGCGAAGTCAACCCCTCCCACTTTTCATCCTATAATCCCATCTTCTCGAAGCGCGAGTCTATTCATCGGCTTCACTTGCAAGATGTCCTCCGCGCAGGTTCTCAATGTTACTCTCCCGGCCCTGTCCGCTGGCTGGAGCGCCGACAAAGACTTCAAGGCTGTTGGCAAAGTTTCTGCTGCTACCCAGAGGAACCTCGAGCCTGTTGGGCCTCATTTCCTGGCTCACGCCCGCAGAGTACGTCTTTCGAGTGCTACTAATTGTGTGCTTCTGAATTATGAGGGGGCTTCATTTTATTTTGAATGCGGGGCTAATAAACTAACAGAAGCGTCACCACCGTACTTTCTCCGAGGATGAGCGCATCCAGGCTCAGCAGAACGTCAAGAAGACCGAAGATGACGAGGATGATGATATCTCCGAGGATGAGGACCCAATGATGCTCCAACGGGATGCCAAGGACTGGAAGGTATGGTTTTGGGTTTATAGCTCGGCCAATTGAAGCTATACTAATAATTTTATAGGGCCAAGACCACTACGCAGTTCTTGGACTCACCAAGTACCGCTGGCGTGCAACCCCCGAGCAGGTCAAGCGTGCTCACCGCAAGAAGGTGCTCCGTCACCACCCCGACAAGAAGGCTGCCCTCGGCGACCGTGACGAGAACGACAGCTTCTTCAAGTGTATCCAGAAGGCCACCGAGATTCTGTCCGACCCGGTCAAGCGCCGCCAGTTCGACTCCGTCGACGAGGCTGCCGATGTCGAGCCTCCTAGCAAGAAGCAGAGCCAAAAGGGCGACTTCTTCAAGCTCTGGGCTCCTGTTTTCGAGTCCGAGGGCCGCTTCTCCAAGATCCAGCCTGTTCCTCAACTAGGTGACGACAACAGCACCTTTGAGGAGGTTGATACTTTCTACAACTTCTGGTACAACTTCGACAGCTGGCGTACATTCGAATACCTTGATGAGGATGTTCCCGATGACGGTGAGAGCCGTGACCAGAAGCGTCACGTCGAGAAGAAGAACGCCAACGCCCGCCGCAAGCGCAAGACCGAGGACACTGCCCGTCTGCGCCACTTGGTCGATGACTGTGCTGCCCTCGATGAGCGTATCAAGAAGTTCCGCAAGGCCGCCCGTGCTGACAAGGACAAGAAGCGTCTCGAGAAGGAGGCTGAGGCTAAGCGATTGGCCGAGGAGAAGGAGAACGCCCGTCTTGCAGAGGAGAAGGCCAAGAAGGACGCTGAGGAGTCAGCCAAGGCCGACCGTGAGAAGGCTAAGAAGGCCAAGGAGGCCGCTAAGAACGCTGCTAAGAAGAACAAGCGTGTTCTCAAGGGATCCGTCAAGGATGTCAACTACTTTGCTGAATCTGGCGAGCCCTCTGCCAGCCAGGTTGACTCTGTCCTTACGGACGTTGACTTCATCAACAGCAAGATCGACAATGAGGAGCTTGCGTCGCTGGCTGAGCGCCTCACTGCTGCTGGCAAGGATGGCGCCGCCGTCAAGAACGTGTACGCTGAGGAGTTCAAGAGGCTGATTGGCGCTGGCAAGGCAAAGGAGGGCGAGGCCAAGTTCTTTGCTTAGGTTAGTTAACGATCCACTTCAGATGTTAGACATGCACAGTGATTAGAGATAGACTACTGTCTGATGAGCGGAATGAAATTCATGAATGATTGCCTACATCTTGTTTACTGCACGTAGATTATGCCTGCGGCATGTGCGCCAGGGCTGGTTGACAACTTGACGGCCATGGCCGGCTGGCTGCCCACGAGGATAAGCATTGCCAATCTCCGCCAATACAGGCTGCGCATGCTTGGGAAGCTTGTCGGTGCCCGGGCGTGGGTTCCCTCAGTCGTTGGGTTGGCCAGAAGTCGAGTCGGAGGCCCCCAGCCCCGCACGTGGGCGACGGTCCCCACCCGCTTCCTGTTCCTTTCGAGATGCAACTTGCTCGTCCACTCAGCAACCATCGACCTGCAACGTGCAGCTCTCCAATCTCCGCGCGGTGGGACACTCGATCTTTCGCGAAGCCCACGATGTAACCAATTGCGATGGGGCTATTAGAGGGATGTCAACAGATAGAGATGAACACGCGAGTGAGCCGTAAGCGATGGGGCTGCCAGTGCCAGCAGCTTTGGCACACTTTGCCCTCTCCTAGAAGCTATATAAAGACCGATGATCCCACGATTATCTCTGTCTTTTCTCCTGCTCACAGGTCTTCTTTGACATCGATCTTCACCAGTTGTTGTCAATCAAAGCTCCCGGCGCTATGTACTCCAAGGCCCTGGTCGCCCTCCTCGGAGGTCTGTCCGTTGCCTTAGCCCAGACCTCCTCTGAGCAGACACCTTCAGTAGCTGAGATTGAAGCTGCTCAGGCTACCGTAAAGCCCTACTCCCCTACATCCAATGTCCAGGGCAAGTCCTTTCAAAGACTGGTCACCATTTGGCTGGAGAATAGAGTATGTACCCTGTATGCTATGCCTCCCAGGACTATACTAATCCCATCAAGGACTTCGATGTCGCCGCCAATGAGAAGCACTTAGCCAAGCTGGCTAAGAAGGGTCTCACCCTTACCAACTTGTGGGCTGTCACCCATCCCTCGGAGCCAAACTACTGTGCCTCCGCCGGTGGTGACACCTTCGGCATGGACAACGACGAGTTCAACCAGGTTCCCACCAACGTCTCCACCATCGCGGACATGTTCGACACCAAGAACGTCTCCTGGGGTGAGTACCAGGAGCACTTGCCCTACCCGGGATACCAGGGCTTCCGCTACCCAACCTCGGGCGACGACGACTACGTGCGCAAGCACAACCCCATGGTCTTTTTCGACTCTGTCACCGAGGATCCCACGCGTCTCCGCCAGATCAAGAACTTCACCTCCTTCTACGCCGACCTCGCCAACCACAGCCTCCCCCAGTACTCCTTTATCACCCCTAACATGACAAACGACGGCCACGACACAGACATTTCCTTCTCCGGCACCTGGACCTGGGACTTCCTGATTGACCTACTTGACAACGAGTACTTCATGAACGACACCCTCGTTCTCCTAACCTTCGATGAGAACGACACCTACGAACTCGGCAACAAGGTCTTCAGCTTCCTGCTCGGCGGCGCTGTCCCTAAGCAACTTCTCGGCAAAGAAGACAACACCTTCTACACCCACTACAGCATCATCGCCTCTCTATCCGCCAACTTCGGCCTCCCCAGTCTCGGCCGCTGGGACTGCGGTGCAAACCTGCTCTCCTTCCTCGCCGACAAGGTCGGGTACACCAACTACGAAGTCGACACGAGCAACATCTACTTGAACGTGTCGTACCCTGGTCCCCTGGCCAATGGCGAGTACGCCAAGCACACCTTCGACTGGCCTATCCCTGCTACCGAGGGCAAGTGCTCTGGTGGACATGGAATTTTGGACGTGGTCAAGAAGACATATGCCGGCCTAACAGCTACCCATGACTACACTAGCCCTGTGCCCTTTGATGTGAAGTCGGGTAACAGCGTGGGTATCAAGTACAGCCGTACCCTCAAGAGTGGACAACGTGAGACGCACGTTACGGGTAAGAAGCCGGCGACTTCCCGCAGACCGTAAACGTTTCAGTAGGATGTATGAAAGCTAGGTACGGAAGACTGTACAGATGTTATGCAGAAAATTAATGTTATGTTATGTTATCTATGAGGTATATAAAATTTAATGTACGGGAGTTTAGCCGTGAGTCTGTCGGATGTGGAAGCTCTTCAGCTTGTAGAACGCATCGAAGGCCTGCGGGCCAAGCGAACAGCCTAGGCCAGAGTTCTTCCAGCCAATCCACGCAAGGTCCTATAGTATATTTTGTCAGCAGACTTGAACTCAACTTGAACAGACAAGGGGGACGAACCGGGCTAGGGAAGTCGCAACGGTTGATGTAGACAGTTCCAGCTTCAATACGTTCAACCAAATCTTCGCCAGTCTTGATATCCTTTGTCCACACGCTAGCAGTCAGACCATAATCGCTGGCGTTCATCAGCGCCACGGCCTCGTCGTCAGACTGGACTTTCATGATTGGGATGACGGGGCCAAAGGTTTCCTCGCGCATGGCGCGCATGTCGTGCGACACGTTGGTGAGGATTCTCGGGGCAATAAAGCTCCCTGAGCCTGGGAGGTTCTCGAAGGTGGCGTTCGTGGGTGTAGAGTCGACCGCGCCACGGGACAGGGCCTCATCAATGTGCGATTGAATGTTCTTGACTGCTTGGCCGGAGATTACAGGGCCTGTGGTAGTTGCCTTGTCGTGGGGATCGCCGAGCTTGTAGCTGTTTAATTGTTAGCTAATACCAGCCGCCCAGGGGATGAGACTTACGTTGCTAGCTCCTTCTGAATCTCGGCTACAAAGGCATCGTGTACATCTGCATGCACATATACGCGCTCAATGGCGCAGCAGCTCTGGCCGGAGTTGAAAACAGCGCCGTCAACGACATTCGCGGCAGTATACGCCAGATCCGCATCAGGGCGGACGTAGGCTGGGTCATTACCGCCGAGTTCCAGGTTTAGTGGCAGGATTCTACCGGCAGTTGCCTGACGAAGACGGAGGCCTCCCTGCGTAGATCCGACAAAGGAAACCAGCTTGATTTGGGGAATCTTGACGACCTCGTCGAAAACCTCCCAAGCACCGAAGTGGACAACTTGTAGAACGTTCTTGGGCAGACCAGCTTGTTCGAAGAAGGAGGCGAGGCGGTCTCCGAACAGAGGGGTCTGAGGAGAGGGACGGAGTATCACGGTGTTTCCGGCGAGGAGCGCAGGGACGAGGGCGTTGATGGTGATCAGATATGGGTACTGCTTGGTTAGTTTTAGCTTGCAACGAATTGCTCGGAGGACTTACGTTCCACGCAGTCGCGAGAAGCACTGGCCCAACTGGAACCTTCTTGACATATCTGTTGAATCCAGTCTCCGCTTGTCCTGGAACGCTCTTGAGCTTATCCTCGGCCAGGTCAAGAAGGTAGTTGGCCCGCTTGCGCATCGTATCAATCTCGCCACCGATGTAGGAAACTGGACGACCCATTTGATCGGCAAGTTCCTTCACAAGGGTCTCCTTGTTGGCGTCGATTATCTCCAGAGCCTTAACGATGATGGCTTTGCGCTCGGCGAGGGAGAGCTCCTTGTAGGTGCGGAAAGCATCTTCGGAGGCTTGGGCGACCTGGCCGATTTGGTCGAGAGATTGGCCAGGGTGTTCGAAGATGACTTTCCCGGAGGAGGGCGAGATGGTGCGCACTTGGTTTGACATTCTGGGATCAATAAGGGTCGTTAAAGAGAGAGGGGCAGGTTGTAGAGAGGACGACGGAGTGGCTACGTCGGCGGTCGTCTAAGGCGATAAGAAGTGGGGTAATGAAGCCTGAGGTATCAATTGGATCAGCATGACAAGGCGAGTAATGCTTGAAGTTGAATTACTTGCCTGTTAAATTGGGTTTGTGAAGACAGGGTAAAGCCGGTGTCTTTGCCACGAGGCAAATAATTTTGAGCAGTGGGTGTTGAGCTGGAGAGTTCCTGGATGACCCCAGGCTCCTCTTCCCCGCACCGCCACTACATATATACACCACAAGTCTAGTGGCCAAATAATGGATATTGTCTTCGAAAAGAGGTCCTACTTATAGAGATTTATGCCCCCTGAAACCAATACTTCGGTAGAAGGAAGATACTGCCGCATAAACCTGAGGTCCAGCTTTGAGGCCTCGCGATTGGCACAATGCGAATCCAATTCATCAAAGCAGTAAATGATGGGTGCAGTGGAAGAGATGGCATATATATTAAAACGAAATTTAAAAATCAACTAGAGAAATAAATTGAACGCTATACCTGGATATGGCTAAATAAAGCACGTCATCATATTATAAGTGAATGCAGGTGGAAAGACTTCGACGAAAGGGTATAAAGGAACGAAAGATCAACCATAACTTCAAAAGGCGTTTTGCAGAGTCACTGTGTTCACTTTCTGGGCCCTGTCAAAGTTCCTCTTCCTGGCCTTCCTTAACTTCCTCGACATGACTCTTTTCATAATTTTGGGTGCTGCTGGTCTCTATGCTCTCTTCCTTGCTCTCTTCCCTGTTCTCTTCTCTGTCTTCTTCTCTGCTTTCTCCGTTCTGAGCGCCGGCCTGTTTTACCTTGTTGGGGCTCTCGGTCTCTGACGGCGCCGGAGACTGCAGTTGACTCTTCGTGGCACTACTGCTCTTACTCTCTCTTCGCTTCCTCCCGCGGATGATCAACCGGTTGTGGAATTCTGGCTCATCGACCTCCGGATCCTCGTTGAGGATTCGGCGAGCCGACTCCCGTCCGATAACCGGCAGGCGATCAACGCCCTGCACACCCTGAGGAACGAGCTTGGGATCGAGCAAGCCGACCTGGACCAGGACACTTGCCTGGTCCCAGTAAATATGTTCGGAGTACAGCTGTTTAGCACGCAGGCTAACGATGCTCACTACGACGATCTCTACCCTCTTATTTGTTGGAGGGACTCCTGGGAGCATCCACGGGACTTCCTGGGTATGCTCGAAGGAAATGTAGATCTCATCCACCACGCGATCAGCGCCTGTGGTTCGTGAAATCAGACGCAGGCGCATTGACGGAGGAAGCTTCTGGAGGAAATATTTATCATAGAAACGACGGAGAGCACGCGCCCCGGTGCCACCGCTAAGGGTCGGTGCGTATGTGACGGTAGGAGTGAGATTCTTGGTGTAATGTTCCATAGTATCGTCAAGGTCCAGAGAGAAGAATTTGCCTGTAGTCCGTTAGTATTGGCTACAAATCCCAGTGAAATCCAAGCATACCCTGCAAATGCTCCTCCCAAGGCTTTTCCAAATCCCTGTCCTGTCCATAAGCTCTCCGCAGCATCTCGAGTGATCGAGTGAACGCAAGGTCTGCATCTAGCCGATTATACTCCTCCTGGTCCACTTCGGCGAAACCTGGCTCGGATTCAGAGTATGTATATGCGCGGTGTCCGATTTCAAGCTGCTCTCCTACCCCGATTCCGGGGTTGATCTGCCTGGTTGTTCGCTTCTTTTTACCTTGCAAGCCCAGTACCGTCGGTGTGGTGATAACGTCGATGACCTCGCCAGCCAGGTGCGTCAAGATGCGCACCGTCTGCGGGTAGTGTGACCGTATATCGGGGATGCTGGTCGGGTAGTAGCAGACGAGTGCGCACAGGCGACTGACGTTATTCGGCTTGAGATAATATTCCAAACAGAACGCTGCCGCGTCACCAAACGCTACAAGGATTAGAATCTCCATCCAGAAATAAGGATGGTGTTATTTGCATACCGATAATACCATAGTTGTCGCCAACGCTGAGTCCCTCTTTGACAGCCGTCAGGCGACGAGCGTACTCCTTTTCATCCTCGCTATAAGGGACGTATACGACGTTAAATCCCTCCTTCAGCCAGGCTTCGACGAATTCACGATCGAACTCGGGGGTCTCGGCAGTGATAATGAGGCGAGCATTCCTGGAGTTCGAATAGAGGAAGCCGCCGCTCGGGGCGTTGATAGTCACCGAAGCCATTGTATATCAAATAGAAGTTGACATAGACTTTTTCCGCAAGAGAGGAATTGTTCCTGGAGGAAGTTTGGAACACCGTGTGAGTTAAAAAAGATGGGCAGATACGTCACCCTGCAACAGTCGAAATACGTCATACTCGTCATTTCCTTCGGGACACCGTCCAGCATCGTAGCGGAAAGCTCTGCTATAGGCGGATTCATCGCGCTTAATGAGTTTAATCTCAACACCCCCAGTATCAAATCAAATCTGGTATCGAATCTGCGATGTGCAATTGCTTTGCCTTTTATACGCTAGTCCTCTGTCTTGAAGCTGTCGCCCCGCATTCCGACCATGGTCCGTGTCTGCGCGACGAGTGGCAAGGACGTATAGTCCGGATGCAGCATCGTGAAGGAGTGAAATTCATCGCCTGTCCTCATCATTATGATGATTTCTCGTACTCATTCATGCACCGATTAATATAGATCGGTATCATGCCATATCGGCTGTGAAACGGGCTAGAAGCCGACTCCGCACGCATATCGGTGCTAATCGAGAAGTTTCGACCTCCCGACCGCGACCTGTCTAGGCCCACGACAGACACTACGCAACCTCCCCTCTTTTGTCAATGGCCTTCTCTTCTTCTCTTTTATTTCCTGCGGCCGCATAGGTTTATTCACATAGCGAGCTGATTATACCTGACATATCATACTATGTCCCTCGTGCAGCATGTCTCTGCACTCGAGGGCGTGGATCGCGCCGTAGAACCTGAGGAAGACGAGACTTTCGACGTCTCCCACGAAGGATATGGGTCAATCCGACGAAAAATCAGCTATGACCTCTTCCCACAGCCGGTCTCCGTTATTGAAGAGACTTCGACAACTGCTCCTTACAAGGTTCCTACTGCGCAGAGACTAGGTACTCTCCCGCAACGCAGAATTTGAACAACGCGTGCTAACGTTTCCAAAGCCCAGGTGCTCGCTACGATATTGGCCTGTTGGCTTGGTTCCGGAATAATTTTTGGTTTTGCGGCACTAAAACCTGTCCTTGTCGCCCAAGGTGTCTATCGCAATTTGTGTGCGGCGGAGGAGCTGGATGGGGAGTTGGATACCTGCATTGAGCAGGAGCTAAGGTAGGTGTTGCGGTCAAACAAGCTAGGCTATGCTAATTCCATTTTCCAATTGCAGATTGAACTTCTTCTTCACCGTAGGATCGATCACAGCAAATGTTTCGTCTCTTCCGGTCGGCTCTATCCTCGACCGTCATGGCTCCCGTGTTTGCGGTTTTGCGGCCAGTGTCATTTTGGCTGCCGGCAGCTTGTTGATGGCCTATTCATTCAGACATCCAGAAGTCGATGGCTATATTGCTGCGAATTTCCTGCTCGCACTTGGAGGAACTTTTCTCTTTGTTCCCTCGTTTCAGATAGCGAATGCATTTCCAAAATACAGTGGTACCATTGTGGCTCTTGTGACGGGCGCGTTCGATGCATCTGCTGCAGTTTATCTGTTCTATAGGCTAGCCTTTGAAGCGAGCGATGGGGTCTTAACCCCGGACAGATTCTTCTTCGGTTATACTCTGGTCCCCGTCTTGATTTTCTTCACATGGATTGCTCTTATGCCGGCTCATGATTATCAGACCACCCACCAACTAGAGGTCAGAATTGAAAAGGCAGAAGATGCGACCAGGGATGTTCATGACTCGGATGATGATATTGAAAGCGATGGAGAGCTCCGACGAATAAGACGGGAACGTGCTGAGCGCCGCCGTGAAAAAATGCTCAAGCTCGACAAAGTCCTTGGTGACGAGGAGGAGCGAAAGCAGCGCGAGCAACATGAAGAAGAGCGCCAGCAAACCAGTGCCGTCTGGGGTGTTCTTCATGGTCTGCCAGCCCATAAACAGATGGCTAGCCCATGGTTCATACTCATAACGGCACTCACAGTTTTGCAAATGCTCCGAATGAACTATTTTATCGCCACAATCCGGTCCCAGTACGAGTTCATGCTCGACGAGCAACGGGGAGAAGAGATCAATGAATTTTTTGATATCGCCTTGCCGATTGGCGGAGTAATTTCTACGCCGTTTATCGGGCTGCTACTCGACCACCTCAGTGTCCCATTTACACTGGCAATTATAGTGTTTCTGACCACGGCCATTGGTGTTCTTAACTCTATTCCCACATTGTCAACTGGCTATTTAACCGTTGTGCTTTTTGTTCTTCTACGTCCATTATATTACTCTGCCATGTCGTAAGTGAAACACACCCAATCAACTTACGGGTACTAACAGGGAATTATCAGTGACTATACCACTAAAGTCTTTGGCTTTGCCACATTCGGTCGTGTTTACGGAACTATCATCTGCTTGTCCGGCCTGGTGAATTTCTCCCAGTATGGACTAGATGCACTGACCCATGGTCCGTTCGATGGCAATCCCATCCCGATCAATATCATGTTCGCAGTAGCGGGATTTGTCGTCGGTTCTATCCTAGTTGGTTATGTAGCGACTGCAGGATCCCGGCTCAGGAAGCAGCAGCAGCAAGAAGTCGAGGAAGGCGAACGGCAGAGATTGATCCCTGTGGCGGAAGAGGGGCCCGCGACTAGGTATATGTAGGGTAGGTAGGCGAAGGTGAAGATAAAGGTGAAGTGCTGTGCCTCGCATATACGATTGAGGCCATGGTTTACTTGGTTGTACATAATACATATTCTCCCCTCAACTTAGGTTGATAAATATAATTATGGTAGCGCAGTCTGCCCAGAATACAAATTGTCATATCGAAATGCCGAACAGACAAGACACGGCACTTGGTCTTGGAAGTCTTGTCCCTAGGATCGATCAAACCGGCCACAGTGCTGATTGGAGCGGCATTTAACTTCATCCTTCAGTTATAAGCATTGCCTCGCTTCATCCAACCTCCCCAGTCCCATCGAGCTCTCTCCAACCCAACGACCGAAAGCTAATAACCTCCCAACGCCATCGCCAAGCCCGCCAAGATCCCCTCCTCATCTGCGATCCCGAGGCATCTATCAAGATTCAAGACTCTCTAACAGTTACGTCGCACATTTGACGGTGTTCTCCGGAATGCAAGAAAGGTCTAAACGCAGTGGACCTCCCCCGCACAAAACGGGTCCAGCCCCGGCCAGTCCGGGGAAGAAGACGCGGCAGTCCTACTACATTGAGTTATGCGCCGAGGCAGTTTCACCTCCCAGCCCGGCTATTGTGCTGGCCTGGTTTGATCGGCACTTGGGAACTCGGTGCTATTGGTAGGGAGTGTGGGCTCTGCGGCGTCGAGTGCGACACTCAGACTTCGATCAGTTCCTTAGTTACAAGTGTTGTCTCCACGCGTTGGAGTGGTGGCTTGTCTTATCGAGAGTCCACGTACTCACTCATAGGACATGGTCCGGGGTAGGGATCCAGACGGGGTAAAATAAGCGGAGGAGGGGCAGACCCTGGGCCTGGAGTTGTTAGATGCCTAACTCATAATTGTCGTGTATGTCATGTTGTTTGCTCACATTTTAGCTGGCTTGGCTTCGTTTGGGTATATAAATCTCGAATCCACCCCCGGTGCCCTACCTGGCCTGTCTTAATCCATTGCGCACCCTGGGCCCAGTTTAATTGCTCTCCAATCCTGACCTACAATGTCCCTCTCCGACGAAAAGCGCTCGCCGAGCGTGGAGAATATCGAAAATGCAAAGCTACCGGTCCTAAACAATGACGACTACGACGAGGAGTTCTCGCCGGAGGAGCAGAAGCGCATTATCCGACGGATTGACCTGCGGCTTGTCTCAATCACTGGTCTCGCGTATTGCGTTTCGCTCATGGACCGGACGAATTTGAGTATGGCTGCTGTTGCTGGGTGGGTTTCTCTTGTCTTTACATGAGGTTGAGGAATGGTTGCTGATGAGATGATACTAGGATGGTCAAGGACTTGGAGCTTGTTGGATTCAGATATGTAAGTAGCTATGGATACCTGGTGGATACTGACTAATGAATGCTGATTGGAAATACAGTCAATCGTCGTCTTGACTTTCTTCATACCTTACGTGATCTTCCAACCACCAATGACGGTCATAACGAGGAAGCTGGGACCTACCCTCTTCCTAGGGAGTATTGTGATTGCATGGGGCGCAATCCTCGTTGTATGTACTGCCTCAAGTTGGTTTGGTTCTACCTGCTGACAGTCTAGGGCATGGGTTTCACCAAGAACTGGAAGCAAATGACTGCTTGTCGGATACTCCTCGGTTTGCTTGAAGCGGGTAAGAGATACAACCCGTCCATGGTCCGACCAGCAATACTAACCATCTCGAAGGATACTTTCCCGGCTGTGTTTACCTTCTGTCTAGTTGGTATGCTCGATGTAAGTTTATTTTTGACATATTGCGCTTATCCGGTCTGATCATGGTCAGATGACGTCCAAAAGAGATTCTCCATATTCTACCTCATCGGCTGTGTGGCCTCGGCCTTGGCTGGGATTCTGGCCTTCGGCCTTATGCAGATGGAGGGAATACAAGGAATAAGGGGATGGAGATGGATATTTATAATGGAGGGAGTGGTATGTGATGCCGTCGTATATGACATATGTGTCTGCTAACAGGGCTAGATCACTGGAGCCATCGGTATCCTCACCATAATTTTCCTGGTCGACTTCCCTGACCGGGCACACAAGTCCTGGAAGTTTTTGAACGAAAAGGAAACCGCATTTATCGTGCGACGTATCAACCGTGACCGATCAGACGGAGATGCTGAACCTTTCAGTCTCAAGAGATTCCTGAGACCAGCGCTGGATCTGAAGATCTGGGGGTTTGCAATGATCTTTTTGTAAGGGAACGCGCGTTTTATATTAGGCTTCCAGCTGACCATGGCTAGCTGCGTCACAACGGTCACCTATGCCATCGCATACTTCCTTCCAATCATCCTGTCAGAAGGAATGGGCTTTGACACTGGCACCTCGCAATGCCTCGTCGCGCCTCCCTTTGGCTTTGCCGGGTTTGTGATGTTCGGAACGTCCTGGGTGGGCGATAAGTATCGCTTTCGTGGGCCAGTCCTCATCTTCAATGCCCTTCTTTGCATCATCGGCCTCCCCATGATGGGATTTGCCAAGAGCCACGCCGTACAGTACGTGGGTGTCTTCTTCACAGTGGCAGGCTCAAACTCCAATATCCCGGCCACAATGGCATACCAGGCCAACAACGTCCGTGGTCAGTGGACCCGCGCACTGTCCAGCGCTACCCTTGTTGGGTTTGGAGGGATCGGAGGCATAGCTGGGTCGCTTGTCTTCCGCGATTCAGATAAGCCAGAATACCGGCCGGGAATCTGGTGTGCCATCGCGTGTAATTTGCTCCTCATGCTTATCGTGGTCGTGCAGAGCATCTATTTCCGTATTGCGAACAGACAAGCCGAGCGGGGAGCACGGATCATCGAGGGGTCTCCGGATTTTCGATATACTATTTAGCGGGGCCGAGGCAGTGATGCAGACCGTATATTATTGGGTATTATTGAGAGACAACACAATTGAATGCACTTATTATTCAAAGTAGAGTGTTTAAATCGTCCAATTTGTAGGAAGTGGGTGATGTCATTGCTCCCCGCGGCGTGAGGACCGCACTCCGCCCATCGCCCATTGAATACCGATTATTGAGCCGGAGTAATTCAGCTTGACTCCGACACAAAAGACCTTGGGAGAGCTACCCCTCGCCACCAGCAGCAGTCCCCCCGGTCGGTGTGGAGGAGACGAAAATTGCATTCCGGCGAGTCTTTGCCTTCCCGCGGAAAGAGCGATAAGCCTGTGGGAGCCGTTATCGGGGGCCAATCAGCAGCGGGCTCGGGGCTGATAACGGGGCCTCGGGCAGTTTCCCGTCGGTCTTCCATAGTACAACATCATCGTGACTTTTCTTGACCTCTGCTCGGCTTCATTTCTTTTTCACTTCTTCTCCAGCTTCAATCCTCCTTTCTCTCCCTATACTCTCCTCTCACTCACTCACTCTTCACTCAATTGCGTCGGTCGCCGCCTATGCCGTCGCGATAAGAGCTCGACTTACCCCTACAAATCCCCGAGAGAGCTTCCTACTGCTGACGAGCTACCCCCTTGACCCCTCGTTCAACGATGGCTGCGTCTTGGTGCTTGCGCGGCTCTCGCCAGCTCGCACTGCGCGCTCCATTGCGCACAGCTCCCTCTGCTCCTGTGCGGAGCCGATTCCTTCCCGCATACCGTGCCCTGCACACAGCAACACAACAGTCGCATTCATCCCGGCGGCCTGTTTATACCAGTTCTTTGGCGGACCACGGAGTCCCTCACCCTCGCGATGTCTTCCAACCGCTAGATACCTTTCCTCGACGCCATATCGGCCCATCGCCGGAGGCCGCAGAAGAGATGTTGGCAGTCCTCGACCCTCCAGTTGCATCCCTCGACGAATTCGTCAAGCAGGTGCTTCCGCCGGATGTTCTGTCTAAGAAGAACTTGGATGTCGCACGTGCAAGCGCCGACGAGGGGCTACCTCGGAGCAGTGTCCACGGAGGCCTGGGCGAGACAGACATGCTGAAGTTGTTGGACAAGTACCGGGAGCAAATCGACGTTTCTGGAAAGACATATATTGGTTCTGGTTACTACCCCACGATTGTGCCCCCGGTGATTCTCCGCAATGTCCTGGAAAACCCTGCCTGGTACACTAGCTACACCCCTTACCAGCCAGAAATCAGCCAGGGTCGTCTGGAGTCGCTCCTGAACTTCCAGACTCTGACCGCGGATCTGACCGGTCTCCCATTCGCCAATGCTTCGGTTTTGGATGAGGGTACTGCCGCCGCTGAGGCCATGACCATGTCTTTCGCTACAATGCCCGCCAGCAAGCAGAAGAAGGCCGACAAGACATACGTTGTCTCTGATTTGTGCCACCCCCAGACCATTGCAGTGATGCGCTCTCGTGCGGAAGGCTTTGGCATCAACCTCGTTGTTGGAGACATCCTGGCCAATGACTTCCAGCTCGTCAAGGACCATGGAGAGCACCTGATCGGTGTTCTAGCACAGTACCCTGATACCGAGGGTGGTATCTACGACTACCAGTCTCTGAGTGACGCTATTCACTCCTCTGGCGGTACCTTCAGCGTTGCCACCGATTTGCTCGCTTTGACGCTTCTGAAGGCACCGGGCGAGTTTGGTGCAGACATTGCCTTTGGTAGCGCCCAAAGATTTGGTGTTCCCATGGGATACGGCGGCCCTCACGCTGCCTTCTTTGCTTGCGCTGACAAGTACAAGCGCAAGGTTCCTGGCCGGGTTGTTGGTGTTTCCAAGGACCGCCTGGGTAACCGTGCTCTCAGACTGGCACTCCAAACCAGAGAACAGCACATTCGCCGCGAAAAGGCTACCAGCAACATCTGTACTGCACAGGCGTTGCTTGCAAACATGAGCGCCATGTACGCAGTCTACCATGGACCTGAAGGCCTGAAAGCCATTGCTCAGCGCATCATGTCCATGACCACCGCCTTACAGGCCAAGCTTGCTGCTTTGGGCTACAATGCCCCTGCCAAGTCAAACGTTGCCGACGGTGCTGCTGTCTTCGATACCGTTACCGTAGAGCTCGCGAACAGCCAGGAGGCCGACGCCATCATCGCAGCTGCACGCGAGAAGAAACTTTTCCTCCGACGCGTGTCTCCTACCAAGGTCGGCGTTTCTCTCGATGAAACCGCTGGCCGCGATGAGATCAAGACTATCCTCGAGGTCTTCGCTTCTCACGCCAAGGGTGAAGTTACCCTTGAGCAGGAGCTCAACCTGGCTCACATTCCTGCCAGCCTGGAACGCACATCTTCCTATCTCACTCACCCGGTATTCAACACCCACCGCTCTGAAACCGAGATGCTGCGGTATATCCGTCACCTAGAGTCCAAGGACTTGTCTCTGGCCCACTCCATGATCCCCCTCGGCTCTTGCACGATGAAGCTCAACGCTACTACCGAGATGATCCCCGTGTCGTATCCTGAGTTCTCTCAGATGCACCCATTCCTTCCCGCAGATGTCGCCAAGGGATACACTCAGATGATTGATGACTTGGAACAGCAGCTTGCGGACATCACTGGAATGGCCGAGGTAACGGTTCAGCCCAACTCTGGTGCCCAGGGTGAGTTCGCCGGTCTGCGTGTCATCAAGAAGTTCCAGGAAGCCACTGGCAGCGCCAAGCGCAACATCTGTTTGATCCCTGTCTCTGCCCACGGCACCAACCCCGCCAGTGCTGCCATGGCCGGCATGAAGGTCGTCACAATTAAGTGTGACACCAAGACTGGTAACCTTGATCTAGGCGACCTCGAGGCCAAGTGTGAGAAGCACAAGGACGAACTGGCTGCTATCATGATCACCTACCCCAGTACGTTTGGTGTGTACGAGCCCGGTGTGAAGAAGGCTTGCGAACTTGTCCACCAGCATGGCGGTCAGGTCTACATGGACGGAGCCAACATGAATGCCCAGATCGGACTGTGCTCACCTGGTGAAATCGGTGCCGATGTCTGCCACCTGAACCTGCACAAGACCTTCTGTATTCCCCACGGTGGTGGTGGCCCTGGTGTCGGTCCTATCGGTGTCGCAGAGCACCTTCGTCCCTACCTGCCGTCGCACCCCAACAGCGAGTACCTCCAGTCCAAACGTTCCGAGTCTTCCTCCCCCCCAATCAGTGCTGCACCTTGGGGTAGCGCCAGCATCCTTCCCATCACCTTCAACTACATCAACATGATGGGCTCCAAGGGATTAACCCACGCAACCAAGATCACCCTGCTCAACGCCAACTACATCCTCTCCCGTCTCAAGGAACACTACCCTATCCTGTACACCAACGACAACGGCCGTTGTGCCCACGAGTTTATCCTTGACGTCCGCAAGTTCAAGGATACCTGCGGTGTTGAAGCCATTGACATTGCCAAGCGGTTGCAGGACTATGGCTTCCACGCACCGACCATGTCCTGGCCTGTGGCCAACACCCTCATGATCGAGCCCACGGAATCCGAGAACAAGGCAGAGCTCGACCGCTTCTGTGATGCTCTCATTTCCATTCGTCAGGAGATCGCAGCCGTCGAGAGCGGCGAGCAGCCCCGCGATGGCAACGTCCTCCGAATGGCTCCGCACACCCAGCGCGACCTCCTAGCCACCAAGTGGGATCGCCCATACACCCGCGAAGCGGCCGCCTACCCTCTTCCCTACCTCATTGAGAAGAAGTTCTGGCCCTCCGTGACGCGAGTGGACGATGGTAAGCATCTCGAATCTTAAATTTTAGTTGAACATTGCTAACAAAGCACAGCCTACGGAGACCAGAACCTATTTTGCACATGCGGACCTGTCGAGGACAGCGAATAGATATGATACCCATGTTTCATTAGACTTATGACTATACTATATTTTCAACACTTTTGGGAAGGCTGTTGTGGCATTGTGTGAGAGATTCAACATGACCATGGTAGGCCCGGCGTTGGTCGGATTGGTTCCTTCAACATAGCACTGGACTACTTTTGCATATAATAAAAGTCCCTTCAAAATATACTTTATCCCAGATTATCTTAAAAGTCTGATGTTCTCCGTAACTTTAACGTGATGATCGATGCTATCGGTGGGCCCCGACAGCACCAGCGCCGGTCGGAGGAAGCCGCTGCTGTCAGCGAATTGCGGAGGTCGCCATCCTGCTCCACCAAGTTATCTATCCTCGGATACCTATAAATTTGGGCCTTCTGTTTCCTCTCCATTTTATTCACCAAAAAGAAACTCCGGGCCTGCGGATGCGAAATGGCTTTCCACGTCTGATATGACAGCACATGACAAGTCATCACATGACCCCCGCAAGCAGTGTATGAACACAAAGACAACGTATCATTTTCAAAAAACTCTTTAGAATTCCCTCGCTCGCTCGTAAGCAGCTTCCAGTGTCATTGAATTCCCACGTGGTCGCTGCATATCTCGGTGCTACCGTGATTCGTGATATTCCTCAGGTTCCAAAGGTTCCAAAGCTTCTCTCCTTGCGGCATACAGCAAGCTAACCCGCATGGCAGATTTGAATATCAGCAAAACAACCCGTGGAAATGGCGCCCGTTACCCTGTTCTTTGGGACATTCGTGGACCTTCCCCGGTTAAGATCCGGCCGGAAGCATGAGCTCTCTATCAATCATGGCGTGCTCTGGGTGTCGGCGTCGACTGGCCGGATCGAGGGATTTGACTGGAGTGTTGACAGCGAAGAAGAATTGCAGTCATTTGTTAGGAAAAACGGCTGGGTGGATGTACAGATTGTACGATCAAGAGAGGACCAAAACGAGTTTTTCTTTCCCGGGTTTATCGGTACGTGACTGATACATATTGACATCGCTGAAAGAAACCAACCTGCTAACGAATGTGATAGACACACATATCCACGCGTCTCAATACCCGAACTCAGGCCTCTTCGGCTCGTCAACTCTCCTAGACTGGCTGGAATCGTATACATTCCCACTCGAAAGCTCCATGTCTAGTCTCTCAAAAGCCCGAGCGGCCTACGACACCGTCATCTCCCGCACCCTCGCCAACGGCACCACATGCGCCTCCTACTTCGCAACCATCCACGTCCCCGCAACAAACCTCCTCGCAACTCTCTGCCACACCCGCGGCCAACGCGCCCTCATCGGCCGCGTCTGCATGGACAACCCCTCCTTCTGTCCAGAGTATTACCGCGACGAATCCGCGCAGTCCTCCATATCTGCAACAGAGGAAACAATATCCCACATCCACACGCTCGATCCAGAATCCGAGCTTGTAAAACCCATTGTCACCCCTCGTTTCGCTCCAACCTGCTCATCCACTGCCCTCGCCTCCCTCGGCGCCCTCGCAGCATCCCACACCCCGCCCCTGCACATCCAAACGCACATCTCAGAGAATACATCCGAGTGCGCCCTCGTCCACTCTCTCTTCCCAAAATACCCCTCTTACGCAGCCGTCTACGACGCCCATTCCCTGCTTACCCCGCGCACGATCCTCGCGCACGCGGTCCACCTCACCCGCGAAGAAAAGGAACTCATCGCGTCCCGCAAGGCCAAAATCTCGCACTGTCCAGCGTCTAATTCGGCGCTGGGTTCGGGGATTGCACAGGTCCGGGATCTCATTGATAAGGGTATCACGGTTGGTCTTGGGACGGATGTTTCGGGGGGCTATAGTCCTAGTATTCTTGAGGCAGTGCGGCAGGCTTGTCTTGTTAGTCGGCTGTTGAGGCATACGACTTCAAATGTCAGCGAGGGTGCTGATGGGGAGGATGAAGGTAGGGAGATACTCTCCGTCGAAGAAGCGCTGTATCTTGCGACGCGCGGCGGTGCTGCTGTCGTTGATATGGACCGTGAATTGGGCGGCTTTGAGGTGGGCATGTTTTGGGATGTTCAGATGATTCGGCTGGGGCCAGCTACAGCCTCTGCTGGAACTGCAGCTGCATCTGCGTCTACTGCTGGTTCTGGGTCTGAGACTCAGTCTGTAGTTGATATCTTCGGCTGGGAGTCCTGGACTGAAAGGGTGCATAAGTGGGTATGGAGCGGCGATGATCGGAATGTGAGGAGGGTTTGGGTTAGAGGGGCCCTTGTCCATTCTATTGATGATGACGGCGATAATAGTTCTGAGAAGGGGCTATTTGGATTGGCTGCTGATGGTATGAGGAAAGACTGGGTGCGTTGGGCGTTGGGTGGTGTTGGTATTGGCGCGTTAGGGCTTATTTTGGGAGGGAGGGCGAGGAGATTCTGAAGGTGGAATATTTCATGGTTCATTTTGTTTGCTTGTATATGATACAACTGTGATAGAGTTAGATTTGCATGCATCTGCCTTTGCATCTACGTTTTCTTTCAACTCGCGACTTGGGAAGTTTTGTTACTGGAAGAGGAATAGTCACCAAGAATATCTTCAGGAAGCGAATCATGTATATACACAAGTCGGAAGTACTACCACTATGTACAAAATGTCAATATCACTGTCCATGTCTTTACTTAAATAGCATCAAGAGACAAGAAATGACATCTCGCCATTTCCCCTCACTGGAAGAGCTCAATGCAGTCAAAGACCTATACATATTAGCGACAAAAACCGTCAAAGGTATAACAAAGACTCACCACATTAGGACTCAAGAAAGTGTCTCCTGAACTTCCGGAGATAACACTGACAGTGATCTACACTGTAGGTCAGCAATTAAATTCCTAATACAAAAAAGAGAGAAGAAAGAAAAACGAACCGTGTTCTCCCCCTCGACAATTGTCCCAGCAGGAACACTAACATCATACACCTCGCCGAGACCACGGTACGCCCCACGAGTGACGCCGCGCGAGTTAAGGTTCGTCGGTGCCGACGGAGCAGTCCCGCTGTAACTGTTGATCTGTGACTTTATTAGTTTGCATTCTTCTTCTCCGATGTAGGTTGTTGGTTGGTATACCGTTGCCTGCGGCCGACCACCAGCAAACGAAAGCGTAGTTCCAATGCGAAGTGTCGCAGCGCCTGTTTGCGCGGATGTCGCGGTGAATACGATAGTTACTGGGTTATTGACACTCTTGAACACGGCCATGGGGAAGTCAGTGAGCGACGAGGAACCGACGGTGTAGGTTAGGGGGCCCCAGTCGGACATGCGCGAGTCGGACGGGTGCATGCGCAGTTGGTTTTCGGCGTTGCGGAAGCCGGTTGGTCTACCAGCAACTGTTAGTTGACTACGGTCGAATAGAAATAGAAGGGGAAGCCTTACTGGCCGTCCCATTCTCCGATTTTGAAAATTGTTGTTCCTGTCTCGACTGAGCCGGAGATGTTCTTGGTCGTGGCTGATCCGGCAGATACAGTGACGGAGGTTTCGGCGACGGCGAATTCGCCCTGGTAGTACTTCATCGTGTACGTCCCAGGCTTCATCGCGGGCGAGGTGAAGCTGCCGTCGGATGCCGTGTATGTCCAGTACTGAGCGTCGTCGTTGAACCTGCGCCATAGTTAGCTATAGTTCGCCTTCCATTGAAACTGTATTGGCCTACCAGTGGACAACCCAGTCCATGCTAGAGTCGGCACCCGAGGCAGTCCCAGTGACAGTTCCTCTCCCACTTGCAGCAACATAGCCCTCGATATCCAAGTTGGCGAAGAAACTGGTGTCGATGTCTGTTCCCGGTGTGCCGCTTCGACTGAAGTACATTGAGTACGGACCGTGAAGACCCATTCGGTAGGATTCGGTTTGGACGTGGCCCGAGTTCTATCCTAGTTAGCCGAGAAGGGTAAGAGTTTATATCAGAACATACCATGTACCAGTAAAGAGCGGTGTAAGCGCCTCCGTTGTTGGTGTTGATGTCACTAAGTTTATTAGCATCGATCAGTGTCAAGCTTGGACAATTCATACCGGAAGAAAGGACCGCCAGAAGAGCCTTCGTATTGGTTGAGAATCATGCAAACGCGGTGGGCGCTTCCTGCGACACCTGCTAGGGTAAGCGGGTATCCAGATAAAGCGTAAAAACCACTTACAGTGTCTGTGGTCGTCGATGAACCGCTCGCTGGAGTAGAACTTGCTACGGGTTTGTCCATCGACCAGGAACTTCAACAGTTAGCAATATCCCCCCCGGATCTATTCACGTAGAGACTTACCACATCGGATCCCTCAACAACGCTGCCATCAGCGGTGGTCGAGACGGCCCCGAACGGCTCCTCGTTGGGTAGAAGCTCCGAGTTGAGCCGGGCAATGAATCGCAGCTCGCCAATATCGGGTTCTGCAGCGGTCAGAACGAGCCAGGGGTTGAGACATGGGGCAAATTACCCGCGGTGATATAGGTTGCCATGTGGATTATAGAGTCTCCGTTGTGGACGACGAAGTACTGGGTAAGGGTCGATGTCTCACAAGTTACCTTGATGTAATCGCCTTCAAAGTGTCAGCGCATGCTCTCAATGAATTCATCCCAGTTTCCTACCATCTTGGGTCGCAGAGACCGTTGCAGAACCCAGACCGGAACCGATATGGCTCCCAGTGCTCTGGTACTGAAGTTCCGCTCCATAGTAAGAGATCGATGTGATATCGCAACTCGACTGCGAGACAGTGAACTTCAGGGGATTCGCAGAGCCCGCATCAATGGTGTACGAGCCACCGTTGTTGACGATGCCGAAAGCCGCATTGGCCGCATTTGCCCATAGGGCGATGGAAGATAGAAGCAGAGTCCTGGGCAACATGATGTGCGTGACTGTTGCTGATTTCAGACGACGATCGCTGAGGCAAACCAGGAGCTTAAATTCATTTCCACCGTTCGTAAATCAGTAGGGCTCGAAATGGCCGGGGGGGGGAATGGACCCCTCTCATTTAGAAGTCTTCACCGTCTTTCATCTAGAGGTTCCACCAATCTCGACAGACTGTTGAGAAGGGCTATACCTCCGTGCCTAGTTAGGCCTGAAGAGTAGTCTATTGCCTGGTGTCTCCGATGTATGGTCTGCTGTTACAGGCCGCCACGTTCTGCAGAACCACCGAAATAGTGGAATTGCTCTCCGGCGGGCGGTTTCCTTGTGACGACATGATCCCTGTCTAATTTTGACTACATGGCATTAATTTAAACCTTGGCGATTGATCCAGGCATATTCCGGAGGAGCTCGGTGCAGTGGCGGACAAACGGAACATGGCCTGTCGCGATACCTCTTTGAACGCGGGCTGTCGGATTAATCAAGTGTTTTATGAAATTTGAACCGATCTGGTCGTAAACTCGTCTATTTCCAGAAATATTTGAAGATTGGGGTCTGCGACTCGCGAAAACCTTCCACCCCCGAGCGCTGGAGAAGCTTTCTATATGAGACAGCCACTCGAGGCCAAGTGGGCTGGAGTCCAAACTCGACATAGCGCCAATCTCTGCAAAACACAGTAATGGGGCTAGCCTAGGGCAGTAAGTGAGCACTGCTTTTCGACATGAATCTGGAGTGCCGATGGCTTCTGGTCGCTAAGTGCCCCAACATTATGATCGACCTCAACCCTGCCACAGAGTTAGGGCTGTGAACTGCGATCAGCACTCTGGATCGTATTTTTAGTCTTTTGTTGGTCGCCCAGAAAGAAAGCGGCTATGAAGCATTATCGATGAGCTCTGACTTCAGATCCAATAGCATGATGAACCTGCTCGCTGATCCCAACCTGACAATGGATGGTGGAGAGCCTGTGTAACGCCCCGGCCGTGTCGGGCAACATTCCGATGAGCATCCAACATTCCAACCACGATGATCTCACCGAAGATCCCAACGTGCTCGGAACTGTTTCGTTGTTTCCGGCCCAGCAGTGCGTACTCCATCATGATCGCGTCTGTCTTTTGCGGGGATTCGGGTTTGTTATGGTGGGTGAATCAAGCATCCACCCCGTGGTCCGTCTAAACTTGGATCAGGAACCGTCGGTCTGCTGCCATTCCTTTCGGTTTATTGTTGTTTGTTTCATGATGTAAGTCTCTGAGTGCCAGTCACTGCTTTCAGCCTCGTGGCCGATAAGGAATGTGAGTATTGTTCTCGAAAGCTGCTACGCATTGTTCTTCTACTATCCAGATTCCACGACGAGGCTGGGCCAGCGACAACCCATTAGCAGCTGTTTCTGTCACCCATCCGATTCGCTATCCCCGGATACATCGGGGCCAAGCCTTCATGAGCCCTGTCTGAGACTCGGCCATTGGGGCTCGGCGTAGTTACCGCACACAATGTTTGCACCGCCCGACAGCTCCGCTGTCCTGCCTGTCTTTGCTTACTGTATTTCCATGAATCAGGAGGGCTCTGATCGTCTGGATGCAGTCAGCCAAGGTCGGTTTCGGTATAAAAGAGCCCTCCCTCTGCAAGATTCCATGATGGCTGTGGTCCTGGTAGGACAAACCGCCTCACGAACGGTGTGCTGTTGTCTTTGTCTTTTTCCTCTCCCTTTCTGCCACTGTTGCTTGCTACAGACAAGATGCGATTCAACCTGTCTCTCTCAACAGCCCTTGTGGCCTTGCTTGCCCAATCTGTCACCGGCCTTGGTTTACGATCTGACCTGGCAAGAAAGTTGCAGCTCTCAGCTGAGTTGGGATTGGATCCGAATGACTTTCTGGAACATCACCAATCATTCCATTCTGTCGGTGCGAAGACTAGTGATAGTGGTGTTTCTCCTAACTATGTTTCGGTGTGCTCCCGTTCCATGCTGGTATATAGGAGACTCTTGCTTACTGAGCCACAGCTCCCTATCGACCACGATGATCCATCTGTGGGAACCTACAAGAATCGATACTGGGTGAATGACGACTACTTTGAACCCGGTGGCCCAGTCATCTTGTACGATGCTGGGGAATTGAACGGAGAGGGCTTCGTTTCGCATCTCACCTCCGACCTTACATTTCTCAGTAGACTGCTGGATGAGTTCAAGGCGATAGGAATAATCTGGGAGCATCGGTTAGTCCCTCTACTTCCATCTGAAGATGCGAGAAGTTTGACAAGGTTAACATGAACAGGTACTACGGAGAATCATTGCCATACCCTGTCTCCAATCAGACACTGCCGGAGCATTTCAAATATCTTACCACCGCCCAGGCTCTAGCCGATATTCCTGCCTTTGCGGAGAATTTCAGTCGTCCGGCCTTTGAGGATATCGACCTGTCCCCAAAGTCAACTCCCTGGGTGATGGTGGGAGGTTCCTACGCCGGTGTAAGGGCTGCACTTGCTCGTCAGGAATACCCAGATACGATATTTGCAGCCCTTGCTTCCTCAGCTCCAGTTCAGGCGCGGATCAACATGAGTTCCTATAATGACCAGGTATATCGGGGGATGGTTGCCAACGGTGCCAGCAATTGTTCCAAGGACATCCACGCTGCGTTGGAATACATCGACGACCAGCTCTCGCAAGAACGCACAGCGGCATCAATCAAACAACTGTTTTTAGGCGCCGGTGCCGAGAACAACTCGAACGAAGACTTTACTGTGGCCCTCGGGGGTTTGTTCGGCTTCTACCAGGCCAGCGGCATGGGAGGTCCTGTAGGGTCGCTAGGTGATTTCTGTAATTATCTTGAGCAAGACCCTGTTACGAATAAGACGGCAGGCCCTGAAGGCCTTGCTCCTCGCCGTGGGAACAAGTATGTCGCAGAGCGTTGGGCTAAATGGTCCGCGTTTGCACAATTGGTCAACCTCAACATGGAGACGAACTGCCGAGGCCTCGACAACTCAACTGCGCCATCTTGCGAGCTGAACAAGCCAACGACCAGCCCAGATGCCATCGCTTGGACATGGCAGTACTGCACTGAGTGGGGGTACTATCAGAGCAACAACGTGGGAATCCACTCCATCCTCTCCCGCTTCCAAACCTTGGAATTCCAACAAGACATCTGTAACCGGCAGTTCCCAGAAGCTGTGAAGAGCGGACTCCTCCCCTCAGAGCCACAGGCAGACGCGCTGAATGAGGTATTTGGTGGCTGGACCATCCGGCCATCGAATGTGTTCTTCAGCGCAGGTGAATTCGACCCCTGGAGGACGTTGAGTGTGCTTTCGACCGAGGAGTTTTCACCGAAGTTTAACGTTACGTCAGATATCCCGAAGTGTGGCGTACAGACCGATGCAGACACAGTCTTTGGACATGTCGGGCCTAATGAATTCCACTGCTTCGATTTGGACCTCTTCAACGATGGTGCGAAGGAGTCGCTGGGTTACTTCCGCCAGGCGTTGAAAGAATGGCTCCCTTGCTTCGAGAAACAAAAACACGATTGAGGTGTATAAACATGTCAGCGCCAATACTGTATGTTAATATCAGCAAGATAGCACATAAGCCATACATAGCATGAGTGTTACTCCAGACATTCCCATCGGATGGAAATTCCCCCGTCATTCGTTCAGCTCCTTGGAAGTCTGGATTAGTAATCGGTAGCTTGTCGGTGGCCGGTCGCAAGCTGTCCTTGATCGGGACTAGCGCAGGGTTTCCCCAGTCTCCTCAGCCAACCGGGGAGACTTCCCTCCACCGGTCTCAGCTCAGCTCTTCTGTCTGATACTGAGACGAGAGTGCGCTCAGAGCTGCCTAGTCATAGCCCCGCCAGTCCAGTCCGCCATGGTCATTGCCAATGTTCTCGCATGGCTTATAAGTACTTGTGAAACTATCTCAGCTCCCCAAGGCTGATTCCTCCTCCTGTCACTCAACTCTCTCATCTTGACATCATGCTATCACCACCGATTCTCCTATTGGGCGCCCTATGCCTGGCATTTCTGATTCTGCAGAACATCCATCTACGTCTCCAGCGGCGTAGACACGCCAAGAAATGGGGTTGTCAGCCTCCTCCTGTGGCGCAGACAGGTATCTATGGCATCAGGACGTTCCTCGACCTCAACAAGGCAATGAATGAAACCCGCCTGGTAGAATACATTTCCGACCGGTATGGTGAACATGGATATACCTTCGAACAATCTGTGTTTGGAGACTCGGCAGTTTCGACTGCTGAGCCAGAGAATCTGAAGGCTCTATTGGCTACCCAGTTCAATGACTTTTGCCTGGGAACCAGGCGTCGCGAGTTCTACCCGACGCTTGGGGATGGCATTTTTACACTTGATGGTGCGGGATGGGCTCACAGCCGTGCTATGTTGAAACCCCAGTTCCAGCGTGATCAGGTAAATAGACCATTCTCCGTCTGCAATATCATTCACAGTGTTGATTTGGTCAGGTTGCCGATCTAAACCTCATGGATGGCCATGTCTCTCGAATGATCGATCTCATCCCCAAGGACGGCTCTGTCTTCGATATTCAGGATCTTTTCTTCCTCATGACCGTCGACTCGGCTACCCATTTCCTCTTTGGTGAGTCAGTCGGCGCAATGGAGGGTGGCAGTGTGCTCGAAAAGTCATCCGTTGGAAATGCGCAGGGCTTCGCCGATGCATTCAACACGGCGCTTGAGTACCTCAATAAACGATCAATGGCTTTAATCTTCTATTGGACTATCAACCCGAAGGAGTATCGCGATGCAAACCGGCGCGTCCACGAGGTCGTCGATTACTATGTCCACCAAGCTATCGAGGCCAAGAGGCATCCCGAAAAGAAGGAGCCTGGCCGATACATCTTTGCCGAGGCACTTGCTCAAGACAATGACGACCCTAAGCTGCTACGTGACAACATGCTTAATATACTTTTAGCAGGTCGTGACACTACAGCCAGTCTCCTTAGTTCCGCATTCTTCCTCCTGGCACGCCACCCCGCAGTTTGGGATAAACTCCGCGGAATCATTATCGAAGAATTCGGAGACGCCCAAAATCCAAAGGTAGAAATCACTCATGCCAGACTTAAGGATATCCCGTACCTGCGCCATTTCTTAAATGAAGGTAAGCAGCACGCTCAGCCGCAGTTCCAACAATATCAACCAACTAACAAAATGATTAAGTCCTTCGCCTCATTCCACCTGTCCCTCTCAACTACCGCGTCGCCGTCAAAGACACCACTCTCCCCGTAGGGGGTGGTCCTGACGGGAAATCCCCCGTCTTCGTTGCGAAGGGAGAGCCAGTCCTCTACAGTGTCTATACCATGCACCGCCGCAAGGACATTTACGGGCCAGACGCCGACTCCTTCCGACCTGAGCGCTGGGAAGAGAACTCAAAGCGAGGCTGGTCGTTCCTCCCCTTCAACGGCGGTCCTCGTATTTGTCTTGGCCGTGAGTTCTCACTCCCTCACTTGTTTACAAGAATATGCAGTTCTAACAATTGACTAGAACAATACGCGCTCACAGAAGCAAGCTTCGCGATGGTGAAGCTAATGCAGCGCTTTCAGAAAATCGAGAATGGTGCGCCAGAGATTGAGCAACCGATCATCAAAGCGAATCTCACCGTGTCCCATGGTCAGGGCGTCAAGGTTCGACTGCATTAATAGCCATCTCTGCTTTTTAACGACCGGAATGACCTTATGGTTCTATTTTTTGTATATTCTACGGCAATACACTTCTCTCTTTTAAAACTTGCGAATACGTATTTTATATTGGTTATGGATGCACTCTCCTTATAGTAATGACAGTAGACACCTTCCCGCGATAACAAATATCATGTATAGTTCATATATATTCCTATCAATCATCACATCCAAATCACGCAAATAGCCTCTCTCTCTTCATAAACAAAGAACCCATAACACCCACCACTCCCGCAACAAGCGGAATGATAAAAGCGCGCCGAATCGCCTCGGTGATGGCCAAAATCGCAGCCTCACGTAGCTCTCCATTCAACGACTCAAACAGGGCGCCCTGGGCACCGGAGACCGCGTTACGGATTTCCGTCTGACTGTAAATGTGGCCATGTCCCTGGCCAACTAGCACGCCGTTTAAATTGCGTACCGCGGTTGACTGGAACACCTGGCTTGCGACCACGAGACAGATCACGGTAGCGCCTATCTGGGCGATGTTTTGCAGGTTGATTGCGCTGAGAATGTCCGAGGAGGGTACTTTGAGGCTACTGACCGAATACCCGAGTTGCATTGTGAGACCGGTGCCGACGGCCATTAAGATGCTGAAGCCGTATACCTGTGCAGGTGGGGTTGACGGTGAGAGGTAGACGAAGAAGAGCGCGGAGGCAATTGTCAAAAGGATACCGGAGATTAGGCAGAAGGGCATGTAGTATTTGGCTTTGGGCAATACCCAGCCGGTTGCGAGGTTGAATGTTATGGTTACTAGGAGATAGGGGAGGAGCCGGACGGCTGCGATGAGCGAGGTGTCATTCTGAGCGAATTGGAAATAGACCGGTATATAGAAGGTTGTGAAGAACATAGCGGTGTTTGCACATGTTGTTGTGATGTAAAGTAGTATTTGGGTCCGAGATTTGAGGAGGTGGCCTGGGAAAGATCTTTTCTGAGCTGTGGTCATGATGCAACAGTATTGTTGGGCGGCGTAAGACATGAAGAGGACAGCAAAGACGACAATCAATGCGATTGTCCTGCCTTCATTCCAAGCCCAGATTCCCCCGGCTGATATGAAAGCCATTGCGAAAGAAACCCACATCCCTCCACTAAGTGCGAAGCCCACATAGTCCAATCGTATTAATCTTTCACGTAACGTCTTTCCTGGAGCTGGGTGGAGTGAGGGTAGGAAGAGCAGGTATACTGGTGCTGTAATGGCGCCTATGACAAGATTGATATAAAATCCCCATCTCCAAGTTGCAGGCGAGTCAGAGAAACCACCGCCAACAACAGGGCCAAGGATTGCGCCCAGACCCCAGACGAACCCAGTGCCAGCCAAGTATGCACCGCGTTCTTGCCTCTCGGTCATGGCTGAGAGGATGTTGAGACCTCCAAGGTAGATACCAGTTCCTCCGACACCGGCGAAGACGCGGCCAGCAATAAGCGCATTCATGGTGGGTGCTGCGCCGCAAACCGCGGATCCTGCCTGGAATAAAACAATCCCTGCTATGTACAGCCATTTCATGTTGAACGCCGTGTAAAGGTAGCCGTAGGGAAGGGTGACCGCAACCGATCCGAGTGGAAAACCGGCACCGATCCAAGCCAGCTGAGAGACATCGGAAGGGAAGGTCTTGAGAACAGCTCCCTGAACGTCGGCTGCAATTGTTGTATCGAGGCCATACATTAGGGAAGATAGATATAAAGCAGCACACACCAGAAACCAGCGCATTCCAATAACATTGCGGGACTCATCATCGGTCTTTTCGATCTGTGATTGTTGAATGTTTTGCTCTGCTTCCAGTTCGCTGTGCTGGCCAGCCAGGGAATTTCCCGTTTGAGACTCTAATGTAACGTCCATGGTCTCTTTTGATATAGGGTAGATGTCAGTTCATGGCCGTGTCTCCCTTGCTGCTGGTTAAATAGTTGCAGGTCGTCGGCATCCACTTATCATAGCACCACATTATGTCCGGTATTACCGTCTGCCAGTTTTTATAATTAATCATGGGAGTAGTTAGGACCTTAAGCAGCGGAGATTAGCTGAATAGATCTAGTTCCTAGCTTCCCAGTCGAATGTGCCCACGCCATCAACCGAAACACTATTGCGTACTCTACCCACTGTCACCTTGCGGTGTACAGGCCAGAGTACCTCCCCTATCACAGCAGAACCAGAGGACTCATATCAAATTGACGGAATTAGGACTTTGTATTTTAACCCCGTCGAATTCATGATGGCTGTATCATTTCCCCCGATCTTGGACGGCCGAGGATTTTCGGCCGAACGAGCAATGATCCGCTCCATGGCCAGTCAGGACCAATTCTCAAGCGTTAATTCGGAAATGAGGTAGGTATCTTCTTAGCGGACACTGACTGAAGCTAAACCAGGCCAAATATGGCGATCCAGGTTCATCATGTCGGTATCAACGGTGGCTCGTATACTGAATATGTATGGTGGGGTTCTAGCTGGCAGAAATAAGAAAACAACGGTACTCACATGCAACAAATGCACCACTTAGATCTGAATAATAGATTATAATAGAGAATTTCGCCAGCCTACACTGTAGGATAGAAAAAGCTAAAGGTGAAAGCGAGTCCAGCATGCTGCTATGCGCAAAATCATCACGTGCAGCTGAATGCGCTGTTTGGAGACGACGAGCTTACGCCCTCATCTTTCTCATTTCACCTGGTTTTTATCAAAAGTACGCATCAAGGAACTCACGCAAATTATATCTATTTATTTTCTGTGCGGCAAGTTTCATATGCCAATAGAAAGCTAGACGATATAGATCCTACCCATGCAGCAGGCCCGAAAGCGCCGGGTCACGACATGTGTTCCCTGCCACACGCGTAAACAAAAAGTGGGTGACTATGGGTCCTGATCTGTGAGACTTGGCGCTGATTCTCAAAAGTGTAACCGTCAATACCCTTGTCATCACTGTACTCGGCGCCGGCGACCCGAGGAGTGCGTCTACAAGCCTGCGCCAGTGGACCGACTCTTACGTGCTAGGGCAGGAGACGAGACACGGAATCAAACCTCAGATCATGTTCAATCCATCAAACATCTGGCCGATGTCTCGAAGATAGACCAATCTCCAATGGTTCCATATGGGGGCGTTCCACGCCACCAGCACGCGGCGCTTGCCAAATCGTTCGGCTATTTTGAGGATAGTAGCTCAAACACGATGGCACTGCTGAAGAATGTACTTCCAACAATCAACCTCAAGTATAATACATGTGCCCTAGGCTGATCAGCTTTTAGTGGGATTTGCATGACGAAGATGGTGCGGATAACGGCGCACCTCCGGACATGGCCCAGAAGATTATGTATGACCTTGAACGCATGCCGCGTCGTGATACACTCGACTTTCTGATTCAGTACTTTGTCTCTGAATTAAATTGGTAAGTTATCCTAGGCCAGCAAACTCAGTTGGAAGGGCTTGTTAACAGTAAACCCCTAGGATGAAACAACTTGTCCATGCACCCAGCTTCTTGATACACTATCAGCAATGGTGGGCCAACAATAGAGAATTGACTGTCAGCAACGTCGAGTTTGCTGTTCTCATCCTCCGAATATGTTCATACGCTACGCAATTTCTCCCATCGCCAACGTATCCCAACGATAATATCAGTGAGCTACCACTTGGTCAAGTTCGCAACACGTGCGTTGAGATTGGGAATAGTCTCAGTGAAACATGTCTCGCTCTCGACTGGATGGGTGGCCTGGTCCGTGTTCAGCACATCTTATTCGCAGCGCTAAACTCCTCCTGCGAAGGACGAACGGATATGTTTTGGGAGGGTATTGCCTCTGCCTCTCGCGCAGCTCAGAAGGCTGGCGTACACACTGCGGCCGCTGAGCCTGGAAGTGGGCAAGAGTTCGACAGAGAAATGCAACGAAGAACATTCTGTAACCTTTATCTTTTAGATAGGTATGTTTGTTGTGTCTCATTATTTGGAATATCATTGATCTGATCTATACAATGCACAGCCATTTGTCCAGGCAACTTGACAGGGTCCCCTTCTTACCAGACGATCTTGTAGCAGATATGCTGCCCCGATTACTCCTCGTCCCCGAAACTAGCATGGCCGACATGGACAGCGACACCACGGCTCCAGAGCTATTCACTGAACGCTTAATGCAAGTTCAACTAGGCAGATTCTGGCGAAAGCACCCTAAAAAGAAAACTATCCCCTACGACCCAACCCAAGCTGAACAACGATACGAGCAATTCTGTACCGAATACCTACCCACGCTCCATCCAGCCCTGAGCTTAACCCCAAATAAACAATGGGACACTCGGCTCCCCAAACTTCCCATGCAGCGCCAACTCCTTCACATCACCTTATTCGATTCCATAGCCTGGAACTTCCGCCCTCTCCTACTTCTCAATGAAAGCCAAATCACACAGTTGCCACCCTACAAACAAGTCCTGCTCCAGTCTCAGAAGCAAAGGCTCGCACAAGCAGCCATCGAAGAACTGGCGGCCGTCTCAAATCTCCATTCCATGCTCGGTGGCGGCAATACCCGCTTCGCTGCTATCATATTCAACTCCTTCGAAGCCTCTGTATTGTTATTGACTCTCATTTCACAGCCAGATTTCCCGTTCGACCAGACTGGAGAAAGTAATGACATTCTCGGCCGGCAAGTGACGATACTAACTCGCAACAAAGCAATGCAAGCGGTAGAGAAAGCCCTATATCGCCTGCAGATGCTCTCTGAAGTAAGCGATATGGCAGCCACTGGCGCGCGCGTCGTATCCCACCTTTTCGCCAAAGCAAACAGACTCTCTAGGTCTGCGCCGCCTGCAATAATCCCTGGTCCATCAAATACAAGCGAACTATTTCCGGGTTCGTTTTCGGACTTGCTAGAGCTTGGGACTGTGGTCGGTCATTATGGGGATTGGGGGACTGAACGAAGTTTGGATCCGAATTTTGGGACTGGGCTGTTTTAGCTGGTGTCCCAGGGACGGGTACAGGTGCTGATCTTGGAGGGTCCCAATGGATGTGGACACTTCAATAGTGTATATATAAATATTGTAATCAAAGACCACAAGGCAAACTACTTTGAGGGGTTGGGTGTCTTGAAAAGGCCTTTAATCAATAACCATAATCCTGATATGATCCTTGTGAGAAGTAGGAATTACTGTTGCCCATTGTCACTGCAGGAGTGGATGTCCACCACGTGCGTTAAATCTCAATTTCGCATATCAAATAAACAAAATCACATGTCCCAAGCTTCTCAAACACGCAGCGATATCCCAGGTATCCGGGTCAATATGAGCCCGCTTACGCCACACATTTTCCATGATACATAACGCGCCCTGCATCGTCCCGAGCATCCCAAGCGGCCCCATCGAGTTGACTAACTCTCGGAATGCAGATTCCTGCTCTTCAGCCGCCAGACAGCCCGCAACGCAAAATGGCCAGGCTAGTGCTCGCAATACACCAGGTGAAAGTTCTTTGAAAAGGTTTACCGTCTGAGAGACGTCCTCGCATATCTCCGGGGCGGCAGTTTGCCAACCCGAGATGACGGTGTGAAGATAGATGCGGGCAGCGTGGGCCCAGATGCGGGTTACGGTGTTGGTTGTACTTGAGGTACAGGACCCGTTGAAGGGAAACATGTCCGGTGGTCTGTGAGGTGGATACTGCGTTTCAGGGACATGGTCGAGCTGTGAGAGGCCGGTCTGCAGTTCCTGTTCGATTAAAGAGCCTCGCTCCACCAGCTGCGTCATGTTTAAACTTCGGTGCCTCTTCATATCTTTCTTCCAGGTGCCTAGGACTACAATGTCACTGACTATGCGAAGTACCCAGTTCTGGCATCCAATAAAGTCTTCTAGCTGTAGGGGAGCTTTCCCGTGGCCCGGATCGTTTGTTAACAAATCATGATGATATTTTTGTAATTTGGGGGACTGTTCGAGCGCCGTGCTAGAGATGATGTCGGCTATTAGCAGGATCGCAGAGAAAAACCTGAAAGCAGCTTGGTCGGGGGTCCAGAACCCATTCCAGTTTTCGGCGTTTGTTGGTAGGGGCGAGAGCTGGCTCATAAGATTAAAAAGAGAGGATATCGATCCTGGGGATGCTATAATCTGTTCAAACAGAATTATAGCAGCGCCAAGGTGCATCCTCCAATTCTCCGTGGTTGCGACAACGCCATCATAGATCAATAGCTGTACAATGCTTTCCAAAAGGTAGACGCTCTCAAGAATATTGGAGTGAACGCCTTGGTTGATGATATGAAGATCGCGCTGCACCATCTTCACAGCCAGATCTAGCTGTTTGCTCTGCTCTCCGAGCGCTATGTTTGTGCACCGTTCGTATCCTGATCCTGAGCTTATCGGTACCTCGGTGAAGAAGTACGAGGTCAGGCTGATGACTGTGTGGTAGAGCGCTCTGATCTTCATGGGCAACACCAAGAGCCATCCTCGTCCACCTTCGAATAAAGTGGGCGTATAAAGTGGAAATAGAACAGGGAAAGTGTAGTCCAGGAACACCATAATGAAGCTCAGTTCTAGCTCGTTAGACAGGCGGTGCGAGTCTGGGACATCCAGATGCTCTGGCGAAACCCGTGTAAAGCCAAGTGCAGATTCAGAATCTGGGCGCGTCTCATTAGCACAGTTTGGAGGACTGTGTCTCCATGGCTGCTCTTCATTTGGTGCGCGGCCATTTGTTTGCTGCGTCGATGGCGAGCTGATATCCAGTGCCTGCTTTGGGGTTTGGAGTTCTTCTTCATCCTCTAGATCCCGCGCAAAACGTTGTACCAACCTCTTCGACCGCCGCCGAGAAGCTCTTTTTTTGACCTCGGCCTTAAGTTGTTGTGCCATCTGGCGTTGTTTCGCGCCATTGTCCATCCATTCCGGTTTATCTGCGCTAGAATAGCAAGTAATCTCCAATGCCGAGCAAATCCCACAGACTGGACGGGCCAGGTCGCATCTCTTGCGACGCAGCCGGCAAGTCCAACATCCAACGTTGTTCTTTTTGCTGTTGGTCATGTCATTGCCCTCCATGGTATGTGAAGAATGGGACCGTTTGGATCGCATCACAATGTCCGCAATGCTGGCGCACGTGATTGGCTGATGGCGGAATTTACAACCTCAGGCAACGACACTGACACTGACCTGACGTCGAGCTCAAGCGCTTCTTTTATTTCCATTAACACTCACCTAGGCAAGTGATTCTGTTTTTCCGTGTCCGACTAGATTCTTATCAATCGTGGTATTACCAATAATTCCTGGCCTTATCTAATTAGCATCATCCTTCCGAGTGACTCTCTTCACCACCGCGCGCAGATGAGACCGCGCGGGTTTGACGGCGCGCGGCCCCGCTCTCTCAGAACTATATGAGCAGCGATTCCCAACAACATTATTCACAAAACACACCATTTTACTTTCCTCTCCTTCATTTTACTATAGACCCAACTATGGGAGGCACCAAAATCCTTGTTCTCGGAGGCACCGGCCCCACAGGAATCTGTCTGCTGCGAGAACTTGTATATCGAAAGCACGAGACCATAGTCTACGCCCGGAACCCTTCCAAGATTCCTGAAGACTTAGCATCAGATGAGTTACTTGAAGTCCGTCTTAACTATCCCAAGTAGCTTGAATTCTTTGTTGACCGCGGCATCACTATTGCTAGGTTGTCCAGGGCGAGATGGACGATCTCGACTCCCTCTCCGTGGCCATGGCCAAATGCCGAGTCGTCATCTCCCTGTTGGGACCCGGAATAACCGATAGAAACGGTAGTCGCAGCCTATTTGGGGACATCTACAAATCAACTGTGTTTCCCCTGATGCGCGAACATGGAGTTGACCGCATCTTTGCGAGTGGCACACCATCTATTTCTCGGCCAGAGGACCGTTGGACGCTTTTCACGCTTACTGTCGTCCCTCTTGTCCGCACGTTTGCGAACTTCGCTTATCAGAATATGCTGAACATTGCAGATGCCTTTGAGAATCATGCCGATGGTCTCAAGTGGACTGTCTATCGGATTTCAGCGATTCCCGGAAATCATGACCGAGAGAGCTGGCGAAGGGACAGAGAGGATGGAGAGACATTTGTTGGCTGGGTAGGAGAAGATGGCTGGACCATGTCCCAGAGGAGAGGGGCCCTTGCGCGCTGGCTTGTGGATGCTGCAGAGGACGGGGCTGAAGAGTGGGTGGGCAAGATGCCAGCCGTGTGCAAGAAGGGATAATATTGTTTTTTCATGCCTGTGCTCTTTCATGAAGAGAACTTTCAGATATATGTACCTCTATATCAGTCCTAATAGAATCCGTACTGTCTTGAATGAATGAATCTGAACCCGTCAAATATACTCTTCACACCAGCCACATATACTGTGGCTGACGGGTGTGGCGTGGCTCCACAGTAGTTCACCAACGCCCGCGGCCCAACACCATCATTCACCGTCAACTCTCTCTCATCGAACCCTCTTGCGGATCCTAAAGCGGAGCAGTTGAACAGGTATCACCTGATTAAACTTACAGTGAGCTGGTGTTAATTTAAATTTATCATCACATTATAATTCCGCACTTCGATCGCTATTATACACTTCCATCTCACACCAGGTGGAAAATGACCACTGGCCAAAAAGTAGGTGTCGTGGTACCAAAAATGGAACAATCTCCATCTATCAAAACCAGCGAACTCAAAAACATCAAAGCAACTACAATGAACGATTCCAATTCCACATCCGCCCCGACTGCGGTCGCAGAGGATGACGCCGAACCTGTCATCGACCCTGATCTTTTGCAGTCCGAGTTGGAGCTTGTGTCGTCCCTCGCCAAGCTTCAGAAACTGGAAGAAACGGTATGCTTTTTACTTTCTCAAGCCAATATGCTTCTTCTTGTTGGGAACTACAAGCTCATCAGCGAAACAGATTCATCAACTTCGGACGCTGATTCCGGAACGGCTTCTCGAGCCGCTGGCGCCAGTTGTCAACTCCCAGCCTGCTTCAACCTCGCCCCAGAAGCTCTTCGGGCAGCTGGCACAGGCGGCGCGTGCTAGCGTTAATGAGGTTCGAGACTTCCAGGGCATGTGGCGCGGAAAAGAGATGAAGGCCGTTTGGGAGCGTGTCGACACTTTAATCTACGAAAACGCCGGTCAGCTACTGCAGTCTAATGGCATGTGGGACGAGGACTATGATGTGCTGCTTGAAGATATTACGAAGCAAGACACCTTTAGGAAAGAGCGACAGCAAAAGGCCAAGGAGGACCATGAACGCTCACAATTACAATCAGCGGAAGGAGGCTGGAAAGCGCTCGTCGATAACTTCGCGCAGCGGAATATTCCAGGGGTCCGCATCCTCCCCGGCAAGAATGACTCGTTTTCCGTCGTACTCGCAAAGACCGGGCTGGCCTTCAAGGTCCATGTTCACCATACAGACCAGGATGGGGTTCCGGACTTTAATGTCTCTAGCAAGTCACCCGCAGAGCCTCCCTCAAAGCTTGAAGTTGCAATTTTGGATTGCCTTAATTCTCGTTCAAGAAAATGGGATCTTACATACCTCTTGGTAAGTCCACTACGCCTGTTTGGCCTCCATAAGTACTCATAAGTCGCCAGGAAATGATCTTGTCCTATTCAAACATTCAAACGACCTGTACTAAATGCGGAAAATTACAAGACAAAGCAGCTAACCTCCCGACACTCCGATACCCAAAATCTACTGAATCACAAACAGAACCTCAGACGCCAACATTCGAGGCCTATCACGCGACGTGTGTCTGATCTGAAACTAAAGGGGGAAAGGTTCTAGTACCGAAATCTCCGACACCGACTCCCATAAACCCCATCATGTTGATGCGCCGCCGGGTACGGGCGGCCATGCCGATCCCAGTAATATAGAGGAATCGTATGCCGCCGCTCATCGCAATACTCCACCCTCGACCAAGTTCCCTCATCCGGAACCTGATATCTCCTCGTGCGAAGGTCGTACCTCTCCGCCAGATCACGTCTCGCCCCAAACAGAAGGCTGTCCCTCTTCTCCCGCTTGCGAACGTAATAGCAATCCGGACAATGTGGCCTCGTGCAGCACTTGACATGATCGTTCTCCCACAACGACCATCCAGTTCTGGATCTCCGCTCCCAATCCCGTCCGCCCCAGAGGTTTCCTCCCCTGTGCACAGTATGTCCATGGTCATGGTGGCTAGCACGGGGGCGGATTCTTCCAACATATATATCCGGTCCCTTTCCCGTCATCACGTCGGTAAAGCGCTGCCAGGGGGGCCATCGGCTGGGGTTCCCTGGTCTCGGGTCTTTTGGCCAGATATAGCCAATGTCAGAACTCATCTTCTTTCTTTGTTTCGGCTCGGGTGAAAAGGGCCGCGAGTGTAGAGGGTGTGGAAGACGTGGAGGTCCAATATTATCAACTCTATCGAGGCCAGAGCCTACTTTCTCTTTTCGTTTCGGCTCAGTTTGGTTTGTTGAACGGGGCTCGGATGAACTGTACCCCGGACGTGGAGGACGTGGACGTCTAGCGTTGTCGGCGTTATCAATGTCAGAACTCATTCTCTCTCTTCGCTTTGGTTCGGGTGAAAAGAGCCGTGGGCCTGGAGGACGCGGAGGAAGTGGAGGTCTGATATTGTCGACTCTATCAAGGCCAGGGCCCATTTTCTCATTTCGCTTCTGTTGTTCGGTTTGGTTTGTTGAACGGGGCTCGGATGGAAAAGACGGGATTGACGTGGGCGTTCAATGCTGTCGGCTTTCTCAACGCGGAGGGACTGGGCGTCAATGCCTTTGGGGTCCGTGCTGATGTGTATTCTGACGCTGCCAGCTCTGCCAATGCGGACTCCGGGGTTATCGCTGCCGATGGCGTTTTTGGGGCCGAAGGACGGGCTGCCCATGCCTTGACGAAACTCTCCCCCGCCCATGTTATCTCCGTCAACGCAGATGTTGGGGTTATCGTTGTCGATGTCGATGCCAGCCGCTTGTTCACCGGGCTTTCCAATGTTGGCCCTGAGCCGTCGACGTGGTAGTTGATGCTGCCGATATGGGCGTGTTCAGCGTCAGTGCGCCAACTGGGGAGGTTGATATGTCCTAGTATGGAGCAGTGGAAGCGGAAGCGAAAGTCCAAAAGGAGGCTAGCTGGGACAGGGACGTGTATTTGGATGTGAACAAGGCTGGCTACTGGCGATGAGAGGTATTATGGAAATTTAGCATCGGACAAGTACGAGCCAAATCGGAGTACGAAGTAAAAGAACCGCGTGGTACAATTGATTGCGATGAGTAGAGGGGGGAGATAGAGTATGTCAATTCAGACGAAGACAGTTAGAGAGCAAAAACAGGAATCTAAGACGAATAAATTCAGATACCTATACCATCCAAGTCGCAGCGAGCTCTTTATCTCAACCTCGCTAATCGGTAGCATCTAATTTCCTGTCAATACCTACAACCGCTAATTCATTGTCTATGCAAACACACCAACAGCAAAAAAAGGGGGGAAGAGTTTGTGCAGTTGAATAGACAAGTGGATGCAATTCAGGTTAAGCATTTACCTTGTACATAAACCTCCAGACTTACCTTTCACAGTAGTGCTCTGGACTATGTGAACCGTGTAGGGCTTGGTCTAGAAGATTCTCCCGCACTGGCAGGACAATTAACAGATATCAGGATAGAGCTTGCTTGAATATCCTGTTATTGTTGTGGTGCGGCTTCTAGCAGTTGACATCTGTAGGTGTATCCGCTTTCGTGCAGGAGCACAACTCCTGCAGCTCTTTGTCTTTTCAGTTGTTAGATGAGAGGTGAAGATTTACTGATGTATTCCTGTCTGGTAATCATTACTGTGCGTGTTTTTGGACTTGGTCTTGGATAGGCACTACATACTAGTCACCATCGCTAAAAGGCAAAGGATAAACACGTCCGCAAGAAATAGAAAATACCAAGTATCGAAGCGAAACAGATACAAACATGCCATATACCCCAATTATTTTCATCAAAGAGCAACTATAGTAATAATATAAGTAAAGCAGGCAAAATACATGAAAACGCCATCCCACCCAACTTGTCAGGCCAATCGCTATTATCGTGACGAAATGAAAACCGCTCAGCTGTATGCAACATTCTCAGAATGCATAATATGTAAATGTAAATATTCGTGTGCCAAGTCTGGCGATATTCAGGTAGAGAATATGCCGAAACTGCCGGCAAACCAGGTGAAAGATAGGAATGTGATCAAGCCCATTCCTACGGCCATTTTCAGGCCGAGAAGACCCGTGGAGGACATGGCACCACTGCATGTCGCACAGACAAATTCTGAAATAAGTCAGCACTGGGGTAGGATAACAGAGGTGGGGATAAACATACCGGATAAGGGGGTGTACGGCTGCGGCTCGTACATCCCGAACATATAGGTCCCTTTATCCAGTTCACCAGCTCCAGCAGTGTCATCGATATCCTTGCTCTCATCGTACACAATCAAGGTGTAGGTCGCGGTGAGCAACGGAGCAGTGGCGTTGGCTTGGTATTTTCCAGTGTCCCATTTGACAGTCTGCGTCTCTTCAACGCTCATGTTGCTTGAGATGGTGTAGGTAGCACTGTTGAGACTGCAAGTAGCAACAACATTCACCGCGGAGGGAGTAATTGACAATGACGTATAATTCCAAACAAATGTGATTATCTCATCGATCTTGAAGTACGTCGTTGAGCTCGATGCCGGGGAGATCATGGAAATACCACCCGGAGGGAGGCGAGGGTCAACAGACGTCGTTTTCTTAGAGTCACTGGTTGTCTTCGAATCCGACGAACTTTTAGTTGTAGTGGGAGAGTCCGTTTCTTCGCTGTCCTTATCAGAGGATTTTGTGGCAGTAGCCGTTTCCTCCGCTGAAGGGGAAGCGCCGGTAGTCGCGCTTTCGGCCGCAGTTTCGGTGTCTGAGTCTGCGTCTAAAGAAGATCTATACGTTAGAATATTGACCCTGGGACCATATATAATGTGACTAACCATCTGCTCGAGGCAAAAGTTGGCCATTGCCTAAGAGCCCATCCAACTGCCACGCAGTCGACAGTACCGCTAACAACAGCACGCATGCAATCGGGAAAAGCGAGGTGAAGCGCATTTTGTATGTGACAAGTCAACCGTCAACTAGTTGGTTTCTCTCAATCGATGAACCGGGGTGTCCGGAGTTCCCTTGGTCTCAGTATATTTCAACCGAGCCTTGGTGTCCACAGCAACGAGTATTGATGATGAGGTAGCGAGGAATAACAGATGGTGTTCGACGGGGCGTTGATATTTATCGACGGTCGAAGGCAGCTGCGGACAAGCGGTGGAGGGCAGAGAAGTAAAAATACCAGCGTGTTGTGTCAAGTGTGAAACAGACCAGTGATCTGATACCAATTGTTCTAGGTCTTCGGGGTCTCCAAAAGCGAGCGGAGTGGCTAGCGAAATGTAAACAAGCGAGTGACTAGACGATTCGTGCAAATTACGACCGTGTAATAGGATGAAGAGGACGCAGAAAAGCTCAGAAAGGAAGATGCGAGGGAGAACAACGATTCAACAGCAGTAGAGCGAGAGAAAAGGGCGTGGGAAGACGACGGCGAGAAAGAATCGAAACGACCAGGCCGGCAGATCAGGTGGCTTAACCCTTTTGGGCGTAGATGTGAGACATCGTCTATTTTTGGGCGATCTTTCCGCGCCTCAGGCATCTCGTCTCTCCTTCCACGCCGCGGACTCTGCGGATTGTTCCAGCCTCATTCCAGAATTATTTGTATTCTTCACTACGGATATGTTTTGACTCATATACAGAACATCGCATAAGCAGTGGGTACTTGCCCATCGCCATGTACTCAAGCATTAACGGCCACAATTTAAATAACAAATCCATCGTCAGCGGTCCATACCACTAAGTATATACTATTGCCAATAATTGACGTCTAATATGCAAAATTATCCCGATCTTTCAGGTGCAACGATTGGACCACGCTATTGATTCCCAACATGAAGTTAAAATTTTTCAAAGTGGATTAACATTTATGAAACCATGAAACCCAGTGGACCGTTAGACATCGTCTCAGGTCCAGACAGGCACGTCCGGTCCTGTATGGCAAGTCGGCAGCAGCAACCTGACTTCACCAACAGCCGCCTCTCGAAGTTTATGATTCATCAGTCCAGCCACGCGCGTCATGGGCCTCTCGGGCCGGGTGAATATGCGGAGAGGTGGCGATGAACCATAAGATGGTTCACGCAGTGGACTCGGTCAAAAGCTTCACTTCGCTGCAGGAGCCGGGGTACCGGGGTTCGTAGTAGCGGTAGATGTAGAAAAGCTGGGGTGCATTGTGCCACCAATCGCACACTGGGAAATGTTAGCATTCACACTGCACCTAGCAAGGACCGTTTAGTTTATCTTACCCAACCAGCCACCGAAGCCCTTCTCTTGGGAGAATTGCAGGCCAGTGCTGTTGACGGAGAAGCCATCTTGGCCAGCCCCCGCATTTATCTGGACGAATTGCCATGCTAAAACAGGTTAATATCTCCCGTCAGAGCGTAAAAATCAGCGAGATAAAGAGGTACTCTCCAGCGTAGTTAGTAACGCCCACGGGATTCATGCCCCATGGGAACGTAGTGTTGTAGTCGAACTGAAGCTTGGTGCCGTTCAGGAAACCAGTGCTAGCAGTCTCGACATCCGGCGTAAGGACGGCGTCATTGAGACCAGCTCCCGTGTGGTATCCGTAAACATAGAGATCGTTGTGGTCTGGGTTTTCAGATCCAGAGGTCTTGAGATGGAATTTGTCGGGGTTCTGGCTGTCGCGGCGACCGACTTGGAATGGGCTGGCCGCGGCGGCGCCGATCAGTAGCGAGAGAGCGCTGATAAACTTCATCTTGAGAAAAGAGAGTTCTTGAAATCCAAACAAAAAAGACAGGACGTTGGGAATCAATAAGTAGTGCCCAAAGAAAGTGTTTGCTATGAGGAGGGAATCACGGCGAGGGGACACAACAGCTTTATCAGGGCCCCAGGGGCAAGTGGCGAGACTTAAGGCATGCTCTGCATGGTTCGCACTTCAGGGAACCGCAGCACCGACTGGGAGAATAAACAAGGCCGAAATCTTAAATGCAGGAGGCATCCAGAGTTCGCATCCGACGTTCCAGTGGAAAGCCTATGTTTAGTGGAGTGGAGGGGCGAGGTGAGACATGGCCTGCACTTATCCTGGCATCCCACAACACAGCAAGTCAACAACAAGGAAGAGGACGATCGTTTTCCACTTCAAAGAACGGCGTCCTTTTCGCTGTCGACAGCCGGCCCGAGCTCGGACATTGTGAGTGGATCATGAGGAGAAACTGGAGCAGATGGAGGTAAGCTGAAGATCACAAGGTCCGCTGCTGCTCACGGATCGTTTGATAAAGATGAGCATAACAGTTTGTGGCCTGGCAGGATGGAATATTCCAAGCAGTTCTGTTCGGTATCCGTCGTCCAACTTCAAGGACGATCTTCTCACAAGCAAATGTTTGTTTTTGACATCTGATTTGTGATATGACCTCCGCCCCAGAGATCTCGTCAGTGATCGACGATCTCGCGCACAAAACTATAGACTCGGAGTGGTCCTTACAACTCCTCAAATCCTCAGTCTTTCCGTCCAACAATTCCTCGATGGTCTAACGGTCTATGATTTCCGCTTGTCAATCCTCAAAGAGGAACAAGCGCGGGAGACCTGGGTTCGACTCCCAGTCGGGGAGTGCTTTTTTTTCCGTCTTTCGACCACGTCCTTACTCGTATAACGCCCGATACCCACGCTCATTCCAAACTACACTGCACCATGGTCCGGAGCCGAACAAACACATGATGGGATTGACAGGACTATCGTGATCAAACTCCGCTGAGCTGAAACACAGTACGAAAGGATCAGGATGTCGCTTGACATCATGATCGTCACAAGTTAGGCACGTCGGACGTCCGGTTCTATTCTGGGGTATATATTTTACGCCATGACATCTGCCCCTCGCGAAGCGCAATTAAAGGACATGGTGTCACCAGATTAGGTGTTTTGAAAAGATCCATAGAAAACAACAGTCCTAAATAGTATGACAATGCGAAGGTAGTGCCCCAACCAGGTCGCAAACTCATCGCCCTCTAACATACTCCGGCTTGAGCGACCATTTCCCCCTCCCGTTCCGACCACCTTTATTCAGAACGGCAATCTGTTTCAGCATCTCTTTAAATTCCGCCGATTTCTGCGGCGTGGTACAATAACGGTTGAAATGATCGATTAAATTTTGCGTGTAAACAGACCCGCCGTGGGATGTGATGAAATCCCGGATCATCGTAATGAAGTCCTTCCCAGTGGTGGCATTTGCTGGCGTAGGGCTATTGGTGCCGCTGCGAGACGGGTGTGGACGCGACGAGAGGTTAGCCAATATGCTTGCAGATGATGGACCAGCCATAGCTCGCCTGGCTGTACTGCTCCGTCCGCCGAATGAGGGCCGCATGGGGGATTCGTCAGGTCTTCCCGCAACGCCGAATTGACCCGTCCACGTAGGCGTGCCGATGGGTACGGACTTGGCTGCTTCACTTGCACGACGTAGTTCCTCTGCAGCTTCGGAGGCCACTCTTTTCGCCTCTGCTTCGATTATCTTCGGGTCTGCTTTGACGACGCGTTTGCCGTTCACGATTTGATCGTGCTCGAGTGCTGAGTGGACGCCTGACCGAGCGAATATGCCTTCCATTATGCGCGACTCTGAATTCGTGCCCGGTTCACCCTCGTCTGATTTCGCTTCCTGTTCGGGTGCTCCTTGGAATTGTTCTATTGAAGCCACGCCTGTCACCTTGCTAATATCTTGCTTCTCAGCCTGCACATCACGCTGGTGGTCATCCTGGCGCGTTGTCGGGGACCCATTGTCATTGTTTTCTTCGTAGGTAACTTCAGCCTCTTTGAAGATCTTACTGGTTTCGGTTGGACCTTGGTTTTCTTCGCCTAGAGCAAAGAGATCGTGTAAGTCACTGAGTTGGAAGGTTTGTCGCTGCTTGGGGTCCTTCAAGATCTTATTCGTAAGGAATTGTTTGAAAATCTGACGGTGGTATATTTTCTCCTCGATAGTCCCTGCCGTCATCAGTCGGTAGATAGTTACGTCGCGCTTCTGCCCAAGCCGCCATGCACGCTCTCGGGCTTGTACGTCGGTCGAAGGATTCCAGTCAGGATCATAGATAATGACTCGATCCGCACCAGTAAGATTAACACCCAATCCTCCTACCTTGGTCGTAAGTAGGAAGACATGTATATTCTGATCTTTGTTGAACTCGTCAACCATAGATTGTCGGTGCTGGATGGGTGTTGTGCCGTCCATACGACGATAATTGAAACCAGACAGTGACTTGACAAATTTCTCCAAAATATCCAACATAATTCGATGCTGTGCGAATAGAAGTGTCTTGTGGCCAGTGTCTTTCCATAACTCGAGAAGGGATCGAACTACTTGCATTTTCCCCGACTTCGTTGGGTTTCCATAATTTGCCTTAGTGTACAGCAACTTATGACTCTGTAAATCCGGATGATTGCAGATCTTTCGAAGAATATCAACCCCATAGAGCACTTGTCTTCGGCCCCGTAAGATGGACTGCATCTCCTCCGAGCCCAAAAAGGCCATATATGCTTGCCTCTGCGGTTTTGTCAATCTGCAAAAGAGCACTTGTTCGCTCTTTTTGGGAAGATCGGCTGCCACGTCTATCTTGAACCGCTGTAAAAGGTAAGGGCTGATCGCATCCTTGAGGGTTTCTGCACATTTCGCAGCGGTCTGCACCTGTAGGTTCGAAGCATTCGCATAGCCTCCCTGCCTAATCGGAAACTCGAACTGGTTTCGGAAATTTACCAGTGTGCCAAGGCGCATCGGGAAAATAAAATCGAACAATGACCATAGCTCCGTTAAGTTGTTCTGCATGGGCGTGCCCGAGAGAATAATCCGGTGTGGGGTCCGGAGCTCTTTGCAGTGCATAGTGATGGAGGTATTTGGATTGCGAATCTTGTGACCCTCGTCGAGGATAGCACCGCCCCATTCAACTGGTATTAAGAGGGAGGCATAGCTTTGCAAGCCTGAGTAAGTGGTAACCAGCACATGTCCTTCTTCGACAACACGTTTGACGACCTTCCGAGCTGACTTGAAGCCGCCGCTCGAGCCACTCGACCCATAGGTTCCGGATATAAGTGCGTCCTCACGACTACTTTCATTCTTTATGTTGACCATTCCGCTGCCAGAAGTATGCAGGATGGAAACTCGAAATGGAGGCCACCAGCGATGGAATTCATTGACCCATTGCTTCATAACTGTGGCCGGGCAAACAACAACAATGGGCTTCGTCAACATTTTGCTGTAATGGAGACCAGCCAGAAATGCAATGGCTTGAATGGTCTTGCCTAGACCCATTTCATCCCCGATAATACCTCCTACCTGTTGCTGGTGCAACTCCCACATCCATTGGACTCCAGTCTTCTGGTAGTCAAATAGAAGTGGGTGGATATCGCCCGGTACACGGTAGTCATTGTCGAGATGCAGGTCTGATTCAGAAGGATGGGGCATGAACCACTCTTCCTCTCCAGAGGCTTGGGCATCAACAGCCTCATCTATGTTGGTGTCTTGCTCCGTATCTGCTCCACGGGCCTTCCGAGCACGTCTCCGAGCAGCGCCTCTCCGAGTGACCCATTTCTGAAGCCGGGACTGATATATCTTTTCGTTGCCGTCATCCAAGCCGCTGAAATCTTCCAAATCTTCTGTGCCTTTCGCTTTTTTTACAGGTGCGACTTTCTCCTCAGTCATGAAGTCATTGTCATCTTCTGAAGAGGATTCCTGTTCTTCTTCGACGTAACTCACAGAATCGTCTTGATCTTCGGATACATGACCTTCGGAAAGTGTGCCCATATCCACATCCACACCTTCCGTCTTTACGGACGTCTTACTCGGTCGAGAATCCTTCTCTAATTTCCTCTTCTTTCCGGGCCGCTCAGAAACTGGTTCTTCAGCAACACTTGATTCACTCGCTTCGTCGAAACCGAATCCCGGGCGTACGAGATTCCGATGAGAAACGGCCGATCGTGCTTTTACCTGCTCCAAAGCTTCTAGCTCGTCGCGCTCATCCTCGGCATCAATAAGCGCATCCTGTAGGCTAGCCAACGGGCCAGTGTTCGGACCGGCTCCCATTCGCGAAAAAGGTGTGATCTTTCCGGTTCTTATAAGATAGTCTCTCCGTGACTCATTAGGCATTCTCCCCGTCCCAGTTGCCTCTGCGTTCGTCTCTTGCTCCTCGCGCCTGCCAATGATACGTTGTTGTATTTCCTTGAGATCAGTTGCAAGCGCGGCATTGCGGCCTTCCAGTTTGTCTATATCGTTCTGGAGGCGCACGCGCGCTGAAGTGCCGACTGGTTGTGAAAGACGTTGGTGTAATCGTAATATCTGCGACTCGAGTTTCCTGAGATGAGCAGAATAAGTATATATTGCATATAATATGAATATGATAGCTATACTCTTTTTCATGCTTCGTCTTTTCTAATCTCTTATTGTCCCGCTCATCAGCCTGCTCCATGAGCAGTCTGTCGGCCTGTACACGGTATCAGATATGCGCGCAGCATAATGAGGAGGAGAATAAGTATACCTGGCGAGTTATATCTCTTTCCAGGGTATCCTGGTCGCGGATATCCGCTTGAAGCTCTTTTAGCCGGCTCGCTTCATCTGTACCACCAGAGGCATCCAGATTTGACGCTGGCTCACCCACAGGTGGAGATGCGTCAGAAGTCTCCAGGGTATCATTCTGCGTCTTGTTCTCTGAAGAAGGTCCCTCGGGGGATCCATCTTGTTCGTTCTTTACATTCTGATCCATGCTTGAAAAGTATACCAATTAGGATCCAATTGATGCGGCGTCCAGTAAGCAATATAGTTGATTGTTGGATGTATGATATTGAGCTACAGTCCGTCCCAAGCGGAGAACTTGGCAAGTAGGTTGATCCCCGTAGTGACGGTTTGATTTCCTCAGGGAAGACTGAATGAAAGAGATCGTGAATCACGAGGTAAACGCACCACAATCATTCGCAAGCAGCGAGTTTATGAGAGAGGCCAGCATGTTGGAAAAAGCACTATGGGCCTCGACCAGAGTTTTTGTTGCTGTCTCCCCTTGGATTATCGTCACTGCTAGGTACCATCGGCATAAGACCTGGCTGTCGCCTACTTATCGGTCACCGCCCCCAGACCGCGGCAGAATATTAGTCATTCTCTCGACGCCAAGAACCGCCGCCCACGTCACAGTCGCTGAGTCGACTAGTATACTCGGACGAGGGAATTGCGCCCAGGAATGATTACGCACGATCAGTTGGAGGGCAGTTTTTACTGCCAAGGGCCACGAATTGTGCGAAGAGGTGACCAGGGCGATTTGAAAAGGGGGGTGAGCCGTGATATTGACTGTTGCATCTGCTGGAAAGTCTGGAATTGTGGCTACCACACAGTGGCCACTGCCTGGCCAGACACTGTTTACCGTAGCGCCACCTCCAGCATTTACCTGGATTGGGAATTATGCCGTCCCTGCGATGAGAGATCACTTCAATACCCAAATAGCCCTCGCTCAGGCTTAGGGTTGATTATTGTCTAAAATAATTGCACACGGACATGCATTGGGTACCAATTTCCACGATTCAAGGGGCAGCTGAAAGTATACTTACCGGAAACGAGATCGTCCAAGAGGCTGGGGGACTGACTGGGTTGAGAGGGGCCAAGCGACGGACGAGCACACTCATGTTTAATCAAATTTATTAGTAGCTACATACGCAGCTTTCCTGCGATTGCAATATTAATTTCGTGGGAAATTCCCGTGTTGTTATTATTCTGGTCCCTGGGCTGCCTCCTGCTTTCGCCTGAATAGCGTCGCGTCACCCACGCAATCACTCCATTTCAACCACTCTGTATACTCGGGTCGTGAGGTCAGCAAGTAACAGAGTCCGTTGGAGAAGAAGCCTATTGCAGCGAGTCCGGCCGTCGTGAGCTGGCAAAAGGAGCACCAGTAGTGCTGGGTGCACCGCTCCAACTGCAAGTGGGCAGCCTGAGGCCTCCAGATCCCAGCTCTACGCATCGTCGTCTCCGCCTCCACGCCCTCTCGTCTCCCTCTTCCCTCTTCCCCTCCTCCCTGCGACTTCATTCCGACTGCATTCCAGCCGTGCCGTTCTTCTGTGTGTGAGCGTCTGTTTGGGCTTCCCGTTCTCTCCGGGACTTCCAGCAGTCGATACTCTCCACTTCCACTCGAGCCCCCCAGCCCCTTGTGCAGTTGTGAGGCCTGAGGATCGTGCATTGCGACCGCCCTTCTCGTGCTTGTGGCTCGGTGGCCGTCTCGCCCTGCTTTCAGATCGACGTTTTACGAAGATAATGAGGTACGGTGTAGTATAGAAGTAACGTCAATTCCTTCGCTCGACCCTTCGATATTCGGGGTGTGTCAGTATTCGCCCGTGCCCCCGTGTCCCACGCCGTCTCCGCCTGATTGCGCTGCATTCGTCTACCGCCCCGCTGCTATCTGACCCCCGATCGCAGTGCATGTGCGCTGTCGACTTTCCCAGGCGATCGTCCTAACTTCCGCTTAAACGTTCACGATTGCCTGCGCTCGCGGCAGAAAATAGGAGAGGATGGATTCTCAGTGGCAGTCATACAAAGACCCCTTGGTGGGTCGTCCTGCACACTTCAACAATAACGGGTTGACGCCGAATCCCAATGCCCAACATCTGCCTTCGAACTACGGCGGCCAGCAACCACCATCGCAGGCTCCCGCGGGTTACACCTACGAGCCTTTCCAAACCCCTGGGATTGCTGCCAAACCGCCCGCGGTCGCTTCCTCCAAACCAATGGCGATGGCGTCGTCTCCCGCAGCTACACCCCATACCCGCGATTATGTCAACGATGCGGATATCGCTATGGAAGACGCGGATCCGTATAACCGGACCAAATACCCAACGAGGCCTGCCCATCAGAGCCGACCTTCTTCGCAGTATTTTCCGACCGAAGGGTCTACTGCTGCTCGCAGGTACTCTCCAATGAACGTCCTGTCACCAGGCTTGCCCTACAATTCAAGCCCGGGAAAGTCTAGCAATTCATACGCTTTTCCGCCCGCGACGCATCCGTCTGGACAGTCCCCAACAAGGGCGACCAACTATTCTTCGCCTCCCCAGCCATATCAGTCACCTCCTTGTAAGTATTTGTGTTTCGGGGAGACAACAACTGTTATTCAAAGTGCCTAACAATGAATTTGCAGCATCTGGATCGCGTCCTCCGAGATTACCCCCCTTACAATCCACCGATATGAGTCCCGATCACTTCTTCGGCCCGTCGTCGGGACCGCAACTCAGTTCGCCATTTACACAAGATGCAAGGTCACCACGTTCAGGATCAGGATCTGGTAGTATTCAACAGCCAGGCCGTGGCCCGATGCCGAAATTCCAAAAGTTCAAATCGGTACAGGAGCTGCAGCCTCGTATCCATGCACAACCTGCGTATAGACGTGCCAATCCTGAGGGTGGCTTCATCAGCGTGAGTACCGTGTCAACCGAACTAGTCATTATTGACCTTCTAACATTGGACAGCCTCTCCAAGCGTTGACAAACCATCTTCCGGCTACTTACCGGATATGCAACCCGGGCTTCCATTACGAGTCGTCGAGGAACCCACGCCGAGTTCTTACCAAACCCAGCAAAGGCGTCAAAAACGACGGGTATGATAACGAGGACAGCGATTATATTCTATATGTCAATGATATTTTAGGAAGCGAAGAAGCAGGGCATAAGTATGTTATATCCATAAATCACAATTGCGCTTTGTGTTCTCGTCATTTGCCTAACGCGCTCTCCCAGGAATCGTTATCTCATCCTTGACGTCCTTGGTCAGGGAACCTTTGGACAAGTTGTCAAGTGCCAGAACTTGAAAACACAGGAGGTTGTTGCCGTTAAAGTCATAAAGAATAAGACTGCCTACTTCAATCAAAGTATGATGGAGGTTTCCGTCCTGGATCTGGTAAGTATGCATAATAAAGGGTCTATGGATTTTTGCTCACTCTTCGTCGCAATAGCTCAACAGCAGATACGACAAGAACGACGACCACCATCTTCTCCGGCTAAAAGATACCTTTATACATCGCCAGCATCTATGTTTGGCATTTGAGTTGCTCAGTGTCAACCTTTATGAATTGATAAAGCAGAATCAATTCCGAGGGTTAAGCACCACGCTTGTGCGCGTCTTTGCACAGCAACTGCTTAATGCGCTAAGCCTCTTGAACAAGGCACACTTAATTCACTGTGATCTTAAGCCGGAAAATATTTTGTTAAAGAAGTAAGTCCAATTTTTTCTTCTTCTTTATAACCACCATAAATTAATAAACTAACGATGTTTTCTACAGCCTTGAGAGCCCCATCATCAAAGTGATCGATTTCGGATCCGCCTGTGATGAACGGCAAACTGTTTATACGTACATTCAGTCTCGATTTTACCGCTCACCAGAGGTGCTTCTTGGTTTGCCGTATGTGACCCAAGACAATACGACCTTGGGGAGGAGTTTGGCTAATTTGTTTCAGGTATTCTTCTGCAATTGATATGTGGTCTTTGGGTTGTATCGTCGTCGAGCTATTTCTTGGTTTGCCCCTTTTCCCCGGATCGTCAGAATACAACCAAGTCTGTCGGATCGTCGAAATGCTAGGCTTACCCCCGACTTGGATGTTGGAAATGGGCAAGCAATCTGGTGAATTCTTTGAGAAGACCCAGGACGAGTTTGGACGGAAGACCTATCGTCTGAAGAGTCTGGAGCAATACTCACGTGAGCACAACACGAAAGAACAGCCCAGTAAGAAGTACTTCCAAGCGTCGACCTTAGAGGATATCATCCGAAGCTATCCAATGCCGAGGAAAAATATGAAACCAGCAGAGGTTGAGAGAGGTACGATCGTCAACTATCCACTTCGTTTGCCACGCAGCTAACAAATCTCTATAGAGGTCAATAACCGTGTTGCTTTCATTGACTTTGTCCGTGGTCTGCTATCGATCAACCCCCTCGAGCGCTGGTCGCCCCAACAAGCCAAGCTGCATCCCTTCATCACACAACAAAAGTTCACTGGGCCATTTGTACCACCCATGAACCTGAAATATGCTTCGCTGAACAAGACTGTTCCACCAGGTATCCAGCAGCAACAGCAAGCGGAAGCTGCGAGTAAACAAAGAGCAGCTCATGCTCAGTCAGCCGCACAGAGTGCGTATACAATGCACATGAACCAGTACCATCCTCCTGCGCATCCTCAGGCGCCGCCTATGTACACGGGGATGTATGCGGGCCACCAACAAGCTCCCCCGCCCTACCCAACACAGCCACCAGCATACGGCCACCAAATGAATCTTATGCCGGGTCAAATGCCACAGTCGCAGTATGGGCCCTCCCAAAGTCTCTATGCGCAAGCCACAACCAGAGCGGGCCGTCAACGGGCGTCAACTATGGATCCCCAGGGAATCCCACCTACCATTCAACGAGTTGCAAGTCACCTCGACCCCAATGCACCTATTCGGTTACAGCCAAGTCCGGCATACTACCCTCCGCCAGCGGATGGATACGTTGACCCTAACGCTGCAAACCAGAGACGGCGGGGCAGCCGCGTGGGTGGAACACGGAACCGAGACTTCATCCGCACTCTTGAAGACGGTGTCATGGGTGAAAATTTCATGGGGCAACAAAACCAATGGCATTAACTGTGCGCTGTCAGGTATGAGAAGAAGGTTGAGCAAGAGTCATATATTATGCATTTTCTCTTTCTGTCGGGCACGAGTATTCTCCGTATGCGTTAGTCACAGACGATGTGACCGCTGTGTCGCTCCAACTGTGCCATGATTATGTGGCCATTTGGACCTTGCTCGATTCAACCGAGTTCCCTTGTTACCTGCCCTGGCTATAGGCTGTCCCACATTCGATGGCTTGTCAATCATTGCTGCATTTATGGTTGTGCCCATAGGAATCTCATACAAGAGAGATCCGGCCAGGTCGGGCCAACAAGACAGGCGGATGAAAGGACATGCTCCGTACATCTTCCGATCTCCGTGTCGATTGGTTGACTGTTTGCTCGCTGGGACTTGTATAGTTTCGAATCATTTTGGTGATTTATGAGACTCGTTATATTGCCGACTGTTTCGGCATCGAGGTACCCAGCCCAGGGCCAGTGTCGCCATCTGCCTCCTCCCAGGTTTATGTACGCGTTGCCTTCGGCATAACCAGGCGTTATTGGGAATACTGCAGTTCATTCCCCTGTTTTGTTCATTTATCTTCCCTTTCTTATATTTCTTCTTGATTGTCTTTCTAACAGCACTGCTGTTGTCCATTTTATGTGATTTTACATCATGCATTGTCTTTTTACGTTTTCGCCCTTTTTTCCCATGGGGGATAGCATTACTATAGCTTGGATACTCAGGCCCAAAAATGCCAGACGTGCTGAAGATCCCTTCCCAGATATCTGGCCGTTCTCATTTCTGACACTTGTGGACATGTTCCGGTTGCCGAACGGTCAATATACATGGTGGCCATCGACACTGGTGCATCGGACCAGCAACTGTGGTGTAAGTTGCGTGCAGAACCGCGGAACCTGAAAAAAAGTGTATCTTTGCAGCCGTTTCTGTCAGGCCAATCCTACCTGACTTTGCGATTTAGCATAGATTGTGCACACGTTTAGGAATTGTTTTTTGTTAGCGGGCATTGTCCATTTACCGGGTGTATATATTGCATCTGTAGCATGATGGTATTCTTACAAACATTGTTCAAATAGACAAGCACAGGTATATGTCGGTTTGGATGACCCTCGCTGTCCATATTGATTCAGAGTGCTACTATAACTACTTCCAACATTGACTAGCTTAGTTAACCAGAGTATATAAAGAGGGATACGCCTTATAAAAACACTATCAGTAGACCGAAAAGGGCGTTGCTCTACCATCTAGACTCAATAAACTAGATCCTCTTCCTTAGTTTTATTGGAGTCTCTGGTTGAGTGATATTGGTGAAATTCTCGAATCGGACACCACTGCTGTTCACACATGAGCCATTCCAAGGCCGCCCCGAGGCAAGACCATCGACACTGGAGGTCGATAATTCCAAAAATAGCCTCCATGATTTCAACTGCTTTATCTACAAAAGAACAGATCTACGCGTGGCGGGGAGCCATCTCAATTACCTAAAGCGGTTAGGCGCCGGCTCGCTTAAATTTGTGTGGCTCGCCGCCCAACGCCGCTGCGGCTACGAACCCTCACAACGGGATTTTCTTACCAGGCTGTCACGACGCACCACATCCCCGGCCGGCGAGAACGAGACGTTTCCCATCGACAGGAACACTTTATCCCGACTCCCGCAACCATGTCGCGCTTTTTCTACGGTAACGACAGCGACAGCGACAGCAGCGGCTCCGACGAGGAGGAGCTCTACAGCGATGAAGAGGAGGTCGAGAAGTCCGAGGAGGAATCCAGCGAGGAGGAGGGCAGCTCTTCAGAGGAGGAGTCCTCTGATGACGAGGATGCTGGAAAGACCAGTGCTAGTCGTTTCATAAAGGATATCAGCGATAGCGAGGAAAGTGAGGATGAAGAGGTGGTCAAGGTTGTGAAGAGTGCGAAGAACAAGCGGTTGGAGGAACTGGAGAGCACGATTAAATTGATGGACAATGCTCAGAAGATTAACGATTGGGCGGTTATTTCAGCCGGTTCGTGGACTTCCATTTGATATCGGGTTTTGGGATAGGGGATATAAGTCTCCATACTAACGCTGTGTTTTTTTTTTCTTTTTAGAATTCGACAAGCTAAACCGTCAAATCGTGAAGGTCGTTCAGTCTGGCCCTGTCCCTAAGGTCTATGTCAAGACCGTCGCGGATCTCGAGGATTTGGTCAACGAGACCGTCGCCAAGCAGAAGTCGTCCAACAAGAAGATGAACGCTAGCAACGCCAAGGGTTTCAACGCAATCAAGCAGAAGATCAAGAAGAACAACAAGGAATATGCTACACAGGTTGAAAAGTACCGGGCGAACAAGGACGAGTTCATGGAGAGTGAGGACGAAGAGGAGAAGAAGAAGCCTGCCCCCGCTGCACCTCGCCTGAGCAAGCTGGAGCGCGTCGAGGCTCCCGCTGCTGTTGCCGGAGACGACGATGGATTCGCGACCGTTGGTCGTGGTGGAAAGACTCTTCAATACACTCCCGAGAGCATCCTTAAGCACCTCCGTGTTATCGTCGAGTCCCGAGGAAAGAAGAACACCGACCGTCTCGAGCAGATCAAAACCATGGAGAAGCTCCTCGAGGTTGCCCAGAACCCTTACCAGCGCATCCGTGTCTACCTTACCCTTATCTCCACCCGCTTCGACCTTACCACGACATCTGCCGCTGCATACATGAGCGTTGAACAATGGAAGGCCGCTGAGCAAGAATTTGCCACCCTGCTTTCCGTTCTCGAGAAGGAGAGCGACTACGTTGTCAGTGAAGGTGCCGAGGAGTGGGAGGATGACGAGAAGCAGCCCCAGGTTACACCGGGCCAGACTCTGTACATCCCGGGCAGCATTGTTTCGTACATTGAGAGACTCGATGACGAGCTCACGAGGTCTCTGCAGCACATCGACCCTCACACCGCCGAGTATATCGAACGTCTGAGTGATGAGAAGCAGCTGTATACCAACCTTGTGCGGACCCAGATCTACGTTGAGGGCCTGACAAAGCGGGAGAGAACCGACCTTCGCCAGGACAGCCTTAACCGTGTGGTGATGAGGAGACTCGAACACATTTACTTCAAGCCTTCTCAGGTCATTACAATCCTGGAGGATAGCACGGAGAAGGCTCTTCCCTCAGAGCTGAAATCCTCCATCACAAGCGGTACAAACACTGCCGATGCCCAGGCCTTGGTCCAGACGCTATGCAACTACCTGTTCAAGAACAGCGATGGTATCCTCCGGGCTCGGGCCATGCTCGCCCAGATCTACTTCCTCGCCCTTCACGATCAGTACTACCGTTCTCGTGACTTGATGCTCATGTCTCACCTTTCCGAGAACATTGCGAACTTCGATGTTAGCTCTCAAATCCTCTTCAACCGAACGCTGGTCCAGATCGGTTTGTGTGCCTTCCGTGCTGGTCTTATCTACGAAGCCCAGAACACTCTCTCCGAGATCTGCGGTAGCGGACGCCAGAAAGAGCTTCTCGCCCAGGGCATCATCCTCCAGCGTTACTCCACCGTCTCCCCCGAACAAGAGCGTCTTGAGCGTCAACGTCAACTCCCCTTCCACATGCACATCAACCTCGAACTGCTCGAGTGCATTTACCTCACCTCTAGCATGTTCCTCGAGGTTCCTCTGATGGCTCAGACCTCTTCCTCCCCCGAAATGAAGCGCCGCGTCATCTCCAAGACCTTCCGCCGTATGCTTGACTACAACGAGCGCCAGGTCTTTACCGGTCCTGCGGAGAACACCCGTGATGGTGTCATCATGAGCGCTAAGTTCCTCGCCGCCGGTGACTGGAAAAAGGCCGCGGAGATGCTCAACTCCATCAAGATCTGGGACCTTATGCCCCAACCAGAGAAGATCAAGGAGATGCTCTCTCAACAGGTCCAAGAAGAGGGACTCCGCACATATCTCTTCACCTATGCCCCCTTTTACGACAGCCTCTCTATCTCCACCCTGTCAACCATGTTCGAGCTCCCAGAAAAGAAGATCGCTGCTATCATCAGTCGCATGATCTCCCACGAGGAACTTGGCGCCGCCCTCGACCAAGTCAACGACGCTATCATCTTCCGCAAGGGTGTCGAGCTTTCTCGCCTCCAGTCCCAGATTGTCACCCTCGCAGACAAGTCCATGAACCTCCTCGAGGCCAACGAGAAGACCCTCGAACAACGGACACAGGGTATGGCCAATGCCTTCCAGCGCGACCAAGGGCCTGGTGGCCGTGGTGGCCGTGGTCCCCGAGGTGGTGGTCAAGGCCGTGGTGGTGCGAGAATACCTGGTGGTGGACAGCGCCGACCCGGTGGACAGCAATTCGGTGGTGGTGCATTGGGTGGAGCGATCAAGGCATAAATAAAATTGTTTTATAATGGCATGTCTTTTCTTTTTCTTTTACTCATGGTCTAATGTTCTTATTGGAATATGACTCGTATGATCATTCCCCGCGTTCTTACCCTTACGGTTGTTTACTAGAGGAATTATGTCTCAATCTTCCTTTTTTTTTTTTCGCTTTTTCTTTGTAAGTTCATGTGGATGGATGTGGAATGTCGTATTAAGAGGTGTAAGCAAGTTTGCCAGGTATTGCATCTAAATATTATGACTGCTTGAGATAAATACATCTCCGTAGGCCCGAGCCATCTCCGCGTATATATTCAAACTTAGACCTGCGTGAAGGAAGAGCCATACCGCACTTCGATCACTTCGAAACACCCACAACAGGACTGGAAGCTACAGAGGCTGCATTGATCCCGGAATCGAGCCAAAGCCCGGGTTGTGGGGGAGTAATCCGGTTGTTGAGGGTTTCTCGGGAGAGGGATGGTATGGCGTTGGCATCATGGGCCATGTGTACTCATTCCAAGATGAGTGGTTTGAGGCTGGTAGAAGCGGAGTCCGTCGTCAGGAGAGAAGATCCAAGAAACCCCCAAAGGCCTCAACCATCATCGCCGTCATTGAGGAGTTTCTGAGGCGACCAATACTCCTTTTCTGCGCATTGGAGATCCACCCAAACAAGACCATCTGCAAGAAGGTCGTCGAGGACCGTTTTTGCGCGAGCCTTTTCCCAATTTAGATTGATTTGTAACATTGATACGCTCACATAACCCAGTACTTGGATGGCTTCGAGAACGGTGGATTGATCTGTATTCAGCTCTTTTGGGATGGAGCGAATATATTGTTTGTTGCCGACCAAAATGATAGAGAAACCTGAGCTAAGGGGTTCAAGAGACTTCACGGCTCGTAGTACATCGTCACTAAAAGTTGAGAGCTGCCGTTAGGCAATACATCCATATAATCTAACGGGTTGGGTGGAGATGCGTACTCTGTTACTTCAAGTCCACTACCAATGGCCTTTCCCTTACCTACACGCTTCCGACACTCCTCGACGCCGAGTAAACCTCCATTCTCACTACGCGTTTCACGGCAGAGCTCGACAACTCGGACAGCGACCTCAAAGTAGAAGTCGTTCATGTCCCCACCCATAATCTGGGTCCAGAAGCTGGCTCCATCGCCGAGGCCTTTGCGTGCATTTTTACCTTTCACGTTGCTGGCCGCAAGAGGGTCGACGCCAATGACATTGCACATGCGCGCAAACTCCGCGCGGAAGGTCGGGTTCGATTTGATCGTTGAATTATGCTCCAACGCGAAGGTATGGAGTAAGTTCTGGAAGACAGAGAGCTGGGTCTGGAGCGAGGAGGTGTGCGTGGAGCGTAGGTTTGCGCCATGGTTAGCGTACGATTGTGAAGCTTGAGTGCGGTTTGCAAAGGCACCAAGCCCAACACCCCGACGAGAGGCCATGGCGAAGAGCAGTTATGGTCGAGAACCAGGTTGCGGGGCATGAGAGACAACGGCGTGATGATGGGGCAAGCAGATGAGGCTTATCGGTCGATATCAGCTGATAAGCATTGCCCTATACTGATAAGGGTTGCTTGTTCCAAACTAGGAATGAAGTAATATATTTTCGGTCTAACCGCATCTGGCTAGTGTACTATCGTCTACCCACACAACCTTTTCTCTTCAACTTTGAAATTTCTCTCTTGATTCTTTCCAGTACGACAGCTTTCGCCAACCGCCCAACTCGCGAACTCAATAGACCGTCGCAATGGCCTCAACTGCTGCGTATGTTGCCTTTGAACACCCCCTTGTCGGCTGATTCGTCCTACGAGCCTGTGAGGTTCAGTTTATAGTCGTCCTTCTCGCTGGAGAGGCTCCGACCAGAAATGGTCGCGAGACACCAGCTCGATTCTTCCCGCGGCCTTTCTCACCACGCGTTCGCATCGACGGAAACGTTGGAGGCGGTACACTGGGCTCGAGAAAAGGCATGGGGTATTGAGGTTGAAAGCACAATGCCTTCTCCTTGAAAACGATTGTTGAGAGCTATCGTTGGCCCATGTCTACCCTTAGAGGGTTTGAGTGGATGCACGAACAGCGTCAACATTACATTCCTGAGCCTTATGCTTGGGGTCTTGTCGGATGAGGCTTGCAATGTTAACGCTGGGACTGCGAACGTCGCGCTGAAAATGCATGATTAGTAGCAAACTCCGAGAAGGCGTGATACTTGGATCAACCTCACCGATTAAAATTATTCTGTCGGGTGTTATCTATTTCTTCTAGCCTTCAGCATGAGAATGTGGCGCTATAGCTGCAATTCTTACACTCGGCGAAATTGTCCAGTCTTTTGCGGACAGACTAAACTGACCTTAACAGCACCGTCCCCACCCAGGACCAGGTCCTCGTCCCCGAGACCCTCCTGAAGAAGCGCAAGAGCCAGGAGCAGGCTCGCGCCGCTACCCGCGAGGAGGCCCAGAAGAAGAAGGAGGTTAGTGAAAGTGTTTTTTTCTCTTTTCTTTCTTTTTTTTTTAATACGGTGATGACACCAACCATCACGCGACTAGATTACCAGTCGATGCTGTCGCTTTTGTTAACCATCTTTCGGGGCTGAGATTATTGCTTCACGTTATTTATTATTTGGTTTTCTGTACTTGCATCACGCTAACTCAGAAACTTCAGGCCAACAAGCAGAAGCGCTCCGTCATCTTCAAGCGCGCTGAGTCCTACGTCAAGGAGTACCGCGATGCTGAGCGCGAGAAGATCCGTCTTGGCCGTGTCGCTCGCCAGGAGGGCAACTTCTACGTTGCTGACGAGCCCAAGCTTATCTTCGTTGTCCGTATCAAGGGGTAAGCTACTCCATTCAAGTTTCTCAACGGATTCATTTCTAACAAAATTCCAGTATCAACAAGATTCCTCCTCAGCCTCGCAAGATCCTTCAGCTCCTCCGTCTGCTCCAGATCAACAACGGCACTTTCGTCCGTCTCTCCAAGGCTACCCAGGAGATGCTTACCATCATCAACCCCTACGTTGCCTACGGTTACCCCAACCTCAAGTCCGTCCGTGAGCTCGTCTACAAGCGCGGTTACGGAAAGGTCGACAAGCAGCGCACTCCTCTCACCGACAACCAGATCATCGAGGAGCACCTCGGCAAGTACGGCATTGTCTGCATGGAGGATCTGATCCACGAGATCTACACCGTTGGCCCCAACTTCAAGCAGGCCAACAACTTCCTCTGGCCCTTCAAGCTCTCCAACCCCACTGGTGGCTTCCGCTCCCGCAAGTTCAAGCACTACATCCAGGGCGGTGACACTGGTAACCGTGAGGAGAACATCAACGCTCTCATCCGCCAGATGAACTAGATTTTTTCTGTGTGGGATTGGTGTTCGCGGGGTCTGGACTACCGGCTGGTTGTCGGTATAATGGTCTGAATTCCGAGTTGAAAAATACAAAAGCTTTCAGAAGTTTATGATTGTGCACGTTTATACCCTTGGGCTTAGTAACTGAATTGTAGTCATCTCTTGTTGACCCTGAATTCCCTTTACGAAGAATTATAGTCGTAGCCCACAGGAAACTAAAGGTGGAATGTAGCTTTATGCACCCATCAATCTATTAAGATTGACTTGTCCGGTGACTAAGTTTCCAGCTAGCTAAAGACGAGGTTTAAGATCTGAGTAGGAGGATTTGAACTATCGAGAGATCCTCATGGTTATAAAAGACTACGCCTTCTACCAGCTCCAGATACTGTTACCCAGTTGCTGTCTACATTTCGTCCCAATCTGCTGCCTTGTCCATATCCAAAATGGAATTCATATATAAAAAGTGACGATATGATGATTGTGGTTTTTTGTTGCCTAATATCAATTGAAGCCCGGAACTATCGTGCTTTATTGACTTACGTTGATTAGTTGTATAATAATGTTGTTTTGGGCTGCACCCACAGATATATATATCTATATATATAAATTGAAGTGTAACCATTTACGAGATTTCATGTAGAATCTGGGTATATACAGAAAAAAAATCTATATTTTGATAACGTCCTGCACCTTTCTACCCTTGTCAACGATCAATCTAAGCTGTTTACCTTCCCATCCGGATGGCGATGCGGATGCTGTGGTTGAATGAGGGACGGGCTTGAAGGCACCTTCGCGGAGAGTTTCGCTGTAGAGCTCGTAGGATGGGTAATCTAGTCAATCAGTATATTTCCTTCTTATAAGACGCAGTAATAGCGTTGTGATATATGGGCGATGGGGTGGACATACAGCCATCAACAAAGTTATTGACTTGCTCCTCGGTCATGCCGATACCCTTTGTAGCCCGAAGAGTTCGCTCTTGTTCTTGTCGCCACTCATAAACGTAGTGGTTATCCTTGGCGTCGCTATAGAGATATGGGTTAGCATCACTTGATACCAGTGATTGCGTTGGAGGAACCAGGCACATACATATGCATCAGCGCATCCAGCTGGCTAGTAAGAAGAAAATGTATTAGTTCAAGCCCACCAAACAAATCATCCAACAGGGTCACAAACTTAGTCAAGCCATCATATCTCCTCAATAGATCATTAACGGTCTTAACATCCTCAAATTTCACATGGCCCAGGCGGCCCTTATAGTCAGATCCCTTGTCATCTTTCGTCCGGACCGCGGCTTCCCACTTGGCCCGGAGGACATCTTCGTCCCAAGCGCGGAACCCCACACTCCACCCTTCAAAGATAAGAACCTTGATCTGCTCCTGGCCCGACTCGTTAACCGTTTCCCATTGCGCCTGCGGGACCCGGTCGCCCTGCCCGCTGAACGCCGATTTATCGTACTGAGGGATCGCGGTGGGGCGGCCCGAGCGGAGAGATGCAAAGACGGACTCGGCGAGGGGAAGGTCGTGTGTGCCTGGTTGGCCGCGGTGCTGGAGGAGCGGATTGGTCGGGTTGTTCTTTGCGAGTTGGACCTGGTCGTCGTGGGTGAGGTAGAGGTCGTCGAGGGAGAGAGTGACGACGGGGAGAGAGTATGGCGGCGAGCGGAGGGTGGATTGCAGCGTGGACACCTAGAGCGGCATTGATTGCTTAGCTATTCTTACTCTTCTTCCTTCATTTGCCCGATCAATCAATGCCCGTTTTACGTACCAGCACTGTTTTCCCAGCGCCCTGGACACCGTTCAGCCCCAGGAAGAACGGCGGGGTCTTGGAGGGGTCGTCCCCGTACTGCGCCTGGTGGGCCTTGAGGCGCTCTAGCAGGAACGGAATGCAATGCTCGGACTTGTCGTCGAAGATTTCAGGCATTTTGGATTTTTGTAAAAACGGTTCTAGAACGGCGAATTGCTCGTGAGAAGCAGATCCAGCGATTCATATATCAGAGGCACTGTTGATCGGGGGATGTCCGACCGGACTTAATTCCTCCGGCTGGGGAACCGTGCAGCCTGTGTAGCTTCTCGTTGTGGAGAAGGTGGGCATGTAACGGCCGAGAGATCTTGATTACAGAGTAGAGAGGATCTTCTTATTTTGTAGACTTTGCAAACTTTAGGTAAGGTGCAGATATCGTTTATTGTAGATTGATAAATGTGGACTATACACCATTGCTGCCGGGCTTAGCTTAGGGCTGGGTGGCTATTCTTGATACTTCACAGGGCTTGGAAGTTGCCACACCTTAAGTAGAACTCTGGTACTAGAAGGTGCAGTGTAACAGACTATATCCCTGCGGTGTATGCTTAATGGTGCAGGTGCACGGTACCTCCATGTTTCGTCGGACCCAACCATCGGCCAACTGGAAGGGCGATAGCTTTTCACGGCAGGGATCAAAAAATGGAATAGAGGGATAAGAACCGCAAAAAGCTGCTCAACTGGGTCTATAAACGCAGTCTATAGAGAATAAGAGAATGAAATATTAAATGGGTCAGCTCGGGATCGAACGATGGGCCATAGACTTCTCCAGGTATCGGAGACGTCTGACGAAGGACTAATGTGACAAATTGAATCATGTGATTAGGACAGCGTTTTCCCACTGAGCTATTTCATTTGAAAGGTAGCCCGGCAGAATCGGGATCACCGCCCCCGGAGAGATCTAGCCCCACATCATACATTATTTGTGATTTGTGAACTTGTGAGAGAAGACCTCGGGCTTCGAATCACATGAGAGCGGCTAACCGTTTGTGGAAAACAGCATAGCAACGGGAGGGAAGCAAAGAGCCGGTGGACCCGAGAGAAGAGACCCCGAAGAGTAGTGAGCAGTGAAGGACTGAGTGACGGCAAAGGGATAAAGAACTGCAGGGGCAAGCGATGTAATCGGCATGTGAAGCCGTTCCATCTGCCATGAGGTGCATGACCCGTCGGCGCTTGTGGGTGCAGAAGCACCGAGCTTGGGGTCAGCAGAGATACCTCGGCCCAGACGTGCCAGCTTGCCGAGCACTGCGACCGTCGTCACTCTTCTCCCCAGATTATTATTATTCACTCTCATCCATGATTCTTGAACCCGCTTCTCCCCAGAATACTGCTTGTTCTCTCCTTCTTTCTCCTCATCCTTAAATAATTCATATCCCCTGTTTGCCCCCCTCCTTCCGTCCTATATCCTCCCCCGTTACTCTCCTGTTTCCCCTCATTTTTTTTTGAATTTGGTTTATCAATATGTCTGAGCTGCGCTTTGACAACCAGACCGTTGTCGTCACGGGTGCTGGTGGTGGTTTGGGTAAGGCATATGCTCTGTTCTTTGCCTCAAGAGGAGCAAACGTTGTGGTCAACGACCTCGGTGGTTCTCACAAGGGCGAGGGTCAGTCAAGCAAGGTGAGCTCCGTTGATCATGATCACAATCACATGTTATTTGCCGTCAGTTCTAACTGAGTTTTTGCTTTCTATAGGCTGCCGATGTGGTTGTTGAAGAGATCAAAGCTGCCGGCGGCAAGGCCGTGGCCAACTACGACAGCGTCGAGAACGGCGAAGGTATCATTGACACAGCCATTAAGAACTTTGGCCGAGTAGATGTTCTCCTCAACAACGCCGGTATCCTCCGGGATGTCAGCTTCAAGAACATGAAGGACCAGGACTGGGATCTCATCAACAGAGTCCACACATATGGTGCATACAAGGTAGGGTTTCCGGCTATTCCGTTTCTACGCGACGGAGACTGATTGTCTATAGTGCGCACGAGCTGCTTGGCCTCACTTCAGGAAACAAAAGTATGGCCGTGTCATCAACACGGCATCTGCCGCCGGTCTCTTCGGTAACTTCGGACAGGCCAACTACTCTGGTATGTTACGCAATGATAGAATTGAGCTGGACATCGGCTAACCGTTCTAGCTGCCAAACTCGGTCAGGTCGGATTCACCGAGACCCTTGCAAAGGAGGGTGCCAAGTACAACATCATCGCCAACGTCATCGCCCCCATTGGTAAGTCGCGCGAAAACTGTAGTTAACGGATATGTAACTGACCCCAACAGCTGCTAGCCGTATGACTGCTACCGTGATGCCCCCAGAGGTTCTGGACCTCCTCAAGCCCGAATGGGTTGTTCCCGTCGTCGCTACTCTGGTCCACTCATCTAACACAACGGAGTCCGGCTCGATTTTCGAGATCGGTGGTGGCCACGTGGCTAAGATTCGCTGGGAACGTGCCAAGGGTGCTCTACTGAAGACTGATGCATCCCTCACCCCCGGTGCCATCGCCAGAAGGTGGAACGACGTCAACGACTTCTCCAAGCCCGATTATCCCACGGGGCCCGCCAACTTCATGGAACTCTTGGAAGACGGCCTCAAGCTGCCTTCCGCTCCTTCTGGGGCAGAGCCCGACTTCAAGGGCAAGGTTGCCCTTGTCACTGGTGGTGGTAACGGGTATGTTTCCAAACTATAGGCCTAAAGACACGCCCATGCTAACCGCATCTAGTCTTGGCCGTGCTTACTGCCTTCAGTTCGCCAAACTCGGCGCCAAGGTTGTGGTTAACGACCTGGTTGACCCTGAGCCTGTTGTTCAAGAGATCAAGAAGCTCGGCGGAGAGGCCGTGGGCAACAAGGCCTCTTGCGAGGATGGCCCGGCTGTCGTCAAGACCGCCATCGACACTTACGGTCGTATCGACATTCTGGTCAACAACGCTGGTATTCTGCGCGACAAGGCTTTCGCTAACATGACTGATGATCTGTGGAACCCTGTTGTTAACATTCACTTGCGCGGAACCTACAAGGTCACCCAGGCTGCCTGGCCTCACATGCTGAAGAACAAGTATGGTCGCATTGTCAACACCGCAAGCACCAGTGGAATTTACGGCAACTTTGGGCAGGCCAACTATGCTGCCGCGGTATGTTAAGCGTCCCTGTTGGTCCACTGGTGGACGAACTAACGGTTAATAGAAACTCGGTATCCTCGGATTCTCCCGAGCTCTTGCCTTGGAGGGAGCCAAGTACAACATCAAAGTTAACACCATTGCTCCCAACGCCGGTACCAACATGACTCGATCGATCATGCCCGAGGAGATGGTCCAGGCCTTCAAGCCCGACTACGTTGCACCTTTGGTGGTTCTTCTCTGCTCCGACGTTTGCCCTGAGCCCTACTCCACCAAGGGTCTGTTCGAGTGTGGCAGCGGTTGGTTCGGCAGCACTCGCTGGCAGCGCAGCGGTGGCCACGGCTTCCCTGTTGACGTCAAGTTGACTCCTGAGGCCGTTGCCAAGGAGCTTGCAAAGATCACCAACTTCGATGACGGCCGTGCAGACCACCCCGAGAATATCCAGGCTGCCAACGAGAAGGTGATGGAAAACTTCAGCAACCGTAGCGGTGGTGACGGTGGTAACGACATTCTGACCGCCATCGAAGAGGCTAAGAAGGCTACTACCGACGGAACCGCTTTCGACTACACTGAGCGCGATGTTATTCTCTACAACTTGAGCTTGGGCGCCAAGCGCACCGACCTTCCCCTCGTCTACGAGAACAACGACCACTTCCAGGCCCTCCCCTCATTCGGTGTTATTCCTTGGTTCAACACCACCACCCCCTGGGACATGGGCGACATCGTCAAGGACTTCTCCCCCATGATGCTTCTTCACGGTGAGCAATACATGGAGATCCGCAAGTTCCCCATCCCCACCGATGCCCGCACCAAGACCTACCCCAAGCTCATCGACGTTGTCGACAAGGGCGCCGCTGCTCTCGTCGTTGCCGGTTACACAACCAAGGACGCCTCCACAGGCGAGGACCTCTTCTACAACGAGTCCACCGTCTTCATCCGTGGTAGCGGTGGCTTCGGTGGCTCGCCCAAGCCCACTGCCGCCCGCCCCAAGGGTGCCGTCGCCGCATACAAGCCTCCCCAGCGCAAGGCCGACGCCGTCGTCGAGGAGAAGACCTCCGAGGACCAGGCTGCCCTCTACCGTCTTAACGGCGACCGCAACCCTCTTCACATCGACCCCGAGTTCAGCAAGGTCGGTGGCTTCAAGACCCCCATCCTCCACGGTCTCTGCTCGCTCGGTGTCTCGGGTAAGCACGTCTTCTCTAAGTTCGGCCCCATCAAGAACCTCAAGGTCCGCTTCGCTGGTGTCGTTCTGCCCGGCCAGACCCTCAGGACGGAAATGTGGAAGGAGGGCAACACCGTCCTCTTCCAGACTACCGTTGTCGATACTGGCAAGCCTGCTATCACGGGTGCTGGTGCGGAGCTGCTTGATGGTGCTAAGGCTAAATTGTAAACTAAACTACGGATGTGAATTGTGATGAGATGCCACTATGATTATGGCTGGAAATTTTTTTTCTTTGGTTTGGTTCAGACTGTATATAAATAGTTCTGTTTGATAGCAATTTCCTTTCAGTTCTACTTTTGTGTCTCGTAGCTTTGTATCATCCTAAATCTGATATTTAGGCTGAAGTAGCTTATTATACTTATGTTTTTCTGTGGTTGTTCTCCAGACCATCAACAAAAACCGAACACAGCTCTATAAAACAGCACAACAACCACCCAAAATGCTAGAACGTGCTGAACAACTTTTTCACCAGGGCATAAGTTTCTCCCAACAAAACCACCCACCCATTTGTGCGATCTAACTAACTTAAAGATTGACGCTGGTCCTGTTCCTGCCTCTCAACCTCCTCCCCACCCATCCCTTTCTCTTTAATCTTCTTCTCCATAACCCTCTTCTTCCCCTCCTCCTTCAACTTCTCATCATCATCCCTCTTCAGCCCAACCTGCGGCATGAGCCCAAACGCGAGCACAAATGCCACTGCTGACAGAGCCGCCCCGATCACAAAAATAATCATGAAGCCACGCTTGTATGCGGGGATGAGAAGGTCCCGAGCGCGTTGAGCTTCGGAGTCTGGGAGAGTAGAGAGGAAGCTTTGTGGGCTAGAGAGGAAGGAGCGTTTGTCTTCGGCGTCTAGGTGCAGGGGAGCCATTGAAGATGTTATCAAGTTGTTTCTGGTTAGTGTTAGTTGGGATTTGAGGACTGGTCTAAACTAGCGAGGAAGGGGAAGCGCGTACATGATTGTTTGAGCGATTGCGAGTCCTAGCGTACCACCTAGGTTTCGAACGAAGCTTGATGGGGGAAGGGACGTTAGCTAGCTAGTCTTGTCAAGCTTTGGATGTGTGTAGAGACATACTTTCGGAAGGAGGTTACGACAGCCATATCTCGTCGCTCGACACCGGCCTGGATGGCAATAAGGGCACTATATACTGTCAGCAATGGCTAATGTGGATGATGATCTGAACTGACGGTTGTAGAGTGTTTCCGACGCCCACACCAGTTAGGAGCCCGTATCCGATCTGTTTTCCAAGACCGGAGGACTCGTCGAGAGTCGAGAAGAGACCTAGCCCGACTGCCCATATCATCCATCCGAAGAGGATGCATTCCCTGTAGCGACCTACCCAGTGTACAATGAGCCCGGAGACGGTACTACTGACAGCTGTGTTTCGTTAGCATCTTTGCCGTTACGGGGGGAGCAAGCGCGGACGTACTCTGCATCAGGGTGATGGGCAGGAGCATTGCTCCAGATTTCACAGTGGAGTAATTAAACACAAGCTGGTAGAAGGTCGGAATGTAGTAGACCTGTACAAGAAAGTTCCACCCATTGATGAACATGGTGAGACAAGCTCCGTTGACGATACGGGACTTGAATATATGCATCGGCACCAAAGGGTACCGGGCGCCCTTCCACTGCCATAACACGAAGCCTACACAGACAGCAAATCCTACAACGATGGTGGCGATGACATGGGCTGAGTCCCAGGGATATTCACCACCACCCCACGTAAGCCCCAGAAGAAGCACTGCGGTACCCGCAAGAGCTAGAGCCGCCCCCACGAAGTCGATAGCTTTGAGCTTAAGCTTCCAGTCCCCTGTAACCTTCCGCAATGGCATGAAGAAGAGAACGCAGAGCGTGCAGATTGCAGTGAGAGGAAGATTAAGTCGGAAGATCCATCTCCAGGAGTCCTCGGATATAGCGGACAGAGCGCCCCCGATCACTGGGCCGATTCCGTTAGCCAGCGCTACCACTGCACCTAAAATTCCCTGGTATTTCCCTCGCTCTCTAAGTGGTACAACATCGCTGACTATCATCTGAGCCACCGTCATTAGCCCGCCGCCGCCGACACCAGTGAAGGCGCGAAAGACGATCAGCTGCGTGGCTGTCTGTGCGAGAGAAGCTGCCAGAGAGCCGAAAAAGAAGATCCCCAGGCCTACGAAAAGCACAAACTTGCGGGACCAGATGTCCGAGAGACGACCGTATATGAGCTGGAAGCATGTTGAAGTGCTGGACGAATAATAAGCGAACCGAATGCACGCACGGATGTATGTGGAGAGGCAGCTTACACAAAGTAGCCGCCGGATATCCAAGCTGATTTATCGCTGGCGTTCAGCGCGTTTCCAATAATTGACAAGCTGGCTGCCAGGGTAGTCTGGTCCATCAAAGCTATGAGGTCGACGGTCGAGCAGGCCAAAAATATCTGTAGCCGCGTTAGCCATGAGGATCCTCCAAGCGGTGGGGTCGGCGCATTACGGTGATAATGGTGCTTCTAGGTACGTAATTTGTCTGTTCATTGAAGACATGTTGCGCCTTAGGGGAGGCTGACTCCGAGCCCGAACTGGCCGAGCCGGGCGGGTTGGAGGGTTGAGGTTCCTGGAGGACAGCAGCACCCGACATCTTTCCTCTCGCTGGTCATGCTGGCGAGCAAGCGAAAGGGGAATTGGCTGGGGGTTATATGGGTGCTGAGCACTGGGGCCCTCCTATTCCCTTCCCGGGCTGCGTGACACGGCACGAGCGAATCCGCCGGCGAACGACGAGCCCACCGCATTGAAGCATAGGGTGGAACGAACAATTGGCTAATTGATGGGTCAGAAGTATATCCAGAAATCTGGGCCTGTCATTGTTTCGCGTCTGCAGGTCGGATTACTGGGCTTTGAATTGCCGGGAAGATCAGGGAAGAGAGAGAAAAAGATCGCCGCAAATGTGCTCAAAACACCTCAAAGGTCCTCGCCGGCACGTGCCAAGCGTCTATCATATCGTCAGCCTGAGTACCTGCGGCGTCAACCGGCGTCAACTCCCTGCCCGTTTCTGTGTTTCAAGGGACCTTGCGCTCTGTCGAATCTGCAGATCGTCTCGGCCAGACTGATTCATTTGTCCATCCTGTTTTCAGCCCACAACACCCTGCGGACAGACTTCGTGATCTTCAAGCCCAGAAGCCTTGTTGGCTGTCTCGACCTTCAGCCCACTCGCCAATCAAGAAAATGGCCCGAATTCCCTGCAGGGCTCCGAGATTCATGCCTGTACTATTGGCCCTAGACACGAGCACCTCATGAACCAAGGTGAATCGGCAGCCTGCCTGGTGGGTCTCGACTCCCTCTGGCATCTGGTCTTCGCGTGGAAACGAGGAAAAGAGCAGCGGGGACTAAGGCTGAAGAGGGGTGGAGTGGTGTGCGTGGGGGGAAGCCCTATGTTGCACTCAGCGTGAGCATATCTGCTATATTATGGCGTTGCCCTCGTGGAACGTCCCCCTCACTTCCTCTCTCATCAACTGCAGAAGCCCGGCGCAGATACCCGAGTGGAACTTGCTCCTACTTGCATTGTATGCACCATGGTGAACTCTAATGAGCTCAATGTCTACTTCGGGCAGGACTCTCTCAAGAAGTACTTTGACCCGGATTCGCAGCCTCCATTGCCCTTGGTTGAGCTCCCAGAGTACCTCAACCCCTACCACCAGGATGGCGTGCGGATCTATGCAAAGATGATGACTATGCATCCTGCAAATAATGTTAAAGCGATGCCAGGTACGAAACTCATGATTTGATCATTGACACCCTTAGCTGACTAATTAGCAATGAATATGCTGCAGTCGGACGTGGCCCCCGGAAAGACAAACACAATCATCGAGTACAGCTCTGGGTCTACCGTCATTTCTATGTCGATGATTGCGCGGGTTATGCACGGCGTGCAGGACACCCGAGCCTATCTCAGCAACAAAACAAGCGAGGCAAAGCTCAGACTGATGCAGTTCTTCGGACTCAACGTCAGCCTGTTTGGTGGACCGTCCCAGCCGGAGCCCTATGATGAGCGAGGTGGTATCCAGAGTGCCCGCAGGATGGCAACAGAATCAGACGCAATCCTCAACCCGAATCAGTACGAAAATGACAAGAACTGGCAGTCACATATCCGCTGGACCGGACCGCAGATCTTCAAACAGCTTCCCGAGATCAACGTGCTCTGCGCGGGGATGGGAACCTCAGGAACGATGACAGGCCTGGGCACTTACTTTAAGCAAGCCAAGCCATCTGTTGTCCGCCTTGGGGTATGTACGGCACCCGGAGACCGAGTTCCTGGGCCAAGATCCTTTGCATTGATGAGGCCCGTGGAGTTCCCGTGGAAGGAGGCAGTTGATACTATTGAAGAAGTCAACTCTTACGACTCCTTCTCCCTCTCTCTAGAGCTGTGTCGGGAAGGTATCGTCTGCGGACCGTCATCGGGGTTCAACTTGCAGGGCCTCTTTCAGATGATTGAGAAGCGCAAGAAGGCTGGTACGCTGTCCGAACTGGTTGGACCCGACGGCTCAATCCACTGCGTGTTCCTATGCTGCGACCTGCCGTATCAGTATATTGGTGAATACTTCCAGCGGTTAGGAGAAGACAAGTTCCACCCCATCCAGAACGAGGTTTGTTGTTTCCTGCCTGTTTCCCACGCTCTCAGATACTCATGCCTTACAGAACCTAACCAAGGTCGACCTATACCGCTACGACGAAAGCTGGGAGCGAAGCCCAGTAGTCCTCTTCACCCACTTCTACGAGTCCCCTAAAACCTGCTCCCAAGATCTCCTTGCCACGTTGACCCTCCGCCCACAATGCTGCGTCGTGGACCTCAGAACCTCAACCGACTTCAACTCATGGCACCTCCCGGGGTCAGTCAACATCCCTCTGAAAAGCCTCGACTCGCACACCCCGAAGCCTTTTTTCAACCCTAGCATCCTAGAGGCGCAGTGGCTAGAGCTAGAGGCCCTCCTAAAACAACAGAGCGTCCTAGCCCAGCTCCAAGATCAACATGTCCTTGTGATTTGTTATAACGGGGACACAGCGCGGGTAGCCACCAGTGTGCTCCGAGCGCAGAATATCCAGGCCGACAGTCTCCGTGGAGGGTACCAGGCGCTGAAGGACCAGGGGCTATGGGGTGATGGTGGAGCCGAGTCGGTTGGGAATAAGTCATATACGCAGCCCTCAGTGTCTGTAACCCCAATCCCGCTGGAGAGCAATTGAATATGACTGTATGAGCATGCAAATGGTATAATGAAAAAAAGATTGATTTGCTTTCGGATGTTCGTTTGATTAATTGGCCTAGATGGACGTGTGGCCGTGTCCGAAAGCGGAAGTCCCCGTCAGTCGGCGGGCTCGACTGGAGCGAAGGATCACCGTTGTTTCTTGGGTATCTTGATTAGTTATTTCCCCTCATGAGTTTTGAATAGACTGATAATGATGGTTTCATTTAAACGAGTCCAGTGTCATGCGTGGTCAGCCCTGCTGGCGCACGTCCACCTCTAGAAAAGTCAGTATGGATACCTGCAACAGCAAAAAGAGAATAAGCGAATGCAACCCGCGGAAATGTTAATTTGACAGCTGTTAAACCCAAGGAAAAGGCAAGAAAAAGCAAGAGAGAAAAAGAAATAAAGCCCAATGCAGGAGACAAATCACGCTAACAGGAAATGTGCTCAATTGCTCGCAAACCAGCGCCGGCCGGCCAATCACAAGCCGGCGCACCCAAAGTATGGACCACAGCAACGCCCTCAACACACTCTGACTCTCCCCAGTGAAAGGAATGTGGTTGATTACGTTTAGTCGCCTGCCTATAAGTCAGAGGCTTGTGCTCTCTGCTGGCTCATGTCATGTGTAACATCTGTGTCTATCTGCCCACCCAGTCGCTCAGAGTCCTCTCAAGTTGCTGCTAGGCTCGACTGTCTAACACTGGAAGCGGAGCCAGACGGCCAGACAGACAGGCCAACATGATGGACATGGACATGGAAATGGACCAGCCCGCGGGCGTGCCATGGCTTGATAGCCCGGTGATGCTGCACTCTTCGCGCGCAGACACGTGCAAGTTGACGCCGGAGCAATGCGTTTATCGGTCTGGGTACTGGAGATACTGGTACGTTGCTGATCAGTTCCCTTCCTATATGCGTGTGCCTGGACTGTGGAGGATCCGGAGAATTATCTGCTTCGATAGACATGCCGATCGACAAGGCTAACGATGGTGTCATTTCTGTAGGTATCAGGCAGATCTTGTTTATGCCCTGAATACGGTCTACTTTCTCTGTGCCACGGTGGGCGTGTTCGCCATTCTGCATTTTGCGGGGCGATATGCGCCTGCCCGTGTGAGAGAGAACTCGCTGTGGAGGAAGGGCACTGCTGCTGCGCGGTTCCTTGCGTATAGGGGAGTGAGGATCCCCGTGCTGGGGTATTGGGCTGCTTCACTGGGTGTTGCGGTTTTGATCTTAATTGGGACGGTGTTTTTTCTAGGTATGTTCAATCTATATTTCGATATCCAACCCCCAAATAGTACTGACCAGCCGTTCAGCTATGACTCTCGGCCCTAAACCGTACTACTGGCCTAATTCGGACACGGTCTCGTATGGAGGCAGCCCGCCGATCGCGACTAGGACGGGGTGGATGGCGGTGGCTCTGCTGCCTTTTGTTTTGTGAGTGAAGCCGTGAGGTATACAGGTTAACAGTCTTGCTTACTCTGTATAGAGTCCTCGGAACCAAAGCCAACCTCATCTCAGCATTGACCGGCGTCCCGCATGAAAAGCTGCAGGTCTTCCACCACTGGACCAGCTACGCCATGTTCGTCCTGGCCTTGATCCACACCTTTCCCTTCATCGTCTACAATATCCAACAAGGCGAGATGGTGTCCGAGTGGAACTCGAGTGTGGTATACTGGACAGGTGTTGCAGCGCTCATCCCCCAGGCATACTTGACCTTCATGTCGTTGCCTTGGATTCGGTTCGTGGCCCTATTCCAATGATCAAGTTTAGAGATCTAGATCTAACAGCTCCAGAAATCGCTACTACGAATTCTTCAAAGCAACCCACTTCCTTATTGCCCTACTCTTCATCTTATTCTTCTTCTTCCACTGTGACTTCAGACTAACCTCCTGGTACGTCTCTCCTCCAGCTATTTCTCTTCTAACTACCACTAATAAAGGTCTTATAGGGACTACTTCATTGCCGGTGGCTCCCTCTACGTGTTCTCCCTCCTCACCTCCCTCATCCGCACACATCTAATCAACGGCCGCCACACCGCAACCCTGAGCCTCCTCCCCTGCGGCCTCCTCCAAATCAAAATCCCCACCATCATAAACTGGACACCAGGGCAACATGTCTTCATCCGCTTCTCATCTCCTAGAACCGGAATCGCTCTGCACAGCCTGACCTCCCACCCGTTTACAATCTGCTCGACGTCTTATGACGTCCAAGCGGCAAACAAGGCTAACGAGATGATCTTCTACGTTAAGCCCAAGCGCGGGATAACGGGGCGATTAGCGAATATTGCCTCCAAGTCGCCGGGCTCAGGTCATGGCGTATTAGTTGAAGGTCCGTATGGAGGCATCGAACCGAGTAACATCGCCAGGTCTGAATCGGCAGTTATCATCTCAGGTGGTTCCGGCGGTGGATTCTCACTGGCCGTTTTCGAGGCTGCGTTGCAGATGAATAAAACGGATTGTTGCGATCCAAACCAGACCGTCGATGCTGCTGAGAAGCGAAAGACAATTAGGGTTGTGTTCGCGACACAGTCGGAGGATGTCGCGCGGTGGTACCGCGAGCGAATCGAGTCGTTGCTGGCGCTTCACGGCGTGGGCACTGAAGGTATCGACGTCTCTATCCATGTTACTTCCTCGTCATATTCTAGCCCGAATACCAACCACCACCTCGACCTCGAGAAAAAGGAACAGCAACCCGCAGTGAAGGAAGCAAGGACAGAAGAATCAATCGACCCTCTCTCCTCGTCGTCCGAGGCACTTTCGGAAACGCACAACGCCGACGAGAACGCAAACACTAGCGCTAACGCCTTCGCCAAAGGACGGCCGGACCTCCCGCGGCTTGTTGCCAGTTCTGCAGAGTCTGGTGCCGGGAAACGTGTTGCGGTATTCGTCTGCGGCCCTGCATCTATGCTGAATGATGTGAGGAATGCGGCTGCGCGTGAGCAGGAGAGGATTTTACGGGGTGGTTCTGGGGGAGAGGTTTATTTGCATTCGGAGAGTTTTTCGTAAGTGTACCCTTTCTTACCCTTACCTGCGATTCCGTATGAATGTTGGCTAACCAAGTGGCTTTTAGATGGTGAGATCGGGTTGTGGGTTGTAGGATCAGTCATTTTGTATATTGAAGCGGAGAGGCATTGGGACTGAGAGTTGGTGTTATATGATACAGATTTCAGAGATACCTTTATTTGATTTACTCTACTCCAATGAACTGTTAAAAAACTTCTACTATCTCATGCAAGATTATCTATCCATCGATCACATCCCCCGACATTCTAATCACCCGCTTGAACTCTACCACTTACAAGTATTTAATCCCATTCTAAATCTATCCAACTCTGCATTCCAACCCGGGCCCGCCAGATTAAATGCCTGAAGATAGTCACGTCCCTGGTTCACTCTCGCTCCCCCAGCCTGACTGGTTCTGGTTGTTTCCCGTCTTGCAACGCCCAAGTTCAGCTCCTGGGATCGACTTTCCGAGCCGTCGTGCACGTTGAGAGATACGCCTCCGTCTGATTCATCCTCCGAGGTAGACTCGTGGTTTTCGTCCTGTTCTGGGATGGGCGTGAGCTTCCGAGGGATGTTGATTTTGGGCGGCGGTTTGACAGCATTTTTGTTTTTGGGGGTAACTCTGTTTGGTGTCTTGGCTGCGGATTTCCCTCTGGATCTACCTCTGAATTTGGCTTTAGAAGAAGCTGGGATAGGAGGTTTGGCTGTGGGATGGAAAGGAGTCTTGACGGAAGCATGAGGCTTGACCTCATCTGCACCATCAGCGACGCCAGGTTTGAGCTCGGAAGAATTCTCGGTGATAGGCAGCTCAGGTTGAGCATTCACTGTCGCGCCAGCTTCTTCAGCAGTGAATTCAGGGGAAGCTGTAGTAGGAGGCTCGGTCTCGATTTGAGCAGGAATCTTGTTGGTAGAAGCTTCAGCATCCCCCGCTGTGTCTACTTCGACATCAGAGTAGACTTTGGGAGTAGATTTGACAGGATGTTCTGCCTTAGCGAGAAACCCAGTCTCTGTTTCAGTATACAGCCCAGGCCCAGGAATAGGGTTGACAGTTGGTTCCTTGTCGACACCAGCTCCCTCAATACTGACGCCGACGTCGATATCAGAGTTGTCTTCAGCTTCAACTTTGATCTCGGCATTGGAAGTAGCTGTAGTAGAAGGTTCAACCTCAACTCGACCAAGAGCTTCGTCACTGGCTGGAGTATTAGTATTAACTTTATCCTTAGACTCAACGCCAACTTGCAAGTCTACCCCGGTATCAGGCTGCGAAGACTTAGGGCAGTCTGTGACACGAAAGCGAGGAAGACCCCGAAATCCAAAGTGCGAGCCATGGTCTCGGAGCCCATCAAGCTTCGTTCTGGCCAGATTCAACACCGGCTCGACCTCAGCATTGAATATGGGAGAAGCGCTGCCTGGGGAATCAAGTTCGGCATTAGATGAGGCTTTAGCATTGCCGACAGCTTCAGGTTTAACATCCAGTACCGAAGTCTCTTCAGTTAGGGCTTTAACATCACGCTCAGCTGTACCACTATCGACGCAAAAGCCATAGTTCGGAATACTGTCGAGCTTGGCTTTGGCAACCCTAAGCGCAGAGTCGATCTCAGCATCAACATTCTCAAGAGCAGTGCTGAGAGATTCATGTGAAGTTTCAACTGAGCATGGCCCTTCGCCATTGTCAAGGGCCCCAGCCTCAACAGGAATCCTGGTTTTGATATAGAACTCGTGGTCGATAACGATTGTCGTTTCCGAGTCAGTATCAGCATCAGCATCAGCATCGCCATCGGCATCATCATAAACAGGTTCGGCCTCGACAGAAGATATATTGTTAACCGTGGATTTACCGACGGCCTTTGCACTGGCCTTCGCAACAGTTTTGGCGGAAGGCTGGGTGGCAGGTCTGGTAGATGGCCCCTTCATAGGTTTCACGCAGCACGGGCACACAGGAAGCCCCGTGGGCCCAAAGAACCCACGGGTTGGTTTATCCTTGGCCTTTTCAGCAGAAGGATTAGTCGACCTCGCACCTTCAGCAGTCGACTCTGTTGTAAGTGAAGCATAGATGGACGGGTCTTGCGAAACCATGGGCCCAGATGCTGTCGTCTCAACGGGTCCGCATGTAGATTTGTACCACTCCTCAGCTTGCTCGCCCGTCATTGACAAGGAACCAGCTGTTTTCGTTTCGGTCGTTTCAGTTGGTATTGGAGTCTTGGAAGTAGACGAGGGCTGCGCGTCGGCCTGCTCGACAATACTGAACTTCTGGATATCTTCAATAGCAACATCCATAGGTCCCAAAACCCGCACATGGGGCCAGAAGCGAAGGATTTCCAAGCCAGAGAGCTCTCTTCTCTTTTCAACATTCTTCATGGATGGAATGAAGAGGTCTCTGTAGATCTCGTTAAGCTCCTCAGTCCAGAGCCCTTTCTTAGAGACAAACCGGTCGAACAAACGCATCCATTTCTTGCCTTCCTCCCAAGACCGGACCCGGTTCCCGTCTGCCATTATCCACTCGTCTAATCTGAATCCACGTCGTTTGTAGGGGTTTCCCCAGGCCTGATAGAGACGCCACCCTTCACGGGCAACGCCAATGACGAAGCAGTGCTCGAAGGTTGGGTAGTCTTCTGTTGGGAGTCTCATCTTTGCAATCTGAACGAGCTCGACATCGACGAGGTGCACGGGAAGTATGGTTGTCTTGCCAATTTTACCGTCGATTGCGGCCTTTTTGGCTTGGTTGAAGAGGGCGCTGAGGTTGGCAGAGGGCTGGTGTTTTATATCGTTCATTGTGAGGAAGATCCCAGGGGTTGGGGCGAGGAATCTAGTGGCGTCTATTAAGGACTGGGAATCACCTTTGCAGGCGATCAGGATGATGAGGTCTGTGTATACCCTGGCGGCATCGAGGACGTGGGTGGGTGAGAAGGTATTAAGCCATCTACTCAGATCGATCTTGACCTCATCTGGTACCACCCAAGGATCCCCGTTGACGTCCGTTTCCCCCTTCACGGCGGCGTCAAACAAGGCGTTGAATACGAGAAAGACCTGGTTGGGACCTTTCTCGAAGCACCGGCTGATTCCGGCGTTTAAGACCTCGAGGGTTGTGCTTCTTATATTCTGGGACTCTCGGGCTGCGAGGACTGCATCGTCGGGCTCAGGGTAGTGAGTCTTGGTGAGCTTCGACATCCTGGCCCATAGCTGATCCGGACCATTGGGGAATCTGACGGGGCGAGGATCCAGTTCGAGCAAGGGTGCAAAGATGTTGGGGAAGAATGGACTGGTGACGATGCTGGGGGGCAGATGCCTGACGACAGCAGTTAGTTGAAGCGCCGTGTGCATATACGAGGGATAACTCAGAAGAACAGACTTCTTTAGAGGCCTTGTGGGCAGATTGCTTTTTGCTGGCACCTTGTTGTACCTGTTTCGCTTGCCGTACATCATCTTGCCAGGCAGAGAAAAGAAGCTGGTGAATAAGGATAATATCAACGCTAAGTGGAAGCTGCAGGAGCAGAAGAAATAGGAGGAGCATAAAATGTTATAGCCATCAGCGAGAGCCAAAGGAGACAGAGAGGGAAGGAAAGTTAATAGACGAGGGATATAACAAGCCTGATAATAGGGCCAAGAACACTTCATCATCCTCTTCACACAGGAGCAGCCTTCTGTATAGAAATAGTTTAGCGTCAAGCAGACTACAGCACTTATTGGCTCCATTTTGATAGCAGTGAGCATAAAGAGAATCAAAAACGTAATAAAATAGGGAGCTCCAGTGCACAGTTGTGAAAACTCACTACTGCTGGAGAGATGCTCTTCCGGCTGTGAATTGTGAACATAAACAGGCAGCTACCTGACTGTGCAGCAGCCTATTATGACAGGCAAGGCAGGTAAAGGAACACAAGCCCATGAGAAATAAAATTTAGTGTGTGCAGCCCGTCTTGCCGAAGAGAAGCTTGTTTTGACGTGCATCAAGGCTGTTCTTAGGGCTTGTATTCGAAGGCTTAGGGCTACCATTAGACGCAGTCTGACCCAATGATCAACCACCAGAAGAGCGTATATTAAACTTGATATAACTCATACTTTAAAACAGTTGATAACTTGCATTTGTACTTATAGGGTGGCAATGGCGAAGACCCGATACGCGGAGACAGCCGTTATATCCCAAATTTCACATATCCCATTCAATGTCTATAAACATATCCAAACGCCGCATATCAACCCATCAGTGCGAGATAGAGACAACACTACTATAATACTCCCTCCCAGCCTTCTCCCCTTCCAACCCCTCCACCAACCCAAACATAAACCCGCCAACATCCTCCCTACAAATCGTATACCCAACAAACGGACAAGAGATCCCAACAGCTGTATTCTGCCCCTCCCCCTGGCCCTTCAACACGCGGACTTTTTCCCTCTGACTGACACCACTCGTCAAAAAACTCGGCCGAATTACCACATAGTCCGAAATGACCTTCTCAGCATCGGACTTCCCAACTTCCTCAAAGATAAGCTCCTCCATGACTCTCTTGTCCGCGTGCGGGACCTTCAACATCCAGTTATACAGCGGCACCATGGCGAGCGGGATATCGCGTTCCTTCGTTAAGCCTGTGGAGGAGATGGCCACGAGAACGGGTTTGTGGTTCTGCTCGTGGCTGTGCCTGTGCTCGCGCAGGACCTTGAGGATATTGCGGATAGTATCCTGGCAAATAGTCTTGCCGACGAATTTGGGCGAAAGAGGCTGTGAGAAGTCTGGGGCGCCGCCGACGCCGGAAATGATCATTGAGGCTGGGGGCAGGTTTGCTGGGAAGAGGGTTTGGGAGATGGCGTTGAGGTCGGTTGCGGAGCCTTCGATTAGGGTTAGCTGTGCGGCGAGCGTTTTCGGTGGGATCCCGCGCGCGGTGAGGAGATCGGTGAGTTTCTTGGGGGTGCGAGCCACTATCTCGTGGTTAGTATTTTATACGGAATAATGGATTCTCTTGGTAAATGGCGGACGTACAGGCGACGCAGTTGTATCCCGCTTGGAGAGCGGGTGCAAGAGAGGCGAGGGTGCAGCCACCAGTGGCGCCGAAGAAAGCGACTGTTGGTTTATTATTCATTTTAGGGTTGATTATATTGGACTTTTTTGGTGGATTGGAATTAAGACGTTGATACAGAATGAAGATCATTGTGCTGGCGTGTAGAGCCATCTTATAGCAGGCCAACCATGATAGCTTCACTGCCCGCGCGAAATGCTCCCCAAACTGGTTAACTCGCTTCCTTTACTTGTCGAACCTTTATGCAGCCTGATTGGTTCATTCGTTCGAAGGATCGAGCTCGGTGTGCCAATTCCTCCGCACAGCCTCACTGCCAGCACAACCCACTGTCACACCAGATATCAATCTATCCGACTGCAAACTCGGCCCCGAATACAGCTTACTCCATTCTTGTGGAGATCTCAGCTCAGCTCTGTAACTTTAATCCGGTGGTGGTCTGGCATCAGAATGGGCTAAAATATAGATAAGCTTCTTAAGCAATCACCAAGCCACAAGCACAGACCCGGTATCAACCAATTGCCTCTTGCATATTCCTAGCTAAAATATTTGTCCAAGAAGTGTATTTACTTCTCACCATCTCTACATCTTTCGCCTATCCTCCTTGATAGCATCAGCAACCCACTCGCCTACCGCGTAGATATTGGCCGTGGGATGACCACAAAGCTGAACAGGAAAGACAGAAGAGTCAACAACGCGCACATTGCGAGTCCCATAGACCTTTAAGCGCGTATCCAGTACCCCTCCCATCTCTCGGGGCAGCATAGACGCGGCTCCAATGGCGTGGTAATTCGGGGTATCTGTTCAGTCAGTCACCTCTGATCAAGAGTCTAGAAAAATTCCACATACACTGCTGTCCTATCCACTCCATCCACGTCTCATCTGATGCTTCATCCGGGATAAGATCCAGCCCAGGAATCTTCTCGGTATTGATCAGCTGGCCCAGATCACCAGCCTGGAACATCCTGCGCAGGAACTTCGACATCGCGATCTGGACCTGAATATCCCAGCCCAGCATCCCATAGTTCGGATTAACCGTTGGTGATTCCAATGGATCTTTTGAGGAGATATGCACACTGCCCCTTGAAAAAGGGAGAAGACCCCAGTATCCAACGTGGAGCTGGCTCGGGCCATCCAGGATAAAGACGAACTCCCCAACGGGAATGCCCTTGTTAAACATCAGATCGTGCTGGCTTTCGAAGAGCCGCTGCAGGTTCTCCTTTGTCATTGCCCCATTTGTTTTGTTTGCAGTGGCCTCGGCGTACTCTGGGATTTGGGCGTGGATGGAGGCCGCGACGGGTTCTGTCGAGGGGCCGAAGAGGTCGCGTGCTGAGACGAAGGCGACTGTTCGGGTTCCTGTTATGGGGACTTTGGTGGTGAGAACAAATGAGGTGTTTAGTTGGTCCTGTAGATTCTCGCCCACGCTGGGCAGGTTGATCTGGACGGGGATTCCGTGTTTTTGGAGGATTCTATACCGGTGAGTGATGGATCTGGTTTGTATAGAAGGAAGATACAGACCTTGGATTTCCAACGCCAGACAGTTCCAGAATAGAAGACGACTTCATCGCACCAGCAGCTAGAATGACTTCTCTTCGCGCATTCACCACTTGCTTTCCTCCATCTTCATCTGGTCTATAAACCTCTACCCCCCTGGCAACAAGGCCCTCCTGGCCGACTCGCTCACCCCATATGATCCTCCCAACAGATGCATTAAACATAAAGTCTAGATTATCCCTCTTCTCCGCAGGCAGATAATACGCCGTCGCAGCATCACTGCGCACATTCCGCCGATCGACTGTATACGGATGCATCGAGAACCCACGCATAACACCCGAATTCAAGTCCCGATTCCACGGGACACCAATAGACGCCAGCGTACGGTTAAGAACCGACGGGAGATCATTGTCCTGCTTGCGCATATCCATAAACCCAACTTGCACAGGCCCGTCACGGCCATGGTAGGAAGGTATCACAGGCGCACCCGCATCAACCTGTGTCTCGTTTGGCGCGCGCAAAGCCTCACTCCTGATATAGTAAGGGAAGAGAGATTCCCACGTCCAATCGGCGATATTGAAGTCCATCAGAGCGTCAAGCTGGATGTTTTCTGCGCGGACATATGCTGCCCCTAGTGTTTTACACGGTTAATTGCGCCATACACACAGCAAGGAGATAGACGCACCATTCATAACGCTCGTCCCGCCTAGAGCTTTCCCGGCGCGCATGATCTGGCGTCGACCCCCGAAGGACTGCTCGGTGGTCTCGTAGGCCCAGTCGATTGGGCTGTCGTATGTATATGCGAGACGCGAGATGTCCGTGACGTCGGGATTGCCGAATTCGGCTTGACCAGGTTCGATGACTAGAATTGAGACTGAAGAGTCTTCTGAGAGTCGGTTGGCGACTGTTAGTCCGGCTGTACCGCCGCCGACTATGACATAGTCATAGTCGCTGCTAGAGCTTGCGGTTGATGTGGCTATAGTCCCAAGCAGGAATAAGAACCAGCGGAAGGCCATGATGAAGTGCATGTATAGCTGACAGTGTCTCGCTTGGATATTGTTTTTGATTTCAAGTATTTGGACGGAGTTGACGAGATCTTTATAGTTTCACTCTGCAGGTTCCAGCCCCCGAGAGCAGAGACAACACTGGTGCTTGCAGTTTAACTCAAGTCCGCTGATCTCTTGCGGTAAAAAGAAGGCAAAGCTCAAGCAGCGCATTGGTGTCCAGTGGAGCTAGCAGACAGCGTAGTCTCATCCATCACGTCTTGTACAGCATTTTGGTATTTCGGTCCGCATTGCCGGTTGACGCATTCGTCAGCCAGAGCATTGGATGTCGATCTTGATGCTGCAGAGTGCAGCTAAGCCTGCATGATTGAGCCAACTGCCTATTCAAGTACAAATGCCAGCAACAACTTCTTGTGTTCTCCAATATTCCGTCGATTAACTCTCTGCAGTCATAGATGCATTCAACAGGTTTACCCGGAGTTCACCCGAATCAAGTACAGCAGGGCTTAGAGAAAGGATAATAACTTTGTTTACATCCTCATGGCTAATGTAAACTAATGCCTGCCCATACTGCCACCTGGGAATGGGGGCCATCACCACACCGGAGCCATAACTCTCACTTCCATTGGATTCTGACCGCTGGTATCCGGTCATCACTCGGCATGTATATCATTATAGTTCCCCCGGAGACTACTTGACTGCTGTCACTACTAAATGATAACATCTTCCCTCCTTTCCACTCCAGAGAGCGGATATCCCACCCGTTCTCGCCCGATGCCCGCGGGGAAGAACCACAGAACGGAACCGTGGAAAAGACACATTGACTCGGGGAGTGGCGAAGGCCAAGAAAGTCTGGAGAATCAGGGGATAGTTATGACTCAAAAACAGTGGCGAGATCATAATGCGAGATCCATGCTAGGTATTATTCCGTATAGCCAGAGTGGCATAATTAAACAAGATCTAGATCTATCATTGCCCAGTGCCCAGTAAACCAAAACGCCCTGATCAGCCCCCAAAACACCATCAAAACACCGTCTATGAGTGGAGTGTCGTCGTAAATAGTCAACCGATTAAAAACCCAAATGTCGTCAAATGAAGTAAAAGAAGAAAGAGAAAAGAAAATGAAAGAGGCTTACGCCTCTGATCCCTCAAGATAACCCATCAACCCAGCCCTCATCCGAATATTAACAACACCACCAACTCCATAAGCAGGAACAATCTTCCCCATTCGCGCAAAGCAGCTAGGCACGTAGTCCCTCCTTATCCGCGACGCTCGCTCCCGCCACCCCAGCCCACCGGGCGGTTGTCGGTTATACAGATCCAACCCAAGCAGATGCATCGGCGTACTAGCGAACTGCATGAGCGCCGGACAGCTGAATTGCGCAAGAGCGGCCTTCATCCCGGGCGTTGCGGCGACGGCGTCCGGTATTGACGGCGCAATTAAGGCGGGAATATTGAAGGAGGCGAAGATTGTGATGCTGTCGCGGAGACAGAACAGGGTGTATGAGATTTTCGGTACTTTGGGTGCTCCCATCGCGCCGGACGGATGGCATGATGCAGGAGGCGTTGTTCTTGGTGGTATTGTTGGGGAGGGCCCGTTCGTCGATGATGTGCCTTGAGGCTGGGGTGGTTGTGGATTTGCGCCGAATAACCTTGCGAACCGCGCGTCTTTGTAGACGCATATCCCCATGTTCACGGCGGTCGTGGTGAGGAACTTCGCGGTGTCTGGAAACACTGTCGAGAAGGGCTTATCTTTCAGCGTTGAGGTAACTGTGTCAATTGTGTTGGCCGTCAGGTAGGTTGACGTGTATACGGCGTAGATAAGGAGGAAGGGCGTTCCGAAAAAGAAGCCCGACGGTTTTGAGAGGATGGACCGAAAGGAGGATGTGATTGTTTGGCGAATTGGGACACCTTTTGATGCCTTTTCGATGATGGCTCTGTATATTGACAGTTCGTTAGCTGCTGTACCGGGTTGACTTGGATGCAGACTCGGCTTACCGATCAATCACTGTGATGACGGGACACGTCAGGACACCAGCTGTTGCTGCACTGACGACGTCGACTCCAAGTCGTGCTCCTAAGCGACTGGTATTCCATTTCCTATCCCGCGATGGAATGGGGAGAGCTGTATCTGGGGACAGGCTCCGCGACATGATCGCAGCTATCTGAGGATTGCAGAACGGTGAACAAAATAGACTTCCGGAATGCCGCCGGAGATCGAGACAAAGTCTAAAGAATGGAAACGGCAAGTTGAGAAGAAACAGATTAATTAGCTGAGATTAAAGCTCTATAACATCGTGGAGGAAACGTGGGATGAACGAGGGATAAAGTACGACAAATAAATTGGAGCGATGAGGTGACTGACGACTGAATTGTTTTTGGCGTCGATTTCATTAGTTGACTCAACGACTATGCGGAGGAGACGGGGCCGGTCGGGTTCCAGGCTCCGATGCCGGCTTTACAAATACCCCGAGATCTCAGCCCGGCCTCGATTACCACCAGCCAATGGCTATATCAAGTTCAAGTTTTATGACACATACGCCCAACGCCACATGCCCGCCAAGTGTTCAATGAGTTTTAATCCGTATATCTACCCTCCAGTCCCCGGTCTATGTAGACGCCGCCTGTGGCGTGTTCGCTTCAATGCCGTCCAGAGTGACGTTGACAGCGCCCGCTTGCACCAGCTGTAGAATAGATATTAGCAAATGCCAAGCAGTCCAGACCATTTGCAAAACTTACCGCTCGCTGCAGGTCATCAATGAGATCGTCTACGTCTTCAATACCAACGCACAGCCGGATCAAGTCCTCGGGCATCGCGCGCTCCGCCCGCGTCTTAGCATCGATACTGGCATGGCTCATCCGGCAGGGCAAGCTGATTAAGCTGTTGACACAGCCAAAGCTAACGCTGATAGCCCACAGCTTCGCGTTGGCAACAATGCGCTCGCTGACGAGGACATCACCGGTCTCGAACGAGAGCACGGCCCCGGATCCCCGGGACATGGAGTGGTGGAGGTCATATTGAGGGTGTGACCGCAGTCCGGGGTAGCGGACTTTGAACCCGTGCGATTCCAGAAACTCTGCAATTCGCTGTGCGTTGGATTGCTGCTGGTCCATGCGGACCTTGAGTGTTTTGACTCCGCGCATGAGCAGCCATGAGTCGAATGGTGATAGACCACATCCCGACGCATTGATGGGGAAGAAGAGCCGCTCGCCGAGGCTAGCGTCATTGACTGCGATGACTCCGGCCATGACATCGTGGTGGCCGGACAGATACTTTGTTCCACTCTCATAAACGATATCCGCACCAAGATCGAGAGGGTTCAGCAGGAGTGGGGACATCATGGTGTTATCCACGATAACCAGAGCTCCGGGGTTGGCTTCGTGCGACGCAGTAGCAATTGTAGGGATATCAACGATCTTGATGAGAGGGTTTGTGGGCGTTTCCAGGAGCACCATGGCGGTCTTTTCAGACAGGACTTCCTTCACCTTGTCAGGGTTAGTGGTGTCAACGTGGTGAACGATAATGCCACCGTTGGTCGCGAGGTATTTGAGGAGTCGGTTAGTTCCGCCGTAAAGGTCATCACCAGTGACAACCTCGTCACCAGGGCGGAGAAGACGAGTAATCACATCCAAAGCCGCCATTCCAGAGGATACAACGAGGGCGCGCTGCGCCGACATGATCTTGGCGAGGTGTCGTTCGAGATGCGTGCGAGTTGGGTTGCCCGACCGGGTGTAGTCATACTCTCCTCCTCCCTCGTAGGATGACTGCTTGAAGGTTGCGCTCTAGATGCGGCAATTAGCTTTTATCGGCGAATTATTGGTATAGCAAGGGGGCGTGGGTTGTACCTGGTAGATCGGGACACTGCTGGCATTGTACTGGTCATTGCTCTCTGTGAAGACGAGCTCCGTCGCGATATTGTAGCGTCTAGCTCCATGAGGGCTCGACGGAGCAGGAGAGGGGGGTAGGTTGTGGCCCTCAGCATCGACCTGAGGGAATGTCTTTTTCAACATATTGGAGGCCGACATCGCTGCGGGGGCGGGAAACGCGGAGGGGCGGAGGGAAGGACGAGATAATGAGAAATATCGAGACAGGGGACGAGGCAGGTAGAAATAGAGATACTCGGGCAATTCTGATAATAAAGCCCGGCAATTTAGTGAGCAAAAATATATACAGAATCAGGAGAAGTGGTTGTGCTAATTGATATTTTGATCCAAAGAGTCATTCCCAGTCTCACCGAGTCGATTCGCCATGGATGGAATTTAGTCATACGCACTCGCAGTCGCTGATTGGCTCCTCGGCAAAGGGAGAGATGTCGTCATCCCGACTAAACTCGATATAGACAAACAGACACCTGGGGCAGCAACATGTGGTCGTACGGACTACTTGTGCATTTGAGCATTATTGTATTCAGCGCAGACACAGAAAGCTTTTCCTTCTATATACATAGTCATTGAGGATTGACTACCCTCATTTAATCTGCCGTCAATTTTCATAATGCACATGACCTCGAACATCACGCCATCCGTACTCCCAGGCCGTACGCCTTCCGCACAGCGCTCGCTAGGACGAAACAAGAGACAGTGAGACATGGTGATAATTTCGCAATGAACAATCGCCTCCTCTGCAGCGAACGGATAGCAGTCTCGTAGCGAGGATCGGCAAGAATCGAAAACATCGTCCATTATAACCCAGTAATCATGACAAGACTACTCCCGTCGGAAAAGTCAAAGTCATTGTAGAAGCAATCACACAATAATATCATGTCCACCCCGGAGACAAAACACTAGAAATAAAAAAAAAAAAGGTCAAATTAGATGTGTTGTACAGCCATAAACCAGCTAGCTCAAGCCGCCATTTCGCCAAAGCTGCCGTTGATACCGAAGAATTGGAACCTAGAAAGTAGTTGGTAAGGAAACGTAGATTCCTCAAAGAGGCGGGGGCCGACATACCAGTCTTCCACGTTTAGAGTCGTGGGGGCCGTTGGGCCACTGCGAGAGCTACTGCTCCAGTTGTCGTCCTGACTTGCAGTATCCATTGCTGCGCTAGCAACAGTGGCATCTATTCCTTGTATCGGCCATGGTTGCTGGGGGTCCATTCCGTACATCTGCTGCGGTTGCTGCTGTCCTTGGAGACCGATTGCAGAGGGCATACTGGACAACATTTCTGGGCTTCCCTGTGCACCAGACAGGGAGTTTCGAGGTTGCATCTGCTGGGGAACCATAGACCGCTGGTCCAAGCCATGCGCTTGCAGTTGTGATTGCATTTGTAGCTGTGGATCAACAGCCGCACTCTGAGGGGAAGTAAGCTCTGGGAAGATGGCAGTGCCGTCAGGGAACAGCTGGTCTGGCTGGAAGTTCTCCCAGAGTGAGGGAGAAAGATTAGGCGAAGTACGTGTGACAAGGAATAAATCAGGAGGCGTTGCCGGAAGAGAGAATTGATTGCCAAATGGAGTCGTCGGCCGCGTATTCGCGCGAGAGTTACCGGTTCCAGGAAGGCCTTCCTTGGGCGCAGTAGGAGATCCTTGAGGTAGAGGCAAGGTAGACTGGCCCAGCTCTCTGGAAGGCGTAGCGGCAGGCGTCTGAGGGCGAGATCGCTCGTAAGAGACTGGAGGCGTAGGTCCTCCGTTGGGAATTCCTATGTCCATATCATCAAACTTGCGCTTCGGCGGAGGATCTGGCCTCCTTGAGGACACGTGTTGTTGGTTTGGTTGATTCGGATCGTGCTTAACCTTCTGGTGTCTTCTCCCTGCGGCTTTCTGTAGACGCTCTTCCAGAACCTTATTGCCCAAAATAGACTCGAACAAGGTATGCACCATCTTCGCAACAAGCCAAACTTTGGAAACATCTTTGAGTGCTTGCATGCAAATGTTGATCCTCTCCTGGCAGGTAGCCACGATTGAAGGCACAGATGACCGCATCTGGTAGACGTGCATGATAAGTGCCGAGAAAAGACTGTAGACAATGAACGCCGGGGTATAACGGATCTCGTTATGAGTCGATAGGTTTTCAACGATCGAAGTAATCATTCCAGCAGCTTGGAATGCAATAGTGCGTGATGGATACGCCATCTCTTCGACACGATAGCTACTGGGGACCGACGACGCCGGTGGCATGTGGGCTCGGTGCAACAAACAGAGCGTTGTGTAGTAGTTTGCGTGAAGCAGAGCCGCCCAGAAGTGATGCCGCTGGCGTTGCCAGCACACCTCCTTGGGGCAGTTCTGGAGCCAGTCCGCAAGTGCCATATCGGAGTGGGTCAGGTCCATGGCATTCATACGCCGGGACTTGGACGCCACCGAGTATTGTTGCGAGAGGACCAACCCCATGATTTCGCAGAGTTTAACATACTGCAGGAAAAATTGCACGTGTACGGGTTCCGGCGGATACTCAGCAGCCATGTCAAGTTCGTCTTCAACGAAATCGTCTTCCGTCAACATCCCAACATCTGCGTCGTCCGTGTTGATACCGATGGGGCGCCCCAAAGCCACAGCTACAGACCGATCTCTGGTGAAGAGAGTCCACCAAATCCGTTTCCATAACCGCTTGTCCGGTTTGCTGAGCTGCGAGGATTCCACGCTGCGGTGCATGCCGGAGCCTTGTGCAACAACTATCGCCACTCTTGTCCAGTAGAAGACGTTCTTAGTAACATCTTCAGGACCCTCCCAGTACCAGCCCAGGAGCACCAATGCTTGGACAATAGTGACTCGGTCATCCTCATAATTAGCGTCATACAGAGCTTTAGCTCGCTTGTAGAATGTCATGGCAGCCGGAGTGGTCGAGCCGTTGGCGTCCATCAGTTGCCCGTTGGTACAAACCCTTGAACCGGCTAGGAGAATGGCCTGCAAAAGGAGCAAGGATGGAGGGTTCTTAGGGTCTCTGTATTGGCGCATAAAACGGCTGTGGTTGACGATGGGCACAACCGGTGCGACCCATTTGAAGTAGGCGTCGACTAATTCATCACACAAGGGTTTCGGGGGGAGCAAGAAAGCGCCGCGTTGGTGAAGGATGTCTAATTCGAGGTTGTCCAAGTCGGTGATCCTCGCACGGGAGCCACGAATGTTGGGGGGCAGCGGGTAATGCACAACGTCGGTCGTCCCATGGCGGTCCTGAACCAGCAGGGAAAGATTCGATGACTCGCCCAGATACGCGACCCTTCCAGCTTCTTTGATCGGTGCGCGGGCGAACTTCGGCTTCATGAACTGGGCGTACGTTTCATTCTGAGAGGCCTCCCGAGCGGCTTGGCTCTCTGTTAGTGTCGTCGGGGGCATGCCTTCGACGGCAACTCCGCTGTTCTGATAACCAAACGCATCTTTGCCAGGAATAGGTAGGGACTCTTCGCGTTTGTCTTGACTTTGGGACTTGTCATCGGTATCTTCGTTACTATTGGTGGAAGGAGGGTCAGTTGGAGGTGAGGGAAGAGAGCGTTGGTGTTGTCCACATACTCGCCAGTATCCTTTGACTTGGTTTGGTTTTTCTTGCGTTTCGGTGTAGGGATCTTGCATTCGATAGAGAAAGCCACGCAGTTGGTACAAGGCACACCTAAACTGGCAGCATCGCAACGAACCTGTTCATGGAGGAAGAGACGTGGTCAGGAACCTTCTTGGTAGGGAAGGGGGAGGGGTGGGTAGTCCCGGTCGCAGCGGGACAGGGGGCAAAACTCACTTTTCGGGCATGGCAAGTCTTCACGAGAAAAAGAAAACAAAGAAGTCAGCCAAAATTCAACAGTAAAACACCAGGGTTGAAATGTGCTTCCATCCAGCACCAGGCAGTGACCCAGCACTGGCAGGCTGTATGCTACATCCGCAAAGCTGCGATGAACCGAGGTGCCGAGGCTGCAAAAGCTTCGCGTCACCCAGCTCGGAACAGGTTGGCTTACCTCGCAAGCACGCGACGCACGTTGTCTGTATAAAAAAGCGTTAGAAAAGACTACTCTTTTTCCAACATTTTCTTCAACTTCCCCCGCCAGCAAATTGTTTCGAGTCCCAGGGGCTCGACTCGAGGCACCTTGCACAAAGAGGAAAAAGGCTAGTGCCCCACGTACAAGACACCCTCCACGCTGGCAGGTGCCAAAAAAAAAAGAAGAAGAAGAAAATATCAGAACTCACCTCCTAAAACTCATTTGACCGTTTGCTCCAGCTCGTACAGCTATCCCCGATGTTCCCGTTGAGCCCGCTGTACTAGGAGTCGGGCTGGGTCTGGGTGCTAATGGATCCTGGATGATTCTTTCGCCGGCTGTGCTCATGGCCAAAAGGTATCCATGCAGAGATAATCGCGACGGTTGTGAAAGGGAGTAATGGGAGGATTGAGGGAATCTCGCGGGAATTCCAGGTGGTCGGGTAGTGGGAGGTCAGGTAGCAGGGGAGCAGTCGAGAAGAAGAGAGCAGGGTCGCAGGGCGCAAATAATAGAAGGCGAGAGCGTAAAATAAAAGAAGAGGCACGATTACATGCAGGGGAGCGACGAAACCGCAGGACGGCTCTTGTGCGTTAGAAGTTGGATAGGGAAGGGCTGTTACAGGATGAAAAGGTGAGGACGAGGAGCAGCCTATGGCGCAGGAGGAGAAACACGGGGACTGCCTGAGGGTCGGCGGGACTGCCAGGACTGGATCACTGGGCCCGGCAGCAGGGATGCCACGAACCAGACGCCACCCGACCGTGGATGGCCTGTCAGCACTCGCGGACGGACAGGCAACTGTTGTTCTTCTGGGGCTCGCGCGCTGCTGCAGGGTGATGATGGAGGGGAGGCAGAGAAAATTCCGGAGCCAGCGGGATTGCAGGGATTGCGCGCGCGAATGGCTGTTGAGTGGCTGTTGTGGAGGGAATGCAAATAAATTATAACACCAGTTATAGAACAGCAGGAAGTCGGCAGCAGTCACTCCACGACTCCAAGGGGGGAACACGCCAACGTTCTCTGGTTATGGACAGAAAGGGCGGGGAGTGGCAAGAATAATCAGGTCGAACTCTGGGAACAGAATTGGGAACTTGGGGGGATCATCCAGACTTCAACAATCCTCAGCTCCCAGGGTTTGTGTGGAGAAGCTGCTTGGACCGTTGCAAAAGCCTTACCAAGACCTTTTGACTCTCGCCAGACGGCGCTATTCTCTGCAAATCCATCGTTCTAATGCCGATGCCTGCTGCTAGAGTCTTCTCGATAATGATGCGATGGTCAATCCAGAGACTAGCACGTACTAGCAATGCACACGGCCACTCTCTGTCCCCTGAATTTCATCCTGGCGAGCAATCAATCCCTCTTCCTTCTGTCTTGACTTCTGCCCCCGGGTTGTCGTAAAGCTGCTGGAATTAGCATCCATAATCCAGTTCGCACTCCACAGACAGTGGAGCCTGCACTGGAACTACAGGGACGACGCCGTATTCCCAATTTTCCAGGGCGGGACGAGGCGCGGAGGACTTACTACACTCGTCCGGGCGCCCGCAGAGCACCGTCATCCGGAACGACAATGTTAAGGCACATCTACTGAAACAGCCGGGTTACGGACAGAAACCATCAATCCCGCTTCTAGAAATCCAATTCACGCCGCCAAACACGGAGCTTTTATCAAACCCATTGAAGGGTATAGGCTCTCGGTATCTATTCATCCATATCTCAAACAACGGCTCCAGGATCTGCAGCGCATCGGGACTAAACTGGGGGTGGGATGTTGAAACGTGAGGACGTGACACCCTTGCCGCGCCTGGTCATGGCTGCGAGATCCAAGATGCCGCTGACACAGAGGACTTGGCCAGAACTTGTCGTCTGTGGGTATTGGACGATGGCCACTGATATGGTCTGTGTGCGCTGGTGGTGCTACCACAAGGACAAGAACGAGGTTGACGCGCTGGGGTGTACGAGTCGACTGTGGGGGATCTGACTAGTATATCGTCCTCGTACAACAATCCTGCGCACAGATGCTAATACTCTGCTTCTACTACTAGTACTACACCGTACTATCAAGACGATCGAGATGGACAAGACGGGCGCGTTCTGGGATCCACCTAGCTCATCATCTCGATGAGTATCACGTCTAGTCCCTGACTTTATACGTTTTAAAACTTCCCAGTACTCGTCTTGGTTCCCCAAAGCAGATTCATAGAGTCCAGACGCCAGGAGTTGTTCACCCGAAACCGTGCACTGTCATTGATTATGGTGGTCTATGCTCGGGATGCCACAAGTATACGGGAAGACACGGGCTCATAGACACGACCCCTGTCCGCCAGTCTATATTGAATCGTCAGCTAAGTTTAGTTTACGGAGGTACCGGCAATCTGACAGGCTTGCAGCGAAGATCACCAGGTGCGGGCCCGAAAAGCCCTCATCGCAAGGGAGGATGTACCTTGCTAGCCGCGAGCCAAAGTCATGGGTCAAGTGACACTGCCGGCGAGAGCAAAGCAGAAAGGCCAATGATGATTGCAGACCTCGCAATCCCTTCCAAATTAGGCAGAAATCCCCCGCAAATACACTGCAGCAGAAGAGCAGAGCCGTTCCTGGATCCTTCCCCAGAGGCTGCGTGCATTGATGGCCCTCGTTTCCGTGCGCATCCATGGATGTACACGGGGTGGCAGGGGACGCACCGGCCACTCACATCCGTGCGCCAGACTCGCGATACACACCGATCTCAGCCTAGTCAGGAAAGTCAGGAAGCGAGAGAGCGAAAACAGGGAAGACTGAAAAGAGGTGGTAGTCTGGGCGGTGGAGCCTCACCGTCGTCATCCAACGTGCTCGTGATACCTCGGCTATTTTGGCTGCGTCTTAGTAAACTGTAAGCCGGGTTAATTAATATGCCAACGCGGCAGAGAAAGGGATTCTTTAATCAAATCTAACGCATTGGGGGAAAATAGTGATGATAACCATTTCATCCTGCAAAGATATAATGGATCAATGTTGGAGATGCGGAGAGGAGGGCCTGGAGGCAGGGAGAGTCGCCGCCAGAGTGGTACACTATCGGAGATCTTCCCCGGAACACCTGGCGCTATCCAGAGTCCAGCCCTAGAGCCAAATTTTCGGGTCCAGCAAGCCCTAGAGCCAGAAAAAAAGTGCAAGAATCGGGTTATTATAAACATGCTATCTATATATATCACACATGTACATGTAATAGTGCTGGGGGAAAGTGCCAGTCTCCGATCATACGGATCCATTGGCTCGTCACCCTTCATCTTCAACGCCATTCGGGATAGTTTTCGGGTCCCCGGAGGCTGCCCCATTGACAGCGTCGGCAATTGAAGCCGTAACTGCACTAGCGCGAGACTCGAAATCAACCCCACTGATAAACACCTCACTAAGGAACTCAAGTCCCGCGACAAAAGTGCACAAGAAGCTCGCAATACAAAATTGGCTAATCGTGGTGCCAATGTCGAGCCAGGAGCCCTCATCACGGACCATGAAGAAAAAGTTCAAGGTCATGACATCGGAGATGGCCATCACAACCATGAACAAAGCACTGGGAGCCACCTCCAGCCGATGATTCAGAATACCCAGATTGGCGCTGATGACGGCAAAGGGTATAAGAATCTTTAGTATTAGCAAGGCACCCTGGTTAACAGGGTTGAACACCGGGTTGAGTCGGTTAACGCTTTCAAGGGAGAATGAGGATATTGATGCAATATTTCCCGTGCTGAAAAAGGCCGACTGCAGTAGAAAAAAGAAGAACAATGCTACGCGAGCATCTGAAACACTAAGTGTGCGAAATCGGTACGTCTCACCCTTCACAACCGTCGTGGCATCGGTGCTTGCTTTTTTGGGTGCTGTAGTGGTCTCCTCCAGCGCCTGCGTGGCAGGGGGTTTCGCGGTATAGACGTACGTGGCGTGCTCTAACCGGACCCAAGTAAGGAGAGTCATGCAGAACACAAAGTAAAACAGACCCTCGTATGAAATGGTGAGGATTATGAATGTCGGCGCAAAGGTCAAGAAAATGACCATTAGGCGGTGCAGATAGTGGCTGTTAGGGTATCTTCGATGGGCAAATGGTAATATAAGTGAAGCAACTAAGGAGATGATGTCAGTCTACCAGTCACAAAATGCATAGAGGACCAGATGGTTACACACCTAGAACGGCCCAACCAACTACCTGATTTCCCAACGGAACACCTTGCTTTGCCTGGAGGGAGGCCGCGCTGGATCTTGTGATGATCAACGCCAGTACAACCATACCAAGCTATTATAAGTCAGCACAAGAACCCTCATAGGTTTGGAAAGGAGGTTTTCGTACCTGCATTCCCATGATTACTCGCGAACCGTTTCTAGACACGGCTGCAGACTGGTGACTATGTCCGAGGATGTCATCTTCAAATAATAAATACAGCAGGCCAGTGAGGAACATCAATGCCGCACCATACGTTCTGTAGCAAATAATTAGACAAGTGGAATCCCAAAATGACCGAAGGTACACTTACATTGTGGCAACATCCTCGACTTTGTTGGCAGGAAGTAGAGTAAAAACACTCATGAGGAGACAACCAACTGCCCATGCGCCAGAAACTGCTGCATGTTTTCTCACGAATTCAACCCCGTAAGACAAAGGCCAAAACGCCCCCAAAATAAAGCAGAGAGTATAAATTTCTCTATAGGAATAAGAATGAACCTGGATCCATCGTAAGTACTTGTCCTAAGCTCTGGGGGGGGGGGGGGGGGGGGGGGGAGTGCAAATAAAAAATGTTACCACCACCCCCACAAAAAAAACCGACGAAAAACAAAACGAGACATGATCACCCGCGGAGCTCACATGTCCCAAAAGGATCTCACGCCCAGCGATAAAAGCCTTTCTCCGAGAGAAGACCTCCTCCCAAAAGAATACTGGAAAGAATCCATAAAAATAATACCTCCAAGAAGAACTCTGGTACCAAAAGACTGAAAACAGGGCCACTAAAATTGACGAAAAGAAAACATTACTGGCGGGTGTCCTGTCAGAATCTGAGGTGCCATGTAGGACATGCAAGTCAATGACGGTAGTCAAAGCATATGCAATCCACCCCAGGTATCCGAAAGTGACAATCGTCCTCAGGAAAAGCCAATCATAGGTTTGAAGGTAGCGAAGCCCTTCCAGGGCAGTTTTGAACAGAGTCGCAGACTTTTCGATGGCCTCATCGTACGCACCCTTGTTAATCAGTTCGTGGACCCTTTCGAGCTGCTGCTCTACTGAGTTCCCTTCTTTGTCTGCGAAAGGCTCAAACGGTTTGTATCGGGTCAAGGCGTCCCTCTTTTGCTCTTCCTTGACATGATACATTTCCAAAACTTCCTGCGTATTGGCAAAGACAGCCAAAGCTTTATCCTTGGGTGAGGCATTGATATAGTCCAAAGGAAGCTGACCCACAGAGTTGGTGGGGAAATCAAGCCCAACTAAGTACGCCATTAGCGCGGCAACATCTGCCTGTTCGACGTCATTTCTCTGAACGTCGTGTAGATTCCAGTTAGATGATATGCCGTCTTCATGCCCTGAAGATGCATCAGCCTTGGGTCGCCTTGGGGTTGAAATACCCGACCCCCAGGCGACCAAAGGTGTCCTAGTGTTATCAGGATGACCATCTCCATGGCTACCCCAGTCACTCATGCCGTGGTCTGCGGTGAAAACGAATGCTGTCTTGCCATCGCCGTAAAAGTTCTCCACGAGCCGTGTGATTTCCTTGACTCCTTCATCAACTAGCTTGATGTTGCGCAAGTATTCCTTTGAATAGGGACGGAATCCATGGCCTGTAGTGTCCAGTCCAAGAAGATGCAGGAAAAACACGATCTTATTTTCACGCAGCTTTGCATCCAACTCCGGGTCGCTCTTGGCCGAGGCGAACAGTTCCTTCACCCTGTCAAATACCCAGATATCGAGTGCCGTTGCATCACTTGTAAAGTCCTCGTATTCCTCCGAGTATGTATCCGCATCGATCCTTCCAGGAACAGCGCCTTCTTTGAACATCGGAAGAATGTCAGGGCTCCCCCAGCTCCATGTATGGCTACTCCGGTTAAAAACGCTATCGAAGTTCACGGGATTCAGCTTCCACCCCGTTGCAACAGCGGACACATCCTCGTACAGTCCAGCAATCAATGCGACATGGCCTGGGCGCGATTCGGTTGGGACTCGAGTATGGGAAATTCCGAAGGTCCCGTGGGACAACACACGGGATCGGATGAAAGGTGCAAGGTGAACTAAATCGCCGCCCTCCACGTTTTCAGGGAGGTCCGGATCAGGCGATAGCTCGAAAGCCTTGTCTGCGCGCAATCCGTCGGCGACAAACAGGACGAGGCGTTTGGCGGGAGCTTCAACACCGGGGTCCCGCTGCACGCCGAATGACCGCATACCGCTCACTATCGGGCTGACGAAATAAATATCAAAAATTGAGTAAGCATAGATAAGGTGAAATATCACCGCTAGGGTGAGAAACCCGGTACGACCGAGACGCGCCATGATTTCCCTTCAGAATCCCCGAGGGGGGAATAGGCCAACCGAGTTAAGAGATCAAACCGTAGGACAGCGAGGGGCCGGACGCCCAATTGACGACAGAAACGGGGATAGAAAGAATACAAACTGAATGCGGTCGCAATGATAGGAGGCAGCGGCCAGCATCAGCGTATAAGCTCGCCTTTGTCGTTGTCTTGAGACCAGATGGCACTTTTTTCCCAAGGTTCCTTGATGAGCTTCGGGGAACCTTGTTGGGGGGACGCCGGGCTCCACCAATCGGACACGCGAGATTCAACACGACGCGAATCCACTTACGAAGCTTAATGGAAGTGTTCTACTAGAGCACTCCTGGATAGTATAAAAAAAAAACTTGGTAGCCTACAAGGTGCTCAACATTGATACCTTGTTGGTAGAAGGACCTCCGGGGCTGGTCCAGACAAAAAAAAGAAGAAACGGAAATGAATTCATCCACCCCCCTACGCAAAAAGTACACTACACCCATGCCTAGCCAGACAGCAAACCTCAAAATTGATATGCAAAACGCCGAGTCCTCATTCCAAACTCCTAGCAATGCAAATCCTACTTTTGCAATACTCATAGCCGGCTAATCTGACCCTGATCCCAAAACGTAGAAGTGATAAAACGCATCAGTTGCCCTGGCTTGCCCGTCGCTTTGTGAGAACGTCGATGACGCGTGCATAAAACTTGGAGGCCTGTTGGCGGACAAAAGTGATATCCACCGTAAGATATTCGGGAAGGATGTCAACCAGATCCCGATCTCGGCTCTCATCCAGGAGAGGGATGTACTGGAACTCCGCGGTCTCGAATTCTGCCGCCGTTGCATGAGGAACAATGAGCTTGAAATGAAGCGCTACATCAGGGTTAGTAATGAGGATAGCTGGGGGAATTAGAGCAACACTCACTCCCATTGCTACCCGTCTGAATACAGTCATATAGGCTGTCTTCTTCGCGTTTCTTCACGTCGCGGATGATAAGACCAGTTAGATCGCTATAAAGATCCTCCTTCAACTGCGCAAATTGTGCCGCATGCGCAGCTTCGGCAGAGGCTGCCGCAGTCGCTCGGTTGGCACCACCGCCCTTGATGGCACTACCAGGAGCCTTCACCGCGGCCTGTTCAAGTGTCGCAGCCGTGTTCCGCGCAGCAGCAAGCTTAGTCTGTAGCGCTTTAACTTCGGTCTGCGCGGCGGCGAGTTGGCTGTTTGACTGCCCAGCGTCTGACTTCAACTGATCTACTTCTGCTTCCCGCTCGTGTAGCTCCTTCTGAAGCGAGCGGCTTTTCTGGCCCAAAGCCTTTTGAGCCTCCAGTTCCGTCTTCAGGGAGTTGACTAAGTTGTTCGAGGCTGCGAATAAGTTTTAGTATAAGCCTATTGGCATCTGAAGTATTGGCTCAACATACCAGTTGTCATTCTTTCGCACTGTTTCTTCAGCTTTTCCATGTTAGTGTTCGCCTCGACAATCCCAATGTCTCTCAGGTTACGGTAACGGTTCTCTAGAGTATCGTATTTTTTGGTGAGGTCACCTAGTCTGCGCCGCAGCTCGGGCTCGCCGCCAGCTTTTTCATCTTCAGCTCCAGACATCCTCTTCAGCGGCGAGCCCTGTGATGCCCGCAGAGAAGATTGCCTTCGCTTCGTAGGGGACACAGATACGGGCTCTGGGACTTCCTCCTGGATGATGGTTTCCTCAACAATCTCCTGCACAGCCGGCTCAGCCTCTGGAATGTCTTCTTCACTCGGCGCGGTCACGGACTTTGGCCGTCTCCGCCCTGTAGGCTCGGGTTTTTTCTCAGGCTTCTCGGATTTCACGGCAGTCTTTTGTTGTCGCCCGCCCGTTGGGGTATACTGGAATTCGCCATCGGTCTCGACTTCTTTCTGCGCACCAGCCTTCCTCCTGCCTCGGGCAGGGGCGCCTTTTGTAGCTCTCGTGGGTTTTGACGTCTGCGCAGCATTGGCGAGCGCCCCGGTTGCATCGTCACCATCCGCTCCTTGTGAGACGGCATCATCGCCAACGCGCGCAGATGTTTCCTGGTTTTCCGGCGCATCGTGCGCCATCTGGCCAGAATTTCTGCTTCCCTTAGGGCGCCCCCTCCTTGTCCCTCTTCTCGTAACAGGCTCGGTCCCCTGGGGATTCGGAGCCGCAGTTTCTGCAATTGGCTTAATTTCCGCTGACTTCGATCGAGGTCTCCCTCGCGTCCTCTTCGTTGGGCGCTCATCGTGGTTTTGGGCGTGATCAGCAACGGTTTGCATTACATCTTCGTCGTCAGATCCAGCCAAGCCAGAGAGGCTTGTAATGGCTTTCCGTTTAGGCATTGGGGGCTAATATATAATTCGCAGTAAGATTGAGGCAAATTGACAACGCAGGATGTGGGTTTATACAAACGACGGGGTGGACGCGATTGGTAACGGAAGCGGGCCTGACACGCGCGCCTTGAAAACACCGGAGCATGTGACATGCCAGCAGAGCCACAAATCGAGCCGACGGAGCGCCACACTGGCTGCCGCCGAGTCGCCGACAGCCCGAACGACGTTTCCTCCAGACAACACCGCGTGCTGACTTTCGGGACGTTCGCTACTGCTTTTGGGAGTTTAATCGGAGTCGAACTATAGATATATTGGTTGATATCGGACTGTCATCTTTATCAAAGTTTATTATTCCGGATCAAGCTTCCGTCGGGCGACAACTCAACCCAACCCAGTCGAAGAACGCTCTTTCATCATGGCTTCAGCGCGTGGTCCACGATGGCAGCAGTTCCTCCAGGAGCTTGTCATGGTTGCAGGCACTGTAAGTTTTATTTCCTTTTGTTTGCGACCCCCCGCTTATCAGTTTCCTATAGTCAGCCTCTGCCTACTTCCTGATCCGCTATCTCCTCTCTCGCCTCGATTTCGACCCGGAAAGTCAGAAGAAAGAGGAACAAAAACGTAAATCAGCTGCAATTCTACGGAAGTTGGATGGAGGCGACGAATCGGATGGAGCTACATTGGACAAGGGAGAGAAAAAGTCACGGCCAAAGCGCGGTGATCTTGTTCTAAACCAGTACGAACAAGCGATCGCGATGGATGTAGTAGCTCCAGATGATATCCCTGTATCATTCGAAGACATTGGCGGCCTAGAGGATATCATTGAGGAGCTGAAAGAGTCTGTGATATATCCTTTGACGATGCCTCATCTTTACTCGTCTACATCTTCACTTCTGACAGCACCTTCGGGAGTTCTGTTATATGGTCCTCCCGGTTGCGGGAAAACCATGCTTGCGAAAGCACTGGCTCATGAGAGTGGCGCCTGTTTTATTAATCTTCATATATCTACGTTGACGGAGAAGTGGTATGGTGATTCCAACAAGCTGGTCAATGCAGTATTTTCCTTAGCCAGGAAATTACAACCCTCGATTGTTTTTATCGACGAGATAGACGCGGTACTCGGCACCAGGCGGAGCGGCGAACATGAGGCGAGTGGGATGGTGAAAGCGGAGTTTATGACACACTGGGACGGATTGACATCAGCAAATTCCTCGGGAGAGCCTCAACGAGTCGTCGTCTTGGGGGCTACAAACCGGATGCAGGATATTGATGATGCTATCCTACGACGCATGCCCAAGAAATTCCCTGTGACCCTGCCACCGGCTGCGCAGCGACTCGGAATCCTAAGTCTCGTGTTGAAGGACACGAAGATTGACCGCCAAAATTTCGACCTGCACTACCTTGTCAAAATGATGGCGGGTATGTCTGGCAGTGATATCAAGGAAGCTTGTCGTGACGCTGCCATGGTCCCAGTCCGGGAGTTCATTCGACAGAAGAAGGCACAAGGCGCTCAAATCAGCTCCGTCAATCCAGACGAAGTTCGTGGCCTGCGTACTGAGGATTTCTTCTCTCGTGCCGGCGGTGTCAGGGTCGTTCCACCACCCACGCAAGTGCCAAATCCCGCTTCGTCGAGCAAAGCCAACTCCGAAAAGGAATGGAGTACAGAAGATGAAGCGGCGTCTGAGGGTGGGACACAGCCACCCGGCGAAATGGTCGAACCGCCGGAATGATAGAACAGACTGACCTATCGGCCGCCCACATCGCTTGTATATATCAGCAAGGGAACTGGCGTTTCATGTGCTTCATTCTTGCTTGGATACGACTTCTCAACGATCAATGTGACCTCTAATACCCCAATGGCAGGCCCTAGTCCATTGATCTCTTGTATACAAGGCCACCTTAATTCGTTGTTAAATATCACTGCCTTTAATACTGTCGGTAGAATGACTGTAAAATGTCTATAGAGCGTCTATTCGCTATGATGATTTTCAATGAAGTTGAATCTGGCTCTTAGTCCCAAGACGACACTGCGGAGCTCTCCGCCTCATTAAGTAGGACTAGATAACGGCCTCGCAGTACGTCCTCCGTACGGATAAGGCGGAACCAAACCAGGGATGCCACAGTTATTGCGTACTGCCGGTGAGTGCATATCCAGCTATGTATTCAGTAGTCGCAGTAACTATAGACTTGTAGCATTACTACTTGCTAGCACATAAAATGATTGATGCCGAGAATTATGGTTGAAGTGAAGGGATGTACTGTGTATCTTACTGTATCTTACCAGTGAGAACAGGCTTGTCGAGACTCACGGTTGGCAAAGCAATCAATAAGGCCGAATTAAAAAACGAGATGATTTTCTCCAGAAATATTACTCAGTAGTCCAATTGACCTTCTGCAGCGTATTGGCAATGGTGTCGCAATCTGTCAACATTACCTAAAGGATTGTCGGTTTCGAAACACGGCCCCCCGCTATAGCTAAACGAAGCTGGGAGTCGTCATCCTGCCCAGGGGACTAACCTCGAAACTCTTGCCGCATCCCGCTCCCCAACCTCCACTCCTCCGTCACTGCTGGGTCACCATTTCGAAGCCTCGACACGCCCTTACCTTTCGTTAGAATATCTCAGCATTCGATTCCCTTCGTCCCGTCCCGCTGACGCACCGCCCCGGCCCTCCGCAACCACCACGCTCGGCTCGGGCGGAATCCAGACTAATAAAGGACACGGACGCGATAGAAGACACCGCATGCCGAATGCTCTATCATAGGGGCGTCCGATGGCAAACTGTGCCCCGGTGGTCTCCAACGCAGCGTTAGCCACTCTCCGGAGAGTCAACGGCACCCCGTCTACTCTTCCAAACGTCCCTTCCCCTATCGCCTGGGATGAGTTCCAGAAGCGGCTCCGCCGATACCTTCACCCAGCGATCTACTTCTACCGTCCGCCCCCGCCGTTTACTTTCATTTACAGACGATGAAGAAGATAACATTGGGCGACAACCTTCGTCCTCCGGTCTCTCTACGATGCGCTCGTCTGAGTTACCCTCCCTCCGCTCGCGTGGCGCGACACCTTCACCTCGGCCGTCTCGAACCGTTTCACCGATTCCCAAGGGCCATCCTTCACGAGTCACGCAGCCCAACGGCAGCTCTCAGCTGGGGAATTCATTAGGTGGGTTTCATCCCAGTGGAAAACACCAGGATCCGTTTGCTGAGTCGTCGCGAGCTGCTGTAGACTTTCTAGATGCATCCTGGTCATCGCTGCAAGGTATAGCATCATCGCTTCTAGGGAGTGATACTACTCGTCCGACTTCGAACGGAGCCCCACGATCTCATTCCAGAAAACCGTCGCGGCCTGATTATAACTCGCGAATTCAGCCCCGAACGCCGTCAGCTTCGACATGGGGCCCATCGGGGTTGTCAACGCCGGAAATCGGCGCCGGAACACAAGAGGACAGACAAGCGATGATCCAGGCAAAGAAAATGGAGGCATTGTTACTAGCGGACACAGATCCGAGCTGGGACCTTAACTCCCGGCGCAAACGGCGCGATTCTAATGACCGTCCGGCCAGACCGGACATCGATCCAGACCAAGACGAGGAGGCGCTGGTATACGTGCATCAAGTGCAGCCCACAGACAGCATTACTGGCGTCACGATAAGATATGGCTGTCAGCCGGCAATATTTCGCAAAGCGAACGGTTTCTGGCCTAGTGATAGCATCCAAGGTCGAAAGGCTGTACTCCTACCAGTTGATTGTTGTTCGGTCAAGGGTCGGCCTATCCAACCCCAGGAAAATACGGATCTTTTGCAAGAAGCTCCCAGCCGTCGGTCCATAGAAGACCCAAGCGGGAGCTCCATTGTCCCAGCACCTTCGCCTGCCTCTTCAAAATTCCCAAAAGACTCAGAACGAACCAGCATTGACACGGAAGCCGAAAGTGACCAGGTATGGAAGCATGAGTCATGGGTGCAAATTGACGGGTTCCCTGCGCCTGTTGAAATTGGTCGTGTTGCTAGGCGAGCACTCGGCTTCTTCCCCCGTACCAGACGGAAATCATTTTGTTATAGCGATACTGAACCCGTGCGAGGCCGAGAGCAAGCACCAATTATTTCGACAGCGTCATCGCCCATTCTGCCGGCTTCGCCGCAACATGAACATCGATCTGATCGGCTCCACGTAGGCTCGCCCAAACCAAGAATTCCGGGAGGCCCAAGACCGGGTGGTGGACATAGGCGCCAGCGAAGTGGGCTGGAACTTTCAGGACCGGGCGTAGGCACTCTTGATCGCAGTACCAATCTACCTGGACCAGCTATGGATGGTCTGAGCAAGTTCTTCGCGCAACATCTGCCTACCTTGGCACCAAAACAAGCCCCACCGAACTTTGAGGGTCTTGGCGAGAATTCATCAACTGTGGCCTCCAGCAATTCAAACAGCCTGGATAATATAGGCGGTGCTGTTGAAGGCTGGGTTAGAAAGATGACAGCTCGGGCAAAATCTAGCATCACTGATCTCCAGCAAGGAACATCCAACCAGCAAGATCACGGCCTGCCCCAGGGGTCCAGAAGGAGAGGATTCGGTGACCTGATTGAGCTTGATGATGGGATGGAGCCACGGAGTTCGTCTGGCCTCCTCTCGGGGCCAAGCTGGAAGCCAGATTCAAACCGATCGAGCTCCAGCATTGCTAACGGAGCAAACCTGAGGGGGCGAATTCCCAGCGCTTCACCCAGCACGAGCAGGGCTCGTACTGGCTTCGACAGATATAAGGACGATTGAAAATATTGCGCCCTTATTATATGTCACGCACAGCCGCTTTAATTTGTTTGATACCACCCTTCCCAAGATATAAACCTGTTAGTTATACGCTTCGAGCATAGCACGGCGTAGCAGGACCCTGCTTTGGTTTTTATTGCTTTGATATCAGGATATGTGCTTTCTCTGTTTCATATTGTGTACCTAAATTATGACGGTCCATCTTCGGAGGCCTCAATCTTTCTGTCCCAGTCCAGCATGATCTTCACGCAGTGAAGATCCATGGAGGCCGCCGGTCGTGCCCATTGCTAAAGGCGTGTATGCTAGCTAGAATAATCCGCTTTGTTTGGCGTCCATGATCCGTGGAGCTATTTGTCAATTGAAATCAACAATCCCTAACTTATCAGACTAGCATTTCAAGCAACCTCTGGTCTGTGTTGATCCGGATAAATTCCTCCGCGTAGAAGGAACTAGTGAGTCCATCGCAACACACCCTCAACTTCTTCCACCTATAATCTTCCTTCCCCCGCATCCCTGGATGATGTCCCCAGTATCTCGTCTCCATTACACAGAACTCCTAATCAACATGAGAATGTCCAGCCTTGACGGGATTCAACTCTTTCTCCACCGGACTCGGGCCCCTGCACCATTCAGACAACAGCAACAATAACATAAGTACTGCTCATGGATCATCATCTACCCCGGCCCATATCCGCAAAAAAGTAAAGACAGAGACAACCATTGGAGATGCGGTATTGCCTCTCAGCAATTCCCTGGCTAGCCCTTCTGGCTATCAAAAGTTTACCTCTTCAAGCCTCCGCATACGCATTGAGTCCTAACCCCGTAGTGACTATCCCCAATGGCTCTGGGTCCAAGGATACAACTGCCTTCATAGGTCGCTCTCTTCCCCAATTTGACCAGGAGCTCTTCCTCGGGATCAAATATGCAGACGAGCCGGTTCGATTCACACCATCGGAATTGAAGACGACCTATGCTTCGAACGATAGCGATCTGGGACTGGCCCATCATTCGTCTATACAGGGAACAGTGCTCTATAATGCCTCGCAGTACGGATACGAGTGTCCTGGGTATGGGTCTGACACAACGACGCTCTTGCAGATGGGCCTAATCCGGATGAACGAGGATTGTCTCAATCTGAATATCATTCGACCGAAGAAAGAGGCTGGGAGTGGCGAGCTACTACCTGTTATGGTGTGGATATTTGGTGGTGGATGGCAGCAGGGGGCGACGGCTGATCCGAGGTATGGTCTTGACTCGAAGACAGTGGAAAAGGCCGGCCTCTAATGCTGGATTCGTTAGGTATAACATGACCTATATCACCCGGCAAGCAGCACTAAACGGCAAGCCTATCTTGGGTGTCTCGATAAATTACCGCGTTGCCGCGTTTGGGTTCTTGGATTCGGAGGAAGTTCGAGTATGTCTCTGTCAACACATCCCCTTTCAAGTCTGGGACTCATGGTTCAGGCTTCCGGGAATAACAATCTAGGCCTTCTGGATCAGCGGGTCGCCCTGCGTTGGATCAAGCGTAATATCGAAGCCTTCGGTGGAGACCCTGACAAGGTTACAATATGGGGCGAATCGGCGTAAGTCATTCTACTGGATATCTAGGATCGATCCTAACGTATACCAGGGGTGCATATAGCGTAGGTGCTCATCTAGTAGCCAACGACGGCGATAACGAGGGCTTGTTCAGAGCTGGTATGATTGTTTCTGCATTGCAGTTCCTAGAAAGTTAACCGAATGGTAGCAATCATGGAGTCTGGAAACGCAGTCGGTCCTCCGTGGAATGGCACAGATTGGCACCAACCAATGTACGACCGAATCGTGGATGAAGCAGGGTAGGCCGTGTCAGGTGTAATTAAATATCGGAATCACTTCTAACTAGCACAGATGCTCAGCCTCGCTGGACACGCTCCAATGCCTCCGCGAGGTTCCATTTGACAAACTATATGCAGTGGCATTTGAAGGTTTAGAATGGTTCGCGGCCGTTGACGGCACGTTTATCAAAGAGTATCCCCAGATCAGTATCACGCAGGGCCGACTCGCCAAGGTACCTATTCTTGTCGGGTCAAACACCGACGAGGGCGTCAGTTTTGGTACTACAGGCGTCGATACTGACGAAGACTGCGTTGCGCAACTTATCTGTATATACCCTACCTCCCACATAACAAGAGCCAGCCACTAACGTAGTTTAGCATCGAAGCGATGGGTTCTCACTCCTGAACAAGCTACGGAGCTCATAACATACTACCCCAATGATCCGACAGTTGGATCCCCCTATGGCTGGGGCAACATCACCTGGCCTGAGCTAGGACTGATGTATAAACGGTACTCGTCCATGGCCGGTGACATAACCATGGCAGCCCCTCGACGTCTCCTCGCGGCCACCATGGCTAAATACGAGAAGTCCGTTTACTCTTACCGGTGGGACGTAGCGGCTCTTAATGAGACGAGCAATATCGGCGTGAATCATTTCTCCGAGGTGCGTAGGCAATACTCGAGTCTATCCGATCAAATCCTAACCATCTTTTCATTATAGATACCCTTCGTCTTCGCGAATCCAGTCCAAAACATCACAAAATTAGGGGGCGACCCTGCTCGCCTGGATCTTGCGAATCTGGCAGCACGCATGTGGACGTCATTTGTGGTGGATTTGGATCCAAATGGACACGGCGGTACTTCCCCCGTCTTTACAGATGACATTGCATATCTCTCTAACTCTAAAAAGTACTTAATATTCCGAAATGGCCACTATATCCGGCAAGGTCCAGCTCGAACTCAAGTAGCCCGTCGAATTTCGTCTTCCGCCTACCCAAGGGCCAAAGCTATGTTGAGAATGACGATTACCGGGTGGATGGGATGGCCTACATTAATACAATTCCGCGATAGGTTCTATTACAACTGTACGTGTTGGCCCAGTCTTGGCCTGGTCACTACGCTCTCTATGAGATATAGAAAATATCACCGAAAGAAGAATCAAATTGTCCTAGGACTCATATGCAAATGGCTCTCTGATGTCTGCTCGATACCAAGTCAATAACTCCCGCAAGCTCCAAACAAACTATTCTCACAATCAGAAAAAGCAAGTATCTTGTCCCAACGCCTCAACAAACATCATCATAAGCATGCTAAACAGGTTTCCCAAGAATATTCTTCAATTCAACCTCGCTATCAGATCATATCAGCAATTGTCGTCCTTTCAAAAGAAGGAAGAGAACATGGACGACGTACAAGACCAGCCCTGAATTAGGCGGGATCAGCCCAGGGAATCCCTTTTTGCCATACCCATAGTCACTGTACAATAAGTCAGAAATACGAGACCATAATAACCCACTAATAATGGAGGACCAGCAACTTATAATGTACAATATGAGACCAACGTACCTCGAAATTGTCAAAATGGCCTTCTCGCCGAGCGTCATCTGCTGCACGCCCTCGTCCCAACCTGATATCAACCAGCACTAGTATAAGCCTCTCTCTCTGCTGGCGCGACGAATATGTAAATAATCAGATAAAAGCCTACCTATGATAACCTTTCCAACACCAATTTCCGTCTTCAGCGGGCCCCGGCCCTTCGATGTATCGAACCTATTGAGTAGATAATAAAATGTACCAGGTCAGATACTCTGGCACTCTTCATTCTTTTTCTCTTTCGTTTCACCCCGTCTAATCGTACGTACTGGATGCCCATGAAGTAGTGCTCGGCACCACTTGACTCATCATATAAACAGCCTCTGTACTCGATGATCACCGTGTCGCCTTTCTTGGGGCTGTCGCGGCCGTTTCCTGGCTGGAGGATTGTCTTTGTAACGCCGTGTAGTATGCCCATTCTAATCTGTAGTGGGTGATCTGTTCTGCTTGTATAGGACGATACTCATGGGATATAGGCCGAAGAGAGGAGGGGCAAGGTAATTAAGAAGGGAAATATAGATAGAGTGGGGGGATGTAACCAGTTTTGTAGCTTAGGCAGAATTACCATCCGGCATTAATGCTGGTTAATATCGGGTTTTCTTATTCATGATGCGACTTATTTATGGGAAGGAATCCGGCCGATACCAGCCTGCGAGTATACTAATCGTTCGTAGTTAGTTGGCGGGATTCTTCAGGCTTAGTACCCAAGCTAGCCAGTCTGGTATCTATGCAGATTCTCCGCCGCGGTTCAGACAGCGGTTGGTCGGGAGACAACCAAGCGAAGGATGCGATTTCGTGATTTTACGGTGTAGGGTGGTTGATCGACAGGATTCCACGTTGTGTCTCGCTATCATCTGCCTCAGTCCACGCACGTTGGTCGACAACCCAGTCGGACTTTCTGGCTTCTAGAGTTGTTCTTCAACTAGTGGGTGCGGTGGTCGGTTTTAAATTCAGCTTGGGAGGCTGACGAAATAATTATATTGGAGCTATGGACAGCAACTGTTGTCATTGTTCGACATGGGCGATATCGGCGAAGGGGTGAGCTTCACCTCTTCCATCAACATCAAAGTGGCAAGGTGGACTATCCATCGTCTGTAGAGTAAACGAAGCCTGTACCATCAGGATACACAGGTAGTATCGCTTACTACTAGCGCAGAGATGTCCACGTATAAATAGGCCTTCCACGCCCATTCAAAATAAGAAATTATGCACTTCCTTTCCCAAGTTGATCATGGAGTCTTTCCACCGTCATCACGACGTTGAAGAACTATCGGCTTTCCTACTTTCCTTCCCAAAAGCTCATTTTCTTCACCTCGTCCACAGACGCGGATTTGATGAGCGTGTGAGGAAATCGGCTATCAGCCGCGGGTTCGGTCTCGCCTTCAGCTCTGAGATCGAGATAATGCAGCGTGGTGATCCCCGTCTTCTCAATGAAATCCAGCACCCGGTGGTAATTCAGCCCAACCTGATCCAACCCGTGACTATCATCAGACAAACAGAAACGGCCTCCACGGGCCAAAAACTCCTATCGATGTCCGATTAGAACCTTATCTTGCATGAAGAACCCTTGCACATGACTGCATCCACCAGATGCAGGAAAAGAACAAAAAGAAAGAAACCGACTTACCTGGCAAATCTCAGCCTTGGGATAAGGCTCACTCATGCCCTTCCGCAGCGCAGCAGAATTCAGCTCCAGGATGCCCCCATATCCAGCCACGTAGTCCAAATTGCGCAAGATCCGCTCCCAAACCCCGGGCCATTGCTTGAAGCTCCGGTCAGGATCATCGCTCTTCAGGCGGATGAGATCGAAGTGCCCGACGACCAGCGGCTTCAGCTGCTGCAACATATCCAACTGCTCGTCAAAGTAGGCCTCGAATAAGCGTTCATCCGAGCTGCCGGCCAAGTCGCGCGCGTTCTCATACATTTCGCGGTCATAGTCGATCGGTACGGTCCGCGTGTGGTGGAGAGAGCCCATAAAGAACTCGAACGGGAACGCCTTCAGCGACGTCTCAACGAGGGCCCGCGACTCTGGTCGGATCCAGTCGATCTCAAACCCGACTATAATCTGGATCTGATCGGCGTACTTTGCTCGGAGCCGGGTTGCCTCGCGGAAATAGTCAGCCTCGTTGGCAATCATCCATGACCCTGTTTGGCCAGATTCAATCTATGTTGGATGTTAGAAAAAAAGCACATACACACATGCGTTGGTTAGGCCGTGATGCGTTTAGATAAGGCATTTTCCTCGTTCCCTCTTCTCAGACTCTCCTCGCAGAGTAATTGCTTTTTTGCCGACGTCCTCCCCACGCCAGGCTTGCTAGGACACGGCCGGACACGACATATCAGGACAGGACGGGACCCAAATACCTCTTCTGGATAATAATCAAGTTCTCCACGGGGCATGTGCTCCGTTAAGCAAAATACTTTGAACTTTTTGGCTATAGCCAATTGGATGACTTCTTCGAGGGAGTCTTTTGCGTGGCCGGGGCAGAATTGCCCTGAATGGCTATGGTGTGAAAATGGCATAATGGCCGGGGGTATCAACGAGCCGGAGACAGATTCAGATTGGTTCTGGGCTTGTAGGATTAATATATCAAGTGGGAATTGGGATAAAGAGCGGTATAGACAAGCAGCTTATGCTTGATGAGGTCAACTTACGGTAAAAATGCCCCGCGCGGGGATAACGATCTGGATGTTGGAGGCAAATGAAGGCAGGTTAGGAGCCTTATCAAATAATCAACAGATTCTTCCCAGATATGTTTACTCTTTAATTGGGATTTTGAAGATGAAGTCAGATACGGAGGAGTGTTATAGGGAATTAAAAATGGGGATGGGTTTGGGTTGTGACGCGGTAACTTCCACCGCCACCGCGGCGTGCAGCGACTGCACTATAAGGTCTATAAACACGCCATTTTAGGGAAAATAAATAGGGCGAAACATGAATTGGTCATTTACTGGTGTTAACTATGCACACGGAGGCCTAATACTCCATATGTAGCATTCACACAATGTCTATAATGCCCACCAGCACGACCCCAGAAATCTGTCCATTTATGCCAAACATCGCCTGCAATATACCGACAATGCAAGACAGGAGTTTCCTCGGTCCCATTCCAGCATCCAGACATATTCCAATGGCACGGGTTGTGCTTCAGCACACAAAGTCACCAGGCAAGCGCTAGGTGGGCGGGGGGTAGAGTATTTTCTCCATACAAGCTTGCCCCATTGCCGGTCCCAGGACGCGATAACTTTGCAGCGTGGTTAAGCGGGTTTATGGGCGTCTCCAACCGGGTCAAGTAGTCATTTCCATTTCCTTGCACATCTCGACTTTCAACCTGCCGCAAGCACAGTCGCAACAACATACTCCCCATCATGCGAGATCGATAACCGTCCGACCCTCCCCCTATCGCCCTCTCTCTTGGGATCAAAGAACACAACCTCGGGTCTGCCCTCAGCGCCATCCTCTCCGCCAACCTGAACAACGACATCCTTCCATCCGACCCCCTTTGCGCCAGCCGCGGCGGCCTTCCGCGCCGCCTCTTTCGCTGCAAACCGACCGGCAATCCACCGCGCCATATCGGGTGTAATACGCGTAGGCGCACCAGCGTCCTCCTTTTGTGGGTTGACGGTATCCGAATTGGCCGGGCGAAGAGAAAATCGGGCGCGGAAATCTCGTTGTTCCTGCTCGGTGAGGATGCGTCGTGTGAAGCGGGTGAGGTAGCCTCCGGGGCGGGTAATGAGGCGCGTTATGCGGGGAAGGTGGACGATGTCGGTGCCGATGTTGAGAGCGAGCGGGAAGGGGACAGGTGGTAATTTCATGGTGAGGATTGGAGGTTGGAAGTGAGCATAGATAGGCACGTTAAGTGTAGCTAAAGCTTCGCTTTTTTTCGGTTTCGGGGGAGATTGGCCTTACAAGGGTGACTAAGCCAGCATTATCACTCCTGTCAAGATGATGAGATATGTAGTCTCTTCTCGGACGGTATGATTGTTTTAATAGTGAGAGAGATTTGATCTCAATATTCCACAAGCTTACACTAGTGTAAAGACTACAAGGACAACCCATTGCTTCAACTACAGAGCAGTCTCCGATCTTGCTACGCCAACCTCATGGCACAATTGCACAATTACGAAAGGAAAATAAGTCTTCCAGGCGTATACCTCTATATGTACATATCCGCCTAGCCCACGGTCTCTATCGAGCCGTCGGCTAGCGATCACAGTCACTCCAATCGCTCTGACCCCTCACGCTTCCAACCAAGGTGTATATCGGGTCATCCTGGGGAAAATGCATCGTGTTTCGAGTCTTGAAGATCAGGACATCATCCGGCCTTTCAGGTATCCTAGGGATACTCTAGTTGTTTTCCTTCTTGGTCTCCCCGTTCATTTGTTTCAGGAAGTCCCTAAAGACAAGTCAGTCAATTGGTCTAACATTCGTGTCTCTGAAAATTGGACACGTTGCAGCGACTCAAATCTCAATATGCTATTGCACAGTACTCGTGTGCTAGCATGCGGAGAAACATACTGAATGAAAACCTCCTCGTCCTTGGAAGACGCCTGGATCGGGGGAGCAGCGGGCTTCTGCTGGGCACCACCGCCACGGGTAGCAAGGTAGACACCACCGAAGAGGGATCCGAGGATACCGAGAGCGAGCTATATAAAATTGACAAGTATTAGCCAGCCTCCTGTTAAGCGGCACTCCGTGTCCTTCCCGGACGACAGGAAAGGAGCCAGACGACGTCAGGGCGACGGGAACGTACGTGGTGAGAGCCGACCTGCTTGCCGGCGAGCTGGTAGTAGACGACCATTATGACGATTGAGGGGAAGGGGTTCGAGAATGAACGGTTAGGGCGAATGAAGCGGTTCGAAAGAGCTGGTTCTGCGGCAGTCGTCCGAACGGCACAGCGATGGAAGTTGCGGCGGTTGGGGCTTACCATATGCGGTTAGCCGCCAGTTTATTCATGAGTCAGCAATGCCGATGCATAACATCACATGATGTCCCGATAGCTCCCGGTGTGAATGACGTCGGTATATTGGGACACACGAGCTCTCCGTCTCTTCACAAGCTCTGCACCGGAGAAATACCCAGTCAAGTATTGACATGGTTGAGCTGGGAGGAAAAATCAGTCAGTATCGCGGTGGGAAAATGAGGAGAACGGCTGAGCAAGGCTCACATCGGAACTTTCGTAGCTCTCGTGTCATCGCTTAGTATGACCAGAGGAACAGCTTATACCGAACCTTGGGGAAGTAATCTCTTCCCTGACACTGCGGCTGGCTGGATCTCCCGGTGGTCCCGATGTATGAGGACTAAAGGAGGCTGTACCGCTGCCATAGCATAGTAATATCTTCTTGCCGAAACCACCTCCCTCGCTGCTTCTCACTTCACATCTCCACCTCCATTTCATCTCCCTCCTCCACTTTAGTTGTACCTCCACACGCAAATCCATCATGTTCTGGGGGAAGGGAAAAGAAGAACCACCCCCTGAGCCCCAAGAGCCCGTTAAACGGGCAAAACTCAACCCTCACCTGCAGAGAATCGTTGATCACGACGACCAATTCTACGACGATGTCTACAGTCCATAGTACGTCTCCATTGATCCCGCTGTCGCCTGCCGTTCATCCCCCATCCCTTCCCCATACTCCCCGCCGCCCCCACAGCTATCTCCAACGCCCGCAAGCCCAGCTCTAGCGGCAGCCGCAGCTATAGGCAGCAGGAGGCACTCCAAAATGCAAGTTCTCTGACAGAACCCCAGCTCCGTCGACTCAATCGATACCCCTTACCGCTATGCCGGTTACGCCACACGTCTACGCACCATCCTCCTCTCCGCCCATCGCTACGTCGCCTACACCTCCGATGTAGGCGAGTCATTCCGCCCAGTCGCGCATCCCATCCTCGTGCGCTCCGCATACGCCATCTCTTGGACGTACCTACTCGGCGATGTCGGACACGAAGGGTACAAGGCATACCTACGCAACCGGCGGGTCCTGGCACCACCCTGCGAGGCATATAAGGATTCGTCAGACCTAACACATCAGGAAGTAGTCATGGGCATGGCGACGGGAAACATTACGGGGCCGTTGAGCAATTCACAATCACCATCGGGTTCATCGTACCCTAGCGGACAAGGGGTGGGAGGTGGCGATACGCTCACACCCTGGCCGACAGCGCGAGTCCCGCTGATTGAAGATTACCGGGTAGTTATGGCACAACGCGCATTGTTCCAGGGTCTCGCAAGTATGGGACTTCCGGCCTTTACGATCCATACTGTGGTGAGATATTCCGGGCGGGCGTTGAAGGGCGCAAAGAGTACGTTTATGAGGACGTGGGCTCCTATCGGTGTATGCTTTCCCCCCTTTTTCCCACAAACCAGATCCTTCTTAAGCGCCTGAGAGTGTACAACTTATTAACTGGTACCCAGCTTGGTCTCTCTGTTGTTCCATTCCTGCCTTACATCTTTGACCACCCTGTCGAGGAAGGAGTTGACTGGGTGTTCCGCAATGGACTACGCCTTTACGGAGGCGAAGACGCTGTCCGGGAGCTACCACGGCATTCAGAAGTGTCAAGGACTGGAAAGGATCAAGATCACGAGGACCCCACGTCTCTAGACCATTTCCATATCAAGGTGCAAAAGGGGGAGCTTCCAGCAGACGGGAAAGTAAGCTGGGAAGACTATAAAGAGGACCTGCTGCGCGCGAAAGAGCAAAGGAAGCGCGAGCGCGAGGAGCGCGGAGAGTCAGGGATCCTGGCAATGTTGGGGTTCGGGTCAAAGCAGAAAGAGAACAAGAGCAAAACTGAGTGAACACCTTGCCGGATGGGTTTCGAGGGGAGGAGCGGAAGGAAGGCAGGCAGGCAGGCTATTTTGAAGAAATAAGTGTTTCTCTCGACTTGACTGTGTTTTACATGTTGCATGATGCACCCTTTCCTGCACAGTCTCTACTCTATTCTCTTTTTCTTGTTGTTGCCCAAGTGTACTCTACGATTGTTATTTCCTTCAGACCTGGCATGGCATATAATAACCACATCGGCGGGGCTTTACTTAATTGAATATCTTTTATCAAACAAGGAGTCACCATATCCATAAGAACAACTATTAACATATAAATTCATGCCAAACATGGCTCGTCTCTTCTCTACAGTCACTTCACTATACAGCTGTACAAACAAGAAAGGATAAAGGATAGAGTCGGATCAAGGTAGATTGGAATAATATCCAAAAAGAGTTAAAAGTGACGAGAGAATGGCGGAGGAGTCAGGTCTCTGCGCTGTCACAGAAGAGGGTTCAAGAAGAGAAAGATGGATGGGGTAAAAGGTCAAAAACAGTATGGGGAATAAGTAAAAAGAAAAGAAAAAAAGTATGTAGAAAAGAAGAAAAAAGGAGGCGTGAGGACGCCGTCGTATAGAAGATACAGGCAGAACCAATAATATACCAAGTGCATCCCACGGACAAGGGAAAGCGGTGCAGAGACCTTTGTTTCTCCCATCCACTCTTCCTAGGCTATACTGCCCCAGGCTGCCTTGACCCAAGACCATGTGATTTTTTTATTTTTTCTTTGTACATCGTTTTGAATGGGCTTAGTTCCATCCCAACGAGTTTTCGGCCATGACGGGAGCGCTAATCATTTGCGTGCGTTGGGTGCCACGGCTGTTTTGACTGCCACGAGACATGCGACCACCGCCGGTGAACAGAGATCCACCACCCTCGCTCATCTGATCGACTGTTGAGCTCGTGCGACGGTGAAGCTGGCGCTTCTTGCGGTAGCGGCGGGCGACCCAGAACATTCCGGCACCATATGCGGCAGCACCAGCCACGACACCAACGCCAATACCGACAGAGCTTGGCTTGGCTTTACCACTGCTGCTAGCGCCAGCAGTCGAATCGTCGTAGCCGCCGTTGTTTGAGCTATCGTCGTCATTGTTGCTGCTGCCAGAGTCATCGCCGTTGCCATTGGACAGGGAGCTGCCGGTGCCATCATAGTCGCCAACAACAAGCGGGATGGAGGGGTCGATCATGGTCATCAATGTCTCAACAGAGTCATTAGGTTGGTCATAGAGTCGGGAGTTGGGGTTGTGCAGCAGCTTCCGCAATTTTTCCACATCACTTGTCGGAACGTACGCTTGAGCAACAGTTGCAATGTATCCAGTAACTGCTTCGTTGTCGTACTGAGAGATACCGAACATTGGGATGTCTTTGGTTGACCCCTCAAGGGCGTATGCCAGGCCTTGAGGAACGTAAAGGAAAATCTGAGACACAGACATCGGGTTGGTTGCAACGAATGAATAGCGAAGCTCTCTGGTGAAGCCCACTTGGATCAAAGTCGAGTCCACAGGCGGGTTAGGAGGGCCTCCAGCGGGGGCGATGGATCCAGGAAGCTGGGGAGTGGAAGTGCTGGTAGTCGTCTCGGTTGCTGTTTCCTGTTCAGTCTGACTAGGCTCCATGATAATGCTAGTCTCCACCCAGTCCGTATTTTCAGAGACCTGGTCGGTGGTTGACGGAGTCTGCGTGGTTGTGGGCGGTTCCGTAGTTGTGGGCTTCTCCGTGCTAATAATTGGAGTAGGTGTAGACGTAGGAACAGTGGTAGAGGTGGGCTGGTGAGACACAGTGGAACTCGAAGTAATCAAGCCTCCTTCCGAGGACGAAGTAGGAATTGCCGAGTTGCTAGAACTAGACGTCTGTGCTGGCGGGATGACTGGGACCGAAGTTGTCGAGCTTCCAGATGAGGGGAAAAGGGCGCTTGTCACATCAGAAGGCAAAGGCAAGATTCCAGAAGTCGGCACGATGTTGATTGAGCTTGAAGATGACTGTGTCGACTCGGGGACGCTGATGGGGATTGTCGGCAGATCGAGCAAACCGCCCGAAGTGCTTGAAGATGTGGGCGTAGCGCCAGTGGAAGTCGAAGACTGGCCAGGGAAAAGACCATCAAGAAGGCCAAACGTGCTGGTAGATGTCGGACCGGGGGTGTTTGAAGTCGAAGACGAGGATGTGCCATCAAGGCCAGCGAACAAGTTACCCGAGGTACCGGTTGTAGTAGATGTCGCACCAGTGGTTGTGCTCGTAGTAGACGACGAAGAATCGCCACCGAGGCCCAAATTAAGATCAATTAGGGGTTCGGACGAGGTAGAGGTCGCTGTAGGCGACGTCTGAGTGCTGGTTCCAGTACTTTTTTCAGTGCCAGTCGTAGATGAGGTCGAAGAATCACCTCCCAGAGTCAAACCAAGATCAAGCAAGTTCTCGGACGTGCTTGTTGGCTTAGACGCGGTGTCAGCAGTAGTTCCGGTGCTGGTCGAGGTCGAGGTCGAAGTGGAAGACGAAGAATCATTGTCCGGGTTCAAAATTGAACCAAGTCCACCAAGCAGGCCATCTGACGTGGTGGTCGATGTAGATGTAGCGGTGTCGGTGGTGTCAGAAGACTTGGTGTCAACGGACTTCGTGTCGACCGCGTCATTAGCGGGTTCTGAGCTACCTGTCTTAGTTGTGCTCGAGCTGTCAGACTCGGTAGTTGAACCGACAAGGCCATTCCATAAATCTTCCAGTGGGCCTTTATCTGTTGTCGTCGACGACAAGGTGGTGGTGCTAGTCTCAGCAGGAGGTTTGGAGTCCGCAGTAGTTGTGGCTGTAACAGCCGCTACTGTAGCCTCTGAGGTAGTGGTAGAAGAAGCGCCTGTCGCAACGCCGGTACTGGCAGTGCCAGTAATAGTGTGCGTCTTGCCGTTATCATCAACTGAGAGAGTAATTGGCACAACCACCACATCTGGCTCCTCGGGTTCCTTAGCGGAGGTGGTCGTGGTGGTGGTTGTAACCTCAGGCTCTTGTCCTTGATTTTGGTTAAAGATCGAACCCAACCAATTCTTTGGGTCCGAGTCTTGGCCATTTAGGAAAGAGCCGAACTGGCGTTTGACCTGCTTGTGATCGTAGCGAGCATTAGGTTGAGTAGCAGCAACCAACTCCAGCCCACCGAGCGACAGAACAGCCGCAAGAAGAGCGCTTTGGGATACCATGGTGATTTGGCTAACGCAAGACGATCAGGAAGACGCGGGGAATGGCAGAGACGATGGCAGCTGTATAAAAGAGAGGACTGAGCAAGGGCTCAAGAGTTCGGGCCGAAATCCAAGGATGCAGGATTAGTTCGAGCGCCGATACTGGATGCGATCGTCTAACGTCTGGAGGCTGGCGGCGATTGTCGAGTTCCTCCTTTTCTTTTCTCCGCAAGGGGCAACGAGGCTGGCGGCGATACGCGTGGGAGAAACGATGGATATTCCTCGGGCGATAAACAAATCCAATTGAAAGAGCGGCAGGGGGTGGGTTGACAGGCGAGTTAACCAACAAAAACCCCTTTAATTAATCTTTAGCGATAAAGTATGCTGATAAACGAGTGTGAATGCTGTAAGGAGCGAGCGGTGGTATCTAGAACAGGCGACTGTCAAAAAAAAATGGATGGCGGAGGTGGTGGTGGTTGTTATGGTACCTGTTTCAAAAGAGGGCGCGACCGTGGGATAGGATGCAAGGAGAGGAGAGCAAGCGATAAATTGTCAGTCCCAACGGTTCATTGACGCAGAAGGTAAAAGAAAAACCAAGGACTGGCAACGTCAACGACAGCACCAACGATGGCGAAGCATAGGTGAAGAAGAGAGGGAAGGGAAGAGTTGATCAAGATGAGGAAGAACAGCAGCCAGCAGGAGAGAAAGGAGAAGAGGAGACTGGGGAGAGGGGGGCAGTGGAGGGCCGTGGCAATAGCACAGCGTACTAGTACAAGACAAGTGGGTTACGCAACAGACACCGGCGTATTATTATTTCTGTAATCTTTGTTCTCGCTTCTAAGAATAACTCCCTTCTTCGCTGTTCTTCCAGACGGCCCTCTCCTCCCTCGACCTTGAGCTGAAAAAGACCTTGTTTCAGCCTGCTCTCTTTGCTTTCAGAGAATGTGCAAGATGATAGCATCCTTTGCGTCCGCTCATGCAGAGTCAATTCAAAGACGATTACAGAGATGCTAGAAATATGACGCCAGGCCAGGCGAGGGCCAATAGTACCGAGTTCAATCGGTTGGTAAGACAAATACAACACGAGGGCCTTGGCTTCTTGGAGGCTTGGTGTGATTTTGGACCATGGTGGCTAGTTCTCTTCCATCTTGAAGAATTTGGATCGACAGGCGGCCGAAAAGTGAAAACTGGAAGACGAGAATTCAGGATCCATCTCATAAAATGCTTGAAATGACTGAGTTGGCAGAAGATCGCTGCCTCTCAAGATGGATTGTTGAGCACAGCGCCAACGTCAGACAGAGGCTGAAGCGGAAGGCTGTGAACATGTCAACAGGATCGGTTCCTGAGAGTCGAGAATAATAATAAACGGCGAGGTTGAGCATGACATCTCGCCTCCACCAGCAGCCCAGCACGATTCCGCAGTATCAGCGAGTGGTGCTGGGCGACTTCAAGGAGTGGGACAGCCAACACTTTCCAATTTGGTCTTGGATGACGGACCTTGCAGCGATGGTGCGAAAGACCGCAACCACGGCCAGTGAAATGGAGGCGCCGATCGGCATAATTGCAAGGCGCACATCGCAATGGCGAGGGCGGGTCTGCGCAAGCACGCCCAACCTCATTTGGTCCAGGCCGAGACCGCCGGCGTGTCTTTGGCGAGTCTTTGGTCTCTTTAGTGGAGCCGGTTCCTGGATTGCGGTGGGGTCGCCCGGTGCGTGTCTGGAGCCAGAACTCTGTGTGTTCTCGCTTCTCACCACGCCAGTGCTGCCGATCACCACCACCACCAAAGTCAGTTTTCCATCACAGCTCGCCCTTCTCAAGTGGGCTCGAAGAGGGCTGATTTGAAAGAACGAAGACACCGAGAATCGAGATCTCCTGCAGCCCAAGATCCTCAACAAACAACGCAAACATTCCGAGCCCCCTTTTCCCTGAAATTGCACAAACACCAAGCTTGTCTCACAAGTTATCCTCCAAGGCGGCGCTCCACGATGCCTCAAGCATCTGCCGGAGCCACTCGGCTATCACATCCCATTCCTGCGCATGGTCCTCCGCTCGTGTGCTTTTCCCTGGACGTCAGTTCGGAGAAACGACGGGGGGGCACCGGTAGTTCCCCAGCTAGCCTGAAATTGAAGAAATCAGGAATAATACTGGTTTCGGAGTAGTAGTGGTGTCAAGAACGTCACCACGTGCATGGCTCATCAAGAATGCGTCTTTTTGATTCAGACCTCGAGTCTCAAGCAAATCGGCCAAACCGCATTCTTCGCACTGAGGCTGAAACAGTCCTCTTCTGCAAACATGATGTTATGGCATTCCTTGTAAAATGAATCTCCTGGGCCAAAGGGACGTGCGACATGGAGTCGGTCCCACGGTGCGGAGCATGTCTCCGACCTCGACGCCCTGTGATTCCGACCAGCATGAAGCTCCTTGATTTTCCTGGCCAAGCCCGTCACAGACTCACAGGGTGAAGAGTGAGGATCTGGCGCGATCTCCTTACTTTTCCACGTCAATTCCCGGCAGAGTCCAGACTTCCTGATCGACGCCAGCGGCTAGTCAGCAGTCAGCACCCTGAAGTTGGCATGAACGCGAACACAAAGTTCGTCTCTTGGATGGTGTGACTGAGTCAAACTGGCCCAGGAATCCTCCCCTTCCCCTGACCAGCCAGCTGTGGAATGTGATCGTGAAGCTCATCAGCGAGACCGTGGATGCTACCCGACGCTAAGCCTGTTCCTGACCACAGGCCGCTCCCACCGCCAATCAGCTTGCCGGTCGCCCAGGCCCAAGATTTGGCCCAGCAGCAGCGTCCAAGGTTCATGCTGGACAGCAGCAACATGGCTGCATGAAAAAGAAAATACAACGCTGCGCTTCATTTCCTCCAGGCTCCGACCACGCTGGCTTCGTGAAAATCTCCGGCCAGCGCAGGAATTGGAATCTTGGACCCGCATCTTGCATGAGACCGCCTGCACCTATCAGTTCTCTTCATCTTCAGCATCCCTCGCCTTGTTCTGATAGAACATTCTGGCTGCCCAACACCCTGTCACCGACATACGCTGTCCGCCACCGACGGCGTGCAGATCAGGCATTCAACAATCCTTTTATGTCGGTATGAGTACAGGAATTTCTTGACTGGTGGACGCAGTGACTCGAGCCAATCCTCTTCCAATGTCAGAGTTCTACCACAAGCTACTCAGCTTCTAAACTATACCACGCTAGCATCAGTCAATCAGTAACACAAATCATTAACATTTTATCGCTCTAGGACTTTCTCTTCCCAGTTTCGACTTTCCCTCGTAGGTTTCCATGCTCCTAACTGTCTCTTACAGCTTCCCCTTAATCGGCCCCGTCACAACAGCCGAACACTCAATCTCAACATCCGAGCCCATCGGCAAAGTCTTGACAGCCACACACGTCCGGGCCTTCAGATCGAATTGTAGTACATTAGCCTCCGAGCAAAGACACAACAAGCAATGAAATGAGACGAGAAAGGGGTCAGGGAAGACATACCGGCCTCGGCTCCGGAAACCCCTCCATATAAGCCTCATTCATATCCTTGAAGTCATTCATGTCAGCCAGAAATACGTTCACCTTGGCGACGTCAGCAAGGCTAGATCCGCTCGCTGTGAGGACCGCGCTGAGGTTTGTGATGATTTGGCGCTACCGTAGCTCCGTATTAGCATTCTTCCGATAAGCAAGAAGCGGCAACGCTTTATTCAAAATTATATAAATAGACAGGAGAGGGCTTTGTAGCATACAGTTCGGTCTTTTACACTCCCCTCCACGATCTTCCCAGTCCTGGGGTCGACCCCGAGTTGACCGGAGCAGAAGGCGATGTTCCCGACCACCGTTGCCTGGGAGAGAAATGGCGCGGGCGCCGGGGCGTCGGAGGATCGGACGTGAATTTTAGACATTTTGATTATCTGTGTCTTTTGTGTTCTTCTAGATGCTGGCTAGGATAGTGAGGTGTAGGTTAGGATGTTGGGTACCAGCGCTTTATGGCGGTTGAAGTTGGACCTTGGGGGAGTTGGAGTCGATCCCCGCTGCCCCACTGCGATAAGATAGGACCGCGATAGCTGAGTTCTTTAAACGGGAGAAATTAAGGCCTGTTATCTGGTAGTTCGCTGTTGCTTTTATTCTAGCCCTTCTCTGGTTTAGTAGATGTGTGTGTGTTTTTACTTTGGGGTTTATTCCGTATATATTAATTGAGATGGTGCTCCGCCTGCATAATAGCACTATATATATCTCAGTCATCATCATGCAATATACATTGAACCCTATTTGATTCCATCAGGAGCACCTGAATTAACCTCCAGCCAGAAGAACTGCTCTCATACACGCCCAGAATACACTGATAATCTAGGTTTTATATGAGTGGCCGAAAAAAACACCACAGTTAATCAATACGGATATACCCTGCTCTACATCTCTTCAACAGCATCTACTGATTAATGAGTCTTGACATGCATTTATTCTTTTATAATGATATAGATTAACTAGCTAGTTGAAGTAGCTGTATTTTCTGAACTCAAAACATGCTATTCAAGCTGAATTGACCAGCTTTGAAATAATTCACAATGAAGGTATAATCTGCGCAAATATATTCACGGCCAACATCACTACAGTAACACTCATCACGAGATAACTCCAGACTGAATTTTCAGTGAATTTCAACTTCACTGACCTTTTCACCCTCCCCCTTCCACAAATTCCATAACCGGCATCCTGGCCGAGAAAGCGAGCTGCAAAGGCATCGATTCCGACCATGGACCGCCACACACCCCATGTTCTCTCCCCAGTCCCAGAAGAAGACACCAAACCCCTGGAGAAAGTGAGAGATGATAAAAAGCAAGACGAATATGAGAAGGAGAAAGTGGTCATATCCGAGACCGAATCAGACTCTGATGACGATGGCGTCCTCCCGCTCGAAATAAACGTCCACGGCCTCAAGGCAAAGGTATACCTCAACTGCGCAGACATCGATATCATTCCGGCCAGATACCTTGAGAAAGCGGATTGCTCGTGTTCGTTCCCCCGTCTTTTACCTACCTTAGCCTCCTCCACTACTACTGAACTGCCTAACAAAACCTAGACCTCCTCAAACGCAACCCGTGGATTTTCCGCGCCGCAAAGGACGGCCGTGAGGTAGACATCAGAAAATGGTCAAAAGTTGACATCCGGTTCCGTGGCGTGTTCAAGACCCTGAAGAAGGTTCCATCCTTTAAGCATGGTCTATTTGATGGCGATAATACTGGTAGTTGGCGTATGAGCTCGAGCTCGAGTTCGTCGTCTTCGAAGATTGATTTCGAAGAAGCAGTTAAGGCGCAGGGTCAGGTTGTTTATGCTCTTCTTGACGAGATTTCGAACATGCTTAAGCTTCGCCGTGAGATGGACAATCATCGGCAGTTCTTTTTCCTGAGGTGAGTTTTGTTTTTTGATCATCTGTGATGCAGGTGTAGGTATATTTCTGATTCAAGTCAGACCAAGACTGGTTTCTTGCAAGCCAGAGTACTGGACTGGTTACCGCGCGAAGCATCGGGATTCACCCTACACCGCGGGCTCGCTTTCGTTGGATTATGAGCCTTACCGGAGTATGCCGCATGTTGTTGTGCCTGTCGTGACGGTAAGTAGGCTCTCTTCATGATACACGACCTACGACCAACTAACACTTTGTCTTCCCTACAGACAGCCGACCGCAAGCAGCCCCTCAAGAAAGCCCTAGAAGGCGAATTCAAGCTCCTCCTCGCGCAATACCTGGTTAATATCCACTGTCTCTCGCCCCCCGGTGACAAATTCCCAGACCAAGAAGGCTTCCTAATCAGCCTCCACGGTTCCAAACTGCACATTCTCCGCGGAATCTTCCCAGGCCAAAAGACATCGAGGGTCTGGTGCGGCCGACACAGACCCTCCGACACCGAGGAAACGAGCACAAACAACCATGTGTCGGGAATGAACATGAACGAGCGATTCTACAGAAAGACGAACATCGACCGGTTCATGGAGCAGGTGGAATGGGATCAGCTCTCGAACCCGAACAACGAGAGCGAACCGCGCGCGTTCCAGATCCTGGCGAGCCGCGAGTATGATCTGTGGGTGAAGTCGGAGTTTGTGGCTCCGCAAAAGATGCTATGTGGGATGATGATGTACCTTATGAGTGGACAGGCGAGGTGTGGAGTGCTCCAGGAAGTGTTTGGCAAGTACCCGTATGATGAGGGGTATGAGGCTAATAGCGATGATGAGAAGGAGAAAGCGGCCAAGGAGCAGAAGGGGATAGAGGAGAAAGAAGCCAATATGAGAGAGTTTGAGCAAAAGAAGCGTGAGGAGGGTAAGGCTAAAGCCGTTGAGCGTGAGAATATGAGGACTTCGATGAGGGATAAGATCGGCGGTATTGCGGAGGGACTTTGCCAGCCCTGGTGGGACTGGGTATGGGATGACAAGAGGAATGAGACGCGTGCAAAGAAGGCAGATGATGAATTGATCGTTGGAGGTCCTTCAAGGGATTACTGAACTATTGGATGTAGCGTGCTGGAGGGAGGCATAGGATACCATTCCAAGTTGAGATTGTTTGCTCACTTCTACATAAGAACGGAGAGAATAGCCAACCCGCTTAAAACATCCTCGCAATTTTATTTAGCGCTCCATATGTCGCCTTTCTGACTCAAATTCTGTGAACCCATCAATGCCCCATCCGTCCACTCCTCCAGTCCTGAAATACTCACTAACAACGCCTATCGCATAGCATGTACCCGCGGTGGCGGCACCACTAATCAACATTCGCCGTAGTACTTTTCGAACCCTAGACTTTGGAGCGCTCTTTGAATGTGATTTCTCAGTAGACAGTTGATTATAAGGCAAATTCCCGGTATAAAAGCCATCGTCTGCTGGTTGGGCCACAGCCGGTTCACCGGGATGTTCTTTAGTGAGGGTTTCTGGAATATCCTCGATTTGAGTATCGTCGATGGTTGAACTTTTTGTTTCAGGAACCTTCCGAAATACAAGAATATCTCCTCCACCAGATACAATTTCGTATCCCTCCTTGTGCATTTGATTAAGACATGGCAGGAACCTGGCGGGGTTCGCCAAGCGCGTAAGTACTTCAGCCGGATTTAGATGCTCGCCTGATGTTTGGAGCGATGAGGTAGTTTCGGCTTCTGTCACTGAAAGTGAAGATGGATCATATGCAAATATGCGATATACTTCCGCATTTGAAGTATCACCCGTCGCTGGTGCATGTTGGTGCGAGAGGCTTATATATGGGGCTTGTTCGCTTAGTTGGTTTAAAGCGGCATTGATGGACCACTCGCTAGGTGGCGCCGATGAGTCGGCATTCAGGTTTTCCGCCGACTTATTGAGGCTATCAACATCCACAGCACCGGTGGAAGATTCGCCCATATTCTTAGGTACCTCGGCGTCAAGCTCTGATTCGATACTTAACCTTCTCGGCTCATAGGCAGCTCGGATATCATGGGCACGCAACTGATCAAGTCCCTCATCTCTTGCATCAGTTGTTGTGGACGTGAGATGTTCGTTTTCACGCCTGGACAGGAAACCCGCCCTATTGAAGCCTTTTTCCTTGTGGTGCTCAGCTACTGGCTTTTCAGAAACGGTCTTTTCAGTGCCGAGGATCTGGCTTGGTTGGACGATATTGTCATTCGATGGAGCGCCGTAGCTACCGTTATTTGGTGGCATTGGGTACTCAGATCTTTGATTGAACTGAAACGGCTCGGCATGGGCAGCTCCTTGAGGCTCTTCAAGGGGTATGTCATCCACGGTCTTCTTCGGCGAGGCAAACTCGGAGGCCGGACCTTGAGGGGTAATATTGAATCCGGATGTATCCTCGGGCACAGCTGAACTTTCAGGTATAGTCGAGCCTTCCTTATTTGAGCTGCCGACAATATCTGATTCGGAGTAATCGTATGGCTTTGCTTCAGCTATCTTTGATGACGGGGGTTCAAGGTCTTTGGAGGATCCATGTGCCGCAGCTTGCCCTTCAATAACGTAATCGTCTTCAGGTCGTTTAGGAATCATACGACCGCTGACAGGATCGAATTCAAACGCAGCACCCGTCGACTCCGGCGGGGGTTGACTCTCTGCCCTTTCAGATTCAGTCACTCGCATGTCACCACCAGAAGCACCCCTCGAATCCTCCTTTGCTCTGCCAATATTATTTTTCGTGTCATTCTCCGGCTTATCAAGACCAAACAACGACCGCCACAGCGAAGTGAACCCATTTTCAAACCTGGCCCCAAAGTTTGAAGCAAACGGTTCCAGTCTTCTTCCAAACAAGGCCGCGTATGGATCAGCCTCTATCTCCTTCCTAATCCGTTCCATCCGCTTCTGCGCCTGGTCTTCCCAAGAGTCATGGTCATGCTCCTGTCTGTGTCTACCCTGGAACTCGTGGAAGTTCGGCCTGAAGCTCTTCTGGCCCCAGATCCATGATGGATTCCGCCACGACTGATAGTGGTAGTCTGGGTATACAGTTTGGTGGTCCCGCAAGGGATGACGAGGTCTTCGTTGGCGTTCGTGCCTGCTAAGTATGTATTCTATGTGCCTCTTGTGTCGGTCGCGGTTATATCTCTCATGCGAGCACCCCCACAGGCAGCGAATTTGAGACGAAATGCTGTATGGAGCTTGGATAGTTGCGTTTGGTGGGCTGCGTACGCTCCGAATCGACACCGTGCTAACGTGAGCCATGGCTGTGGCGATATCAACGATAATAGCGACCGTGACGGCGACCAGCCGTTTAGGTCACATCGGAGACGGTCAGCAGTGAATCAAAGCCCTATTCGGTAAATGGGAGGAAATAGTCTGAAGAGTATAAATGATCGATGCTTGGAGGTGCGGTGAGCTCCAGAGCTCCAGGCTGGCATGCGGAGTTCCTTATCAGTGCGGGGTCAGCTGCCAATGACGTGCCTGAGTCATCCACTGCATCGACGCATTCGGACTCTACACAGTATGTAGGACGGTCTCTCATGATTCTATACTATAGAGGCATTATTCATATCAAATCTATGCTCATTTCACTTAGATCTCCAAGGTCGAGATAGCCAAGCCATTAGGGTTAGCGGGTGTCGGATCGAATGTAATAAAGTTCGTCCAAAACTTCAACCCCTCAATGCCCTCTTCTCTGCAGAAGATGCCCTTGTCCTCTGCCATCTCTAATTCTTCAGCTGCCACTCCCACGCTCCATCCGAAACGTTGGGCTGCCTCCTGAGCTGTCACCGGTTGTCCAAACAAGCGCCAGTCCCAGGGAACGGGTTCAGGAGGCGGAACCCGTCGGAGATTGGCCATCCAGTCCTGGAGCTGGCGAAGGGTCTTTTCATCGCTCCAGTCGTATCTTTGGACTACTAGGAGACCACTCTTAAACCGCCGAAGTCGAACAGGAAGCTTGAGCTTCTCCCAGAGCTCAGCCGCTCTTTGAAAGTCTGAAGGACTCACCAACTCAACCCCATTTCGGGAGCGATTGAACACTGCCCAAAGGTCAATAAGACTCATAATCCCACCTTCTTTCTGGAGGACGCCCTTCCGATCATCAGTGAGATATTCGGCTAAGTTTCGCGATAGCTCAGATAAATATAGGTTGCCTGCACTGGATCCGAGCATATCTTTCGTCGTAACCATCCCAAGAGCGGCAGCAGATTCAGAGAGAACTGCACTAGTTTCCGCCGAAGTTTCATCGTTGGCCATGCCTGATTCTCTAGCCAATGTTTCGGCCAATGCAACAATTTGTTTTGCAGACGCCATAAGCGCCTCCAAATCCTCGAACGCATTTCCAATCACGAGCTCGTTGTTTTTGCGAGCCTCAAGCCCTCGTCTTTCCAAGCCGGCAATTCCAACACCAGGCGATCGAGTCTGAGTGGGTGTGTCTAGACCAGTAGATACACCTGTCGGATCTGGCGACGATGTTGGCTTTGACTGCGATGGTTGCTGCGGGGCAGGGGGTGCGTTGTAAAGCAGCCATTTCCGCTGAACCAACGCTCCCCTGAGTCTCTCAAGGAAGATTTTCTCGCCGCCTCCTCGAAATGAAAGTTTTATGTGATCGCTAACATCAGTGTTCCGAATATTCCCCTCCTCGAAAAACGGCGCCGGAGATTCCGACCTGTCCTGGTTATCGGGGCCCCGCAACGCGTTGACAGTCGATAAAGAGGCACCACATATCTCACACTCAAGAAGGGAAGGGTGGTTTATAAATGTACAGCGCGAGCACACCACCGAGCCACTGCCATTCGATGTACTTGTAGGCCCAGTTCCCTGCGTTGAAGTTCCTTGCCCGGGCTGAGACGTTGAGGGTGTTATAGCCGGGCTTTCCCGAGTTGTCGCCGCAGCAATTGCAGCCTTCAGAATCGTTGTAAACGGAGGCTTTATTCCACAAGCGAGACAAGGAGGAATTGGTGTAGAGTTAGTGGCCGTAGAGGGGTCGAAATTCGACGGTACCGGGTTGGAAAACGAGCATATTGGACAAACCCATGTCGCATTCACAGGCTTCGGCGGGGGAGGAGTATAGCTAGATGCCGATGTCTGAGGGAAGGATGACTGTGTGCCGACTAACTGTGTCCTCAATGGTAGCGACCGCGATGGGCTTGCACCCGAACCTCGGGGCCCGTCTATGTTCTTGGGCGGCTTGGGGTATATGATAACCTTCGCTGACGATTTCCAAAATCCTGCCTGTATAAATGAGCAACAAGCCGTGAGACCAAAACAGGTGACGCTTTACTTGATATTCCGCTCTGTCGATTTCCTTCAGGTCAATGGCGACACAGTATTTCCGTGGTTCATCGACGGCGACGTAGCAAACTCGGTGTGACGTGAGGTACGCATGGCCATTTTGGTAGTTGGCGACCTTATATTTGCTATCGGTTCCAGAAATTGGGAGTTAACCAACATAGCCTGAGTAACTCATAGGAAAGAAAAGCAAAACAATTGCGACGCTGCAGTAGCAACAGTAGAAGTCGTATCCCACTTACCCTTCGTACAACCCCACCGCATCCTGGACAAAGAGCAGTGTCTCATCGGGCAATAGTAATGGACGGAGCGCGGTGGTCAGATCTAGAGCCTTGAAAAACATCTAGAAAACTCAACCGGCATTTCTGCGCCTCTTGAAATCCGGAAAGAAGACTCCAGGGCGAGAATGGAGGAGATGTTGAGGTGCAGCATCGCCGCCGTGACCCTCCTTGGCTGACATAATGTTGATCGCCCCATTTCCTGATTAGGACTAGTTTCTTGTATATAGATGCCTCCATTGCCCTGATCTTTAGGTCTATTTAGAGTGCTCGCTACGCAAATGTTACATAGATACTGTTCAATCATAGTTTCGCCACCTGCTCCTCCAATGTAGTCGAAACCAAGCTAGCAGCTGCCAGCGTTTCCTCATCCTTGAAGTGCCTTCCAACCTGTTCGGATAGAAGTAACCCGGTTAGCATTGATGGCTTGCCATGCTAAAAGGATATAAAATTATATGCGAGTTAAGGGCTGAGAACAAGACTTACCAGCTGTAGTCCAATCGGTGCGCCGGTGTACCTTTCGGGGGCATACTTTTTCCATTCTCTCTCGTCCACTGCAGTCCGTGGCTGGTAAGACTTGTCTACAGCGTCCAGCTGCGGGTCTACATTCAACCCACTGGGGAATACCGCAGCAGGCTGGTCTAGGATGTTCCAAATTGCAGTGTAATTCCAATAATGGGATTCACCCAGAACAGGCGCAACTCCGACATATGCGGGACAAAGAATGAAATCTACTCCCCGAGATTTCATAAGCGCATGATATTCGTCTCGATAGATGTCCCGTTGGTAGTTCAGCTCCCAGCCCTCACCCACGGCCAATGGTGTAGGACGACTATATTGGAAGGCCCATTCAGTGAGAGGAAGAATCGGTTCACCTGTTTGCGCAATGAGCGCACGCTGGCTGGCGGCTGCATCTGGGAAGTATAGAGAAGACTGTTGATTTGTTAGCAAATGTCTGCAATGTATATCATGCGGCCGTTTCATATATTTGAGATGGATTTAATACTATAACATCCCAGCCGTGGCCATGTTTGTAAGGTTCCCAGTCAACCACTTTGATACCGATACCCTGAAGCTTCTTCTGGGCATGCTTCAAAGCTCTGAGCACTGGGGGATGCGGACGAACACAGCTGGTTTCATTAAGCATGAAAAGTGTAATAATATGAAGTAGAAAATACGTACCCATCGTCCCACATAATAGCCACCGTCATATTATTTGTTGGCCTGACACTCTTCCAAGGTACTGGCACCAACGACGTTTCTATATCCCATGGCTCCTGATCAAGGACTGCACGTTGAAACAAGTCTAAATCTTCGATAGATTGGCTAGAAAGCGGACCAACTACACCGAGAATTGATTCCTGGCCCGGCTCAGGGGCCTTGAGCCCAATGGTCGGGTTTCGTCGTGCTGTTGGACGAAAGCCATATCCATTGCAGAACGCCGCAGGGCATCTGATTGAGCCACCTATATCAGTTCCAATGCCTAGCGGAGCACATTTAAAGCCCATAGATGCACCCTCCCCTAGCCGGTCACACTCAAGTTAATTACCAGAATTAGAAAGTGATAATCTCATGGAATCGTGGACTGACTGACCTCCTGAAGACCCGCCCGGCGTAAGCAAGCGGTTGTACGGGTTCAAAGTTGTTCCAGTGAGGTTGTTACTGCAGCATAAATGCTTGTGGAATGAGTATTGACCCTGTTTACGATGAAATATAGAACGGGAATTACCATGAGAGACTGAGGCTGATTCGTTCGCACATGGAAGACTGCACCCGCCTTCTCAAGACATTGTAGGAGAAGGGCGTCTTCTGTTGCAATGTCGTCAACCCTTCGCTTGCATTAGCTAAGTAGTATCAACAAATATGAAGGACAACAGTACCAGGCAGCGTAACCTCCATTCAAGGTTAAGTCTTTAATTCCGATATGCTCCTTGACACTGATGGGAACGCCATGCTGTTGACACTCAGTATTTGGATAGCCCGTTAGATGAGGGAAGTGGTCAAAGATACCAAAGGTCCAATCAGCTTTCCAGTCTCCCTATAGTATCCATCTAGCTCTTTGGCTCGCGAAATAGCCTTCTCAGCCATGAACTCTGTAGCGAAGTTGAGCTGGGGGTGGTTAATAGCTAAATTCGGCCCTCTTCGCAGCTCGACATACCAGCTGATGGCCCACGACAGACCTCTTAAGAAAGGCCACAACTACTTCTTCGGCACTGAGCTGACCCTTGCCCATCACATCCACAAGAGCTGTGGCGGACATTTCCGTTATAGCAAGCTCCTTGTCCGTAAGGATCCCGCTTGTACGCGGGAAACCCGCCACATTAAGCTGGGTTGTAGGAGGTAACTGGCTAGCCGGCACCATCCATTGTTTTGGAATGGACTGTTGGAGAATGTCGCGAGCTTTGCGAGCTTGTATTTCCCAGGTAGGTGCCATGGCTCTTGGTGAGTGGGTGTGTGGAACCTCGGTGAGTTGCGTACAGGGAGAAGCGGGCGTCGAGGACTGGACGCCTCGGTAATTATATTGCTCTTCCCAGCACCGCAAACTGCTGTGCTATCTGATATGTGTCATGGCGGAAATGCACGGCGCTGATCGTTGGGATGGTCCTATGATCTTCTCATGCAGCAGAGGACGCAGATGTCTCGGCTCCGATAGCCAGTAGAGACTCTGGTTCTACCCCGCGTTCACCAGTGGATATCGATCAAATAGCCCAAAGATACCAATTCCAAGGGAACCGAGTATCCGCCTCGGAATGAGGAAATGGGTGGGGGTGTACGCTTATCAGTTGGAGATTTGGAGTCTGTCGCAGCATGAACGCGTCGAGTTTCCTGTTTGAAGAGAATGAATGTTGTGTGGTTTACTGCGCTGATGTCATTTAGAGCAACAGCAAACTACCAGCATTGGAATTTTGGAATATTTTCTAATGGACTGTAAAACAAGAGTGCAGTCTTGGAGTATATCTTGATTCATCTTGGGTCGTCTGGGCTGCTCGGAATCGTTCCGCAAGCCAAGTACTGGGAGGTCAGAGCGTCTGCAATGGGCTGGACCATCAGCCAGATTGGCGGCGATGAAAAGATGCATACAGTGGGGAACATATAGAGCTAGAAAAGGGGAGTAGAAGAGGAGAACGGAAGAGAGAGAAAGACCCGACGATGCGCAACTCATCCTCCTTCTAGAATCATTTCTTTTCCTCCATCTATCCATATCCTCAGAAATCTTCCCATCTATTCACAACACGCCAGCTCTTTGCACAAAGGGCTGCATTTGGACTGGCATTGGTCAGTGTATTTCGGGGGCGAGTCCGGTTCATTTCCTCCCTCCTGCTCGTACGTCAGGCCCCCCGTGTTTGCGGGAGTCGCGGTCTCGGGCTGGACAGTTACAGAATGGATTCCGTAGGCGTGGAAGCATTGCTTTATAACGCTAGCAAGGCTTGAAAATTCAGACACCGAGTGGTCTGATATAGCAACATGCACCGATGCGAGAATCTTATGCTGGCTGAGACGCCAGATATGCAGCTCATGGACGGCGAGGATGCCAGGAACCTAAGAGATGGTTTAGAGATTAAGATTATGCAGAATCGGTTGGGGTGCCTTACCTTCTCGAGGTCGTGCTTCACATCTGCGTGGTCAAGTCCATTCGGGGCGCTTTCAAGCAATATCAGACCGGATTGTCGCACTAGCACCATCAGTTCTGCATATCCGCACCATTGAATACAAACGGCTTACCAAGGGGAATAGAAGACAGCATGATCATAGCAGCAATGCCCAGGCTGGTGGCAGGATCAGCGTAGAATCTTGCCTCATATTGAGTCAGCCATATAACCAATGCTGCAATCATTACTCCTAGGTTGTTGGCTGCATCACCGAGAACATGGAGCAAAACACCCATCATGCCCAAGTCGTGTCCTCCGTGTGCGGGTGCTTCTTTATGCGCCAAATGCCGGTGACCAAGGTGCTACAGCGAATTTCAGCTAAGGAACAGTTTCAAGACCTTTGAACAAACTCGAACCTTGGCTTCATTGTCAATCTCATGTTGCCTCTCAAGATCAATTTGTTCTTGAGACTTTACTCCCAATTCTGAGTCACGGTGATGGTCATGATGACTATGATGCTCATGTCCGCCGTGGTGGTGATGCTCTGGATGGTGGTCAAAAACATGAACGCCTGGGGTGATAAGGCAAGTTACCATGAAGAAAAGTGGCACATATTATATTCAATCCCAGCCCAACTGACCCAATGATAAACATGAGCTTGGGATTTTCAACATCTGACTCAGGTGAGTAAGTAAACCCATGCCAGACTTGGCTAACGCACGATGCATTGTCACGAAGCGTTCAATTGACTGGAGGAAGATGCTGATTCCCAGTGCAAACAACAGACTGCCATTAAAGAACGCTCCCAAAACTTGCGCTCGTTGCCATCCAAAAGAAAGCTCCTGAGGCGAACTACTGGATTCTGAGACCTGGTAGCCATTGTTGGTATTGTTTTCATCAACTTGATCATCTTTCAATAAGTAGGAGCTAACCTTGATTGCGGTAAAGGCAACAATAAACCCAACTAGATCATTTAACTAATGATGTTAGCATGATGGACTCTGCTATTTGGTCCTCACGTACATAGTGGAAGGCGTCTGCCACCAAAGCCAGGGAATGGGTGTAAAAGCCAACTATTGCAGATTCAGCGAGATACTAGGGATGCGAGATTCACCCTTCATGGGAAAATGAGAATATATACCTGCGATCTCGGTGAAAAAGAAGGCAGCAGATATTGTGATGGCCGCTGCCAGACGGTGCGACCGCGATATCTGGAGCTTCATTGCCCTGAGCTGTGCGGAAGAGTTATGAAGCAAACAGGCAAGCTCTAGGTGACCGAAACCATTTTGACCCAGAAAAGAATTTTGACCTAGAAAAGAACCGCATTTCTTTTCCAAGCTCACCGTGGGCTGTCGTGTAACGGGGAATGCGGAATGGAAGCCAAAGGGGATATTGGAATTCGCAGACGCAAAGCCGCCAGGGTCAGTTCTCAAACCAGGATAATCAGGGCCCCATCTTGCTTATTTGCTTGTCACGGTGCTCTCAGTTTCCTCTCCGTCTGGTGACGTTGCTCGTATATTGCCTGCAATATGTGGTATATGGTTGCAGAGCTGCCGATGATTCTTCTGACGCTGAACTAGATATGTTCCTTTTTTGACAACCCTTCAACCCGTCTATGTAATAGTTATGCCGTGCAGGAGTTCAATTCAGTCTTTCAGTTTGTTATTAGAAATTTCCTACTGGTTGACTAGATTACTAAATTCGAGCTTAGAGACCAGCGTTTTCCTGGATCGTATACCGCTTGCTCGCCTGAGGCCTTTAATGACTATCCACTTAACATGCCTCAGTAAACCTTGCCAACATTGTACATTCCACTTCTCCCCTTTCTTCCAAGTACGTCCTCACTCTTACCAAGAACTACAAAGCGGGTATACTCGGCATCATTTCCTTCATACAGCCCCTTCGAGATGAGACCGTGGCTGCCAAGGGCTAAAGATGATGTTGGTTTGTATGCCAGGGTTCTGGATATCCAGACAAAATCAATAGCAGTGTAGTACAGTAGATATATATAGTTCTATCGATGTAAATGTTATATACAAGCCAAATCAAACATAGAAAATCTAAACAGGCTGTGCCATTCCATGCGGACAAACCCCAATCGGGGCACGCCACCTCGTCTTTATCGCAAGATTCTAAAAAAGATGGAGAAGAAAATGCGGTGCCGGGGTTGAGGAAAAAGACAGGGTAAGAAATTTACATGTTGTCCTCACTCCACCGACTCCTCGCCTTCAAATAAGCGTCATGCTCTTCCTTCCCCTTGGCAGCATCCAATCCTACACCCAACAGACCCCTCTCAACCCACTCCTTGCTCCCCATTTCAGAAAGACGGGATAGAGCACGCGCGAAGGCAAAGCGTTCTTCGTCACCGCTGAAGATTGAGGATGTTTTGAGTGCTTTCATGGATAGGCCGAGGTCGTCCATCATCATGCGCATGGAGTCGGAGAGATCGGCGTGTTCGCCGTTGTCGTCGAGAGAGGTTTTGACTTCCGATTCGGAAATGAAGAGCGTTGTTAACGGGGTTTCTGTCGTAAGGACGAGTTTGGCCTGGTTTATAGATGTTAGCTTCGAGGAAACCTATGAATACTGGGCAGTGGATATAGAACGTACCCTGCTTTCGTAGACGGCGTCGATGAATGTGATGAACCGTCTAGCGAGATCGCGCTGGTGCAGCGTCATGGACGGCACATCCGTGATGATGAATGCTTCGTAGTTTCGGACGAGTTCGAGGTAGTCTGCGGCGCCTGTAGCAGATCCAATGAGTTGCTGAAAGCTGAACTTTGCAGCCCTGCCACTGGCGAGAGGAACTTGGATCTTGCGGCCCCAAACTTCTTGCGTGGTCGGGTGCGGCGGGTCGTTAATCGGGTCGCCGAGAAAGTCGAACCATTTCTGAGCGTGCTGCTCGGCTTCCGGACCGAGAGGGTTGTGGTAGACGCCAGATGGCGGACGGGGAATTTTCCGGTAGTCGGTGGGAGAGTTAAGGTTGATTACATTGAGCACGGTTTTCAGGAGGGTGATACACGGGATGAAGGATTCGCGCTGGATGCCGTTCAGGTAGAGGTCATCTGGATGTCGGTTCGAGGTTGTAATGAGGACAACGCCGTGCGACATAAGCAGCTCAAGGAGCCTGAGACAAGTATGAGTAAACTAAATGGTTGAAAGGGAAATAAATAAGACATACCTCCGTAGAATCATAGCATCAGCTACATCCGTACACTGGAACTCATCGAAGCACAGCACACTCGACTTTTCTGCAATAGCAGCCGCAACCAGTGGCAAGGCATCAAAGTCGTTCCCAAACTGCATCTTCACCACATGCATCCGCTTATGTACATCCTGCATGAAGTTATGGAAATGAATCCGCGACTTCGACGAGATATTCGGTGGCAGCGTCTCGTAAAACAAATCCATGAGCATCGTCTTCCCACATCCAACATCCCCATACATATAAAGGCCCTTAGGCAGGTCCTCCGAAATCGACGATTCCGACTTCGCTGGCGCCTTTGAGAATAGCGAGCCGAAAAACGACTTCTTCGGCGCTTGATCCAACGACTCTATACTTGGACGCACCACCGCAGGAGCTTCATACGACCGGAGCCGTTCGTATAAATCTTGCAGTTGCTCGATTATCTCTACACATTCCACAGTATTAGCACTATCCCGCGGCCCGTTGAGTCGCATAGCCAGCCTACTTACGTCTCTGATAGGGATCGTCTCGAAGCCTCCCCGCCTGGACCCTCGTATTATACTCCGCCAACGGACCACCAGTCTCGGCAGCCGGAGCCTTCACAGCCGCACCATCATCCGCAACAGTTGCTGCCCATCGTCTCACGCCCTGGTTCGCCGAGTACACGCCCGCATTCGACCGGCTAGATCTGCGCGGAATCCCGGGGTTGGTTCTGGAGCGGTAGGAAAGCCCACCGTGTAGACTCCTCCGACAATTCGTGATATAGGTCGGTCTCGTTGTACGCAGGGCCGCTGGGTATACCGGCACTCGCCGTCTCAGAAGCGCGCTGGCGACATGGTCCGCGCAAAGCCTGGCGGAGGAGCCACTCATTGACATCTAGATTCGCAGTCGCAACAATGATCGAGGATTGCGCTGTTATAAATTCAGGCAGATGTATCGTCTAGGGGGATATTGAGTAAAGCCAAGGCGGCTCGTAGGCGAGCTGCAGACTTTATCAATGTTTGCGCTTGGTGTAGGTATTCTCTTTCTTTCCACCTGCCCGGCCGGATTTCCGTGATTGTCGGCGGACGAAACGCGGGGACGGAAGGGAGAGCGATTAGCGCGGCTACTCTTCCACGGGGCGGAGTTATAGTAATGGACAAGGGATATATAGGCAATATGCAAGTGAATTAACAAACAGTGCCCGATTGCAGTAAAAGACGCATTCACCGTCAGCGTTTTGGCAAATCCAGAGGCGAAAAAGAACCGCATCGTTGCCGAGGGATGCAGTCATGTGACTCGGGAGGCGGCACCCAGTTTTAGTTCCGACGCGGACTACGGAGTACAGAAAATGGGCGTCGCCTGGTCCCATGGTTCCTGCTTCAGGGACAGACAATTTGGGTTATTTACTTCTGTTAAGATTTATTGAAGATTAAAGTTAACTCTGTATATGCAGGCTAAATTTTTATGTACACACGACAAATATGAGAAAAGGGTATGAGAGCAAAAAAAAGTAAAGAAAACAAGAACGGGAAACCAATGTACATGATCGCATCAACATTTCAGACGTCTCAATCTTGACATCCTCAACCTCGTGAATAAACAAACGCATTCGTGAGGCTGGTGACCAAAGAACATCCCTGAACGCCGCGACATCCTAAATACCCAAACAAAAGAGAAATAGTCGGGCTGAAGTATGAGTAGACACAAAAGAAATGGCAGCGAGAGATGGAACAACAAGGGCTGTAAGGGAGGGTAGACACAAAGATAAACAGAAAAGGATCTCTATCGTAAGCAGGTTCTATGCAAGTCCGACATAAAGGGTGAGTTTAGAATTTCGTTGGATAGCGGTATCGAGATCGCTGTCGCTGATAAGGTCGACGTATGTGCCAGAAGGCTCGTCCTTGTATTGTACAACGATTTCCTCATTGATCTTCAAGCGATCCTTGAGTTTTTCTTTGAGCTGCTGGGAATTGATATCGCTGGGAACTCGAATGGCAATCAGGTCATCCTGGAAGAAGACCTTGACTTTCAGCGCTCCGCTGCCGGACGTTGTGGACACTTGTGTGAGCGAGCTCTGCTGTCGGATCATTGGAGGTGGGTTTCCGTTGAGATGGGAGTTAGACGGCTGGGATCGCTGATGCTGGTGCGAGTGTGAGCTGCGCTCAGAAGGTCCGCCCGTTTGTGTTTGCGACGACTGTCTAGATGCACTAGGAGAGATCTCATGACCAGACTGTTGCGAGCCACCTGAGAACCTTGCATCTTCGCCAAAAGCACTAGGGTCGATCTCAAAGTCGCCCTGGCGAGGAGCGAACAGCTGACGAACAAGAGGGCACCGGGTGATGTGAGGAGGCATGGACAGAAGCTTCTTGATGTATTCATCCAGATTATGACGACGGCCATCGGAGATCGCATCGGTGACGTGGGCGACAGGGCCAGGCATAAATGGCAAGGTTCGAGGTTTGCCGCGATTGCCCGCTTCCTCCTCGAACTGGGTCAATAGAGAGATTTGGAAATCATAAAAATCGTGATAGTATCGGGACAGTTCCCAGCAACGACCATCTTCCATTTTGACTTCGATAATGTACCAATATTTATCGTTGTCGAAACAATAGCGAGGGATTGACGCAGCAACGGGTGCGACGAGAGGTTGGATGAGACTCTGGGATGGTTGGTGTTGATGGACCGACTGTTGAGCGAGAGATGCCTTGCTGGCGTTTCGATTGTGGAAGCCCTACAAAATATTTGTTAAATTTTGCAACGAGCGCGATAAGGAATGGGGACTCACTTGGCCGTTCTGGCTCATATGGCTCATAGGGTCGACGCTCTGTCGCACTGACATTCTCTCCATGCCAGATTGAACGGATTGCATCGAGCCAGGCGCTTCGATTTTTCCTAGAGTGATGCTGCTGTTCTTGTACTCCGCAGTCATTTTCTTCCACTCTTCCACCTTAGGAACACCAGCGCGCCGGACGGCTTCAAGCGGATCAGTGACTGCCTGCCCACTCTGCATATCGCGGAGCTCAACGAAAGATACAGGAATAAGACCCGGGCCACCGAGGCGACCGATGGGTTTTGCGACGAACCATTCGGGATTTGACTGGGCGATAACGATGATAGCCTCTCCCGACCTGGCGTCTAGCTCATCTGGGCGTTCTGCCTGGAAGTCGTACTGGACGATACCATAGACCATGGCACCGCCTCCGCCAGCTTTGCTCATCATTGATATCCTGGGAAATGCGGGGTGCGACTGATAAGATTTTGAGCTGCCTGAGCCAAATTCAGAGCCTGAAGAAGTAGCCCGGTCGGCGAAACCGGAATCGTGAGGTTCTTTCTTCTTCCCAAGGTCGACGGATCCGCTGCTGTCTCGTTGGGTTTTGCCGACGACTTCAAAGAAGGATACTGGGACCAACCCCCTGGCGGTAGGGATAAGGGGATTGCACGCCTCGTACCAATCCGAGTCGTCCTCCCTGCTAATAACGTGGAAGAAATCCCCCTTGCTGAAACGCAATTCCTGGATGTTCCCTGGTTCGGGCTGGTAATCGTAGAGCGCCTTGATGACCTGTACGCGTTCGAACGAAGATTGATTAATATAAGCCGAGGAAAGGAGGGGGTCGGTAAACAATGGGATGGGCCAAAAGAAGGTGGGAATAAAGAGGGACGAAAAGTAAATGCAGAGACATATAAAAAGCAACAGAAGGGATGGAGAAGGGAAAGGAAAGGCAAAGGTTAAAGCGCACGCACCTTCTTTGGAGGCAGAATGGCGACGGCGGATTTGGGCGTAATGGACAGATGGTGGTGGTGGTGGGGTTTGGGATCCTTCTCCCCTTTCAGCGAGCGCCGGAGAGCCTAAAATTTGCGGTGTTAGTCGCCTAATCAAAGCACAGGAAGGATCAAGGCGGTGATTCTCTGCAATTTGTCGAATACTGTCGAACCCGACAATAAGAACAACAATAAAATCATGCCAATCGCAATATCGACCTGGATTAAACGTACCTTCATTATCTTCGGAGTTAGATTAGATGCACGCAGGAGATTCGAGACTCAAGCGATTGCGACGATGGAATCGGGAAATCAGGACTCGACAGGTCACCAACACCATTCAATTATACCCCCGATGTAAGCCACCGACAGATGATAAAGGAGAGACGAGCGCCGGAGGCGTCGAAAGACGCAACAAAGAGAATGTAATCGTCAAAGAGACAGAATGAACCTGAAAGAGCGAGAGTGAGGGTTGGTTGAAAGAGCGTCTGGCTGAGTTGAGCGAGAGGATGTAGGAGGATCGGGAGAGGGAGAGCAATAATAATAAGATCCCTGCCTGTTCCCTTTTCAGAAGCTCAGGCAAATCGCCGTCCGATAATTTTTGTGTTCCAGAATTGTTCGCTCTGGTGTGTTGAGTTCCACGGACGGAGATCAAACAGAACACTGGTCCGGAGGGCTCCCCCGCCTCTCTCGATTGAACTCAAGTGTGGATGAACCAGAGAACCAGGCGGATCCTCTTCCCACAGAAAGATATCGAATGCTGCGCAAAACGCCAGGGATATCGGTGGCTGAGGAACCAGAGAGGCACCAAAAGGGGTCGTGGGGTTGGGAGTTGAGATTGAAGTATTTGCTAGTCTGGCGCTTCAAAAAGGTGGCGGAGATCCCAGTCGGCTGGGACAGGCTGATCTCGGCGGACAGGTCAGCCAACAGGCAAGGAAGATGCGTCGAAAATGCAGGAGAAGCGCGTCCAGCTTACTGCGACCGTCTCTTTCTCTTACGTCGACTTGGGCCGCGGGGGACGAAGCAGCTCGAGTATGGCGTTAGTTTGTATGGAGTCGGGCTGATGACGGTGGGTTTGCACAGCCAATGAAGATATCACAACGTTCACAGAAGAGCAGTGGGCAGAGACTAGAATCCTAAATTATATGGCATTCTAGCGAATATACTACAACCTACAAAGTACTCCAGCCACTATGCCGCTAAATTTAAAGCAAAGTACACTGTATTATTCCACCCGGCCCTGCTTCCCCGCTGCATCTCAGGCTTACCCACTCTGCTTCACGGCAGTGGGCACTGGAACCCTGAAGACTCCAAAGTAAATGTATCCTGGAAGCTTGACCTCATCCCTGCCGTCTCTGTCTCTCCAGCCTTCTTGTGACTCAGTTCTGACCAAGACGGTTGGACAGCACTTCCCTTCGCTGGTTCCGTAACAGGCCAAGGATGAATTGCCACCAGATCCTCAGTTTGTATCTTGCCGCACCTTAACAAAAAAATGAAGAGGAGATCAGGTGACCTTGCCATGGCAGTGGCAGTGACACTGACAGAACCTCAACCAGCTTCTTTCAGCCCAACCACACTCTCCAGGTTCCATACCTCCTTTCCACCACCCGTCTGTAAGCCCGATGAAAGCCCTTTATCCCCTTCCTGCCCCATTCTCAACCAAACAAAGCGCTTGCTAACAAAGGGTCAATCTCGCTTGGCTGGAGGCAATCTTTGGCTCTTTCGCGTGCGTTACGTCTGACGTCTACCTCGCCTCCAGCCATGGTTACCCTTCCCATCGGGGTCTTCGGTTCCATTCTTTCGTCCTTCTTCTGTTCCCCCGCTTCCGCCTCTTCGATTGAACCGAAATTTTGGGCGATTCAACGGTCGTGAACTTTATCCCTAGCAGCTCGTTTCCGGGTTCGGTAAGTGGCTACCTAACGGCTCGAAGTTAAGTTCCAGGTTGGCTGGGTGGTGCTACAGATCCGGCGAAGTTCGTACTTGGGAGGACCGTTAAGAGTATAGATACCCCATACTCACGAAGTGTAAATGGACGTGTCCTTTATCCGACACCGGCGTTTCGAAGAATTATCCGGACCCGCTATGTTCGAGAACGTGGCGGCGGGTCTGTCTTGTCCACTTTTGATCCATACAGTATCTGGAGATACGTAACGGCTACTATCTGCTTTACTAGTACGATATGGGCACGGTGAATACGACGCGTCCATGACCTCGTCCACGGTCTACACGTCGAATTGACGTGCTGGGGTTTGAAGGGTCCAGTAGAAACGACTCCAAGGTTAAATATTCATCTTTGTATTTCATTGGCTGTGTACAATCGGCCAAAATATGCTCATCCATCCACTCCCAAACTCCAACGTACCGCAGAATAAAGATGTAGAAGGTACTGAGGCTTTTGCAACTGACGGGGTATACTGTCTCAGGGGCCAAGCGAAATGCGGGCACTCGAGAATGAATTCAACCAAACAGAGCGAGAAAAGAAGCAAAGAAGTGAAAAGAAATGAGGTCAAAACAGCGAGGAAGGTGGGGAGGAGAATCGATGCGTGCGGGAGGTATTATCAAGGTGAGTTGTGGGCGTAGTTAATGGAGAAAATCGAGAAATGGCACTTATATCTGACCCTTGATATCAATCACGCGATGGGCGTTGGCTTTCGCCGTCTCAAAATATTGAGCCGTTCTGACTCCTGTAAGCAGTCTGACGGCTCCATCCTTTTCCAATAGCATGTCCTCCGCGCTATGGTCCAGGATGAAGCGCGCACTCTGCTCATCGGACTCGAAGCCTAGCTCTTCAGTGATGAAGCGGATGTTTACGTCTGGCTTGTATCTAGAGTCACAGTCAGCAGGCGTCTTAAGTAACAAGGAAAACAACCACTCACGCTTTACAAATGGCGGAAAGAGCAGATAGTCGCTCACGATCAACAAACATATCCATCAAGTAAGCTCCCATATTCGGCGTATCAAGATAAAGTTGGAAAAACCGGTGGTAATTTCCAAGGGCCAGCGCAGACCGCACATCCAATGCATGCTTGACAGCACCACTCTGCTTGTCTGCTGGGGTTAGATCGGCTAGCGCATCGTTCATGGCCGTCCAGTTGCGCGTGTGGATGAAGTAGAGAATGCGATATGCCTTGAATTCGGTCGGGTGACCTCCCGGCTGCTGCGTGTACAGAGCTCGCAGCTGTGTCTGACACTGATTATACTCACCAAGGTCTCCCTTCTCTAAAGCAATACGAGCGTGGATCTCATAGACACTGGCGGTAAACTCGTTCCTGATATGCTGCACGGTCAAGTCCTGGCGTAACGATTTGAACTGGTCACAAATATAGGTATAGTTGTTGTCCTTTTTCCACTTCTTCTTTAGAAGATCCAGAGTCTTCACAAGCACAGATAGGGGCCGGACTGTATCTGGATTCGGTGCCGATGTCAAACGGAAATAACGCTTCTCCAGGTCCTGACATCTTCCAACCACGGGGCCAGATGGGGCGGGCGTTGGAGAAGCGCCTCGTGACGATGGCGACGATCCATATCCTCCTCTGGGGTCCTCAAAACGTCTCTTCCGCATCTCCAGATTAGCTTTGGACTTACTACTTGAGTTTTTGAAATCTAGTCGTTGCCGTTTGTCTGTTGGGGAATAAGTGATTCGATCTTCAAAAGCATTTGATCTGTTAGTTTGCCTCCACGGCGGGTAGGCGTTTGAATCCGCTTGGTACTCAGCCGACTTCCTTTTCCTAGACAAGTCGTCGGCACCAGGTATATCGCGCTTGTATGTTGGAGCAGTAGCGTAGGGCGATCCCCATGTTGAGGCCTCGGGATTGGCCAATATCCTGGTTTTATCATTCTGCACCATGATCTGGGGCAATGGTAGGGTTTCCCAATCAATCTTGCCGAGCGTGTCGGTCTCTGCTGCGTTCGTTATGACCGACTTTAACTTTGTCTCCATCTCCTCCCTAGTGACCCCCGGAATTTGCTGATCAGGAGCGAAACTCCGTTGTACATACGTGCGGACAGGATCCGGCCAATCTACTCGCTTGCGGTCGGCTGCGTCTGCTGCGGTCGTTGCTGGCTGAGATGAAACAGGGGCAGTGGAACTCGAGGCTGGTTTGGTAAGGCTACGGCGTGCTTGAACCGGTATATATGCCGGAGTAGCTTTAAAATATGGTTAGCAAAAAGCCCAGAATAAGTAGAGGTGGGGGAACAAATACTCACCATGGTTTGGAAAGACAGCGGTGGTGACGGTTGCTGACGCACTGGCGCGCCAGGGCGGTATGCCGGAGCTCATTTTGGCTTTGGACTAAGCAAAATACCAGAAATGAAAGTAAAAAAGGGAAAGCAAAAAGAGACGGGAAAGGGTGGTGAGAAAAGAAAGAAGAGGGGCGTTGGTGAGATCAAGATGGGCCGAAGCGTGAATTGGACAGGATGAACTACAGATGCCTGGCCGAGAGAGATAGTCCCAGGAACAGGATTTACACTCCAAAACGTATTGAAAAGTCTAAGAGAAAATAGAAAGAGGTAATACAGACAGCGATGATGATGCCGAAGCTGAGGGCGGGGAGTGTGAAGTGATCAATAGGGTTGAAGTTAGTGAACTGAGTGAGATCTCGCTTCCGGGCCTTCACTTTTGGTGGCGGAGTTATTTTCGTGCTGCATGAGTGGTTGCACTAACTTGCCGTACTCATAAGTCACATGACTATATTCACATAATCATTTCTTCACCAATCACATCAATACTATTGACTACCTTACTCGAGACAGTGCATGCTACAAAAAGGACGACAGAGAGGGAAAATAAAAAGATGAGCAAAAAACATACAACAGCTGGGATTCGCATGTGGTCACCCACCATACTACTAACCAGCCGGCGTGTGGCTTAAGTACGGCTGAGCGGACGGGAAGCCCTGTTTTCCACACCCTGTGGTCGTATGTACTAGACAAAGTTGGAAAAGGATTGATGTTGGAGGCCGCCTGTAGTAGCTTATCACATTCGGCTGATATATGTACATAAAAACATTTATTTATTATCATCGCAGTCCCGTCCATCAATAATCAGTCATATCATCACAATATTCCCATTTGACATAGAATAGCAAGAGGCATTGGGGAATCAGGGTCACATCACAAGGAAATACATAAAGGAAAAAAAGGCAGAGGGGTGAGGAAGAATCACTTCTTCCAAAACATGGCTTTGTGCATCGCCCTCGAAAATGCCCATTTGGTTTCGTTGATCTTGTCAGTCACGTTCAAGCCTCTGCTTCCGTAGGACACATTCGATTTTGTCCCACCACCAACTGAGCTTGCGGCCGCACTGGCGTTGGCGCTGGCGATATTTCCGGCTTCAAACTTGGCTTTGCCCTCAACAATCTTCTGGACTAGATACAAGACAGCGTACGTTGTTGATCCGATGGCGCGAATAATCGCTAGGGCTGCTACAGCCCACAAGACGATAGCGAGGTAGACATTGGTACCACCCGAGCCGACGCCATAAACTTCGGACACGGCCATAGCGAGAACCACGTTGGCCACCATCCACACGGAAACCATGTATGTACGCACTGCGCGGTAGTAGTCTTCCTGCTGTTGACTTTCGGAAATCCCGGGGTCGGGGACCTCCAGGCGGTCTCGAAGATTGCGGAGCGCAGCATCGTAACCGCTGTCAATATCGAGTTGTTCTGAAGGCATCTCAACCTCCACGATGGAGCCATTAATGATACGGGCCGTACCCAGGTCGGTGTTGAGCGAGTTGTCTCCTTTGGTACCCCAGGTCACGTCGTGGGTGTTACAAAACGCATAGCACTGTAGTGTGCAGATGTAGCTGGGTAGCAGAGCGAAATACTGCGCCGATGAAGTGAACATATGCCAGGGGTCAAGGTACATGAACGACGTGAAAAAGTAAAGTCCGACGGTGGAGAGCAGAGAAATAACAATGTTCACGAAAAGTGTGTCGCTGACAGTAAGTGGCACATCATGTCCCGTTTTCGCCATGAGTTCAAGCACAACCAAGTAGAGTGTACAGAAAGCCGTGTAAATCATGACTATACTGTACACAATCATGCTGGAAAGGTATAACTTTTTGGCGCTGCAAACTTGTTAGAATGTTCCGAGGCTCCGATATAAAAAGGAAACTTACCCTTGAGGTCGATTACCCATAGAGAAAATAAACTGGAGACACATAACCAAAACACAGGCATATCTGAGTACGACAAAGATATATTTGCCCATATTGTGGCCGAATGGATCCATTTTCTTATCCGTAAGCGAACCTGCAATGAAGAAAAATGCAAGGTAAAAGTTTGCCTATGATTGTCAGTTCAAACTCCTCGTCTCAGAAGAAAGAAGGGCATCGTACTAGACCAAAGTAAGTGAAAATCAGTTGAAGCAGCTGGTATACCGATTCAATCTGCAGCAGAACCTTGCGCGCAATAGAATGGTCGGTTTTCCACAACTGTTTAACGTTAACAATTGAGTAAACGGCCGCGAAGAAGGCACCGTTCAACCATCGACGACGTTGGGAGATGAATTCGGGAATGGAGTCTAAGCTATCGTTAGCAAATTTTTATAGGATGCCACAAGTGAGGTACATACCTGGAACGTCAGTCTCTCCAACGGCGCTCTTCACAAATCTCAGGACCCATCTCTCTTCCCTCTTAGCTACCAACTCCCAGCAGAGGATACGGTCTTCTGCCAGGTACATATTGGCTGTGAATACATCTGCATCTTTACCATGCAGTGTTTCTCCCTTGAAATACTGATTCAAAGGACCGTTGCCTTCAGCGTCATTTTGCAAGGCAAAGAATCGGTATGCACTGAGCGCACCCGGAAGCACGGTAATATAACCAAACACTGATTCCAAGGGCTTGTCCAGAATGTTGGACATCTTGTATTCAAAATTTTGGCTTGCCACTAGGGGATTCAAGAGACCGAGCATATTTTTGCCCTTGCTTGCCTTGATTTCACCAGCTGCACCAGCGACGTTGGAGTCTTGATCAAAGGCCTTCCACAAGTGGTACAGAGCCGTAGGTTCTGGCCTTGTACCAACATCGAGTAGGATGCAGATGTTAGGTTGCAAGGCGCGGCCGAAAGCGTTGAAAAACCAACGATGTGAGTTCAGCTTTTTCTGATTATGTTCCTTCAAGCAGAAAACCACTTGGACAGGTACGATTCCCTTCTCGGCTCCCTTGAATTTGAGGTCGGAATCGAGCGATACTTGAGTGGTGTATTCATAAACGTGGGCGTTGACCTGTTTCTGGTTGACAATGTTCTTCGCAATGCCCTCTTGATAGACACCCAGAGCCGCTAGAGCATTCAGTGTCCGCGGATGCACCTTTTTGCGTCCATCTGCAATAATACAGACCACAATCTTCTTCCACCCGTCTTTACCCCAAGTACGAGACTTGGACCGAGAACAGAAGTGGCTGATATTTCGCATGATACCATGCATGGTCCGCGTAAAATGAATTTCGTCTTCGTTGTACATGGTGACACAGATGAATAATTCAGTCTCACGCATGGTCCTTCCAATCTGCTGGCGCAACGTATAGCCCCTTTGCGTAAAATCGTCTGGGTCACAGGTTACAGCAGTGTATCGCATGTGTGTAAATTCTCGGTCATCTCGGCGCGGCAAAAAGCTATGCAAGATTGTAGGAATCTTACACTCCAAGATCAGCTCACCGTTGATCAGCTGGACCTCTTTCTTCGACACCTGTGCATCACGGACACCTCGGCGTCCCTGCTTCTCTGGAGCTGGTCCGTAGTGCAGGTTGGGGTCAACCATGGAATTAGTTTCATCGTCATCGTATTCTTCTAGGTCAACCTTTTCAAGATCTCTCTCATCCGTAATGATGGTTGACCCGCTGGTGAATGATTGAACACTACCTCGGCCTCCATGGCGAGAATTTATCGTCCGTCCTCCACCGCCAAATGGGTCGTCGTCTTCGTCATCACCAATATCAATTTTCGTATCCCGCGCGCCTGCTCCTGGCTTCGAAAATAAGGGAGCCGGTGGGAGGGGTCGCCTAGGGCTCCCACCATATCTCGAACTAGGGGTTCCAGGCCGGGGACTACCATTCAGGTCTGCGCGTTCGTATTGTGAGCCAGCCACGGATGGAGGTCTAACCCAGTCTGGCCCACGGGTAGGGGACCAGGGTCGTGTAGGTGAGGCAGGGCGAGAGGAAAAGTGCATCTCGTCTGCAACCGATGCGCTGGGCGGAGGGATAGTGGGCGCATTTCGTAGGCTTGAAGCAGGGCGTGTAATCGTTTCTTCGCGGTCAAATTCATAGGAGTACCGATCCGCATATCTGCTTTCCGTCCTGCGGTAGCGGCCACCGTTAGCTTTTGGTACTCGCGGACAAGACATTTTCGCATCAATATGTCTCTGAAGGAAAGGTCAAGAGCGACAAGCAACAAAATTCAATACATAACCCCACAGGATAGATACGTGTGTTGACACCCGGGACAAGGGATGGCAACCGGAACATGGAGCCAAAATACCAGATTGAATCATCGGCATGCCACGCTGGTCTGGGTGACGGATTGACTGGGGTAATTGGGAGAACTCACTGATTATCATCACTGAACGGATCTCCATATCGATAAGTTGAAGCAGCACCCAAGTCTGCGCTCAGATCAGATTCAATCTGAGAGTAACCAGTCGATTCGACCTGAGAGCTGGTTGGGAGCAGCCGCATCGTCGGACCGCTGTTACGCATCGGAGATTCATCGTTATCCGACAGATAGGACCCTCCATAGCTATAAGCCGGAGGATCCTCGTTCTGACCGTAAGGTATACGAGGCTGGCTCATAGTGATTGCTTCGTAGACGGACTAATTTGTCATGCTCTTTGATGTTGAAACAGACGTCTACTGTCGTTTCATCAGGTTAGAATCCCGCCTCTGCATTCTTCGGGACATAGAAAGAATGTGACTTACAGTGGGGGGAGCAGGGCAACTCCCAGGAGTCGTCGAGTGAATAGCGAGCTATTCGGGATAATCGTCAAGAATCGAGGTCTCAAAGTACAGAAGAGTGCAAATACCAGTCGTCAAACCAAGTAAATTGACCTTGGACTGGGCAAGGTGCTGCTTATAAACAAAGGCGACAATCAACGAGACCAGGTACCAGACCAACAGGCGACAGGGAAAGTTTGAAGGGCGCAAGGCACAGATGATCTTTTCTCCGGTCTTTAATGTTTTCTTTCCTTGCTGACGGCGCTTCGAGCGATCGCACGCTCAATCGCCATGGAGCTGCGTGGAGGCGCGGTTGCCAGGGCAACAGGAGTTTGAGGGAGCTGGGCGGGGCAACGCTTGGACTTTTCCGGTGCCTTGCATGTTCTTCATTCTGCCCCCAGCTGTCTGGCCAGTGGTCGCTCGTGGTGTGTCTCGCAGCTCTTTTTTGCCAATCTCGATCTGCGCTCGTGGTTGTGTGTTCGTACTCCGTGTTCATGAAGGGAGAGGGAGAATCCCAAGGGGAACTGGGGTTGAACCTTCGCCCGGTCGGGTCTCGTGCACCAACACCACTTCCTGATCAAACAGGGGACGTATTACATTTGAGAGCGAAGATTATTGCATTCAGAAAAGCCTTATAAATAAACCTACAATCCATCTGAGCGATCGGTGGACGCCGTGGACCCGCGAGCCTTAAAAAATCAGACCCATGGACCTGGGGCGATCCTCCACAATGAACCACTGCAGACAACAACAGTAAATGGTATCCGATAGAGAGCAAGAGCATAACATCATCGCCAACCCGTATCCTAATTCTACCATCCTAGAAGTTTTTTCTTCTCTTCAATAGCCTCGCCATGTCCATATCCGTCTCATCAAGCGCAAACCGGACCGATCAAGCAGCCGCAGCAGGTTCACGGGGCTCCGGTAGCAATGGCGCCCTCTCAGGATCGCCCTGGCTCGCTTCTGGCTCCCCAGCACTCCTAAAGAAAATGTCCCGGTTGGTAGACTTGACAAATGTCAAGTAGATCGAGTCGAGCAGGAAAACCGCGAAAATAACCCACGCAAAGATCCATTGTCTGGGAAAGCTGGCCTTTTTATCGGTTTGAGCGATGGCCACACCTGTGATTCGGACGTAAATTAGCAATCAACCACCAATATACAGGAGGTTACGTGGAGAACTTACCGAAGAGCAGCAGACTCAGACTGTATCCGACCAGTTCATCTACCGGCACGATGATGTGAGTGGCACCTATAACGAAGATGATCCAGATGAAAACGTTAGCGGCGATCTCAGCAGCTGGAGTGTGACTCCAAACTGCCGCGGCTCCGTTCCAGAAGAGCGCGATCAAAGTCCAGGCGTATGGGCCTGCAATGACCGCTAGATGCGACAGGGGCGGTAGGGAGCGGATCCTCCAGAAGGCGACGTGCTGGTGGATGAAGTGGGCGATCAGAATGACCTCAGCTGGCCAGAAATGGTTTCTGGTCCAGAGGAGAATCCACGCGAAGACGAAGAGGTTGTTTAGAATGAAATGCGATGCCGCGTTGGCTGCAACAGTGACAATCGCTGCATCCTTGGAAAAGAGTTGGATCAGGTACCCAATCTGGGAGAGGAGGAGAAGGATCCTGCAAAGGTGTTACCGATATGCGCTAGTGAAGAGGGTGTCTATAGAGCATAATCGTACCAGTAAACTGCTAGCACGACAATGTTAACACTGAACGCAGTCGATCGCCGCTCAAACTGAGACCAGAGGGTCCAGCTGTTTGACACATCGGCAGGCTTATGGATGGAATAGAAGATCCCAAAAACGATAACTAGAGCCCACGAGAGAGGTGCGAGAACCCGATACGAATTCAGCGAAGCCGGGCTGTGCCCCTCGCGCCTAGCAAAAGGATTGTAAGCATTGTCTGAGGGGTAAGCAGTTGTTAGTAGGTAGGCCTATACTAAGCCACGGACTATATAAAGCCTGCGGGGCCAGGAGGGTGCAACACACACGAACTCATGGTGGTACTTGAATAGCCTCAGTGAAGACGAAAAAACACCAAGAAAAAAGAAACGAGAAGGGTTCGTATGATACAGGGTGCATGAACACTCTTATAATGTGAGATGACGACAATTTAGCAATAATCGTGCCTCCCACCATCCCCGCACGCAGCACAGTTGTCTCCTGACAACATATCTTCACCCTCACTGGCTCAAATATGATCCGCCATGCGTTTCTAGGTTAGCCACTGTCTGAAATTCAGTCTTGCTTGTCAAAGCGACCAACAACTGGAATCCTTCAGCCAAACATAGTCTGTTCTGCTCGTTCTGCGCTGTCGATCCGTGCACTGCCTTGTCTGTGCCTCACCCTCCATCAGTAGTACGGTGTAGACTACGGAGATGGATACAACAGCCGTTTGACGGCTGTGTCCCGTTTTAGTTACTGGGAAATAGTGGGCAAATGAGTATATTGCGGGGCAATGATTGTAGCTAGCAAGAAGCTACTGTAAAAATATGCAACCAACTCAAAAAAGATGCTAGTAAACACCTGACTCCGGAGCCCATAGTACCGAAATGTTTTGTCGCCAATCTGCACGGCGAGATCATCTTTACTCAGGTAGGAAACAGAGGAAACTGAGCGTAAGCTAAAAGGTAAAAGACGCCCCTAGCAAAAAGACAATGAAAATAACAAGGTATGAATCCGCTGCTGACCCGTTGCGCCTTTCACTGCATCTGTTCCACAGCTTTCACGAGGCTGCCGTGGATGGACTTTGGCGCAATAATCATCCCCTCGCACCCCTCTAGGGTTCTTCCCAAACTGCAATCAACAGGGTTTCCTTTTAAGTCGCTTACCTGGCAGCCTAGCTCCGTGGCTATTAGCATACCTCCCACGTGATCCCATACTTTTGAGCGATACGAAGCTTTCCGTGGAATCTTGATGAGCACGTTACAACCCCCAACGGCGATGGCAATATACCGCAGTTGTGCAGACCATAGATCCGTCCTGGGCGGCCACGGGGCCCCAAACCTCTCCGCAAGCTCGCCATGCAGTTCATAGTTCGAGGACGTCGCAGCCTTGCAATCCACAAACTGAATATCCTGGAACTCTGTGATTTGCGATTTCGGTTCAAGCCTCGTGGCTGGAAGAAGTGAACCAGTCCCCAACTGTCTCAGCCACGCACCCTGCCCATCAACTGCGAAGATCAAGACTCCATGCCCTGCCCGGTCCGCGAGGTCCTCATGGACAGACCCAGACTCCAGATTGAGATTCGGACACCCCGTAACACCAAGCTTCTGCTTCCCATCCTCCACAAGGCCCAAGCAAACAGCGTACTGCTGACCCCGCATAAAGGTCGCCGTCCCGTCAACGGGATCGAGAACCCATGTCCGGCCTCGCGGCTTGCAGTTGCCCAGCGCACCAAGATCAATCAGGCGAAGCATCTCATCCCTTGAGCTGGGCGCAGTGAGTAGCCTTTCACTTTCCTCGTCCTCTAGACGAGTAGACGAAACTAGATCCCAGGTCCGTTCAAGCAAATCCGGTTGCGCACGGAGGGTTTTTGAGTCCTCCTCGCCGACAATTTCGTCATCCGGGAACGCATTATGGATCGCGGCAATAATTAGACTTTGCGCCCCGAAATCAGCGATTGTGACCGGGGTGTCGTCGCTTTTGTCGAGGGACCCTTTGTCGACGGCTGCGATAAGCTTCTTTGTCAAGAGCGCGGCTCTCTGTACCGCTAAGCAAGCAATTTGCAGCTCCTTTGAGTAGGGGCCGTTGCCATCCATTTTGATTAAGCGGTGAATGAGATAGAGAATAATTGAGGATTATGAAGAGGTTTTCATTCCCGACTGCCCGCTGGCAGGATACTGCAGCGCCAAGCCCGCCGGTGGCAGTGGATCTCAGGATGCTCTCTCTCACCTTTCATTGGCTGTGCTCTGTCTCCTCTGGACTGTCGCCTTTTGATCGATGCCCTAACACGAAGACTCACTGAGCATAAGATCTGGGCATAGATTGACCTAACTGTCCTAGTGAGCAAAATATAGCAGGATTCTTTATTCATTCATCATCTGTATCTTGGAGGCAATGATCTTTGCTGAAGAAATTATAACTAACCAACCATGTTACAATGGCCTTTAATATCCGTAGCTACATCCTGCTTTGTGACAAAGCCCATTTGAGGGAATTTGGGATGAATGGAGATATTTACAGGTAGTGGTTTTTCAAAAGGAAAAAATCTACGACAACCCGACTATTAGTAGTATCGCCCTGGGTTCCAAATCCATAATCAATGTATGGGATCTCCTTTTCGCCGAGGAAGGTCTTTACTGAGTCTAGCCCATCGCGATGACTTTATGAACTAATAGAATGCTTGCTATATTTCTATTGATACCTACCGAGCTGCACCGTTCGGATAGCGATGTATAGAAATTACCGCTGTGTAGTATGGCCCACGACTTGTTTAATCCATGGGTAGCAACTCCAAATCAATTTTACCATAATAAGCCTGCGGCACATCCCACAAATATCAGTCAATGGGTATATTAGGTTGGAACCACTATGAGTTTATGGAGCATTGAGAATATAAACGTGAAGCGGCCCTTAAAAGCATTTCATTGCATTATCCCATTTCATAGCTAATACGACCAAGCCTCGTTAATAATACTGTAAGCATTAAGTCATAAAGAGAGATCCGAGGTGATACCGAGCTCAGAGGTCGGCGAGAGCAAGCTCATAGGCAAATCCAAGAGTGAGCTTTGCGTGCTCCAGCATGTGGTCAAAGCTCAGATATTTGATCTTATCGTCGGTGGTGTGAATGTGCTTGTTGCTGTTCTCCATCTTGGACTCTGTTGCCATGGCTGATGGATATCCGTACTTGCTTGCTGAGGTGTGATCAGAGCAGGCATAGCCGCATCGAGTATCGGCAAAGCCAATACGACAGTACTAGAAGGAGTCAATCAGCGAAAGGTTAGAATAAATTGATTAGTCTGCACTTACGGCATTAATGGTGGCCTTCAGGAAGGTCGTGAGCTCGGGATCAACATAGTCAGTCATCACCCCAATGGCTTCATCCAAGCCAGCATCAAGGGAACCTTTAGTATACCCGGTCATATCTTGCTGGAGCATGGCTTTAACATCCACTTTGTCCTGTTTGTGCTTGGAGAACACAGCTTGGGAACCAAGCATTCCACCCTCTTCTGCTGAGTACCAGTGGAATTCGATTGTGTTTGGCGCTTTTCCTTGTGAAATGACCTCTGATTTCAACAGACCGCGCAAGGCCTCAAGGATTGTAACAGTCCCACTCCCATCGTCATCAGCGCCTGGGGCAGCTAGAAGAGACGGAAGGAACAGGTTTATGCTGTCCTGGTGTGCACCCAGGACAACAGTTTTGTTCGATACACCGGGAATGCGGGCAATGATACTGAACTGACCCCAAGGGTGTGCGAACTTCTCGACAGACGCACCCGACGCATCAGCTCCTGAATCATGGACCACTTTCTGCACCTGCTGGTACAGCCATGTGGCGGACTCAACACCATCCGACGATTTGTAATATCTCGTGTGGAAAGAGGTGAATTTCTCAAGATCCTTCTGCATGTTTTCCTTGGATAAGCCATCAATGAGCCCATTAACCTTGTCTATGTACTCCATCTCCTTCGGATAATTGATATAGGCACCGGCATCTAGTGTTGGATACAATCCATAGTTTCTGTCTTCTGAGATATCAATGAAGTTCACGCCGTCCTAGAGGCGGTTAGCAGCAGCAAAGACCCAGGAAGGTCCGGAGAGGCATACGAGTTTCAAGGCCCACTTTTCTTCCTCCGTTACCCATCTTGTTTGATAGGGAGCGAGCTCAATTAGGTATTTTTCTTGCTCATGGTGAATATGAGGGTTCTCTATCACATCTTGTTGCGGGATGGCGTACGCCCAGGCACCAGTGGAAGCGGTAGCGCCCAGGGCGAGCGCGGTTGAGATCTTCATGGCCGAGAAGATTAAGACGATTAAGGACGATTGCTCGTTAATAATAGCGAGAAGGATGGGTTGTAAAAATATAGAGCGGGGACACGGGAGTCAATTAAACAGCTCGGAGAGGCCTGGAAGGGCGTTCAAATGACAGCTGCTAACTGAGGGGTGTCCTGTGCCGCAGGCAAGTGTCGCAGGCTGAGGAAGGAGGTCTTCGTTAATCGGACAACTCCTCAAGACAAGCAATCAGGCCAAGATATGTTCAAAAAGGTATGATAGTCCCGTCCAATGCCGACGGTGGATGACTATTATATAAGGTAGAGACAATATGGAAAGAAAGGCAGACTCATTTGCGTCAGAGTCTCAGATGGGTTGGGGGCCTGGCCGGGGGACTTCGATAAGTAAGCTGCCTCGCTGCCCAGTTGGGTTAGATCCCCGCCTGGGCAGCCTGCTCTGCCACACGCGACCCCTGATAGTCTCCTCTGATACGACAGACTCAGCCTCGCCTCCACTTTCAGGGCGCTACCTGATGACTCCATGACTCTGCCGTCGACGGAGCTCAAGCTACGAAAACAAAGGAGAAACGCCAGGAACCAAGAGTTTATTTTTGGCATTTCAAACAGCCGCCCCTGAGCCCTGACCCTTGGCCTTTGAGTCTTGACGTTGAGAACGGCGAGGCTGCGACTTCCCCGCACAGCTGCGCAGATCTCTCCAACCCGACCCGAAGTCCCATACGGTGGATGACTGGACAGACTTGGGGAGTGTCAATCGACAGGCCCCACCGAATCGCACCCCGAGCTCAACCGCTAGTAGGGTATCAATCGTCATGTTGACAGCCATTTTGATCACACCCTGGAGGGCCATTGTCTCAGTCGCCGACATGGTACTTTCGCATTCATAATAAACGAGCATGGCCGGGGAGTTTATATATAGTTGAGATGATCCCGAGAGATCTTCATATAACAGCTTGGTCTCTTACATGGGCTAGATAAAATGTTATTGAACGCTGCAAAAATCTAAACCGTGGACCTGCCGACCTGTACTCCAGCCTGAATTTGTACGTCATTTGTAGGTGGCCTGTAATGCGAGAGCTAGATCTTGAGAGTTCGTTCCTAGCTCAGAAGCGCTATGCTTGACAACAGAGTAGAATGTCGCTTCTAGCAATAAAGGTCTATGCCATACCTAAATCTTACTATAAAAGCGGTGGACATGTTAATGACGCTTGTAACCTATTCTTCAATCTCCAGGATCGCGATGGCCATGGATAGATTCCTAGCTGGGAAATTTGGAGGGCTGAGTCAGCCTCCGCATTTGCCAGCGGCTTCCAGCAGCATCTGTCTCTCGTTTCTAATCAATATCACCATCTTTTTCGTTTGCGGTTAAATATAGAGGAGGTAGGTGTTTTACCTCCTTCTCTTCTCTCTCTCTTTCTTCTTTCCCGCCCTTATCACCGGTCTTCCTTTCACAACCATGTCTCCAATTTCCATGATCAAAGGCAATGGCGGCTCACAATCTGAGTCGTTCACTCAAATGGCCGACAAAGACCTTGAGTCCATAGGCCGCCATTGTCAGTACGAATACTGCAACCAGCTTGACTTCCTACCCTTCCGCTGCGAATCATGCCGTGGGACATACTGTCTTGACCACCGTACCGAAACCGCCCACCGCTGCCCGCAAGAAGGTGAATGGGCGCGTCGCCGAAACGGAACCCAACAATCCGCCAACAGCACGCCAACACAGAAGCCCACCATCTACAACTCCGATCAGTGTGCGCACGTATCATGCAAAACTTTGATCAACACATTCAAGGATCCCGGTGTTCGCTGCCCGGACTGCTCGAGAGAATACTGCCTTAAACACCGCCTAAAGGAGGAACATGATTGCGCCAAGATTGCCCCGCGACTAGGCAGCGGCGCAGCTGGGGCCCCGAATGAGACGATCCGGTCGATGTTCGCGCGTGTCCGCTCATGGGGAAAGGATAGGAGCCAGGCTGCTGCTACTGCCGCCGCTGCCGTGAAACCGAAGCCGAAGCCCAATAGTCCTGCTGCGCGGGCTGTCCAAGTCAACGCCCTCAAGAAAGCTGCCAAGGGTGATCCAAGTGTTCCTGCTGACAAGCGAGTGTACCTACATGTTGTAGGAACTTCAGAGACGCAGGGAGTGGACCCACCAAATGGGGACTTTTGGTTTGACTCACGGTGGAAGGTAGGCAGAGTGTTGGATGATGCGGCGAAGCGCTTGGGGGTTGAGAATGTGAATAATCGGGCTGGGGAGGAGGCACGTTTACGACTGTTCCATGTTGATAGTGGAGACTTTTTGGAGTTTTCGGATGCGCTCGGAGCTGGGAAAGTGAAATCGGGCGATACTATCGTTTTATTGAGGGGTGCTGGAGTGATGTTGGGGAAGTGATTCTTTTTTCTTATTTTCCCCATTTTTGGGGTCATTTCAGCTCTTGATATCCTTGGCATTGCATAGCATGATACACTCTATGTTGGCGTTGGGAATCTTTCTTCTACCTATATACATATGCTAAAATTTAGCCTCTACCATCTAAACGCTCATCTTCATCTTAATCGCTTTGTGAGGTTGATACCCAATAACCTCAAATTCTTCCTCTTTCCACCCATCAATAACACCACTACCGCGATCTTCTCTCTTAATCTTCAACTCGGGGAACTCAGTCGGCTCTCTCGTCAGCTGCTCCTGCAGAGCTTCCACATGATCCAGATATACATGAGCATCGCCCATCGTGTGGATCAACTTGCCTGGGTTCAAACCCGTAGCATGCGCAATAATGTGCGTTAACAGTGCATAAGAAGCAATATTAAACGGCACACCAAGGCCCATATCACAACTCCGCTGGTACAACAAACAGCTCAATTCACCCTTGCCTTTGCCTTTCCCTTCCTCGATGCCTTCAGGGTAGGAGACATAAAACTGAGCAAACATATGACAAGGTGGGAGGGCCATTTTCTTCAAATCCGCGGGATTCCACGCCGACATGATAATCCGTCGGTCAAACGGCGTCTCTTTAATCTTCCTCACAACGTCGGCCAACTGATCAACACCTTGTCCAGTGTAATCAGTATGAGCATCCACATACTCAGCGCCGAAATGGCGCCACTGGAACCCGTAAACAGGGCCTAGATCGCCGACTTCCCGGTGTGAAAGACCGACATTATCCAAAAACTCGCGTGAGCCATTTCCGTCCCAGATCTTGATACCGGCCTCGGATAAGGGGATAGACGATGTCGAGCCTGAGATGAACCAGAGGAGTTCGGCGAGGACGGCGCGTAGGAAAACGCGTTTTGTGGTGAGGAGGGGTAGAACAGGGATTTTCGATCCTACATTCGCTGGATCGGGCTTCGAGAGCGAGAAGTGCATAGGAATTGGAGCGAATATGGAGCGTGTTCCGGTGCCTGTGCGGTCGGGTCGGTGTTCGCCCTCGGTGAGGATTTGGCGGATTAGATTCAAGTACTGGTGTTCTTCGTGGGGGGGGTTTTGGGGTATTTGAGGTGGTGCGGCTGCGGCGCCATTGCCCTGCTGGATGTCGTTTGAGAGTGTCATTTTCTAGGCTATTATTGTATGATTGTAAGCTGAATATGGAGTTTGAGGTGAGGGAACTGGACATCGTCATCGAAGTTTGGAAAAGAAACGCGACCAAGGCGCGTCACGTAATCACGTGCCAACTGCCCGTTTGGGACATATATACTTTCTGGTAAGTTCTTTAGGTTTATGCTCTATACTACGGTCAAAATCTATTAAGCATGCGAGGGATATATTTCGTGCAAGTAATTTAATGTTAATCTTCTAGCAAATCAACCCCTACCCCCTGCAAGGCGCCCACTACCCAAGAGGGGATCTTGGACTTCTCTCCGTACAACTTCAGGAAGAAGCCTTTGAGGAAAGTTGGGAATTGATCATCTAGAATAGCTTGCCGCACCCTCCCCATCAAATTAAGGGTGTAATGCACATTGTGTATGGTGAGTCTTTCTATATTAGCAGCAAACTCCGAATTCGGTAGAGATCACTTACAGGTGAGCCCCGGCCGTCTCTTTAGACGCCAGGTGGTGGATATATGCCCTCGTAATGCCGAGGCCTCCCCCATCTCTGGGCTTGCATGTCATGCAGCCGCATCCTTCATCGACAGGCCTGAAGTCATGTGCAAATGATGCGTGACGAAGGTTGAGATTCCCTGTAGAGACCACAGCGTTTCCGAAGCGCTATTTACGCTCAGCGTTGCGCCCGATGCGGAGAAAAGAAGTACTCACGGCAGTTCTGGTTGGCCAAACGCAGTCGAACATATCTGCGCCGAGGGCAGCACCTATAACCAAATCCTCCTGGTACCCCTACATGTTCGTCAGTATTTTGCCTAGGACAACATTGTGCAATGACTTACCACGCCCATCACATATCGTGGCTTGTGATCCGGAAGGAGACCGGTGCAGGTGTCAACACTTTTTAGTTCCAGTCAGTACTATTCCCAGAAGTCTGTGAATCAACATACACTTTGCAAAACTCCTCCTTCGCCTCTCCGCCTGAAAGTCCCCCAATTGCGATTCCGGGTGTATCCCGAGCGACCATCTCTGCACAACACTGTTTTCTTAACTCCAAATCTAAGCCACCTTGGATAATGCAAAATAGGTTCTGCGTCTCTGGGCTTTTGTGGGCTTCAATGCACCGATCCAGCCAGCGGACCGAGCGCTCCATCGCCTCATTGATTCGTGCGTGATCTGGTGAGGTCGTTGCAATCACATCGTCAAGCTGCATGATAATGTCGGAGCCAATGGAGTTTTGGAGGGAAATTGAGTGCTCCGGGGTGAGTAACCTGGCATCAGTTAGTGTGCACGCCCAATGGAGCTGTGAGAAGTGTAAACGAACATTGGAGTACCATCATGGGGACTCAAAAACCGAACTCCTTCCTCCGTAACTTTTGCAAGTTTTAGCAAAGAGACCATTTGGAACCTAACAATATCAGCGACTGCAGAGTAGAGAGCTCGCTCGTATAACTTACCCCCCACTATCCGTCAGAATATTCCGGTCCCATCCCTGAAATTTATGTGCTCCTCCTACCTCATCCAGTACCGCCTGTCCAGGCTTCAGCCCTAAGTGATACGTATTATTTAGGCATAGCATACATCCAGTCTGTTTTAGTTGGTCGTATGTAAGGCCTTTGAGGGAGGCCTGCGTCGCAACCGGCATAAAGATCGGCAGAGGAACGGAGCCATGAGGGAGGTGGAGGGTGCTAGCGCGGGCTTTCGTAGTCTATGTATACACATTATCAGCAAAAGAACCGGCAGTTGAATGGCTCTTGCTTACAGAGCACTTGCGATGCAGGTCAAAGGTCAATGCTGAAGGCATTGCCTTCCGCGGCGGGGTTGTGGACATGGACCGGGGAGGCGACGGCGAGGTTGCTTTTGGTGCGGGATAAAACGGATGTAATACTATACGGCTTGCCCGAATATTTTGCATTAAAGAAAGTTTATAGCTTCCCGAAGCCAACTTGAAGTGTCAAGTGTCCACGGTCTCTTGGATAATTTCGAGGGCCGTTTGCACTGTTTGCAATACCTTATCTCTGTATATTACCGAGCCGTACTGGTATAATACTGGTTGTTCGGCCTGGGCTTGCGCGATGCTTCTGTCTCTTCAGCAACCTTCTTGATAAATTGCAGTCGCTCTTCAAGCTAAGATTTGCTCTCGTTGTACTTCTCAATAAATCTAGGCGATGTCGCTTTGATACGAAGACACAGACAGGAGCCGGAATGGCCAGCTCTTTGAATCCGGGTATGCAAGATAAGTAAGTTCCTTTATTGTCAACGACTGTCGCAAGGTCTAACCCCAGACAGTGTAGCTATTCGTGTAATCATGTTTTGACTACAGTAATGAAGCAGTTGCAAAGGTTTGGGTCTTATAGATTATTGGCCTCGTCTCTAACCTTGCGCACTGTTGGAATTGGATGACTCCTGCGAATCCTTGTTTGACCGATCCCAAACCAGTGCAATGAGTCGCCTACTAAATATGCTATGACGTTCCACAATGTGAATGCAGTTTGAATCACGATATTATTACCCTGAAGCCATGGTATGAACAAATCGGATGACGGGTGGACCAGTGCTGATCGAGAACAGTTCTCATCACCCTAAAAGCAACTGCGGCGGGCCCCAAACCAAACTTGAGATTGATCGGAGGTTGACCGACATTCGCGACTCGCGAGTTCGCTAGGCTTACCCCGAGATCTAGCCCAACTCGGACCATGTGGGGGTTGGAGTCCCTGGCGGGCAGCGCGTGCACTTAAGTCTCGTAGGGGCCCGAAAAAAAAATTGTTGATTGCCCTTGCACCACTTCTCCTACATACTGTATCCCCGCCGCGATGAGTGAGAAAGAGATCACTCCGGATGGCGCGATCAATGCGACTGACGCAGAATTAGCACTCAACGTGAGTAGCTTAAGCTCCATGGTTCCGAAAGGAGGGCTAATACAACTGTTCCAGTGCAATGACAGTGACCCCGACCTTCAGGCTCGGAATAAGGCGTTGATATGGAAGCAAGGTATTCGGCACGCCCATTTGTTCGCCTGCTCAGCAAGAGATGTACACGGTACTTACATGCGTGTATAAGATTTGCATATCGTTCCTCTCTCCGCCTTTATCTACCTCCTTTGCTATCTGGATCGATCGAATATCGGTATGCTCGACTTAATCGATCACGATTACCAGTCAGTTACTTACCAGTCTTAGGAAATGCCAAAATTATGAACGCGGAGACTGGCAATGATCTCCTTACCGAAACGAACATGACCTCTTACGAATATACGTGCGTGCTCTCCTTGCTCGTTCTCGATCATCACTTACCCCACTAGGATCGCACTGATGGTCTTCTTGATTGCCTACGCGCTCTTCGAAGTACCCTCCAACTATTTCCTCAAGAAGCTTAGACCGAGCGTGCGTATCTCTCCTAGCCATGCCGCAGCCGTATAACTCAACCTCTAACACGGATATCTACAGAGATGGATCGCGTTCCTGATGCTGTCATGGGGGGCTGTCACGATGGGGTTAGGCGGGGCACACAACTACGCGCAAGTGACGGGACTGCGTTTTCTTCTTGGAGGTATACAGCACCTGCAATCAAATCGGACGCAGCCTAATGCTAATCCCCACCAGTCCTCGAAGCTGGCCTCTTCCCGGGCTTCGTCTATTTCCTAACCTTCTGGTACCGAACCTCGGAACGTTCGTTGCGCGTAGCTTTAATCCTCGCCTCAGCAACCCTAGCAGGCGCATTCGGCGGTGCCATCGCCTACGGTGTCGGGCATATGAATATGGCCCACGGTTTATCAGCGTGGCGCTGGCTTTTCATAATCGAGGGCGCACCGTCCTGCGTCTCCGCCTTCCTCGTTTGGTTTATACTCCCCGATTACCCCGAAACTGCATCTTGGTTATCCGAGGACGAGAAGGCGCTTGCCGCGAAGCGTCTTGAAGTAGAAGGGTCTAAGGGTGGTGCCCATGCGATGACATGGCAAGACGCTAAAGATGTCCTCCTTGACTGGCGCTTATACGCACACTACCTTGTGAGTCCTCTGCAATTTGTTCACGCAATCCAACCAAAAAAAAAAGAGGGGGGGGGGGGGGGGGAGGAAAAGGAAAAAAGACTCGTCTCTAACAACCCTACTTAAACAGGTCTACTTTGGTATCTCAGCGCCATTCTCCAGCCTCTCGCTTTTCACCCCTTCAATTACTAGCGGACTCGGATATACCAGCCTGAAAGCACAGCTCATGACAGTGCCTCCATGGGCAGTGGCGTACGTCGTAACAACAGTTGTCGCCTGGTCTGCAGACTACTTCAATAGGTATTTAAGCTCTGTTCCCAGCTAAATCAGCGGGCACGGCAATACTAACATCCATTTCCAGCCGTGGCCTCCATTCCGCGGCTCTCGCCTTTGTTGGTGCAATGGGCTTCCTCGCCTCCGCCGTTCTCCCAGCAGACGCATATCTCGTACGTTTCCCCCGACCGTCCATTCAACCCTGTTAGTCCACTAACAATAGCTTCTTTGTCGCCCCGTGCAGCATCGTTACGGCTGCCTAATCGTCGCAACAAGTGGTTCTTTCGCCTGCATCCCGCCATTGCTCGGGTGGCTCTCATCCAACATCCGCTCCACAGCGGGGACAGGCCTCGCAATCGCGCTGAACGTCTCCTTTGGCGCCCCCGGCCAAATCGTTGGAGTGTGGATCTACAAGTCGGACGAGGCAAAGCGCGGGTATCCGACGGGCCATTGGACGAATGCAGCCCTGTTGCTGCTCGTTACTGTAGGGTGTTTGGCGCTGAGGGGGTACTATGGGTGGAAGAATCGGCGGTTACGGCTATCGGGCAGGGAGAGATTTGCTTATTGAGTCCGATCACTCACACACATACCCTCTCTCTCGCTCGCTCGCTCGCTCGCTTACTTTGTTTGGTGGGCTGGGCTTTGTTGGGTAAATACGATTTTTTTTTTTAATTCACTGACAACTTAATTCATATGATAATACCTAACGATGGAACTGGGATCGAGGAGACAGATTAATCAGCCTGGGGTTTCCCTGCCGATATACTAATAGGGTTAGAATAATTTAATAGTCATAACGGTTCTGAACCTGAACCATGGAACGAGCGAAACACGTGAACCTTAGCTGGGGAAATAAGGTTAGGTTCCGACGTTCCAAAATCCATCACGGCTGACAGGTACCTACATAAGCTGAGAAGTTCCACCACAGAATTCGGTATACACTATGCATCAATGTAAATGTGCGCCAGTTCAATTACCAGGTGCGTGGACATGTTTCACCTGTTTAATGAGTGCATCTGAATTATTCGGGGTCGAAAAGGCTCGTCAAATGCCTGTAAAGGGGCAAGGGAAAATTTTGGGGTTGGTTTGCGCTTGCAGCGTTTTGGGTATAGAGATCATTGAAGGCCCAATTAAGTGGATAGAACCCCATATCCGAGTTCAAAGCCATTTGAAAATGAAGGCCAGATTTATTGGCAGGACTCAAGTACACGCATCATAGACTGTCGCCAACATATTGTTCTGTAGGCTGTTTCGCTCGTCTGCCACGCCGGCTCTCCGGCGAAAAGAGATTAAGATGAAAGATATATAAAATTTAGTCCCCGGCCACGCCTATCATTTGGTTGGATATGATTTTTTTTTTTTAAAAACCGGCAATTTCTCAAGAGGTCGAAGAAAGAAAAGAGTCGCGTTCTGTTCCTGCCGAATGTGTACCTAGTATGAATTCACCCGCTTGTAACAATTCGTTCCGCATAGAAAAGTAAACTAGCAATAATGTCGACAGCCGGTAATGTTGTACATATCTGCGAGATCGGCATCAATCGGGAGCGCGTCGCATGCAATGTCAAGTTGTCAAGTTGGAAATCAAAACAGGCAAAAGTTGAGAATAAAGTCCCTTCGAAAGGTGGAGTAGAAAGAAAGGAAGAGGAGAACCGTAAACGTCCAGAATACAGAGCTCAAGGCACGGTCCCCGACGGTGGTCCTTGGCTGGGTTGCTGGTAAGACTTAGAATCCAGAACTTTCAAAGCTACTTCCGCAGCATCTTCCATTGCATTTTGTACGAAATCACCATCAAACCAATATCGGGCAGCAAAGGTGGTTCCGTGGACGATGACATGACAGGACCACGCTGTGCGACCTCCTATAGAAAGACCACACCGTCAGCATAATAATGATCAAGAAATTTTGGCGGTTCCAGTATAAAAGTCGGTGAAGAAAAGAGGGCGACTCCACTCTCCCACAGTGCGACGCCGAAATGGTTGCAGTCAAGGAGAAAACGGTGGATGTCTTGTGTCGTACCCACTCCGCCATCCCACAATGAAGTGCACCTTGCAAAAGAGAAATGCTGACGGGCTAAACGCTTGTAGGAAACAAGCGCGAAGGGTAGATAACGGTAATACCAACGTAAACTTACCTCGGCGGTCGGAGAATGTGTTGTATTTTGGCTCGTCGATGCCGTTTTTGGTGCAATAAACTTTGGAGATTTATGTTAGCCCACTAGCTGATCGGAGACCAAGCGAGATAATGGCAAGAAGAACAAAACATTCAAGCGTCACGGACTCGCGGCTTCTCCCACAAGGGGAATTAATAGCTAGGATATAGGGCGTACCTTCAAGCCTCAATCGCCAGTCATACTTGATATCGAGTCTTGGGTCAGACATGATGGACGACAGAGTGTTTATCTGGCCGTGGCGTTATAGATGGCCCCTCTTGTTGTCTCAAAAAAAGGGCGAAGGAAGCGAAAGAGGGGGAGGGTGAACGAGGTTTTGCTGTTGTAGTGGGCGTTTTTTATCTGTATCCCTGGTCGAGTCCTTGTACAGTGGTAACGGTAGTGGTTGCGAGGATAAGAAACCAGGAGGTGTAATTGGCAAAGATATAGTAGGGGGAGGAAATTCACGAAGCTGGATGCCAGAGTATAATTCTCTTCTTTGCTTTCTCTTATCTGAAAAGGTTCCGAGCCATTTCCCTTTCTTAAATCGAATAGACGTGGTGGATATGGGGAACAGCAGGCGTATAAGACTGTGGGCCGCCTTTTTTTTTTTTTTTTTTTTGTTTTTCTTGAATAGCGCCTCGGTGCAGGTAGGCCAGTTTTGGATTTTTGTTTTTTTCCCTGCCCTTAGGCATGACAAACACGGAACCTAATCAAAGAACCTAGCAGACAGACTTATGCATGCTACAGTGGACATGGCACGGCGTCAGCAAGTTACCCCCCTCCATTACTCCCCACTTGAGGAGCGCCAGAGCATGGAGAACCTGCGGATCATCTTGAGGCTGCAAGCTGGAACGGGCCGGCGCACGCCGACGAGGAATACGGCTTTGAAGAAACGCCAAAGACTCGGGAAAGAAGGGCCACTAGTGCCCGCTCTGGTTAGAGAGACCCATTGAGTTGACAGGGAACAGGGCAGCAACAAGAGTGACGTTGCTGTGCAGTGGGGGGGGGGGGGGGAGGGAAGAAATGGTTATTCTGGAACGGCTTGGACGAATCATTCAGTTTAGATTTCAGTGCTCTAATTTAATTGCTCGCATCATTATGACTCGAGCCACTAATATTTTTCCCCGTTCCCGCGAAGAACGAGCTGGCATCGGGTATGAACAGGGTCTAGGCTGCCTCATCATGGACGTGGCTCTGAAGCAGAAAGGGGAAAAAGGAAAGAAAGGGATCATGGTCGATACCAATGGAGGGGCTATGAGGGGAATGGTTTCGTTGCCCAAAAGCGGAGATTGGCCCATTAATTGTGAAAAGAGCGACGAATTGAGGTTGATATCGACGATTTGGGCCACTCATGGAGGTCGAAGCGGGCCCATGCGATTGTGCCAGCTCATCACAACGATTAAAAACAATCTAATATTCGATCTGGACAAGGAAAAGCTCAAGGCCGTTCCGATCCCCTCAGCCCTGGACCTCAAACGGCCAGGAGCTCGGCCGCGCTGCATGAATAATTGGTTCTTGGAAGCGGATTGCAGGGCGTAAACGACCGGGGGGCTCTGTTTTAGATCGCCTGGCTTGAACTACCTCGCGGCAACAGGGGACATTCCCGCCGAGTGCGCTAAATAGCTGGAGGACAAAGCAAAAGGTCAGACTAGACGAACAGCGACGAAGCTGGTGTCTTGTTGAAAAGCTCGTTTCTGGAGATATTCTAGAGTGCCAACAAAGGGAAGACCGCTAAGTGGGATTGAGTTTGATCGAGCCCTGACTTAGCATTCGTAGTGATTCGTTGCCTCCAAGCTCGGGTAGTTGGGCATTAATACGTGCATTGCTCCTCATAGCGTGTCTGGATCAAGGTGAATGGTGGGGGTGGTGGATAATGGTGGAAGAGGAAACCGAAGAAACAGAAATGGCACCGGGGACATGGTGAGCCTGCATGAGGGGGATGGGATTGCTAGCATGATGCCAACTGGAGGGGGCGATGGAGAGGAGAGGAAGAGGAAGAGGGGGAGAGAGGAAGAAGCAGAAATGGAAGCTGCAGGTGATTCTCCGCGCCTTCTCGTTTTCTGGGACGAGCCTCGATCCGCCCCGCTTCAACAGCACAAGCTTATTTCTGGCTCCTGTTACTGAAGAACAGCAGTGCTATTTGATATGCTTTGCTTTCTTTTGTATTTTTCTTTCTTTCTTTTTTTTTGTTCTCCGCAGAGGCCAAAGGACTATCCAGGCATGGCAAATACAACCCTAACTGGGAGCACTCACGCACTCAACACATCTGGACAGCAGTGATTCCCCATGAGAATCTCTTTTCAATCACAACTCCTGATTCGTCCATAATTTAGGCGACAGAGGCCCAATAAGAGCTGGTGGAAGCGAGCCTGAGGCTAAGACAGGGGATGCAGTTGGGCAGGAACAACACAACTATCACGCGAGTTGTCAATGTCAATGATCTATCCAAAATCTATAATTCATATCCTGTATTTGTCCTTGCTCTCATACATGCCTGATGAAGCTGAGTATCTGCAAAACTAGCCCGTAGTCCCTAGAATCATCATATACATGTATCCCAAAAGACCCGCCTACATGAACTAACTAGATGCACTGAGTGATATGGTCCAATCAATAATGCCAATGCTCACAGTTTGGAAACAACGCTCAAATCGCCACATAAGAAAGATGGTTAAGTGATAACAAAGAAACTAATGCAAGGCTGAAAAGGACATCCTACCATAATTCATGCAGGTCAAACCGTGATCCTCATAGACTTGTGCACATCACTGCAAGTCACGCCGAAACAATTGGACATCCAGTTCTCGACTAACCCCCCAGAAGTACCCACACACGGGGTAATACTATCGAGTATTGAAAGAGCCGGGTATAAAAAAAGAAAGAAAAAAAAAAAAAAAAAAAAAAAAAGTCCGTGGCATCCGCTGTCGTGACAACGACGCCATTAGGTCGAGAGCTAGCTCTATAATGTGTATCCAGCGGAACAAGAACCACGTTGGAGCAAGCAGTGGGGAATAGCTCGACGCCATAGTAGGCGTTAGCTTGTCTCTTCTCACCATTATTTCAGCTAAAAACGACTCGACGCCTCGAGTTAGGTTTAGTGAGGGGTCGGTGCGGTATGCTTATTGAGGGTGGCAGCATGTCTGCTGTGCTTAGGATCGATGGAACACCTCGTCAAGAAGTCGCTTCGGTTTTGAGAAGGAGGATCGGATCGGGAGCATAAATTGGGAAGGGCCGCTCCGATGCCACCGCCGGTGGATGCAATCGTCGACCAGTGCTACCAGGCCTGTGGCGACAATCACGCTGCATGCAAATTAGTTCAAATGCCATGTAGTAATGTTCAGATGCAGCGCTCTTACTCAGCAACGTCATGCATGTTCTTATATGCAGAGGTATCACTGATCCACATCGAGGAGGGGGGGATCCAGCCTCCCTTTCTCTCCTCATCGATCGCTTCCATCGGAGTCAAAATCTCGGGGACGATATGCGCAACCTTTTGGGATGTCCGCATGTTGACAAGGTGATAGGAGACTTCACGTAGGTCGCCCTCTCTCCGAGACTCGTGCCTCCATTGGTATTTGGTACCCCAGTACTCATACTCGTATCGCTTTTTCATGCCGGCACCTCTCCGCTTCAGCTCTACATGCGCGTAGTTTGAAAACTCCATCATGATGCTATCAGCGAGAGTGGCCGGCCGATCGATGCCGCTCCTGGATCCATTGACGTCTTCCTCGAACACATTGTTCTGCTCAGATCCTCGCCGTTTGTGGTGCGCGCCTGAAAGGGGTCCGAGCCCGCTCGATCCTGGTCGCAGACTAGCCAACACACTACTCCACGAGCGTTGAAGCATCGCCGGCTTGTCACAGTTTGATGATATTGCCCTCCTCTCTGAATGGCAAACCTCGCGGCCCGACTCCCGACAATAGCGACGAAAGGAAAACTTTCTGGTGAACAAGTCATACATGCGTAGATGAAAAAGGATTACGTCTTGCTGGTAGCCAGCACGGTGCGGAACCATCGTATCCACACGGAGGTTCATGTTGCCGTCGAGCGTTGCATCGTCATGGCGGATAAGCAACCTCCGGCAAGAAGGAAACAGTTTGCCAAAAGTTGAGGAGCTAGATGGCATCACATCTGTTAGAAACATATCGCGTTTGCGATCCGTCACCGCATACAGCGGAAGATTGTCAATCTCATCGTGGTCAGTTGAAGTGTCAGTTGATCCAAATGTTGAAGCAGAGGCCGTCGAGTTTACGCCGTCTTCCTCGTCCGTGTCATCATCGTCGTAAATATCCATCTCCTCTGCTCGGAGTTTCGACATGGGCTCACTGTAGATCGTGGGTGCTGTGCTCTTTGACCGATCTGAGGCATCACTGTCCGTGGAGCTAGAGCTGGCTGGATTCCGCAAGGTTGCCATGGCATCTGGACAGGATGTGGCTCTGTACGACTCCATGGCGGCGCTAGTACAAGAGAAGAGTGTCGAAAGTATGCAAATGCAAGCGGAGTCTGTTCGCAGGGGTTGTTGTCCTTTGGAGATGACGGATTGCTGGGCTGGACTCTGGGACGTCAGAGGGTGTGTTGTCAGGCTGCCCGATTGGGAGAAAGAATCACTATCACAAGATGGATGTTGGATGATTATGCCCAAAAGAGGAGTGAATAGAAAAAAATAAAATAAGATAAAAAAGCAAAGAGAAGAGAAGAAGGTGATGATGAGAAGATATACAGGTAAAATGAGTTTAAATCATAGTCACAGGCTTGACTTGGTAGTCGCACCACTTGGACAGACCCAAGAGGGAAATGCTCTATAGAGGATGTACCACAACCTGGAGGCGAGGGGAGAAAGGGTTAATAATTTGGTCATACGACAGCAGGGCGACTAAAGAGGAGTTGGAAAATATTATAAAACCTTTATATATAACTTAAGGCGGGGGGCGAAGGGGGTGAACAAGAAAGAATAGTACGTAGTAATAAACTCGAGCAGAAGGGCAGCCGATTGCTGGCGGAAAAGGCGAGGAATGGGGGACGTGAGGATGCGAGGGGCCAGGGAGCATAGCAGATGACGAACCCGGCAGAAGGGTCAGATCCAGAATTTCACCCAGGCGCAGGAAGCAGCAGGACTGCGGAAAGGGAGTGGCGCAGGATGTTTGTTGTATCGGAGGGCAACGAAGGAGAATGCAGAGCGAGAGCGAGACGGAACAACACAGGAGCCACGTCGGCCACGCCGCTGACTTGGCCGGTCATCGCATTCAATTATTGCTCCCTCGTGCGAGTCCGAGAGGAATCTTTAGTCCGGCAGTAGTCAGGGAACTATTCTTGATGATTGTCCTCGATTCCCAAGTAAGGACATCAGCTTAGTAGTTCTGTACCCTGTACCAGCACGCTGGTCACTGTCCAACTACAAAGGACAACAATTCACTGCAATTCGACCAGCCTGAATGGCTGAGAGGGAGCGGGCCAGCCGGACAGTCATCCCACGACTTCACCCTCCAGCCGCTGTCATCCATCCCATCGCCGTTTGGATAGTGGCTCGGATTAAGGCTGACCGTCTTGCCAAGGGCCAGTAGGGTTCGTCATCCTTTTACGATGATTTCCCGCGAAAGGCGACACCCCAGCGGGGTATCTCGGGGAGCAAGCGGTTGCATGATTCCCCAACTTTCATCCCGAACTGAGCGAGTGAACGGTCGCATCATGCAGGGAAAAACAGGGAAAAGAAGAAAAAGAAGAAAAAGAAGAAAAAGAAGAAAAAGAATACCGTGTTCCAGTCCAGTCAGCCGTTTCACATGCACTGACAACCCTAGACACCCGCATCGAAGAACGAAAGGCGGACAGGAAGCTGACAGGTGCTCGCCTTGCTGGCCTGAGCGAAGCGCCAGGGGAACGAGGCATGGTATAGGTATACTCGGAGGGCAATCCGCCAGTCGCCTGGGAACAGCTTCGTTTGATGGATGCCTGAACACCTAACGCCCGAACAAGATGGGCTGGCTGTCAGCCTGTCGCGGACCATGGATTGCCAACGGACCGGACCGGGGCCAGTTCACAAACGCCTTGGTCCAGAGTCCCAGAGTCCAGGCTCAGTCTCTGGGTATCATTGGATGCCTGGGGTTCTCTCTTGCTGCTGGCCCGATATCGGTTGTGCCTACGAACTACACCGTACTCCTCCTCCAGACTTACAAGTCACTCCAGCTACGACTATCCACAATCAGCTTTCCAGTCTCAAACCGCGCCAGCTCCACAGCCATGCAACCACCAAATGATCGACCTCCTGCCCAACGATCATCAACCAGATTTACTTGTTTTACCCTTTTAGCTCGTTCAGAAGCCACCCCCATGAGTATGACCAGTTAACGGCAATGTAGTACTCTCCAGAGAAGCAAGAATCCGCTGCCTTACCCTTCAAGTTTACGGAACAATGCAGCTCCTTCCAAATGCCACGAGGCGATGGCCCTTCCGGTGTTGTCCATACCATGGGTTGATGACACCCCGCGCTGTCTCCCAGGCCTCAAGAGGCCACCGCATCCATGCATTTTCTGGATGGATCCTTATTAGTCAGGCTATCTTCTCCATATGCACAGCGCAAGAGTTCAGCGAGCCACGAAGATAATTGCCCAACAGGGTATCACCACAGGATTGCGGACCCCCACGAAGAACGGGGACCAGACGCACGGTGTTTGGGCTAAGATACCGCCATGATATTACTATACATGATTTCCACACCGGAGCACTTACCTAACAACAGATGATGTAACTAACCAATGTATAGGTAAAGGTAGACAGGCGGGACACTGTTTGTTCCCTGCCGTTTTGACAATGTCAAAACTAGACCAGCCACGTGAGGTTGGATATGCGGGCTCATAATAAGGCTGTGTGTTAGATAGACCGGGAAGTTTGGATAGTTTCCACTCGTACGTCATCTAGAGTACGCTTCCCTGAAAGAGCACCGAGAGAGAGCCAGAGAAATTGCTGGAAGAGGCCAGCCAGATTACTAAGTACATCAGGGCTCGAGAATGAGAACCAGCTCGGCACTTCACATATTGCCTCTTCCCTGATGGGTTGAATAACACAGGTAAGGTACGTACTTCATAATGTCAAAATTGACATCCCTTGCGCTTTGCAGTTTACACCGGCGCCCCTTCCCGGTGGTCCGGGTGGCGGGGATGACCGAAGCTAACATGTACTCAGGCATCTGCACATTCCGCTCTCAACAGCACTCACTTGGATGAACACAGGGCATCAATTAGATATCTCTATATTACGACCATACTTTGAGACCGGTGATGTTCTGTTTCTATCTGTCTAAACCAGGTTGCAGTTCACCAGCCAGTCTAGAGTCTATAAACACAACAGTCGTACGCACCATTTACAAACAATGTAGACGATTCCGATTCTCGGGTCCAGGAGAATCACACCTGCGACCACAGCGGTCTCGGCAGTTTCTCTCCCGGCTGGATCGTTGTTTCCTCACGGCAGCTCTTCGGTGGATGCGAAAGCAAGCCAACGCGACTTCCTGAGGAAGGTGGGTAAAATCCAACATAGGCTTCGCGTCGAGCGGGGCTTCCAACAGTCACAGACCATGTGTGGAGACCGTAGTAGGAGGCAATAGAATGTACGAGCCAGCGACTGTGAATTAACGTAAGTAGGGAGAATATTGTGCTACTCTTTATGAAAGACTCACCCAAATCCAGCTGCACGATCATCGACAAGACTCTCAAACACCATCTTCTCGCCGTCGCGCTCATTGTGCGAACTCATCGTCTCGCGCATACTTTGCAGCTTTGTTCGGCGATCGGGTGAGTCATGCATCTGTCCATTTCGTCCCACAAAGACGACTTCGTCTTCAGAGTCTTCGTCGGACGACGATGGTGCATCGGCAAGACCGTCCTTTTGGCGCACCAGCTGTCTCTGGTTCCACCGTTCAATGAACTGCCTAATATCTTCTTCTAGGTCCTGCAACATCCCACGCGCAGCACGAGCATGCTTCAGCTTCAAGCGAAGTTCCTTCGGAATATGATACCTTTCGGATTTTGCGTCTTGTCCCTGCTTAGGTGAACGATCAAGGTGCGCATAATGCTTATCCCAAAGCGGAGCCAGGAAGTATGGCATATGTTCATGGCGGGTATGGGTTGGCTGTGGCATCCAGTCCCTAGAGGACGGCGGTTCAGCCCATGGGTTATGTAAGAGGCGATCTTTGAACGAAGCATGACCTGTCAGCGTTCTAAAACCCGCAAAACACGGCGGAGAATATGGATAAAGATGGCAGTATAGGAAACCACCCTGACTACATCATCTTCAGCCACTTATGACATACCATTCTCCCAGCGTTGTCTGCGGCGACTGCCATCCTTTCCCTTCAACAGGGCCTCGCGTCTCTTCAAGCTGTCCCGACGGAGGGGTTCTCGACGTCGGAAGGTGACTGCCGGCACCTTTCGGGACTCCTCTGGGATTTGACCCACCACTCTGACTCTCGGGTTAGGGCTAGCATCGGAAGCCGGAACAGGGTCATCCAGAGGAATTGACAACGAGACAGATGCTCCCCGTAGCGCAGCGGTTCCCTCGTTCCTCGGCGTCGAGTCGGTAATTCTCAACCCCCCCAATGAAGCAGCAGCCTGTTCCGTCCAAGTTGATATCGCTTGCGCCTGCTGTGGAGACAACGGCCCCCTGACATCCGCTTGCGATGGGAAACTGGGATGGATTGCCATAGTGAACGGCGCGGCGGAGGATCTGTGGCGAAACTGGATGCGGGAGAGTGCGGAAGCTGTGATTGTTTTCGCAGAATTTGTCGCAACGTTGGGCCAATGCTCGCGAATCTCTTCAATGAGATGTCGATTTTGAATACAAGGAGAGGGAGCCTCCAAGACGAGATCGAGCGGGGATGGACGGGGACAGATAAGAGATACGGGAGGCGCGTCGGAGCCGGATTAAATCGCTCCGGGTTCACGACCACGGAAGCGCGAAAATCCACTCGTTGACTCACAATGCGCGATCCAGTCAGCTCATTGGCGCGATCCGCCTTCCAAGCCCGTATTTCACTGACGATGTCCACGCCGGATCCGAAATGACTCTACAATGTCCAGGAATGAATCATCGTGGGTCACGTCCGGACTCATGAATGCGAGCTCTGTCAGTTCCTGCGCATCTACTCATGATTGAATAGTGGGCCAGCCGGACGCGCATCCATAACCCTCACATTCACAAATAGTAACACACTAAACATTCCAATTAGGGTTGTTCAAGTACTCCCTACTCCTGCCCGTGGGTAAGGTTAGGTACTGTAGTCATTTTGCCATTCATGGAATGCGGTGGGCAGTCAGGTCCCGTTTCTAAACAACGATAACTTGATTGGTTAAATACACTCTTCTCGTCAGCCTCATCACTCTCTCAGTTCAGGCTCATCTCCTCATTGATGAGAGAAACAAATAGGATGCGCCGTTTACTTCAGACTCATCTATGTCGTGATTTGATGGTTATGGTCAACCTTAAAACAAAGGGTGAGCAGTAGTACTGGAGTTGAGGTTCTGTGTATTAAGTGCTTAATGAGTGGTTGTATTGTTATAAATACAACAGTGGTGTTAGGTGTGTGGCTCACATAAGCTCCAGGGAGAGCTTGGATGGGCTGTGTACACAGAGACGTCCCGGCGGCAGCGAATAGCTTTGTCGGTGAGATTCACTAAAACTCTAGCTAGAAAACTGACTTCATGATCCATTCGAATGAACATTGAGATTGGACAACGCAATACGGATTTCAATATTAACCACATAAAACAAATTGGAACTCCAACAGAAGGGGTATATCAAATAAAGGTCCCAGAGTGCAATAACAGAATAGCAACAAACAAACCAGAACCCCAACTCCAAATCACCAACGGCCAGTATATGTCGCTCAGGTGGACTCGGGCTTCGATTCAGCGGATTCTTTAGTGGAGTCCGAAGGCGCAAAAGGAATGGGGCCGTGAGACATGAATACAGGGAGGCCTTGCCTAGTCACTGCCGCTGACGCAGGGGCCGAATACACCATGGACTTTGGACTTACGGAGTCACCCGCCACTCCTGGGGTCAAAGGCGGGGAAATGTTCGCGTACGCGGTTTCAGAAGAGCCAGCGACGGGCTCACTGAGAACTGGGTTCTGATTCCAACAATGCTCTTCAGTGGCAGGTTCGATTTTTGGCTCTTTGTTCTCTTCAATAGGGATAGGCGATGATGCGTCTGGTGTTACCAGGGAATTTCCCACCTGTCTTTTGACAGTCTCTGCATGCTGCTGCTCGGTATGCATCTGCCTAGAGACGTCTGGAAGCGGGGGCTCGTCGTGGGAGCTGGCTGGAGGTCGAAAAGCCGCCTTTGAAGTAGTGTTTGCAACTGGTCTCTTGCCTGCTGATACTTTCCTAGGAGAGCGGAACGTCTTCGGCGGAGCCTTCAGGGGTTTACACCTGCCCTCTTCTGCCATCTTCCTCTCTCGGGCCGAATTCTCCTCCGGAGTAGGCACTTTCAGTTTGATGCTTAACTTCTTCACATCAGCCGTCAAGGTGTCCATGTCATCCTGCACATGCTCGCTACCGCCAGATGTAGGCTCTGATGTTATAGGCTGGTCGTCCCGGGACATACCAGTGAGGACCGTAGATGGAACGCGGGGCACAGGCGGTGCTTTCCTTGGATTTGCTGCGCGTCTCGGGGTCCCAGACCGGGATGTGCTTGGCTTGCGTGAAGTCACCGAGCCCTGTGACACAGGTCTCGAAGCTGGTCCATCTTGCTCGGAGTTTGTCGAGGTCGCGCTCTTTCTACGAGACGCACGGGGTCCAGGGGAACTAGATGGGTCGGGGAGGGCACCAGGAGAATCAAATGTTGTTCTGCGACTGTTCCTGTTGGTACGGCGTGCCGGGGTCTCAGGTCTAGGTGTGCTCGGTAGCGAAGCCTTGGGTTTCCTAATGCGAAGTTTCATCTTGTTTTCCTCACCTACAGCTGCTTCAGTTGGCGTTCCTGCCGTCGAACGAACAGCATCGGTGGTAGCAGCATGTCGTTCCCGCCTTAAACGCGAGGCTTCGGCGTTGAGCTCCTCAGGTCTATAGCTGGAGGTTTGACGGTCACTCGGTATCAGAACCTTGGATAATTCATGGGCAGCCACCGCCCAGCCCACCGGTGGTAGCGGGGATGGTTCCAGGTCTGAGCTGGCGTGGGAACCGGTGGATCTCCGGTCTCTACTTGGAGGGACAACCTTTGCGGCAAACGACTGGGTCGGAGCAAAGTATGTCGGTGCCATCTTTTCCCGAGGCTTGCTGGCAGGGGGTGGTGGATAAACCAAGGACTCCAGCTCTTCCAACGGGGCGGGGGACCACCATTCTTGATCATAGGCGGCCGCAAAAACAGGTTCCTGGCTGGGAACAGGTGTCGTATCATACAGACCAAGACGATCTGTCATTTCAGTTGCCAGGCGGTTGATCTGATCAATACCAGCCGGTTCTACATTTTGTGTAGTATCTCCCAATCCTGACAAGTGGCTCATGACACCGGTGGTCAGAGCTCGATTGCTGTAGCCCCCTTCCAAAACACTTACGACCCGCCCATCAACACCGAGTCCTTCCTCCTCTGCCATGCGCGCAACATCGGCAGTGAACCTGGCATAAAATTCGGTAGGGACATTCACCTTGTGCCTTTGCATGCCTGCACCTTCCCATTCACTAGCATCGAAGCCGGCAGAAATGAAAATTGCAGCCTTGGGCGTAGGGCCATTGGGTACACTTGCCAGGCGATTGGTGTGCATTTTCAAGAAATCACGAGCCTTCTCAATCAAAATGGTATATTTGGTCGAATAAAGTTCCCAGAAGTCCTGCTCGGTTTTCCACGGCTCTAGGTGGACGTTCCAAATAGATTGCCCATGTGCCTTTTCGATGCATACACTTGCATTGCGCACTTTCTCCGGTTCACCCATTTCACAAGGGTACGAATTGATATCATGCAAACTAAAATACCCCACCATGGCCTTTTTGTGAGCAGCTGCATTTCGCGGCGCAGTGGACGCTTTTTGGTTCTGGCCCCAAGTGATATCCTGCGAGCCGTCACCATGATGAAGGTCAAAGTCCAAAATCGCTGCATGGGTCAGACCATGGGTCATCGCGGCGTAGGAAATGCCCACGTGGACATTGTTAATCCAGCAAAATCCGGACGGGTGGCCAGATGAGCAGTGGTGGCCTGGAGGGCGAATGCAAACAAATGCGCGCTTCGTAGGTCCTGGGCTAAACACCCCATCTATGCCTTCACATACTCCACCCAAGGCCCCCTCAAAGGCGTTCAAGGACTCTGAACACAAATATAGATCCCCTTCGTGGAAGGCGGGCGCAGGGGAGTTCCCGGTCGCGCTATCCCTGCCACTGCTGCGAGGCCGTACCAATTCCTTGCCGTTCGATGCAAGTCGTGATTCAGCGGCGTCGCACATAGACTTGAGGTCCTCCATCCACTTAGTCCCATGCACATGAGTGACGGCCGTAGAGCCTATCGCCATTGTGCGTGAAGTTTTGCGAATCTGAAACGGAGGAACTGGAAGCCGGTGAAGGTTCACATCGGGATGAGGGGCGAACGATCCACCAGTATATCTGCGGGCAAGTCGAACATATGCGGCGGATATACCGACAACACAAGCCTGAACACGTTCTGGTCGCTCGACAATCGAGCTCAGGATGGCACGGGAGGCGCGGGGGCGCGAGAAGCGATGGCCATAACACGCATCGTGGATGACAACTAAGGTCTGCGATTGCAGATCGGTCGATTGGTGGTGGTCGATTTCCTTCTTGAAGTGAGCGGCCGCAATGGAAGCAGCAGTTGGCACCGGCTGTTCCGTCGCCGCAGATAACGAGGCATTTCTCGAAGACATTGTATAACCGCTGGCACTGAGTGAGGCAGCTGCGGTGGGTGACGTCGCGAGAGTGGAGGATGAGCGGCGCGACAGACTAGGCCGCGGAGAGGCAGGGCCTCCGAGTTGGCTTGAACGAAGCGAGGCAGTGGATGATTGTTTCTTCAGATTAGGTGTAGATTTGCGCCTTTCATCCCTCAATGAACTGGAGCTTGGAGTGCGTCGGGGAGTGAGTTGTGTTTGGGGCTGGGGCTGCTGTTGCGGTGTTGGGTGGATGCCCGAACGCACGGGGAAATCGGACGGCGATAGAAGTGAGGAGCCTAGACTACCCGGAGAGACGGGAGCAGGAATCGCAGCAAGCGATGGATCATTCAGGCGGTCGGAAAAGATGGAGGGATCGATGGGGGGTGGAGGACGCGGAGGCGTTCTTGAGGGGGTTTTGGTGGGAGCTGCAGTGAATGGTTTGGAGGGGTCCATGGCGCAGAAGTCAGACCCATTTGAATATCTCTGCAGTAAAAGTTGAGAGCGGGCAGGGTGCGATCCGTGATAGTGTTTGCAAGAGTGCGACCAGGCGCGTATAGAGAGACAGCAGTGGGTATGTGGTGAAAAGGGAGAAACAAGGAGGGATGGTGAAGTAGAAATCATAACAATCACAAGAAACTAACAGCCGTCTCCTCTAAAGGGTCAAGGGGCAGTCGATCACTCATTCTTCAACTGTTTCTTGTTCTGCAATCTAAATCTTTCATGCTTCGTTCTAGAGTGTATTGTGGATTTTAATGCTACATTACTTTTTAAGAATTTCTTCCTGGTATGCTGATTGTTCTCTCCAGCAGTTCCTCATACTGCCTTATCTGTATAGTCAGGTTGGGCTGCCCACCACCGCCACCTTACACTACATTGGCCAATCAGGGACGTGCGGAATCATACATATAAACTGTGCAACATGAAAGAAATATCAAATACGTGTAAAGTATGCAGTATGAAGTATAAACAATCATTGTATGTTCTATGTATAAGGGTCATAACATGTCATAAAAACCAAAACATTCCAGCAGATGATAAGTACGCTTCTTGAGACCTAAAGAACGCCGGATCCCAAGGACCAAACACCAAATATGCACTCAAATCAATAACTCAAGGACGAACGGCTTTCATTTCACGAGCGGAAGGGTTCAGAAAATGCCTGACCACCGGCGGTACCACCTCTGCCGCAAACTCGGAGCTTGTTGGGGGTCATTCTCCACCTGGACGAGACTGGCATCCGAGTACCGCGAGTTGCGGGAGGAACTGCTAGTGATGGACAAGCGCGAGGAGCGGCTTCGCTTTCTCTGGTGCTTCTCGTGCTTCTTCTCCGTAGTGAACTTCTTTGTCGCGTGCTTTTCGCAGAAGCAATGCATGGTGACTGTCTCAAAGCCAGTGCCGGCACACTCTGGGTTCGGCTGGCCGGCGCCACATGCCTGGTAGCCGGAATCTATTTCGCATTGGCACCAGTTGTATAGGGTGAGATATTGGCGGCACATTTTGGTAATGTCAGGTCTTTTTTCTTTTCTTTTTTTTGTTGAGTTGTGGTGACTATCGTTGCCCTCTTTGACGCCGCTGACGTTGTTCGGCGATCGGATAAGCAAGATTGATGATCACCTCCGCTGGGTTCCGGCAATCGAGGAAGACCAGCAAAAAGTCTTAGTAGGGGCTGGAAAAAAAAAAAAAAAAAAAGGCTATGTGTGATAGCTGCAGGCACGATAATGATAATGGAAAATGGTAATCAATGAAAGAATCTTGTGTGGTGAGTTGATTCTACAGTCTGCCAAGCTGAGTTGCGTGACTGGTATAGATTGGGATGCCGATATGCCTCCAGGGCTGTCCGGTTGGTGTTCACGGTATGCTGCCGGGAAACGAAAGATGCTTAAATATAATGAAACAATATGAAGACTTTCAGGTATGATGGTGTGTAGGAATGCCAAAGACACTTTATATCCAAGCGAAGGAGATATAAGGCGGTGGATGAACAAGGAGATGTGAAGTTGGGAGGGGAGGTTAAGTGAATGAAACAAAGACTGCCCAATAAAGGACCCGGCCCGGCAGGAAGTTTCTAAAGACTGGGGAAATGGTAGTAACTCTGGAGTGAAAAACTTGCAGAGCGCAGGCCTGGCTATATAGTTTTACTGTGAAAGGCCACGAGTGTTTGACGTCAGCTCCAGAACAGCGAAGCGCTTTGGTGGAGTCCATGAACCGCCGACCGACACCGACTGACTCCATCGGCGAATTGGTCATTCTACCGGGATTTGTGCGATCTGGCCAGGGTCCCAGGCTATTTTTTACTCCTCGCCCTGTTCTTTCTTTGGCCCAGCCAATCCGATCTTGTCACCGCCAGGTCGCAATGGTTTGCGTTCCTCTCGGCGCCGTTGGATGAATGGCTCTGCAACGCCCACTACGGGTTTCATCAGGCGCTTTCAAGTTTTGGCTTCCAAACTGAGGTGATCAGTCCGCCGACAAAAAAGGAATTGATTGAAGCGGGTCAGGAATCATTGCGGCAAAGACACAAAGAGTCAAAGATACCCGAGTGTGATACCTGATACCGCTCATCCTCTCCAGAATTCTAACTTTTCGACATCAGTGGCACTGGTAGCTTGCGTACACTTTGTCGCCCACAACCTGTTGGGCGGAGCTTGGCGGGCGGGGTTGCCCAATAAAGATGCCATGGATTGGGGATTTCATCAGAAAACTGGTTCCCTTCCCAAAAGATCGAGTGATGATGAGCTCGAATGTTGATCGGTGCAGGCCGTGCGGCGGTGCAGCGGAGAGGCCGGCAGACGGACCAGAGGTTCATCCGGATCGGGCTTGGGTGGCTGATGCGCTAGCCTGTTGGGGCTAGTGCGTCATCGACCAGATCTCAATCACGTGGCGGTCTGGGAGAACGACTCACTGTGACAGCGGCAATTGCTCAAAGCTTAATGATATACATTAACATACACCGTTGATGTTCCCTGCCCATAATAGACCCAGAGTGCTGCCATTCTACTCCCATTGAGCTGTATAATAATTCTGTACCACAAGCCATAATTGCAGCCATAGAAATACTAGTCCAATCTGCTACTCCAACGGAACGGAACAGTCTCGGCTTTCCCACCGCCAATTTCTCCAATCTCCCCTCACCTATACAATTTTACAAGCATAGCGCAGACGACTTCCTCCGACCCACAGCGCCTGCCTCTCTTCGCCCGAAACGGACCCCAGGGTGTATAGAGGCTATGTCGTCACCGGAAACAACAATAATGGCCCCATCTCCCGCCAGAACGGCTACGCTCGTCTCAAACCTTGCCTCCGTAACATCCCGCGTCCGAACAGCCTCCGCTAAACTCTCCCCCGCAAAAGAACCCCCCGTGCGCCTCGTTGCGGTCTCGAAGCTTAAGCCGGCCTCTGATATTCTCGCGCTGCACAATCAGCCCACAGACCATTTCCATTTCGGCGAAAATTACCTCCAAGAGCTACAAGAGAAAGCACGACTCCTGCCTCCTACGATAAAATGGCACTTTATTGGTGGACTGCAGTCTAATAAGTGTGTTACTCTGGCGAGAGATACGCGAGCGCTCTGGGCGGTTGAAAGCGTGGACAGTGAGAAGAAAGCGGGCCTGTTGGATAGAGGGTGGGGGGAGAGGAAGCCCGATTTAGGTGGGGAGGAGAAGCTGAGGGTGTTTGTGCAGGTTAACACATCTGGTGAAGAGAATAAGAGCGGTGTTGAGCCTGAGGACGGGGTGATTGGGTTGTGTCGGTACATTAGGGAGAAATGTCCGCGGCTGAGGCTACAGGGGCTGATGACCATTGGGGCGATTGCGAGATCCAAGGCGACAACAGCAGAGAACGAGAATGAAGATTTTATCTCTTTGAAAGAGGCACGAAATCGCGTGGTTAGGGCTCTCGGCTTAAAGGGGGATGAGGCGCAACTGGAGTTGAGTATGGGGATGAGTGAAGACTTTGAAGGGGCTATCGTGCTGGGGAGTGATGAAGTGCGTGTCGGAACGACGATCTTTGGGGACAGACCACCTAAGGATCAGGCTAAGGTTGTTTGATAGGTGAATCAACCAATTGTATTGCTACACAGACAAGCTTGCATTCCGTGGCATGCTCAAAACATTATGTCCTCTAATTAATATCAATAAATACAACACCAAAACTACCCAAATGCAGCTGCACAGGACAGTAAGGCTGAAAAAGGCATAGGGACCAGTTCTAGTAGCCTATAGAATCTTCACTAGGGCTAACCGCTCGCGGCTTTTCGCGAATGTAGGTCCTGTCTGAGAATGGACCCTGCGATAGCCTCTGCTCCATCTGCCGCGCCAGCGCTTGGGGTATTCTCTCTTGTGTGGCTCGGATCGTTACTCGGTACATCTTAAGATACGTCAGTGTGGTCCTGATTCATAAAGACAGGCAACTTACCTTCCGCTCGTAGTTGGGCTCCAATCGAAGAAGACATCCGATCTTTCCTTGCGCAGAGTGATACACCGCACAGCCTACGATGTTTACTGAGTTCGGATCTACACCACTCAGGAGCTTCCAGCCAAATTGTTCCACAAGCCGTTTTGTAAAGCTCTCATTGACAGCCCCTGCCTTCGGCACGAGCCCAAAGGTGTTTTGTGCCTCTAGTGGGGCGCCACCAATCTGCCGCCACCGTTTGAAGAAATCTTCCGCTGTTAGGCTTGAAGGTTCCAAGTACCGATGCATTAGTATCGGGAGCTGCAGAGTGTAAGCCTGTAGTGCACCCGCAAGGTACGAGATACGGATTGTAGGCGCGTCAGAAAACGGGCCTTTGGCTTCGAAGAAAAGGGTTTGCTGCGTTTGGCCAGCTGCGGGAACTGACGGCTCTGGAAGACTCTTGGAGTCAGCTCTTAGATGCGGAGCAGATGGGTTATCCACAGTCGTAGTTAGGGATCCGATGGAGAAAGACGACTTGTTGCTTATGTAGAGTTTTAGCACTCCCAAATGGCCCCGAAATTCGCACCGCACGCCAACCTGGATCTGGGCATCCTCGAACAATACGCCTTCATCAGCAAAGTACAACTTGTTGTATCCAATATCCCAGTCAGGCGAAAGATTTGCCGCGCTTGCCATATTCGTAGTAGGTGGTGGTGGCGTGGACGATGCACCCAAATCGAGTCCAGCTAAGTCCCCTGAGGCGCTCGCCGTTCCAGTTGCCCCGTTGGCTCCCGTCCGGGTGCCATTCACAATTGTAGTAAAAGTGCGCTTAAGGCCTGTATTCTGTGCCATCAATATCTCTGCGCTGTCCGTATTGGCATCCTTGCCGCCTACAACCCAGGTCTTCTTATCGGTCGTCCCGGCCGTCTTCTGGTGGAGACGGGATAGTAGGATCGAAGCTCTCTCGGAGAATGGAGGCATCTCATCACAAACAGTTCGTAGAAGGTCGTCAGTTGGAAGTGTCGCCAGCGACAGATATTCAAAAGCGCGTTGCTGTAGTTCGGGGTCTGGTGAGTGGCTGTAGAGGCGGAATATGTGTAGTAGCTGTGGCTTGATTTCAGGGAAAAGGTTGACGAATTTGACAAAAGAAGACAAAATCATAGCACGTGTGTTGTCTGTGCTGCTCATCATCTTAACCTGCAAAGCGAGGAACTGTTCTATGGGGCTTGATCCTTGATTGTCTGCCACCAAATGTCCAAATTCACCAAGGACATAGCAGCCAATCTTAACCAGGCTCTCGTGGCAGTCGCTCTTCAGGTATGTAAGAAGCGTTTGCGCAGCATATGCCTGTAGTTCCTCGTTGTTTGTCACGATTTGAATGACCCGCTGCCACACCTCATCGTTGACATGATCCCCAGCGAGAGACAAAAGCTTCAATGTCACGTCAATGTACCACTGCGCATCAGTAGCATATTTTTCCGTGAGAATGGCAACCTTCAAAACCATCTCCTCCCGTATCGCGTAGTCCGCTGATTGGAGGTACCGCATCAATTCGTTCACGATCGGTGCCGCGTTTGTCAGGTCACACATACTGTAAATCAAGTCAAGACCCTTTCGGCGCACACTAATATCTCGGTCCCGAAGTGAGCCAAGAATTATATTTTGATGCTTCTTGATCGGGTCCAGGGTTTCAGCCCTGGCTGCGAAGTGCGTCATAGCTTCTAGACCGAGATAGCGCACGTTTGTCTCGCGCGACTGAATGTACTTCCCTAACCGTGAGGATATCTGCATCATCAGGGTATGCTCAGTGTCAAGGTGGATGAGGAGGTTGATCGCTTCGAAAAGGACCGCATTCTGGGCATTGTTTTGCTGCACGTTTTTCGGTGTATCCATTGCGATCTGCATTATCTGCTGGAGAGACTCGCGAATGATATCGCGGACATGACTATCCCCTACGTTGTATTAGTTTACACCATTCCAGGTCGAAGGAGTTTTGGGGGGTGGTCTCATCTTACCTGATGGGGGGTAATATTGTAACAAACGCAGAAGCTTAACCTGGAGCCACGGGCAGGGGACCCGGTAATAAAGATAGTCCGGCGCAATGTCATTGTCCACAACGACTCTCTTTAACCGTTGAGCAGCCTTGACGTAACTTCCTCGGTATTCCTCTGGCCTATCCTGTGCCAACGCCATAACTAACGATGTCACAGATAAAGTAACGCCCATGTCTGCGTCATCCATCAGAGATATTATACGCTCTGCCCACTGATTTTGGACAATGCTAGGGTATTTTCGGTAGAGACGGAGGAGGGTGAGAGCAGCTTTCTTTTTCACAAACGCTTTAGAGGTACTATATTGAATATCAGCGACAGGGATCAAATGGCCACAGGGGAGAAATCTTGCTCACGGAGATATCAGCAACCGGTGAACATCTGTTGAGAGGGCTTCGCCCATCTCTCTGCTCCCAACATTGGCAACCGCATGTAAAGCCAAACAATTGTTGAGTTCGTGTTGATCCAGCAAGTCTTTTCGGATGCTGTTCACAACAAGATGCAGCAGCTCGTGTTCTTCATGAAGAAATAATGTCACTGCCAGGTATCCAATCTGCTTCTCGGAATACTTGTTGGACGATATTAAATTGACAGCTTCCAGGTGGCCGAAGTCAACATCGTACCCCTGAATGTAGACATAAAGCAGCTTGCACACATATTTCTTCTTCTGGTATCCGTCGAGGCTCCCAGATTTGAATTTCTGCCGAATGTTGGCCAATTCTTTGTTCACCCGTTTCTCCTCCAGCTCACGAGCTCTGGCATTGCGCAGGTCCGCAATGAACTGAACCAGACCGCGCATAGAAGACATCTTGATTATATTATGTTATCACCACTGCAGAATCGGAAAGAAAGATGATATTCTCGTGCGGGAGGAATATATAAGATCGAAAAAAATTCGTAGTGTAATGCGAAAGGAGGTAATGCGGTTTGTTTTTGCGGTCTGCTGTAGGTGTTCACACCGCGTCCGAGTGTACACTCAGTAGGTGTATGTCATACAACCATATCCCGTCACTTATTCCGTCTGATCGTTTACGGAGGTTATATCTGGGTGCTTGGATTCTAAGGCGCATAGATCATGGCGCAAAGTTAGAGGGAAGCGTGTCTTCGGTGCCGGTCAGGAGCTAACAAGAAGTGGGATTGAGTGGAGAACTCAGTAGGAGCCCAACAATAATGGGAAGGACTCAAGGAGAGGATTGAGGAGGAGGCACCGGGATCAAACTCGGGGAATTGTGCGACCCGGAGAGTTAAGCATCCCGTAGACGGAAGAACTGCAGCTGCTGTAAGGAGGGCTCCAAGCATCCCCCGTTTTTGGGTGCCGAGCCACTTCCGGGGTTGATCCGCCGGATATCCACGGATTATTGTTGATACGTTGCGGCGGCGCCCATGCTTCGGAGTGCCCTGTAGATGCATTATAGATACATAATTGGTGTTCGAATGACTGGGACTTATTCTTTAACCGATTATAGCTTCTCATCTTGTTCTTATTTTACAATCCTGTGAATCCTGAAAACCCTCATTTTTAATGTGTCCCGCGAATCCCAAAAACGCCCAGTCGCAGCTATGCATAGATAGAATGGGCAGATGTTATCAGCTAATATTAATTCTGCTCCAACGCCGAAAATACGGTATGATGATGAAATGTTTTATTTCCTGCTTCGCAGGAACGCCGCAACTTGTTCATGTCTAGTCACAAAGAACATTCTTTTGCGGTCAGATTTCCATATAAGAACCCCGATCTCTTCAGCATACCGACACGGGGCCTCGTATTCGGCCAAGCTGACAAAATCCTTGAACAAAAAGCCGGCCGTGGCTCTAACACGGTCGCGCTCCAGCTGCCAAAGCCTAATCTGGTCAACAACCGTAGGCGGAAGGACCGATGGCGGGATACCGGCTTGATTGGACGTGGACCGAGACACATTGTGCTTGCGCATTTGCGGGTGTGCATGTGTAGCCAGGTATGAGACAATTTGATCGGCCGTGATACCCATTTCAATTGCCCGGCGAATAGACTGCCGAGTGATCTTGCCCGTGACTAGGTTAGGGAAACGATACTTAAGAGTCGTAAATAATGCAATAAGAGAGATTTGAAGTGGCGAGGATGTATATGCATAAAGCCGATAGTTTGTTTCAATGATAATGAAACCAGAGCCAGGTTGGTTAGAGTCACCTCCGGCGGGGCCAGAGAGTGTGCCGGCTATTGGATTTCCGAGGGCGCTTGAGTCCGATGTAAGGGTGGTCGCGAGGCGAGTGGGATAAAAATGGCTCGCTTCGGGAGAATCCTGATACACGATGCCAAAATCCGCTAAATCGGTTAGAGTGCGGAGTTGGTTTGATGTCAAATGTCTCTTTTCGTACGATTTGCCGAGTTCCAAACTGCTGAGGAGAAATATAAAGGAAAGCACCTCAACACTATCCATCCCAATGGCTTCTGCGCTCTCAACGTATAGAATCAAGATATGCCAGACTTGCGTGCCTACATCTTGGAGTACAAATGCGAATCCGTCTTGAGTAATTTCGACGCGGCGATCTCTGATCTCCACCAGATGCCCGGCTTGTAAAAGTTGTTTAACGCCTTTACTCAGGTTCGCATCACGTTGTATTCCGAGCCCGCCAGTGCCAACCATATAACCAAGCACCCCTTCCCATTGTCGGCGCGCATAGTCATCAAGATTCGCGATCGGGACATTCTCCCCATCTGATAATCGGTAAAGCACCCCAAACGACTGTGTTTTTTCAGCACCTGTAAGAGCTTGCCGAAGAGAAACTGCAAATGGATCGGTGACCATGTAAGCTCGGACGTTGGCCGCATTTGTCGTATTGGAGAGGATATGTAACCTTCCCAGGATTGAAAGAGCGCTATCCCGTTCTCTAGACACAAATTATCGGTTAGCTATCCGCACATTTGCAACAACTGTATCAAAAATACCCCCAAAAAAAAAGGGGGGGGGGGGGGGGGGGCATGACGCAAATAAAGAACACAGAAGACACCCCAATAACCAGGTCCCCCGCTGGTAGCGGATCCTTTTA